>OX579641.1:2682278-3282278 GCA_951230915.1 Antitrichia curtipendula
ATTTTTATTTTGTTTTTCATTTTGTTTTTCGTATTATTATTATATATATATATATATATATATATTATATATATATATATATATATATATATATATATATATATATATTTCAGTAATTTCCTTTTGGATCGCATCTAATTATACTATGTTCTGATTTTTTGGATCAACTCAAGTAGCGGTTGCCCTTCCCTCGGCGCCGAGGGGACTCTACAGTGCTTAGTAGCTACTTCAAAACTACTAAAGCACATTCTCATTTGTAATATTTATGGATTGCAATTCCTAGTGATGGTCTTGCATCTTATACTTCGTTTTACTGGTTCCAAGATGTACGCTTGGTAGTGGTCGACCTTCCCCTCGGCGCCGAGGGGACTCTACACAGATTATGCAACAGTTCAACATGACTTCATTACTTGCTCATTCGTAATTTTTCTGGATTGAATGTCTTAGTGAGTATCTTGCATCTTATTCTTTATCTTGCTTCTTCCAGGATTAAGCATTGAGAAGATGGCGGATATGCCATCATGCAACTTATCCGAAACAGTCCATAACAGGTGGTTGCAGCAATCCGATAATCGAGGTAATGATCTATTTGCCGCCACTTCCGATGATTGCATTCGAGCGTTCATGCAGATGACAAATTATCGTGCTTTCCTGAAAGGCAATATCTCGAGATCAGGGCCATCAAAAGAGGAGTTAAAGTTAAGAGGTGCTAGACGCAGCGAAGACCCAAAGAAGATTGCCGAGGCTTTAAATGACCTTCCCGGAGCTGTTGATGTCGGAACACGCATTCCGCATTTGGAAGGCGAAGAGGTTTTTGGTAGTAGTTTGCGCGAGCTTGTCCTCCCAATTGGATCGGATGGTGATTCCCATCGTCCAGACAAGGTGAACTTCTCACAGCCACGTGTCCAAACACGATCTACACATACGCCCACAGTAGCGTCGAATGAACACTTAGTGGCTGGTATTGCGCATGTACCACATGTTACGACAGCAATGGAGAGCGATTGTGATACTTCACATTGGCACATTGCAAGAATTTCGCACAAGTCTGCTTGCAAATGTCATGCCCAACAAAGGGGTTCCAACATTCGTTGTGTCGCCAAAATTGCAAAGGGATCTAAAGGCACTCCGGCTCCGACGTATCGCGTAGAAAAAAACAGTATGGCAGAAATAAGGAGATCATCACCGACTTCTGGTTCTGCCCAGATGATATTGAATGATGTGTACGAGGCTCTAAACGTGGTTGGGTAATTGACTAGCCTCAAGTACCAGATGTCTGGCCTGTATTAACGGGTACTAGTTTGACTCGCCAAGAAATACTGCTACTACAAGAAGCCGGCTTTCAACTTCAAGAAAGACCACCTATTTCACCTCGACGTCTATTCACAATGTCGAATGTTTTTCACGCAATCCCTTACGATCAACGTAGTCCTTTGCATGCAGACACATACCCAACAACTCGAAGGAGCAAGGCTATTCGACGTATTGCAAATGCTCCTACTACAGAGCATCGCAATAAATGGGAGAGTGCTGGTAATGTCAAAGGATCCATCTTGGGAACAACCATGCTTCCTTTTCCAGGACTTGGAGCTATAGTCTCACTTCAATCCAGAACCGAGCCTACGCATAAGATTTATCGCATCACGCTTGGCATGTACTCGGAGTGTAATTGTCCCGATTTTGTAGACATGGCCGTCTTAGCAATTGGTGGACGACAGCAATACTTTAATTGCAAACATTTGTACTACTTATTCCGTTACTTCTGTAAGATGAATCCCGAAAATGATAAATTCATACATTCTCCAAGCTTCAGCTTCAACGAAGTGAAGCTCCTTCTCAATAGGGCTGGTATCATCAAGGTGGCAAATGAGAGTCTTCCAAATGTTTAGAGAACAAAAAATGTCTAAGTGATAGACATATAAGAGTAGAAGATTGTAGACTTAAGTTAGTTTTATAGCTTTAGAAGTATCAGTTTGTATTCGGATGAATACTGTAGTTTTCCGAAGTATTCAATACAAACTATCTTCAGATCCAACTTGCATTTTGTGTACTACAGTTGTTTGCCTTCAAATTATTTATTTTTCATATTTCAAACAATAGGTAAAAATAATGTCACCCTACAAATAATAAATATCCACGGTAATAGGTTCACGGTAATAGGTCCACAATAAGAAGTTCAAAATTTTTGATACATAAACAAAAAATATTTTCAATATTTTTTATGATATTGTCAACTTCTTGAACTGTGATTGACTTCTCTAAGGTATTTTTTAATTTCAAACCTCTATGCTCACATAATCCCCGCTCACCGCTCGTACACTCACGCTCGCAAGCTCACAGTCTAGCACCGTTGCCCCGCCACATGGTTAATTTCTGAGGAATCTCACCGGTTTGGTTACTTTCCGCTATCGAAATGTTGTGAAACTTCACGGAGCGCATTATTAACATAAAACAAGCTAGTATAATTTTTACTAAGATTTTCTTGTAACCTGGATAATTTCCATGAAATTCTCGTTGGAGGTTAGAAGGATTGACCACCCAGAAAAGGTTCTTCTGCAAGTCGGAAGATGACGGGAATTTTCACGTGACCTCTCAGGGAGTCGCATGAAAGACGCGTAGGTGCGTTTCCGTACCTGGCACAATTGGTCAGTGGAGATGAAACTGGCCATCTCCTTGAATTAGCGACGGTGCGGGAATCTTTTGCAGATAGAGGAATCTTGGCGAATTGATTTTGTCGTTGAACTCCTAGCATGGGATTTACCCGAGGACACCATCTTTGGGCTATAGATTCCTCCACGGGCCCGGTCTTGCATCAGTGGCTCTTGCATGCTAACAATCAGGGTTTTGGGAATTCGTCGATCTGATGGAGAATTCTAAATCTAACTCTAGGACCCAACCTAGTGGCCTTGCTGTGGATCCCTTGGACTGACTTAGCCATGAATTGCCACATTTATGGTGGGATTTAGCCCTTTTGAGGCTATGTGACTCAAATCCTCCAAATCTAATCGTTTCGTTCTTTCTACCCTATTTTTGGGTCAAGTTTGGTGGGATTCTAAGTCTAAACACAAATCTAGACCAAATACTATAGTGGGTATGACACAACCCTATTTTGGTTCTACACTCTTTTTATGGCTTTTTGTATACTTTTATCAACTTTAAATTGCAAATTTTTTGAAAAAAATAATTCTACGAGTCCCAAGTGACAAATTGGGAGCTCACACTCGGTCATAAACACGGCAATGAAAGTCCATTGGTTGGAGTGGTGGAACAAACCTACCTTACTTTGGGAAGCAATGAAGTTCCCGAAAAACAAGTTTCCTGATCATGCTTTTCCTGAGTGGCTTTACAAGGCCACCTGGTGGGCTCAGGTTCCTTGTTTTATCTTTTCTTCAATTTCTTGAATTCGATCTTGGCCTCGTCAGAGTTGTTACTGATTTTTTGTTTTAGATGGCAAGTGTTGTATAATAATTGTTCGATGCGACTCTCTCTGAGCTAGATGTCACGATCAATTATCTACCACCTGGTGGAAGTCCAATTCCTAGCATCGTTGATTATGTGGAGCATAATCGTATTCAACTTTGGGATTCTGCATTTTCTCATGAGTTTGATGGAAAAGGAGTTCACAAGAATCTTCCTCTTGAGTTTCAGGTCGGCTTGGATAAGGCTATGGCCAAGGTTCTCTATCAATATTTCAAATTTGTGTTGTATGCACAAAACACCACATCAAAGACACTGTCGTTCTTCCCAAGCTACTTGGATAGATGTGTTGAAAATTGCATGGTATCGGATGAGATTGCCAAGAAGTGGAAGAAGGAGCACTGGGAAGTTTGTGGGTGGTATATTGATTGCCCTCTGAACAATCCTCCTCCCTTTGAGATTGATTTAAAGAACAAGGTGCAACCCGATTTGGCTAGGTTGAAGACAGTTCATGGGGCAGCGCGTAAGGAGGCATTTGGAAAGAAGACAAGGGGCTCAAAGAGAAAGGCCAAGGAAGAAGTGAAGAAGAGGGTTGCTTCAGATACTGCGGCTGCACAAGAGAGTGATTTAATCGGTGAGGGGAGTGCCATGAAGGCTGCTAGACCGTCTACATATCCATTTCCGGATGTGGATACGGACATGGAAGTGTTGGAGGTGGTTCAGCCCACAGCTCACTCCTGGTGGTGCTCGGAATCCTCATGTTTCTGCTCTTCATGGGCTATCGAGCCCGCTTTCATTTGTAACGCAGAAGCTGAAGACCAAAGTTGCCTCTTGAAAAACAGCTTCTTCAATTGGATTTTCCCTTAGATCTTTTGTCTGTGGTCAAAATTCCAACCTCTCTCAGATTATAGAGGCACTTCCAGAGGTGCACACTTGCCTCAATACGGTCAACAAGTTTGTTCTCAAGGTTTGTCTTTTCATTCACCAATTACACTTATGTATTCATTGAAGTTAATTTGCTAAGCTATGGTTTATTGTTGAGTGTGATGATGCCTTGCCATTTTTTGTTTCAAAATCAATGCCGATGTTGGCACTTAGTGATTCTTCGTCAGTGTCCACGTCGTGTTGTTGGGACAATCCTTCGATTTTTGTACGTTCGGAGGCAAATGGGTTTCTCAAGGCATTTTTGTTATGTCATTTTGAACTAATGAATTCCATCTATTTTAATCTCCACGTCAAGAAAAAAGACGGTGCTAAGGCTTTGAATAAGTCTTGTTCGCATACTAGCTTTGATTTGATTCTGGGCGATATTAAAGATGGCCTTTGGGTTCTATCCATTTCAGTGAACCCCAGCAATGTCCCTGCCTGGAATGAGGATTATGAGCAACACACTGAAAGTGTTTTCGAGTTTGCGGAACATTTTCTTGCCGGTGCGGGTGCAATTTTGTTGTTTGTCCCAGATGTTCCAAAGATCCGGATTGATGTGCTATCTTATGCAAAGTACTACAACTTCATTCTGCATTGAGAGTGGTGGGGAATTAATGACCTACGGTCTACATCGTATTACAACTCAACAAATAAGATAAATGTTGTTTCAGACCAATTATTGCATTCACTAGATTGTACTTTAGTTTCTGCTTGTTCTAATTCAATTTCATCACAATCTCCATTTTCAGAGCAGAGGATTCCGAATTCAGCTCTTCATTCACAGTGCCATGGATGCTTGCAAATTCACGATAGCTATTGATGAATCACTAGTGGAATTCGGGATGGAAGTTGCTGAATCCGATGTATTATTTAATTTCACTACTGCGGCCTCTCAATCCATGAATGGATCTGTTCCTTGGAGAGGCGCCTATGAGAAAGATCCAATTTTTTTTCAAATGCTGATCGAGGCTTTTACCAAGCCAGGATCCATCATCCTTGACGCATTTGCTTCTCTTGGTGAGTAGTCTATTCTCTCGTGATGAATTTCTCTCATTTTTGGGTCATGTATAAAATTGAATTCCTTCATTGAAATCCAGGTAATTCTATTTGAGCTTGCAAAGTTATTGGACGACACATTGCGGCCCTCAAAGATGACATCATGATCTTTTGGACTAAGTTGCAGTAGTTCCACCAAGTCGAAGCTACAACTCCCATTCAACTTGACGCTTCCGAGTCTCCATCAGAGATTGCATTAGACGTGCCTATTCGGCATATCACTAAAAAGAACAAATTTAGTAAGTATGTCTCATGCTTGATCCTAATATCATTCATTCTTATGTTCGTGATCAATTCACTAACACAAACTCGTTTTCCTCAGAGTGATCACTCTAATCCATTCTCCGGTCAAAGACTATTTTATGGCACCATGGGACACACACGTCGCTAAGTTGCAGGTTGCAGAATTTTCTCCGACCTTCACGTCCAATGATAGATGTTTTGATAGACGCATTCGTCTTCTTATTGATGACGAGGCAGACATTGATTTGGAACCAAGTCCAGCATCTTCTAGTAGTTCCTTGAATTTTTCATTTTGATAATTTCTATATCACCCGGATTTAGTGTTTGAATTTTTTTCACACACATACATCTTCTGCTTCCATTTGTAATGTTCCAGGTTTGTATATGTCGATGTAATGGTTCATCTTAGCATCCATTTAGAGTGCAATTGAATTTGGTTGATCACCTTAAATATATCAGTTCATCAAAGTCTTTCTAGCTTAGGCTACTCTCTCAAACATTGGGGAATAATTTAACATACACTGCATTTAAACTCAAACCCTCCAAAATTTAAGGAAGTTCTTTATGCACGAAGTCTCCATGATTTCAATCTTCACTTCATTCATAAATTTGTTGCACAGTTTGTTTGCTCTATCATTGGTGAATGCATTCAGAACATATTTTTTATGAATGGATGTTATCAGAGTACATTTCTTTTTGCTTTAGTACGTGAATAAATCCATAGTAATTTCCAATTTTTTCTTCAACTGTTGGAGACACACTCATTCTTGCAGTTTTTTAAAGAATATGAAATAGTTCTATTTGGATTAATGGTGTGATAATATCCAAAGGTACCTTAGTTTATTTTAAGGAACTCTTCTCGTGGCCACATGTTAACAACGGCCATAGGGTATCCCCGGCCATAGGGTACCTACTCAATTTATTCAATGAATCATTTGTGTTTACCATTTAACCACCCTGTGTTGCCTATTACTATGGTCAATTATTTCTCACACATTCGACCAACTTCACAGCTATAGGGCCCTACTATTGTACTTCAGTTTTTATTTTTTCTTTATTTTTTGCTTAGATTTTATCTTCTATTTTTACTTTTATAGAATATGCCCATTTGGGGGGTTCCTGGACTTGCAAAAGTACACTCACCGCTCTATGCTCTACGCTTAGCACACGCAAAATAACATCGTCCACCTAGAAAATGCCCCCATCATGGCTTTATCAGATTTTCAGATTTTGGCTTCAATGCATTTCTTACATGATACTAATGGAGTTATTAATGACTTCATTAGGAACTTCCACTTTTTCAGTGAGAATTCATTGTAAAAATTGATTTTCTAGGCCTTCCTATGATTGATAGAAATACTATGACTGCTATAAGTGAGCAAAATGAGCATGATGGATTCAGATTTTGTTGGTTTTAAGGTAGTCTATAGACTCTTTGGGGCTATGGTGCATTGAACACTTCAAAAATTTGTAGCAAATTCATACTTTGTCAAAAAAACATAATTTCAATTGCTCTCACTATTTTTCAAACTTGTACTATTGTGGGAAAAAAATTGAAAACTTTCAACAACCACAGGAGGCCGAACTCCTAATTCTAACCACAATGGGTTGTTTTACCTTAGTTAGATGTAAAGAAAAGAAAAGAAAAGAAAAGATTTAGGTTAAAATTTAAAGCTGACAAATGCTATTCAAATACTCATGTGTGTTGAATTGCAATAAGTATTGATTAGGTGTACATACAACAGTTTAATTAAAATCATAATGTCTTTGCGGTTGTCTTTTCAAATAGGTTGCTTATGAAGATTGATGAGAATAAACACATGTTTTGAATTGCATTTTAGAGTTTTTCATGTTGTCAATTTAGCTTGATGTTATTGAACACTTAGCCAACGGTGTCTTTGAGGGCCATTTAGGCTTATAGTTATCGCCTAAAACTTATCAAGGACAAAATATGGTGGATGACATTTCAGGTGGCACACCAAAAATTTATGAAATATGATTATGAAAGTTTTCAAATTTTGAAGACATTAAGACGACAATGTTAGTATGTGAGCATGAAAATATGAGCATGTGAGACTTGAGCATTAGAGCATGTGTATAAGTAGATATACTACAATCAATGAAGGTGCTTATAATGTAAACACCTATAATATAGGTATGTATAATATAGTACGCTATAATAATGAAATATTTCTATAATATAGACACCTATAATATGGGTGTATAGTCTTTTAGGCCTATGGTCTCATGCTCTTAGACTCACATAATAGCAACCTTTGACATTGAAAGTCCAACCTATGCACATTTTTTAGAGGAACTTTGATTTACACCATTTCATGTTTTTCAGCTAAATGCTACAAAACATTGTATTTTGCAAGCAAGCAAGACAAAAAAAAAATTGGTGCACATGTTTGAATCCAATTTTTAACAATGAAAAAAGAAGATTTAGGTTGATATCAATAGCAACTTCATTGTTGGAATTGAAAATTTCAATTCTATATTGTTTATAAACAATATTTTGTCTTTTTCATTTTGAATCTCCTTCCATATTGTATATATATATATATATAATTTTCATCTTTGAATTTATTTATATAGATTTCCAACTCACTTCAATAACACCGTAAGGACTAAGGTAGAACTTTGATTTCTAAAATTGTGAAGATATTACTATGAAATAAAACTTTTAAGAAAAAATTTCAAAAAAAAATTTAAGAATTTTTTTTAAATATAATCCATAGATCATATCCATATGGTTAAATCAGTTGCTATACTAATTGATATTTTCTTTTAAATTAAAAATTAAAAACTAAAAATCCTTTCTAAAATCAATTATAGTTTGATAATTTGTAATTTGTAGTAGATTTTTAATATTTTGATTTAATTTGATTTAAATCTTTGAGTTCAAGAATCTACAAATGTTTAGGTGAATGAAGAAATGAAGATGATGTGTGTTGGACATGTTTGCGTTCATATGTTTGAAGTTTGAACATCTGATCATTTTGGGAATAATATACTTTTGGTTCAAACACTTTGGATGTGAAGTACTATTGTCTTTCTAAACATTTAAAAAAAAGAATATATTCATTTTACAGTTGGAACATTCTGATTTGCAATTGGGATTTTTTTTTCTGAAATTTCAGAGGACATTCTTTACTAAATCAGTCAGAGGATATTGTGGATGGATTTATCGAAGAATAATATAAACTAACAAAACTTGGTTTGAGGCAAGAAAATGATGTTTGGGGGTCAATTTCGGGCATGAAAACATTAATAAAGAAGGAAATAATTTGCTAATTTGTATTTTTTTTTAAATTATACTCTTTCCGTCCTATAATGATCTTCATGTTGGCCTTAACTTTTTGTTTCAAAATGATCTTCTTGCTGCACTTTGTGACGATGGAATAGGTTAAATTTGGCTTTCCATTTCTTTTTGGGACTAGCAAAACAACTAAG
Organism: Antitrichia curtipendula; assembly: GCA_951230915.1. Taxonomy (NCBI): domain Eukaryota; kingdom Viridiplantae; phylum Streptophyta; class Bryopsida; order Hypnales; family Leucodontaceae; genus Antitrichia; species Antitrichia curtipendula. The sequence goes on from OX579641.1 coordinate 2,691,378, forward strand.
AGTAGTAGTCCCCCCTCCATCCATGCAATTACCAATCAAAAGACAAATAAAATGATTGGAGGGATCAATCAACATTGTTTGTTCTTATTTTTTGCATCTCTTTGAGTATTTTCCAATTGAAGGAGATGAAGCTTTAAAAGGCAAAATAGAAGTCTAAACATAGTCTTGGACGCGTACTACATGCCCATAAAATGAAAACCTCATATTCAACAATTAAATGTTCATTAGTACTCTTTGAAACTCTACAAAAAAAACGGATATTTTATGGCTGCAAAAATATGACTGAGGATGATTGATGATTGGTTGCAGTCATATTCTTGAAGGCCAACACCTTGAGGAAAAATATGACTGTCAGTCATTTTTGGGCCTTCTACTTCACAAGTATACACTATATGACCATTAGGAACACCAAAGTACTTCATAGGGAATGTAGGGAATATGTTTGGAGAATGTTAAGTCATATTGTCAGTCATATTTCCATGGTAGTGACATTTTTTTTGTTTTGGGCAACCCAAGAAAAATACGGGCAATTCAAAAAAAAATTGGACAAGCCATTGTTTATGATTTTGAAATCCTACTCACCTATTTTTTAGGATTTTGAAACCTAGCCGCCACTTTTTTAGGATTTTGAAACCCTAGCTGCCACTTTTTAGGATTTTGAAACCCTAGCCGCCACTTCTTTTGGCCCTTCTTACTTGCCTTTTATTGTTTCTTAGCTCATTCTTGTTATTGCTTCTTATTTTTTGCTTCTTAGTTGTTGTCTTTTGTTGCATCTTAACTCTTCTTTCTTGTTGCTTCTTAGTTCTAATCATGCTTCTTGTTTCTTGTTGTTGCATCTAAATTCTTTCTTTCTCTAGCATTTTAACTCTTTCTTCTTCTTAGTTCTTGATTTTTGTTTCTTCTTGTTGCTTTTTAATTCGTGCTTCTTGTTTCTTTTTGTTGCATCTTAACTCTTGTTGTTTCTTGTTTCTTGTTTTGTCCTAGTTGTTGCTTCTTGTTTCTTGTTGTGTCCTAATTGTTGCTTCTTGTTTCTTGTTGTGTCTTAGTTGTTGCTTCTTGTTTTTTGTTGCATTTTAACTCTTGCTTGTTGTTATCTCTTAGTACTTGTCTATTTTTTCTTCTTGTTTTCTCCATTACCATTCTTATTTTTCCTACCCTAAACTTGAGCTACATATTTTGTGTTGTTGTAAGCCTTTGAAGGTTGAGCTTTGTTGTTCATTCACGAAAAATTAACCTCCCATTTCTTTAATTGTTTATGCAAGCACCAAAAGTTGAAACAAAGTCATTGGAGGCTACTTGCGACTCAATAGAGCCATCTTCACATTATTGTAAAGAATATAGGCCTTATTGGATTTTGTAAATGATTCATTGTGGTATATATGTTTTGTATTGGTGACTAATAAATGTCAATGAAGAGAGTTGCTTTCCTTCTTGCATTCTCTCTCTCTCATACAATTATCTCTAGTATATCTCTAAAATCATATGTATTCATTTTTAACTACATAAAGTCTTTCATTCAATTGTTAAATCGTTTTGATGTATAATTTCAATGTATCATGTCTATTTAAAATGCATAGAAAATGTGATTGTAGTTTGTAATTGAAGCCACTTTAGACCTCAAACACTCCAATCATAGACCACCCACAATTAAAAAAAATAGGATGATTGAAAATCATAGTAATGTCACGTGCTTGTGTTACATTTCATAATATATATTGACCAAAATATAACTAGCTTTAGTCATAATGCTCATAGTTATGCATATCAAAATATGACTTTGTGCTTGCAAAAATATGACTACAGCTAGTCATAAAATTATTAATAACATCCATCTGAACTACCACATCAACCAAAAATATGACTCATAAGAATCATATATCACATTAGCAAAAAATATGACTCACAAGAGTCATATTCCACATCTACAAAAAATATGACTATACAAAGTCATATGCCACGTTTGCCAAAATATGACTGACCACAGTCATATTCCACGTCAACCAAAAATATAAATGACTGTAGTCATATGCCACGTAGGATTTATTTTCATTTACCCGGGCAACTAAAAAAAAGTCAAGCCCCCCCAAATAGTCAAAATATACGCCTTGTTGGCAAAAATACGACTAATTATGGATAATTATACCCTCCAAAAAATATGACTGTCAATATGACTGACGTCCGAAGCGACTCGTTGGTAATGACTCATATCAGTCATGTTGCAGTCATCTACAGTGATTTCTGCGGCCAATCATATTTTTTGATTTTATGACTCATTGCAGTCATATTTTGCAATCATAAAACACTTGTTTTGTTGTAATAAAAATGCTCCAAAAATTCCACTTTTCAACACTCCAAAACTATGCTTTGAAAATGGCTCTTAAGCTCAAAATTTCTTGGACGCTAGAAGTGCACCAAACTCTACTTCCAGTGCAAAAAATGTCTTTAAAAAGTTCGTCGGGAATATTTTGTCTAACAGAAAGATTATTTTGGGATGGAGATAGTGTAAAATTTTATAACCTTCAAGTTAAAGTTCATTTTCCTATTTTTGAAATTTATTTAAAAATAATTAAACCACGACCAAAGATTAAATATTCAACCTTTGTCCAAAATTGTAAAAAATAATTAGATCAACTACTTAATTTTCCATCATCCATCCAATTTTGCTCTAGAAAAAACAAATCTAAGGTTTCTTTGTACTTTTCAACCGCTAAGCTTGTTTTTGCTACTATAAGATTTGTGCAATTTGGAAGCAGGGCTTGGTGATTCTAAATAAGAGAATAATAACACAAGAAAGATTGAGCAAAGATTAACATGAAATTGAAAGTTAGCTTGAATTTTTTTATTTTCAAATTTTTTTTGTTTTGAGGGTTTTGAGGGAAGAGAGAAAAGTAGCATCGGTACTTGATTTTTACCTAAAGTTTTGTCGCTATAAGTGTACACCATGTTCCAATCCTAAGGCCTTGTATTGCCAATATAGTCTTGTCATGTTTTCATCTACATAAAGCCAACAATGTGAGAGTTACATTATTCTAGAAAAGTTTTGAGAATAGACGCCGATCAAGTTAAATTACTACCAAATTTTCAAGAAGAGGGCTAGGAAACAACGGTCCTTCAAACCTTCACCTCGAGCAAGCACAAGATGGAGTGCTTAGAGAGGTCAGTAATTGTAATGGGGTGGAGAAGAAGTTGCCAAGGATTGATCAAAGTTGGAAACCAAAGGTATTAATTTTGGTCAACACGTTAAAGGAGCTAAGGAGTACGAGGGAGGAGCTTGGCAAGCGTCTCATATTAGGAAAATTATTCAAATCAACAACAAATTACCCTATTTTTTCCAAGTTTTGGTTATAATTATAAAAATAAATATTCAATTACTATTGTGTGAGTTCTTTAGACTCAAGTTTGCCATGTGCAAATTAGCCGCAAATTGCCTTAATTTTGGCACACTTGAGTGGGACATAGGACGTGGCTTTAGGTTCTACACTTCTACCTGTAAGAGGAAGGATTCTTGGCGGAAGCACCAAATCCTAAATTCCATATTGAAATTGTTATTAGAGTCCAATTTCCAAATTAGAACTAGTCTTCCAAAATTTTGTTTGGCTCATAAAACTTGCTAGTTTGATTAGAGAAATACTTTCTCTAGAATAGACCCAAATGGTTTGTAAAAGACTCGCAAAACCTATTGTCAACGTAAAAGTGATAGATTTGATTAAATTGCCCAAGTTTGTGAGCATTCCTACGCTTGATCTAGACTTGAAGGAGATTGAATATGTAGACCAAGCATTCACCTATTCAAGTTTATCGAACTAGTGCAATAGATTCAAAAAGTTCAACCGTATCTTTAGTGAAACTGCACGCTAGTCAAAACTAAGACCCAAAACTACAGAAGCTGTAAATAATAGAGAAAAAGACCCTAGACAACAACAATAGATTTACGAAGGTGAGACGCAAGAAAAAGAAGGGTAGTTATAACAAAGGAGTGAAGACACAATAGGAAGGGGGAGACAAACCAATTGCGATGGAGGTTGTCACTCAATCCACATACGAGAGATGGAGAGCAAATGTTTCTATTGGAGAGTGATTTTCTGGTACTAAATGTGAGAGTCTAGTAGTGAAAAGCCCGCCATGATAGCTTCTAAGAAATGGTGGGTGGGATGGAGCTCGCAAGAGCTTTAAGACACTTTTCAAACTGAAGATATTGAATTGCTGCAAGAAGGAAAAAATTCATTACTATATGGCCATTACTCTACAAGGATTTAGAAGGTCAGTGTAGTTTGTTGCTTGACACATCAAGAGAAGCACCTGGGGTAATGAAAGCTCTTTCACTTACGAAGAAATTGAAGGGGATATGCACCAAAAAGACTACTATCTTAGAGCGCTTGGAGGAACACCTCAAATCAACAATCCGCAAACCACCAAGAATCTAATACTAGGGATCAATTTTATAGTCGGCTAGGTGGAATGTGATCGGTGGTGTTCACAAGCTCATGGTTTTGGTTGTGGTCAAGGTGAACAGAAAGGCCAAATTCTTATGGGTAATCAGAAACACTTGGATGGATTCTAAATTGTTCAAAAAACTTGCCCCATGCCAAGAAAGGGTCAAGATTAATCAGTATTTTGCTTCAGACATAGGCACGTTTGGACAATTTGATTGAGCTACCTGCGGAATGGCAACCAAAACTGCAGATTTTGCCAAAGAAATATAGAATTATTGATTCTTTGAATTCAAAAAAAGATGAAGGTGATGACAATGGATTGGTAGGCTTGCTTGAGCAATAACTAAAAATGATTGAGGCTGGACTTGCAATGTTGATCCTTAAGTATCCGTGGAACGAGGGTTGGTACCAAAGGCTCCACTAAAGAAATGAGCATAAGATGCTTGTTTGAGCAAATGACATGATTAGCCTTAAATCATATTAATCCAAGAACATTGGATGAATGGGGATCGGTGTAAGATGTGCAGTTGCAGTTTACCTTATGCAAGTGAATATAGGGCTTGGAATCTAGCCTTTAAAGATACTAGAGACATTGGTAGGTGGCATGTTGCTATGGGCATTCTGGTTATTCAAAATCTTTCTTTGCAAGTAAGGTGTGAGGGTATCATCAAGGAAAGGTGTGCACAATTTATTATGCTTCAACCAAATTCTCAACAATTGGTTACCATCATTAACGTTTATATGCCTAGGACATAATAAGAGTAATACTTATTGTAGCAAGTAATAGTTGAAGCAAACTTGGACGATGATTCATTCATTTTGAATGAAGATTGTTTGGGGAGTACTCATTACTACACCACCGCGGACAAAAGAAAAAGGGCAGCCTAGATACACATGATCAATCACTAGAGGCTCAAAGATGCATGGTAGTCGAACCTCTTTTGCAAAGACTTAAACAAGCATTACACTTGGGGAAACAACAAGGTAGGAGGGGTACATAGATGCACATGGACCGATCATTTTTATGTGTCCATTTCTTTACAAAATTAAGGTGGGGTGCTTGATATGCACTTGCATATCAAAGTATCAAACTTCACGCCAATCACACTTTGGTTACTCCCTTGCATTTAGAAACTGGCAAATTGAGGGAGCTTTTGCAAATTGAGATTATGTAGTGAAGAAATTAGGGACATGCTGGAATTAGAATGGATAAGGTATGAGAGGTTAGATGAAGGTGAATTGTGGATGGATTGGGTAGAAAACGCTTCAAATCAGGTCTTGGCCGAGGTGGATAAATTCAACAAAGAAAGGTGTATTGCTAAATACATAAAGGAAAGTGAAGCTTAAAAGGTGATAAGAGAGGAAGAGGCTTAATTTTATTAGTAATCCCACGGATGAAAAAGCCACTGAGAGTTTAGACATGGCCAGATCCTTATTCTACAAGATTACTTTGGACTTACTAGAAATCCAATACCATGCAATTTTGGCAAGATGGTTAAACAACGGTGATCAATGCACGAAGGAGTTCTTTCAAGTATTTTGAGATGTCCACAAGTGATCCAATTTTTCACAGCTCCTAGTAGACAATAACATTTTAACTAGTCAGAGTGCAATCATAGAGTTCTATACCAAACTTTATACGGACAAAGTATTGGTGGCAAGGGAGACGGTGCTAACTACTAAGTAGCTTCTTGAGAATCGTCACCAAATCACACAGTTAGAGAATTCCATTTTCTTTAATTGGTTGCTCGATGTATTCATGCCCTAAAGAGACTTTCACTCATTTGTTTTGGAAGTGCTTATACACCCAAGAATTATGGAAGAGGATTAACTGCTTAGTGCACTTAGTGTTCAAGCTCTAGTGTTCCAGAACATCAAACAAGTCTTACTAGGAAGGCTCAAAATCAATTGTATTGTCAAAGTAGAAAATTTTGTATATGAATGTCAGACTTCATTTTTGGAACTATTGTAATTTAGTTTCATCTTTGAGCTATTAGTGGTTTAGTTATTCCTTCAATCTTGAATCTACTCCTACAATCCTACTTAACAATTTTCTAATGAATGAAAGTTAAGTATTTTTTTGTTGAACTTTTCTTCCTAGATTCTCAACTCAAATCTTCCACCTTATAAATTAGAAAATCGAAATCAATAGTACAAAAAATTTAAGTTAAGAAGATTTAAAGGCAAAAATCTAGTCAAACAAGGTGTAAAAAAAATTGTTATCTTCTTCAAAAAAAAAATCAATTATCTTGCAATCTATGAGGTCAAAAATTTTGAAATTTTTTATTCAAATTTGTATACTAGTGTAATACAAGATCATATAATTAGATATGTAAAAAAATAATTTTAAAAGTTTTTTTTTCTTTGCAATAAAAATGGTAGTTTTAAGTGGATTTTGATGGAAAAAAGCCTTGGGATTCTAGGGATTAAGGATCCTAAATCCCTAGATATCATTGGAAAAGCCTTCCACCTAGAATGGCTTCCTCTCTTTTGTGATAGCAAAAATGGAAGGTGGAACTATATAGTTTCCTTCCAGTTCCGGGACTTAAACTTGTAATCTTTTTAATATGAGGGGCTTTTGCCCCCCTCCCCCTCTCTCCTCTTTGGCTTTCACTACTACTTAATGTCATTATTCTTAAACAATTATAATTATATTTGACATTCTTCAAACTCAAACATGTAGTCTAATTGAAAATATTCAAAAAAATGTAGCAATTATCACATGAATATGTGAACATTGGAATATTTGAACAAAAGAGTAAATTTTGTATTAAAATAATATTTTTTTAAATAGACAAATGTGTATAATCATCATAAGGTGCACCACCATAATGGCCCCATTGAGAAGTCTAAATAGGGATTTTTTTGAATAAATGAAGGATAAATTTTTTTTGGATGTTTCAATAGCTCTCTTGGAGTGTAAAGGGATAGCTTTGGACTATCTTAATTTCCAAAGTACCAAGGTATTTTTCCCTCATAAACCACTCAAAATTGCCATTTTCATTCTTTAGAGTCATAAAACAAAATATGATTTGGAGGGGTGGGGGGAAACTATAAGATCTTGCTCTACACTTGTATATAAATATGTGGTAAAATTTTCAGTACATTTGACCATACAAGTTAGAAGAAGTAACATTTGAAGTGAAATGAAAAGTTTTTTTGACCCTACCTAAGAATTTCATGTGACTTTGAAAATCGTTTGTGATAAATTTTTGCAATATGGATTTTAAATTTGAAAATCTACCATATTCTAGATCATGCTAGGCACACCTCCACCAATTTTCAAAGATTTAGGAGATTTAGGGCTTCCTTATATATATATCAACAAGTGGGTATATTCATTGATATTAGAATATAAAAAGGACTTTTATATTTCTTCTACAATGTGGAATGCATTGATATTGGTGGAACTATTCACCCAAAAATAGACCCTAAATGTAGACATACCAAACATAACTTATTATTTTCTGACTGAAATAATAAGCCATGTATGGTCCGCCTAGAATTGCATTTTAGAATGACGCCCCTTCCTAGAAAGGGATGCCATTGGGTACAGGGATGCCATTAGGTGCCTCTACCTTAAACCCGATGACGATACTGAAATGAGAACCACTGCACTCCCTCACTCACATCCATACAGTCACGTCAACATCCTTATCAGCTTTGATGGATGATGAAACCCCAGTGCAAGAGTCAGACCGACCGTCCAACCCAAGTCTTATTAATAAATGTAACTTAAGGTAAGTTCGACCAAGTGAGAGTTCTCACAATTCCCAGCTGCAGTGAGCCCGTGGATCCAGACATTCAGACCAGAGTTCCATAATTGTTCTCCTGTAAAGTGTGTAGAATGTCGAGTACAAAGCATTCCAAAGAAATTTCAAACCTAAAATAACTTATATGATGCATGATGGCCGAGTTTCAATTGTGTGTATTTTGGAATCCTCAGATAGACAATCATCAACTGCCTAGTGCCTACAGCTGTGAGACTCAGGTACTGTAAGTTTATATGCTATGCTACAGGGAAAGCTGGCATGCAAGTGACTCCAGATTTTAACTTACTTTCAGCACGGCTTGGTCCAAGTGTCATCCATGACTTTCCGTACTTAATAATTTGGAGTAAGAATATGTTTTTGTAATGATTCAGTCTCAGAATCTAGATGTGGCAGTACACACAAAAAATTGTGCAAATTGGGGCAGTCCACAGTAAGGAAATTGTCTAAGATTTATGTTTTTTTTAGTTTTCACTCGTATAGTGGAGCCACCCATAACCGACCAAATAAGCAATTGTGGACATGATCTAGAGTAAGGTAAACCAATCAGAATTTCGAGTCTGCCCTCATGCCATTGCTGAAAATTTTCAAATTTTTTCTCACTCAAAGATAAGTGTGAGAAATAGTGAGAGCAATTGAAATTTTATTTTTTAGACAAAGTGTGAATTAGTTATGTATTTTTGAAGTGATCTTCTCAACACGGTCTACAAGCTGCCCCATAACCAACAAAAAGTATATCCAATATGCTCATCTTAATCACCTAAAGTGGTCACAATAATTTCTAATGTGGAATGCCATGAAAAATCACTTCCTACAATGATTTATACTGAAAAAATTGGGTGTTCCTAATGAGGTCACTAATCACTCCATAGGTGTCAGATTAGATATTGATTGTGGTCTAGAAAACCATCATAGGGTCATAAGATGTCCACTATGGGTCATCTGACCGTAATGGGCTGGTTTACCTTAGTGCAAGGCAAAGCAAATATTTATGGAGGTATAGAGATAGAAATGATGAGGATTGCCAAAAATTTGGTAATTTTATCACTTGAACTAAAATTACCATGATTTTTGGAAGCCAAAAGTTGGTCTGATCCGTGCTCAATATTATATAGAGTCTTTCAATTCCAATTGTTCAAGAATTATTTTTCACTCACTCCTTCCTACCTTACTAATTCCAACTCCGATCATTCAAGAATTATTTTCTTACCTTACTAAGGTAGAAGCACTAATAGTCAATCATTTAAGCGATTTGGAGTAGATGGTGAGGAATATGAGGTGGTTGAAAATTTTCCCATGTAAGAAGATAGAAAATATGGGGATAGAAAAAAAATTCACAATTTTATTCCCCAAATTGAAATTATTGTTAATTTTGGGAGCCCAAAAGTGCACTTGTCGAATAGCCAATGTCTAAAGTCTTTCAATTTTGATCTTTCAAGAACTACTATCTCGCTCACTACTTCAAAACATGTGTCATAACCTTATTAGTTCCAACCTTGACAAGGATAAAAAAATAATTCCAAGCTTGAGTTTTAAACTAAAGTTGAAAATAGCGCACCCTCCAGGTTGGGTACTGGGCGTGGTTGACAATTGGTGCCTCAACCTTAGTACCAACTTTGAAAACAAGAAAAACAAAACATTCCAAGCTTTGGTTGAAAATCTACTCTAGCCTTGGTTGGAAATAATTACACCCTACAGTTGGATATGGGGCTATGGTTGGGAATGTGTGGTCCTACTTTATGTGTCTCAAGCATTTAGAGCAAAACTTGGATGCTCAAGTTTATGGAATACTACTTTTGAAATTTATGAAATACTACCTTTCAAATTTTATGAAGTTTGAAAGGAAAGACTAATAAGTTCATCATATAGTATTAGATTAGACAAAGTGCAAATTATTGCAATTTCATTGCTCCTCTAGTTTAAACAATCCTAACAAGCCTTCAATTTGCTATGGTTGAAATAATGATTTTAAGGTTTTTAATTCTATTTCTATCAAGTATATTTCAACAATGCTAGTGCGTGAGAGTAGAGACATGAGCCTATGAGCCTTGAATCTAGTTGTAGGTATGTTAGTACAACCATTTGAAGGCGTTTATAACACATATACCTACAACATAGGTATATTATAGTATGGAAAGGTATCTATAACATAGATACCTACAATACAGACACCTATAATCATAGAAGGAGTTTATAATATAAACTCTTAGGTTCATGGGTTCATTGATTTTATGCTCATATGCTAGCACTTCTCAGTGTATTTATCTTTACTAGATAATATACTTAATATTGTATGCAAAGGTCATATTAGATATTTGGTGTTCTCCTAATTTTTTTAGAGATTTCATACATTCAACAATTAGGATGAAGTATATATACTATTGATAGGAGAGTTGTTCCAAAATCTTCAACATAGGCTTTACTACTTTTTACAATGTCTTGACATAGTTTTTCATAGATTCAATAACCCTTAAAGGTCAAGCCACACTTGGCCCCTTTCAAAAAATTTATGTGTAGCAATATTTTTTTGTAGATCCAAACGTTGTGTTGTTAATAAATGTACCGACATCCTATTACACCCCATCGTAATCAAACTTTTCATCAACAAATTGAATTTAAAAAAAATTTGAAATCAAGGTGAAAGATGGATTAAGAAAATGATTTGTTGAATAAGTCAAAGGACACAAAGTATTCATTCTAATTCTTAGGGGACAACTTTCCAAGACTCTATAGGGCTCATTGCTCTTCAAGTCCTTCTATAAATTCATGTCTTTTGTTTGTTGTATTTACTCTTCATCTAGATGGCATCTCTATTTAATTACATAATCTTTACAAATTTAGAGACTTAAGACGCAAAATTTCATATTTATTTTGGATTTTGTCTAAAATTTGGACATTCCCTATTGTGAATGAATTATAGATGAATGTGATTCGCATGTAATAAAGGTCTAAGCTCCTACAAATGAAAGAATTGTAGCTTACTTGAATTCAATTTTGTTACATAACATTACACTAGTAAAAGAAAAATGTTTTTTCTGAAAAAAAATTCAACAATTTATTGCCAAAAATTTATTTTTGACCCTGGAGTACCCAAAAAATGTCAATAAAATATTCATTTCTTGTGGTATTAATAAAACTCCCTTTTTTTAGTATGATTAACTTAGGGCTAATCCAAATTTTCAAAAATGTAGAGATGCATTATAAAGTGTACTTAGAAGAACAATTTGGTAATGATTTTCAAACAGAAGTTATGAATTACCATCCATCAGTTACATCCATATAACTAAATCTAATTTTGAAAGCCATCTAATTTTTCAATTCAAAAAACCTTTGAAATTCAATTATTTTATAACCATAGGTCCAAACGCCACAAAATTGGCACAAATAAAAGGCTTTATGCACAAAGGAGTGCAAAAACTTGGTTTCGTGCAGTTTGGACATGCAATGCAAAAGTATGATTTTTTCAAAATAAAAGAGAATTGAAATCAATTTTCAATTCATTAACCCCTAAAGTCCCATTGTTCCTACGGGGGACAAAATGGATTTCGGGCAGGCTCCTATGATCTCAATTTTTACTGAAACTTTTTGAAACTTTCTCAAATGATAGAGAAACTTATTAGCTTTCTGCGAATATAAATTTTATTTCAATTGGTGCTCGGAAGCAAAAGTTATGCTACAATAACCTCAAAATGGGGGAGGCTGGGCAACAAAAAAAATCCAAAAAATAATGAAAAAAAAAATTTGATATTTTTTTGCTTATAGGTTATATTTTTGTCTAAATGAAGAGCTTTGATTCATTCTATTTGAATTGGTGCTGTAAAAGTTATGGAGCTTCTCAGGTTGTTTTTTTTGGTTTTTGGACAAATGGTTATGTGGCCTTTCTTCAAGAAGTTTTTGAGTTTTGTGGCTCCTTCATTATTGGGGTTTGAATTGAAGGAGGCCAATTTTATATATGCAATTTTGAATATGTATTTTTTGTATGCAATTTTTGTATGTGCTGGCTTTACAAAATGGATGTAATGAGGTTTTGGAAACATTGTGGCAACAGTGTGTAGGGCCATTGTTTCAGTTTGACATTTTTTAACACATTTACCTTCTTTTTTTGCTATAGGCTTGAAGTTGCTTAATTTTTTTTGAGGAAATTGGGCATTTAAATGCCTAAAAAAACAACCCTGGAGCTTCTTATTTTGTGGGCAACCAGAACAACTTATTGAAAAAAAAACAATTCTTTTACTTTGAATGCTAATATCTTTCAATCTGTATGGTCAAAAACCACAAAAATTTTAACACATAATCTAAGACAAGTGTAGAACAAGATCCTATGGTTAGAATCTAAAATTTTAATTTTTAAAATTTGTGTAGGTGAATGTAAGAAAGTGGTAGGTTTGAGTGGTTTTTGACAAAAGAATGGCCTTGGACTTTAGGGGTTAAAAACTTTGAAATTCAATAACTTTCACACTGTTTGTCCAAACACCACAAAGCAAAGTCCGTGCACCCTTCCTTGCTAAGAGCTTTCAAACGATACCAAGAACACCCTCGGACACCTTACAATTTGTTAGATATCAGCGTATCAAACAAAACAAAACAACCAACTTATTTTAAGTTAGGTATAGATTGTTCAAATGTTAAAGAAATAACATTGTAATATACAAAAGAAATTTGATAAATAAATAAATAAAATTGTATAGATGAGTTATATTTTCTTTCATTCATTGTTTAAAATAAAACAACTTATTATTAACCCCTAAAGTTCCATGACTATGTTTTCACCAAGAAATGCTCAAGAACCGCCATTTTAGTACAAGTACCAAATTTTTGAAAAGAAATCTTTTTTCGAAAAATGTAACCGTAGGATCTTGTAGTATGCTGACTTGAGAACATGTGGTAAAAATTTCAGAAATTTACACCAAGTGAAGTATAAGCATTCAAATTCATTAAAACCATTTTTTTGACCCTGCGAAAAACCAGGCAGCTGCACTTCAAAAGCTCACTTTTCTATGAAAAAATGTCCAAAATGGTGGTGCTTCTTTGGATTCTTTTTCCTAGACAAGTTTTCTTCATGCTTAAAAAATTTCACATCATTTGGAATTGTACAACATATAGAAAAAACATAGTAAGTAGAACAAAGTAGGGAATGATTCAAAATACAAAAATTTTAAGAGTTTAGATATGGAATTGGAAAAGGCCAATCCCAATGGCCAAAATGTTGTAATAAACAATCTACATCCTACGATTTTATTTTATTTTTTAAATATTGAAAATTGAGTAAGATAAAGGACTTTCAAGTTTATTTTAGAGTAGAGATTCCATAATTGCCCACAACTAAAACTCCTCATAACTTTTGGCTCATTGGTCAAAATGGAATGATTAAAATATTTCCACGTATGCATAATTCTAGAAAACCAATTTCAAATTTTTGTTTATAAAAAATTTGATTTTTAAAAATCTGCCTGGACTGCCCAGCCAAGAAAAAAAGTAAAATATTAGGCCATAACTTTTGATTCGTATTTTCCAAACATCATGAAATTTTGTGTATATGAAAGATATTCCTTACATACAACTTCTATTAAAATTTCAGCCAAAAATATGCAAATCTCTAATTACAAGTACCTGCCCAAAATTTCTATACTGCCAAAAAACGCATGATGGTCCTTTAGGGGTTAAGAAACTAAGCATCATTGACAAGGTCTCTTTTAGCTCATGAATGTTAAGCATGTTAGAGAAGCAAGGAGGCTTCCACCTACAACTTCAAGCATTCCAACATAGGATTTTTGTTCCCATAATGAGTTGTTGGGAGGAAACCTTACATGTTTACATATATACAATGTTATGCACATTATAAAAGTCTTTCTAAAAGGTCTTCTAACTATTGCGAACACAAAACTAAACAAACTACAAAAGGAAGAAACCAACCAAAGTATGCAAGAATGAATCAATTATACATTAGAAGAAGAGTTAAAGCATTAACAAGGAAAGTGAAGATGATTAGTTCTCCTCTACTATTGGTTCAAAGAATTCCTATCTAATCTCTAATTGACTAATCAACCGTGATGAGTTGAGAAGCGTATTAAGATGATAATATATTTTTTAACACTCTTCCTTGCTTGGCATATCATAAATATTATTTTTTTATACAATATCATACATAGTAATTTCCGCAATTTTGTAAGATGTACGATTGCTACCTCATTAAAACCTTATGTGGGAAAACCTTGATTATGGTCAAGGACAAAACTACAAATGAAGGAAAAAGAGTACAATACCTTTGTCAATCCATTCTTATGATAAAACCTAGTGGAAAAAATCGTTAGAAGAATATTAAAGGTTTTTAAAATTTTCATAATAAATATATATTGAATCTCTTGCTCTAAAATATTGAGTTGCTGCATTCCAATGCTATGAACAATGGATACATAATGGAAGAGCCTTGGTAAAAAAATCAATAAGATTATTTATTGATATAACTTTCTTGATTTCAAGAGCTTGCTCTGTAATCAAGTCATGGGTATAATTGAAATATTTTGGATCCATTTGTGTAACACAAGTATTGTTGTCTTCGTATAAGATAGTTGGAGAATCATCATGTGATAATCCACAATTTGTTGGAATAAATTTATCAATTGATCTCATCCAAGCCAATGCAAAATGTAGTTTTGCCAAACAATTTCATCCCAACACTACTAGAATTGCCTACCCTAATCTGAACGGGTTTTTTGTTGATTCGGCAATTTTTAAAATTTTCTCTATTGGTTTGGCAAACAATCAACACGTTTCTGCTGTCCAAACCAACTGAAAGATGTTAATTCATGTCCAAATCAACTGAAAGATGTTGATTGATGTCCGAATCAAGCTATCCGAACCCACTCCCTAATCAATCCAAAACAATTGATTTTTCAGTGGGTTAGGAAACGCTTTTTTCTACTAGTGCAAATTCATGAACAAGGAGTTGAGCGGTTGTAACACATACAGATTTAGTACCTACAAGGTTAAAATCATCAACGTATATTGCAATAATCACAAATCCATATTTGTCTCGTTTGATAAAGAGACATGGAAGCAATAGATCATTTATAAAGTGATGCTCAATGAGATAGACCCGCAGACATTGATATCATATACGTCCAGATTGTTTAAGACTATATAATGCTCACTGTAATTTAATACCATGGTGGTTACTTGGAATGGTACAACTTAATTAGTGTTTTCAAGACCATGTGGGACTTTCATATAAATATGAGCATCAAGGGAGGCATACAAATAAATAGTTATTACATCCATAAGATGCATCTCAAAGATGGTATGTATTACCATTCCAAGGAAATATTGAAAAGTAATAGAATCCATAATTGGTGAACATGTAGAATCATAATTAATACCAAATTTTTGTGTGAAACTTTGAGCAACCAAACGGGCTTTGAAATGGATAATCCAACATTTTTATTTATTGCGTTTATCTATAAATACAAGTTTGTATCCAAGAGGTCGAGAAGAGAGATTATTCATAATAGGTTCAAAGAATTGTCTCATATGCAAAAAAAACATACTTCTCCTTGATAGCAACTTTCTACTTTGGCCAATCAAAGCGACGCATCGCTTCTTCAATAGTGTTTGGTTTGGGATCATTCTTCTCGCAAGAAAGATGTTCTAAAATCATGAAAATAAATAATTCATCTACTTCTAATGTTGCCATGTCCCAAATATCACCTATATCATAGTACATCACAAATAAACATATGCAAGAGCATATATTTATGCACATATTTTTCTTGCTCATAAGCAAGAGTTCTTCTTTTAGGAGTTGTAGTGATATTAAATGTGAATGAACAATCTCACATCAATAATCTTGTAAAATTGACAATGGTTGCTATAGGTACAGAAGGATTAATAGCATTGGTTATTGTCTTGTACTTGCGTGGTTGTTTATCTGGTTTACAAGTCCGTTTGTCCATTGGCTGTAGAATTGTAGTTGGAATAGTTTCTGACATTGAAACTTAAGCAAGGACATTTTGAGCTTCATTCAATGGAGTTTGGATAATTCTTGGTATATCATTGAAGCCATCAGGTGCCTAATCCACAACCTTTTGCAAGTACAAAATTTTAACAACCTCAGTTTCAACCAAAGATGTTATAGGACCGGGATTCAAGGTAAAAGTTTGAGGTGCCTTGAACATAAGGCCCTTGGAATGCTCTTGAATAGAAACTCCTCCTTTCAAAGATGAAAAAATTTCTTTTTGAAATCGACAATTGGCAAAATAAGCATGTAGCTACGTACTAGTTGATGGGTTGATGTAACAAATAGTATTTAAAGAATCAAAACCAACATAGATGTCTTCTTGTCAATCAGCTCAAATAGTGTGGCGTTGAGGTTCTAAAATTGGAACCTATGCGCAACAATCAAAGACTTTTAGATGAGATACATTGGGAATATGCTCCAAAAAAAGTTCTTATGAGGAAACAATCTCCAAAGATGAAGGGTGGAATCAAATGAGAGTTGTAGTATGTAAAATTGCATGTTTCCACATAGATGCAGACAAATTGGCATGAAAAAACGATGGTGTGATAATAAATTGGATTTGTTTGATTAAAGACTTTGCCAGTCTGTTTAGAACATGTTTATATGGAACTAAATAGGTCAAGTCAATGCTTACTACAATACAATAATTTTCAAAAGATCTCGATCAAAATTCTTGAACATTATCCATATGTAATATTTTGATTGGATAATTAGGAAAATGAGCCTTGCAACGGATCAACATTGAAATCAAATTGACAAATGCCAAATTTCTTGTTTATAGTAGCAAGATATGTGATTGTTTGTTTGGTGCATCAACCAAAACCAAAAAATATCAAAATGGTTCAGACATGGGATTAATTAGACCACAGATATCACCATATAATATTTAAAGCATAGGTGGTAATTTGTGAGGAAGCCCCTACAAGGACGGTTTGACAATTAATTTGCCTTACATGCATGCTTGGCATAATGCCATTGAATTGGCATTTGCTAGTTGCAAATTATGTTCAACAAATACATAGGATAATTTTTCTAAATGAAGTAGAGCTTGGATGGCCTAATCTTCCATGCCAAAGTGAAACTTTATTAACTTTATAAAATAAAACAAAGCTAGATACAATTGGTGGTTGGATCACAATTTGATACAAGCCACTTGCCGCAGCAAAGGCTATTTCCACCACTTTATTAATTTGTACAAAGACCCAAGATTCTTGTTTATCTAGAATTTTGTTCGAGAAATGAAAACCCTAACCATCTCAATAGCCAATCAGGCTTTGAGGCACAAAGGGAGAAAACATAGCATGCATGTATGTAATGGTGGTGCCTTCAGGCAATATCAACTGTGTTGGTCTTTTCTAGAAACTAAACACATTTGATCCATGCAAAGTTATTAAATTTTTGGTTTGCAAAGTTGAAAGATTATTTTCATGAAAAAAATTCTTATCCCTCATGATTGTATATGTAATTGTAGAGTCAAGAAGCGCATCACAAGACTCATTAGTGGAAATATCTTCAACAATATAAATTTTGAAATCTTTAGCTCCAAATGGATCCATAGATGCATCTACATCTAGGCTTCTTGAGTTTGGCTTGAAGATTTTTATTTTCTTGGAACATCTTAGCAAAATACTCTGATGTCCGGCAAACATTTTCCAAATGGCTTACTGTGCTACATTTGTGGCAAGAATGCATCTTTGACAAACGCTTATTATGATTGTTAGTAGAAGTAGTATTCTTTTTTGTGCATGCTAATTATCATGGTTGTGACTACTACGATGTTTGTAGTAATTTTTTCCATGTTTGTGTGCCTTAGGTTTAACATTAAAAACCTTGACAACGTGGAACTCTAAAATCTTAGTTTCAACTAGACAAGCCTCCTCATTACACATGAAGAGTTCATTTTATTTTTCAATGGAAAGTAACAGAGACTTGAAATTTGAGTGATTCTCAAATTTCATGTTTATGTATTGTTGTGCAAGTACAACAAAGACTAGTGGAAATGTTGAGAGAGTTTTCTCAATCATTTCTTCCTTGATAATGGTCTGACTACACAACCTTAGTTGTGATATATGCGATATAGATAATTATTGAAATAAACAAGTGTTGGAAAATGCAACACTCATAAATGAATCCAACTATGAAGAACTCTGGGAAGGAAAATGATTTTCTAGTGATCAAAGCAAAATTTGAGCTTATGCCACAACCCATTTGGATTTTTAAGTTTCAAATATTGATGCTGTAAAGATGGAACAAGTGACGATGAAGCAAAAACAAAGTTTTTCAAGAAGTAAAGGTGGAAACACAACAACGCTAGTTTGTAAGCCTAAAAGCATGAGCTTGAGAGCTGTGAGCGTACACCTTGTGAGCCCAGAGCATTTATTGAAAAAAACTTTGTCAAACTTTTACGCCAAATGAAGAAAAAGCTGAGTCATTTAAAAAAAATTCTATTTACTATAAAACTTCATCTCTATGATGATGGACCTATAACCGTGGACCTATGACCGTGGAAGCATGGTCAGCATGTTGGTGAATGAAAATTTCAATTGACCTCTAGCTCCATTTTTTTTCCTCATGAAATTATTTGCTCAAATTCAAGCTTTTGAAGGGATCCAAAAGAAAACAAATATTTTGAACAAGTGATAGAGGGTTTATGCAATAAACACCACCTCCACGGCATGTACAAATTTTTAGAATGTCGCAACCTCTAGTCCCCTCCGAAAAACTTCTCAACGATGAAAAGTGTGACACACATACACACCAAAAATAAAATAAAATAAAAAATTGAAAAAAAAATTGAATTAAAAAATAAAATTGAAACCTTGGTCTCTCTAAAAGGTCTCTCAATTCCCTCCAAAGAGAAATTTTGAAAAAAAAATTTGAAAAAAAAACTTGAATTTTTTTGAAAAAAAGAGTTTCAAAATTCCAGACCCATATCCCAACAAAGGGGCTCTCGGTATCGAGAAGGGTTCCTGGCACAAAAAATAAAAATAAAATTTGCGACTCCATTATCCCTAAGTGATCTCTTGGTGACGAGACGAGTCTTGTATAGGTGACAAAGTTGCAAACAAAACAAATTAAATTAAATTTTAGTAGTAGTATTTTTATTATAGAGTTCTGAACCCTAGACCCTCCAACAAACTTCTCGGTAGCGAGAAGAGTTTCTAGAGGTGACAAAGTTGCAAAAACAAGAAAAAAAAGATTGAAAAACTGAAAAAAAGAGTTTTGAGAGTTCCAAGCTCTTCTACCTCCAAAGGTCTTCTCGATGACAAGAGAGGTTTTTGAGGGTGACAAAGTTGTAAAAAAATTGAAAAAGAGAAAAAAAATTGAAAAAAAAATTGAAAGAAAAAGTTTTGAAAGTCTCAAATCCCAAACTCTATAAGGGGGTTAATTGTTACTAAAAGATGTTTTTGGAGGTGGTGGAGTTATGAAAAAGAAAAGCTGAAAAAAAATTTAAATTTTTTTGAGGAGACTCAAATCTCAAAAATCCAAAGGGGCCTCTCCATGCCAAGAGGGGGTCATGATTTTTTAGGGGTATTTGAGTTGCAACAGAGAAAGGAAAAAAAATTAGACAAGTTGTATGGACAAGGTTTCTAAAGAAGATTTGAAGTCCCTTAATCCTATTTTAGGTCAATTTACATATTCTCTTAAGTTCTCTAGCTACAAAAATCCTAAATTTCTAATCAACGGTAATAGGTCCATATCCTAAAAATCACTAAAATTTACGCTAGCAATTGCAGGCTCTCAAGCTCTCAGACTCACGCTCCAAAGCTCACAAAATAGCACCCCCGGGTAGAAACATAAGTACTTACAATTGAAAAACAATCAAAAGTAATGCATTCCAATAATTGCTCCGCAAATATATGCGCTTTTGTAGTTTTCACCCTTAATAAATAATTAGTGCCATCAACTGCCAGTTGTGGAAAAAAAAGAGGTTGAAGTTTTTGTGTCTCATTAGTAATAGTAGTAGCCATCGGAATTGTTGTAGAAGTAGCAACAGAATGTAGGTCTTCCAAAATCCGTCCACTTGCAACTTGTAAAGAAATGTTCAGAAATCAAAGGCAATGATTGGCTCTTACAATAGAAAAATATTTTTTCTTGAATGGATTCAATTGCTAATGTGGTTCATTTAAGGATCACCCCATCTTCATTTTCCATCTAAAAATAGGGGCAGTTTGAAGAAGATGGATGCTTTTAGAGCATACTACCTTAGATTGCATATTCCATCTGAAGTTGTTTCAGCTATCCAGTATCTAGAGCTTGGTTGTTGTTGTTCTAAGCTTAGTAGACTAAAAGAACCGTATGTGTAGTAAGTGAATTCAGGTAGGAATTTAATTTTCAGTGGGGTTGTGTAATTTGGAAGTGGTAGGATATTTGTTGGAATGTTTGTAGTTGGTGAGGGTGGTGATTTATTCCATCTTGGATTTGTGTTTATGGATATGTTTAAGGGCATGGGTTTTATGATTGATAGATGAAGTCTTGGAATTTGGAATTTCACATAGCTTCAAAAGAGGTTGGTAAAAAGTGTTTTATTTTCTATTGAGTTTTATTGGTTATAAATGCATAATATATGTAAAGTGCATGAGGTTCTTTATATGGTTTTGTTTTTTTAATGTAAGATGGATGATGTGGTTCATAATATGTTATGGAGTCTTGTGGATAATATGCTAGGACATATATGTCTTGAAATTAGGGGATATTAGGTTGTGAGTTGTTTTCACTGCATGTGATAAAAAACATCCAAGAGTTGACCGACAGGGAGTGTATGAAACTCTAAATCTAGATTGCCTTCCAAGCAATGGACTCCCTATCACAATACTCAAAATTCACCCAACAAGCCCTCAATAAACTAGAGGCAGCACACCTAAATTATCAAATTGAGCACCTTAAACTCCAAAATCATCCAATCGTGGACTAGAGTGTATTAGGACTAATAATATGCCAAATTCTCACTAAAGCTTGCACTTAAAACTTCTAAATGGGTGAAATTGTCACCTCATCCACAATTCCAGCACATTGACTCACCAAAAACATCCAATTTTACATGCATAGTCCCAATTGTATTAGTTTTAAGATTTTATAATTCTAACTTGATACTTTATCCCATTCCCTCAAGAAGATTCCATGCAACCATAGTGAATCATTTACTCAAACATGCAAAACACCCATACATTGTAATAAACATTATATTTAAAATTCAATGTCAACCAACAAGAACAAGGAATTAAGAGTAGGGCAACCAATCATTGCTAAGGGTAGCTAACCTCCCTTTACAAAATGGGTCACCATTGCCTTGTCCTTGATCCAATTGGGACAAGCTTAATCTCTACAAAAAGCTGACTTCAAGGCACACTATCCCCTCAAAAGACAGGAAGCACTCTTGATCAATTAATTAGCCCCCCACCCCACCCCACCCCACCCCCAAAAAATCAGTAGCCATTGATTGTTTTTGAAAAAACTAAAACTAAAACTCTTCCCTGTCGTTGATCTTGATACAGATACCGAGATACGATATGTATACGATATATATATGGATACAGAAAAGAGATACAAAAACCAACTAACCCATATCGATTGTCAAACAAGCTCATCTTGAAAAATACAAGATTGAGGGGGAGGTACTGGTATTATTAGATTATTTTTAGATCAAATTATTTTTCAAAACCTCCCCCTAGAATAAATTGGAGGGGTTTTGAAAAATAATTTGATCTGAAATTTGATCAGTATCACTATGCGTTCAAAAGACAGGCACACTACTTCTTCAAATTTCAACTCCATCCACTTACCAATCTTCTGCAATCGCATACCAAAGCTGGCGGTTCCATTTGAAGGGGGCAGCTGACCTCTCTCCACAAAAACGTCCACCATTTCTTTATCCTTGCTCCAAATTGGTCAAGCCATAGGTTTTTGCAAAGCTGACTTCAAGACGCACCACCCCTCAAAGTTTCAGCTCCATCCACCTTGTCAATTTTCTGCAATCGCCCATCAAATTTGGCGGTTGCCTTCCAATTTTAAAAAAAACTAATTTTCTTCCATCCTCCAATCCAATTTCCCATCTGACCTAAATAAACTCATTTTTTTAAACTCATTTTTCACCAACAAGTGAACCTACTTCTCCAAGTTGTCCTACATGGTTCCCTTTTTTAGTTTCTCAAAATTCATGTTCAAAAACACCCAACATCTTCAACATTCCTCAAAAAAAACACATACATCCAAAAAATTTCAAGAGAGGAGAGAGAGAGAGCTTGCAACCCTAATTTTGCTAATATCCCACCTCCTAACGGATTTTTTTTCCTAATTTCATTTATCAATCACTACTTTACTATAAAAATGCTAATTTAATATAAAATGCACCAAATTAGTGAAAATTGCACTAATTTGGCGTAAATTGCACTAATTTAGTGTAAATCCCTCTAAATTACTATCTAAATTTTCACAATTTTTCACAATTTCTTTTAGCAAGGTTAAGTTTACTTGCTAGAACAATTTCATTGGTGGAATTATTGTCTTTTAATTGCATCTTAGAGCTATTAACAATTTAGGTTTTGTTCAATCTTGGATCTACTTCTACTCAATAATTTTTAAAACAAAGAAAATCAAGCAAGGATTTTTTGATTTTTTGGTGAGACTTTCAACTCAATTCTTCAATGCATCAAAGTTTGTAGTGCAAAAATTCCACAAATGGTGGTCAAAGTCATTTGAAATTGCATATCAATGTCCAAAAAACTTTGAATGCTAGTATCTTCCAATTTGTATGGTCAAACTTCATGAAATATTTACTATGTGATCTCAAAAAAGTGAAGTACATGATTCTCTGGTTAGATTCTAATTTTTTTTTCTGTGGATGAATGCAACAAAATTGGCAATTTTGAGTGGTCAGTTTGATAGGAAAATTGCTTGGTCCTTTAGAGATTAAGGATCACCTCATCTCCATTCTTTAGCTAACAATAGGGGTGCTTTGAAGGAGACGGAAAATTTTAGAACAAACTACCTTAGTCATTGCATCCATCACAAGGAGAGGATAAACACTACAATGTACTTTTGTAAATAATTCTATTCCTAAAACATGACTAATAGCATTATTTACCAATGTGGCAGGTTTTCCTTTTGCATCCTAACTTGAAAAGCGGACCCCTACAATGAACAAAAATGTTTTATATAGGTCCTGAGCCAACCCTAATCCTTGAATTAACTTATAAATGTCTTCCATGCATCTAACAAAGGATAATAATACCTTCTCATCATGGGCAAGACCATTGCGTGGTTGTACAATGTTAACCTAAAAACGATGTTTTTTAGCCAATGAATGACAAATAATCTCTCTATGCAAGACAAGAGTGCAGCTATTCATCCTCCAAATTTTGTGCGGAAAGGAAAGGTCTTCTACAATAGTCTAACTTCCAGTGAGAGCTTTTGCATTTTTTTAAGCCAACAATTCACATAGTACCAAAACAAATGATTTTCACCCTGACCGGCTTATCCTTTAAGGATTAAAGAAATCCATGGGGTTGCCCCAAAAAATGATCAATATGGGATTCTCATGCTCTAAGGTAGGGGTTTCTAAAAGCAACTCGGCTCTAAAGCCACCCCAAACATAGAGGTACATTTTACTTTCTTCAAGGTACCAACATTGTACATTTGAGGAGGGGGTCGCTTTTAGAAACCAATGCGTTTCAACTTCAAAAATTTGTAATTAATTCCACGAAGGTCCAAAAAATATGAAACGACTTGGATAGATGCCAATTTCATTTTCCTTCCTAGTAAAATTTACTGAAAATTGTTTCAAGGAGTTTAGCTTCCTGCAAATGCAATCAGCCCTTAAAAGGGTTGCTTTAAGAGCCTCCTACCTTAACTCAAGCAGGGCGTGGGTAAAGCGAGTTCCTCCATCATGCAAATTTGCATGCAGTTGCTATTGTCCACCAGTTTCTTCATTATCATATGTAAACATGGCACCCCTGGGATTCAGCCTAACTTAAGTCTGTCCTTGAGAGTTTGAAGGATGTGCTATTAGTAAAGTAAGTTATTGTAATCAAAAGTGTAAGTGAGAAGAATATTGTGGTCCTGATATTGAAACGCAAGTTGTATTATGCAACCTACTGATCATACGTATTATAAACTACTTATCTTCCATTTGGCAAACAAATGTAAGATCTCTTGCATCTTGGTAAGTGGCCTGCAACTACGCACATGGCTTTTTGTTTTCACTGTTTGGACTTTGCAGGTTTGCAATGAGCACGGTCTCTTGGAACTTGGAACCTGGTGATCATGAAGGATTCCATGATTGACAAACAACGTGTTTTTGAGGCTGGTGCCGTCCCCTGGCCCCGGATTGATTCTTCCTTCCCTGATTTCAAGTCGCAATGGACAACACACATATTACACATGGAACGGAAGATGATAATGAAACTCTCGTAGTACAGTTACTAGAGTACCAAAAAAATCCGACAAACCCACTTTTCCCCTACAACACCCCGCCCAACAATACAATCTTACGCAATTTGTAGACAATTCTTAGTGTCTTACACCCGGTAGAAGAAATCTCACACATTCCAATTGATGTTTTGTGTTAAATCTAACACAATTGTGTTGAAAGCAAAACAGATTTAACAAAAAATTGTGACTGAGAATAATGCTCAAACTACGTCATTTTAAACATAGTAATGTTAGATTTAACACAAAAAATTAGCTAGAACATGTGAGACTTCTTTTAGTGATTGTTGCATTCTTATGTGGTCAATCTCAATTATTAAGTGTACTAGCAAATTTCAACTCCATTATGCCCAAAGTTTGTTTAGTAAAATTTCATGATTTTATACAAAAAATGATTGGAAAACATGAATGACAAATTTCTTTCAAATTTCAATTGCATATATATGTTGGAGGTGTCTAAGAGCACATCCTTCCTTTTGGAGTAGATCTCAAAAAAGTTTCAAAAATCCAAACTTTTAGAGAGTTTAATTTTTGAATGTTGTATTTCCAAATTTTGTAAATTAAATATATAAGAATAGATATTGTATGTAGATTTTACTATTTTACACTCACACTATAGCTAGTTTTGTACCAACCTTTGACTACAATGGTAAGATTAGTTTGCAAAAATCTTGTTACCATAGATATCCAATTTACAAAACTTGGGTATGCGGCACTCTAATATAAATCTCTCTAGAGTGTGAATTAAAAAATTTGTTTTACATTCAAACTAAAAAAAGAGCATTTATGGACTTCGCCAACATATACATGCTATTGACCTTTGAAAAAATTCATCACTTATGTTTTCCAATCAATTTTTGTATAAAATCACAAAATATAACAAATTTTTTACCAAGAATAGAATATTGATTTATGAAATTGATTTTTTAATGCTTAATCAGTCACAATGTCACATTGTGTAAGAATGCAATGATAAAATAATTGTATAAGATTCTGCTTCAAATATGGATTTTTCATGGAAAGAGTTGGGTTCTTCATTTTTTAATATCCTTCATTATAGTGAAAACTTGCTCCAGATGATGATGTGGTTTATTTTTGCTTATAACATTATTTAACAACAAATTATTCAAGTTGGCATTTAACCCCTAAAGCCCCGCTTGTCCCCTCGGGGGACAATTTGAGTCCGGGTAGGTTCCTATTGTCTCAATTTGAAGTGAATTTTTTTGAGATTTTTGAGGTTGTGTAGCTTTGCAAGAGCTTTGTGGATATATAATTTTTGTTTCAATCGGATGCCGGATGAAAAAGTTGTAGCACAATGAGCAAGAAATGGAGATTCTCAGGGAGCCCAAAAAAATTACAAAAAGTCAAAATAATTTTTTTTGAATTTTTTTCCTAGAAGATTATGTTTTTACCTATACGTGAAGCTTTGATTCATTCTATTTGGACTAGGGATGAGAAAGTTATGGACAATCTTAGTTTTTCGGGCAATTTAAGCATCTTCTTGAAAAAAACTTTTTGATCAACTTTGAATGTTAATATCTTCCAATCCGCGTGGTTAAATTTGATGAAATTTTGACTACATGATCTCAGACAAGTTAAGTACAAGATCCCACGGTTAAATTCCCCCCAAAACAAAAAAATTGGTTTCCTTAAGTCAATATAGCAGAAGTGGTAGTTTTGAGTGGTTTTGGGCAAAAAACACCCTCGGGGCTTTAGGGGTTAAAAAATGATTATTTAAGTTGACTTTTATTCTTAGGGAGTTCATTTAAAGTATTCATTAAAAACCACGTGCAAACAAAACTTTGGACCTTTTATATATTTTTTGAATTTAAAATTTAAAAGAAAAAATTCATAGATTTTCCTACTTTGAAAATTTATGTTTGAATTATTGATATTTTTATTTGTTAATAATAATTAGTTATAAATTTTTGAAGTAAAAAGATACACTATAGAACTAAAAAATAACTTTCACACCCCTATAGTATATAAGAAAAAATTGTCTAAAAAATGAACAAAAATTCCTAAAAATAACTCTCTATTGAAACTAAGTTCATTTTGAGTTGAATATTGATTCAATGGTCATCTAAATGTGTTCTCTATAATTATTTGAGTTGAAAAACATGCCATTTTAGTTCATTTTCAACCTCTTCTAGAAATCATTTCATATCTTATTTGAGTTGGAAATTTTGGCAATAGAAACCTATATTCATTATTAAACAATGCTCAAAATTTTAGGATGAAATTATAGTTTATTAGAAACCACTTGTTTGCACATGGTTTGTTGTAGTAGAACTAAGTGCACCCTTCGAGCTTTTATTTCAATACACATTATTTTAGAGGTTGAAAGGTTCAATAGCCTATGTGTGTCCTATGAAGGACAAAGATCTTTCATATTCACAATACATACCACATTGGATGATTTTATTATATTGATGGTTATGCCATGTCATCAACTAAATTCAAGCCATTTAGACTATTTTTGAAATCAATGCTAGATCCTAATTTTAAATAATAGTTTATGTTATATTACCACATTAAAGTTGTGTTTCATTGACACTTCTAGCTTTTTGTTGTTTACTTGCTATAAATTAGACTTTTTTTAAACCAACGTAGATATCCACATTTTCATTTTATTTTAGTTCAATGTAACATGCTTTCAAAAAGCACTTGGTCTAGTGTTTTCCAAAAATAAACCTCTTATTGTCTATAATGTTTATATCCTAAATTTATATTAAAATTGACACAAGTTGTGCTAAAACAACATTGAACTTAAATCTCAATTTAACTTGAATGCATCAAGTTTTCATTACAGATTGAAAGTATTTGTACTTAATGGGAATTGGACACCCCATTGGACACATAGGAGTGGTATTGATTTTTCAAATATAGATTTACCATCACTTGTGGAACATAGGATATGTGGAAATCATGAAAATGACCCATTCAATCAATTAGACAAATTATCTAGTCTTCTTGGTTTATGTTGAACATATTTTCACCAATGTATGTGGAAAAATGAACATCTTAAAAGAAATTGTCTCTAATTTTTTGTCATGAAGGTAATTTGAATACTTGTGCATTTTTTGCACAATTGCACAATTTTTTGCACAACTTTTTTAGAAGGGTTAAACTTAAAATACCAACGACTACAAAATTTAACCTTTTTTATTGCTTAATAAAGATAAATGACTTTGACATGACCAAATAAGACTAATAAATTAAAGCCCCACGTAGACTCAATAGTAGAAATATGGTTTGCTATAACCTAGGAAAATATCTACAAAAATATTTGCATGTAGGTCTTTCTATATATCATATCAATAATAGACCTAGGCAAGTCATGTTCAAGTAGTCATTAAAAATTCAACATTTTAGTTCATCAAAGAAATCTTCAAAGAATTTGATCATTCACTTAGGTAATCTGACACAAAACAACAAAATAAACTTACTCTTTTCTAATAAGAAATCTTATATTTCATCCAATGTCCTTTGTACTTCAAACAAAGTTAATTGTTTATCAATAAGTAGTGTTATAAACAATGTTTCTAAATATTTGATTACAAGATTATAGTAATATTATTTTATTTTTAAAATAATTAAAAAAATTCTCAAAATTCTAAAATGATTTATTCCAAAAGTATGCATTTTTTTTCTACAAAAATGTACAAAGTGTATTATATTGATGAATTTAGAGCCCAATTATTTAGATGTATATAAATTTGAACACATGCTTATAAATAATGTGATTTTAGGGATTTAGGAAAATTTATACAACCATCTCCATAAAAGCAAACAACCTATATAAATAATAAAAATTTAAGTTTATGCATGCTTTAGAATGTAGGCTATACATGCAATTTAATTTTTTTTATAAGTTTACATCCTATTACCAAACTGTCAAAATTAGAAAATCTTTTGCTTTACATGCTTCCTTTTGTCAATATAAATGAATTAAAAATTTTATTTTTATTTTTTAAAATTAAAAATAAAAGTCTAAAATAAACTGCTAGGGCTTTGTTGCTCTTTGAGCTACTTAATGACGTCTAAGTGAAGGTTTGTTTTGGCCTTTGTTTCCCACTACAAAGACTTTCAAAAATCTTCTTTTACACAAATGTTAAAGTAAGGAAAGAAGACTCTTTGAGTTTGGCTTTGAAAAACAATGCAAACCTTCCATCGTCAATTCAAAAAAATAATGAAATGATTGTTGTTTTCTTACTATGATTTTGGACTTTTATAAGTAAAATTGAAACATTCACAAATTTTAGATATTTGTTAATAAATAAACATATAATCACAAAATGATAATAAAATAGGTCAAATATACTACCTGTCCGGTCACTCTTCTCCACTATAACGACAGATACACATTTATCCGAATTCGACACAAGGGGAAATCTACTAGAAATTAGTCTAACACTGCAGTTGGCAGATCTTCCGGTAAGTGGGGTTTTTTCCCCTGGCGGCCGCTTAACTCTGCACGACCGCACGAGACTAATCTCAGTCTCGGAACCTCACTCTCAGTCCCGAAACCTCACTCTCACCACTCCAATCGGATTACCGTTCCAGTATTTTAAAGACTCTAATGCACAAGTCCTCTAGATCCGATCTAGCTCCGTCACAGATCCTCCCTTATACTTTAAACCCGAACAATGCGAATCTGGATTCCTCCTTCCCGGTTCCTCCTCACACCCTACGAACACATAATCACACAATCCAAGCCCTCTATACAACACATAGAGCCTGAAAAGTCCACTCGGTGGCTCAGATTAAAAGTAAGGAAATGGAATACAACTTTGAAAATGTATAAAGATGGAATGAATGGGCAACAAACCTGCCCACCATTTAAAACTAAAACAAAAAAGAAAAAGGAGGCCAAGAATCCCGGTAATCAACCATTGACGTATCCAAGGTATCTGGAATGCCAATGCAAGCTATCCCTAAAAATCCGGAAACAGGCCCACATACAGAAAAACCGTTCCAGAAAATTTACAAAATCCGTAAAACTACTTCTAAAATTCCTATCTACCTCCCGCGGCATGTCTTCTTCGAACTGCTACCGCCTTGATTCGCAGCTTCCTTCAGACTTGGCTTGACAGGAGTCAACCGGACCGCCGCTCAGGTCTGAATCTTCCTAAGAGGGGGCGGAAGGTCTTCGTCTGTTTTCGTCTCCGATATGGATCCAGATTCAAAGTCCTCCTTTTCCGAATCCACTATCTCATTCACCTCCTCCAACTCGTCCAAGTCGATGGGGGCTTCTTTCTCTTTTGGTGTCTTCTCTTCCGGTGCATCTTCCTCCTGCATGTGGTGGAAATCTTGTGGACTGGTCCAAGCCGGATTGGCCACTGCCCCCATTCGTTTGAGGAGATTGTTTTGCAGGATCGGCTGAGTCGGGTTGACAGATTCAGAAGTTCCGATCTGCACTTGAGCAAGGGTTTCCGCCTGAGCCGGAAGATTGTGCCCTTGGGCCGGAACCTTCTCTGTGATTTGACTCCGCTGTGCCAACCATCCTTGCGGAACTTTGTGCGGCTTCAGCAACGACCCTAGTCCCTCTGGTTGCGATCGGATGGAACTCTCACCCAGCTGCTTCACAGGGGTCTGAAGATACGGGTTGGTGGGCAGATCCGGAAAGGACGGAAAATTCATCGCTTGTTCCGGATCCACCCGGGCCACCAAGGACTGCATCTCCTTTAGCACCCTCTCCATCCGCGCCTGGAAATCCATGAGAATCATAACCACCTTCGACCCGATCACGTGCCCATCCGTCGCCAACTATACATCATACAGTGTCGCCTTGTTTATCAAGTCGGCCAGTTGGGTCACAAGTGACCGTAAACTCCGGACCACGTGAAGGGCGTCCTTCTCGTTCTATTGAGCCAGGGAGCATTCCCCTTCCGCCCAACTGGTCCAAGCTGAAAATTCATCCCGGGCCTTCTCCAAACTCCGGATCTTCTCGTCCTTCTGGCGGATCGTTTTCGGATCCGACCTTCATCGGATTTCGTCTATAATTCCTTTGGATGGAACCTTCAATTCTTTGGCAACTTCCCGGATGAACCCAATTGTCCTCTCATGCAAGAGTCGTACTTTTCCCATCTACTGGTCTCCAACGTCGAAGAACTCCTGGCCGGATGGCCTCTCTTCATCCGGAATCCAGTTTGGCTCCACCGGATCTACCTCGAGCTGCTTCCCCCTTGAACCCGGATCCGTCGACTTCCTCTTGGTTCCTCTCCATTTGAGTTGGTCCTCTTCTAATTTTCCTCTTCTTCTTCCGATTCCAGAGCATCCTCTTGGATCTCATTCATCAATCCGTACTTCAAGATTTCACATCCGGTGTTGTAAACGAGGGTCTTATCTGGTGTCAATACATCTCCGTGGTGGTACAGGTGGAACAGGCACGGGCATATGGGGCTGTACTTGGTCTTGGCGACGTAGTCCGCCAATTTTGTGACCACCGTTGCAATCACCCTCCTCCAGTGCACCACCCTCTCTTTCATGGGCCCGAAGATCATGTTCGCTATCGTGACAGTGACCCGGTTAGGCTTTTCCGGATAGAGTATCGGAATCATAAACTCCAATACTTGCCTATGCCGCTCGTTGATGCAGTTCGCGATTGCATAGTCCTCCTTTGCGTGGGGCGGATTCCGAAATTTGCCCGTTGCGAGCTTATCCGTCCTTGAAGCCAGGCCGTCTCCGAACTTCCGGAATTGATACACCTCCGCCTAGACGTCTTCCGTCCATCCCTTCCTCTGCCCTTTCATGGTCACCTCATACTGATTTGTTGTTCCGTCAATCAGCTCCTGAATCAGTTCGTTGCTCTTCAAATTCCAAGGCCTCTCCAACAGTCCCACACATCCCATCCGTCTGAGATCTTCTTCTAACTCTTGACGGATCGCTGGGTCATTCGGTATGGTCGGACAGACCATCCAGGCGACGACCGACACCTTTGAGGATCGTGGGTTACTACTTTCCGCCATCTGGAATCCGAAAAGCTACCTCCTAATCCGACCTGACTTCTCTTTATCCGTAAACGCACTCTCACCAGAATTTCTCTCAACTATCTGTACGTGAAGAAGTTCAGGAAACTCAGAAAAGTGAGGAGGATGGGGTGGTGGAAGCCCTTAAGTATCCACTGTGCCTCCAAAAGTTCTCGGTTTAGAACTGGATTAGGGTTCCGTTCCCGAGACGTGTCCCCTAGCCTCGTAGGCCGGATCCCTAGTCCGTAGGTGGCGGTGTTCCGGTCCATTTCTGGATACCCTACCGTAGCCGGATCAGAAGCTTGTCTCTGGATGAGGCCGTATTCTAAATTTAAGCCTTTTCGGAGTGAAATCATTGTTCCTTAAACACAATGTTGAAAGTTTTCTAATCTATTACATCTATTCTACTCTTTCTACACGGAAATTAAGTTTTCGTATTGTGACATGGCACTTGACATGATCGTTTGAAAATTTTAATATTGTTTTCAGCAATGTCAATTTAGATGTCTAGATGTTTTTTGAGACATCAATTAGTGTATACTATACCCGTAGGATAGGATCTTAGCAAAATAATTACTTAAAAAAAAAAAAAAAAAAAAAAATTGAATGTCTAATTCACGAGAATTTTTTATGGAAAAGTGAAGTAATTACTTAACAGACATTTAGTGAGAAAGAAGGATGGAAAAGTCATATTTATACTGAAATACATTGTTTGTCTATAATCATACAAAGGATATAGAATAATTAGTAGATAAAAGCTTGATCGTTATACATCTTGATGTTTTTTTAGGCATGTGGATGTTTTTTTAAGTAGTCTATTTTGAACACAATTTTTGTTTTACATATCCCATATGGATTGTTTTACTTCCTACCACCTCAATTGCATAGAGAGTTTTTTTCCTCTATAGTGTACATCCATCCACTTTTTTTTTCTACAAACATTAGAAAAAATCTGACCCCTGCATAGGGCCGCTAACTATGCATTTTCGGCACCCCTGTGGTGCAAATACAGAAAAAATAAAATTTTATTATTTTATAAAAAAATTAAAAATATAGTTGATATGACATGGAGCTGACGTGGCACTAGCAGTGCTATATCAATTTCCAATTTTGTATTTTTATTTTTTTAAATCATCATTTTTTTTCTAGTTACATTGTTGCCATCCAAAACTTGTAGTTTCTTTTGAAGCTTGGAATTTTTCAAATGGCATGCCACGTGGCTATCCTTCTCCTTTGTCTTCACATCTAGTCAACATTGTACCTCAGCCCATAGTAACTTTCACTAACATTCCTGGAGTTTAACTCAAATCCCTTGTCAAGTGATAGTTTCATGTTTTTTTAGACGTTGTTTAGAACACGACTAAGGTTTTTTTTATATCTTTCGGAAAATCGCAATCGCACATGTCTTCAACTTGTATTGTTAGAGACATCCAAACATTTTTTGGAACATCCAACTCAATTTTGCCTCCCATGGTTGCAATTTCATCTTTGTGCTCATGTTTTGAAAAATATACTTGTTCATTGCTAATGTCCCCTAAAAGGTAGGTTTCTTGTAGTAGCTATTTCCAAAATCATTTGAAAACAATTGTTGCTTCAAATCTCTACAACATTCATTCAATAGTATTTGTCATAGCCATCACGTTCTACATGTTGTTTACAAAGTCAACCTAAATTTTTTAGATGATGAGATAACTTGTAACTACATTAATGATGAAATATTCACCCCATCTTCCCAAATTGGTTTATGAAAAATCTTTCCCAAAATCTAATATTTGTTTGAGAATATTTTGAAAAAAATAAAAATTTAAAAGTCTTCAAAGTCCAAATTCTTCAATTGATTGTCACTAGTAGTATAGGGAGGAGCAAAGTCCTAGATTTATACTTACACCCTAAACAGCTTTAATAATGACCTTCAAATCAAATTATTATTTAAAATAATTTGATTAGAGCGAGAAGCACAAAATTGTTTCCAAAATTTTTAATGACTTAAAAGTCAAAGAAAATATTTCCTAATTTTTCTAATAGTTGCAAGCTAAAAAATAAAAATAAAAACATTTGTACTAGAGAGTGCAATACAAAATAATTGTTATGTCATACTAATTGAATAAACTTGAGTAAAAATATTTAGCTAAATTTTTTATTTAATATAATTAAGCACATCCATATTAATATTTTCCAATTGCATTTACTATTTATGCATGTCTAATATTTTAGCTTTAACCACTAATAGATTGAGGCACATTTTGGGCAAAAATTGCAAAAAAAATTGATGAAATTTGAATTTTATTATTTCAACATTCAATCGTACAAATTTATAATAGTATTACATTTAGTATCCTTCATGCCCACTGCCCATTTGTAATGTTATGAGGCTTTTATAAAAATGTGTAAAAAAAATTTTAAAAACTTTGACCGCATGGATTATAAGATTATAATATTTGAAGTTAAGATAATTTTTTTTTCTGGCCTTGCTTAATAAGGCTAGCAGACTTCAAGTCCTTATAGAGTGAGATTTTCACACTACACATGATTATTTTTTTGGCATTTGCATCTTGTATCATGTAAGTAATATACTTGCCAAATTTCAAAATTATAGAAGGATTTTTGTACATGTTGTCCAAGTTGCCCCAAAAATTTATGGCAACATAACTTTTGATTCATGTATTTGATTGAAAAAGATTAGATTTTCACCAAAGGAGTACATGTCTACACCTTATGTCAAAATTTTGTGAACATTTGACCAAAATTGACTTTGTAGGAATCTACCTAAGATTTCTTGTATATGTTGAACATACACTTGGTCCTTTGGAGATTTAATTGACAACAATCACTTTTGAGGCATACTTGAGAAATACACTATGCAATTTTTACTGAACCTACAATAACCTCTTACACAATATTAGTGTGAACACACGTATAACAGTGTGGGAGACCAATCTCTAAGTCATGCGTAGATTTAAGCAAAAATTTGACTTGGCATTATGTCCCATTATGATGGAAAGTCTCTTGACTCTCGAGCATTATCTAGTCCAATAAAAAAAAGGGCACAAAAGAGTACCTCCAAGAGATAGTTGTGCACCCGAAAAACATTCATTGTCCACCTACTAGATGCTGGCTCTTTTTGCATTCAATCAAAAAATGTCTTTTATGGATGCTTACTATGCAAATGCACCTACATGTGTAAGGATTGCAATTGACCATGGATTTTGCAAAACCTACACAATTTTAAAAAAGGAAACATTTTTTTCTCTAAACTTGTGCAAACTCTAAATAATAGTATGAACAATTTTTTTTTTATGGCAATTTATCACACATGAGCTTTACAAATTTTTTGAGGGAACATTTGACAATACATTCTCTTATCTTCAATGCTCAATTGCTACAAAATTAAGGACAATATTGCTCTATTTTGAATGGATTTACACAATTTTGAATGAATACATGTGTTTTCATCCACATTTTGTATGTTTCATCCACATCAATGGATGCAAAAAGTTTCACCACTCCACTGGAGATTGCTTTCTTCCGCGAACAGGAAGAAAAGTATATTTTAGGAGTAGTTTTGCATTGTTGTCAAATTAAAAGTAATCAAAAGATGTAAGTTTAATATTAATATTATTTTTATTGTAGTTAGAAAGTTGTCTCCTTTATCTTTTATGGTCCAAACATCAACTCCAATTTTTGTAGACCTTGCAAATGTTGCATACTTTTATGTAGAATTTTGGAAAATCTTTGCCTTTGGTACAAAATTTGGCTAATTTTTGTATGTGGAAGTCTACCCTAAGGACCATGACTATTTTGATTGATTGTTTTGGGAAAAGTGTAATTTGAATGTAGAAAAATTTATCTTCCTAGAAGATTGGGTGAAGAAAATTGCTTGTATTTCTTATTATAATTAATTTGTAGAATAAATGGGAATCAATTTATGAACGCTTCAAAATTGCTTAAAAAATATGAGACAAAATATAGCCTCTTGGTCTTTTAAGGGTTTACTCCTAAATGCTCAAATTAAATGTTGTAAGATTATTTTGAAAATTTTATAATAAACTAAACTAAAATGTGACACCATAAGGTTTTAGTAAGCTATAAGGACTTTAGTAAATTGTAGGGATCCATTGAGAAATTGTCTTGATACATTTTGGATTTAGCAAGAACAAATGAATAAAAAATGATGGACATGAAAATATGACAAAAATCAAGACATTGATTCCAACAAAGCTAATATATTTTTCTATCTTTATTATAAGTTTTAAAATAGCATACCAAAAATTGTGATCATAAGAACCTTTAAGTATCTTGGTTGAGATAAAGCTTGGTCCTTTAGAAATTAAGGGATTAATAGGATAGGAATATTAGAAGGAACATCACAAAGTCAATTTTAAGAACAAAGTCATAAGGCTTCAAGTTGTCAAATGACTAATTGACTATGTATGGTGCACAAAAATATGAGGTGTGATTAAAGATTATCAACAAACCAAAACATCATTGGTCAACCCTAGTCACCTATTGCACATTATAACTTACAATTTTATAGAATCCTAAAATGTCAACATTGCTATGCATTTTAGAATTTTCTATATTAGGATTTTTTATAATAAAATTTATCATTTAATTTCTAAGTGCCACCATCAACCTCTTTGTGCTACTACTTATGTGTACTTTAAGATGCTGCTTTGTCTCTAAAAACTCCTTTTTTCTATTTAAAAGTTAAAATGCTTGTCAATTATCCTTCAACTTGACTTCTTTGTATTTTTTTTTATGGTTAATTGATATTATTGCACTTGTAATTTATAATGTTCAAGCAAGCTTTTAGGTTGTTGCATGTAAAACAAATATTATATATTTTTTGCAATTGTAGTTGACATCATTGAGTAGGATTTTGGCCATTGTAATTCAAGTTTTTCCACTTTGGATTTTCATATGAGCTTGATGTGGCTAATGAATTGGAGTTTTAGCTTTACTCTACAAATAAATAAGACTTCACATTGTGGCCCTTTTAAGGTAAAACATGGTAGAATATATTCACTTGTTGTAGAGTAATGTGAGTTGTTGTCAAGTTCATATGAATTGTGGTTTAATGGGACATATGGACAATATTCAAAACCTTGACCAAAGTGATTTAAAGGATTAATAAACTATTGTGAAGGAGGTTAAAACTTCCATTGGAGTTGTAGAAATGATAGAAATTCTAAAATTTTACAGTTCTAAATGTTTTCTTCATTTTTAAATGTATACATGCTTGAAATAATTTGAATTTTGTGTTATTGGAAAACTACAATGAATTTTTTTTCTATTGATTAGAATATTTTTTTCTGAAAAATTGGATAGTAATTCATGTAGAAATTTTACTTGGAAAATTATCATGATTATTCCATGATAATTTAGAGAGCTTTTTACTTTTTAAAAATGGCCTTGACATAAAAAGACCTTTTCCAAAGAATTGTAAAAATTTGAGTTCAAAAATACATCCAACAAGATATTTTCTTGAAGATATTCCAGTCGGGCCCCCCTAAAAAATACTCTCCATAACTTTCTCATTACTAATCCATTAAGAATGAATTGAAATTTTTCATATATACAAAAATATTTTCTATGAAAAAAAAAATTTTAATTTAAAGTTTGGGTTTCTATATTTTTTTTCTCTGTTGCCCAACGACCTCTAGTTTGAGCTTTTCTTTCACTTTTGCTCCTAGGCACCATTTGAAACAAAAATTATATTTCCAAAAAGCTAATATATTTTTTTATCTTTCAAAAAAATTCTAAAAACCATGCCAAAAATTGAGATCATAGGAACATGCTTGAACTTTGCAATGTCCCTTGAAAAAATAGGTTAAGGGTTAAGGAAAAACTTTGAACATAGATACAAATGGAGTTTCAGTTCTTGTCTCTTGTAATTAACCCCTAAAGTTCCATAACTATGTTTTCACCAAAAGCACTCAAGAACTGCTATTTTTAGTACAAGTACCAAATTTTTGAAAAAAAACTTTTTTTGACACATATAACCGTAGGATCTTGTAGTATGCTGACTTGAGAATATGTGGTGGAAATTTCAAAAATTTCCACCGCGTGGATTGTAAGATATAAGCATTCAAATTCATTAAAATCATTTTTTTGGCCCTGCAAAAAACCGAGCAGCTGCACTTCACAAGCTCGCTTTTCTATGAAAAAATGTCCAAATTTCTAGTGCTTCTTTGAATTCATTTTCCTAGAGAAGTATCCTACATGTTTAAAAAAATTCACATCATTTGGAGTTGTACAATATATAGGAAAAAAATAGTAAGCAGAAAGAAGTAGAGAATGATTCAAAATACAAAATTGTTAAGAATTTGGTTATGGAATTGAAAAATGTAAATCCCAATGGTTGTAATGTTGTAATAAACAATCTACATTCTATGAATTTTTTTTTTCAAAAAATATTGAAAATCGAGTACGATAAAGGACTTCAAAGTTTATTTTAGAATAGAGAATCCATAACTATCCAAAAACTAAAATTCCTCATAACTTTTGACTCATTGGTCAAAATAGAATGATTAAAAGCTTTCCACATATTTATAACTTTAGAAAACCAAATTCAATTTTTTGTTTCTAAAAAAAGTGATTTTTTAAATCTGCCCGGATTACTTGGCTGAGAAAAAAAGTAACATATTAGGCCATAACTTTTGACTCATATTTCCAAATGTCATGAAATTTAGTGCATATAAAAGATATTCCTGGCGTACAACTTCTGCTAAAATTACAGCCAAAAATATGAAAGTCTCCAATCATAGGTACCTACCCAAAATTTCTATACTGCCAAAAAACGCATGTTGGTCCTTTAGGGGTTAATGGAATCAAGTTTTATGTTTCATTTTCCTTCATGTGTACAAATAAAATTTCCACTGTATGTACTAAGTAATGTAAAGTGTACCTCTAGCTTGGATAGAAGCACACATTCCCACAAATTCATAGACATACATGCGAGATGATATTATGGATTTTCTTTGATATTTTGGTTTCAATTCTTTCTTGATTAGTATTGTTGTTTCCATTGGAGTCAACCATGCCATAAAGAAATTTTTTAAATACAACATTAATTGCAAATAGGCATATTGAGTTTCTTTTAATGTTTTAGTTTGAATTATTTCTTAAATTGTATTGTTATTTTCATTGAAATTGGAATCAATTATACAAAAATTTAAACCACAATATTAAATGTGAATTACATACTAGATTTAATGTATTATTTTGGTTCAATTCTTCTAAATTCTTCTAAATTTTTATTGTTGTAACTGAAATAATATTGTTACAAATTTTATGGGTTATTATTATGGCAAAAAGAAGAAGAAGTTGAAGTTCTACCTCCTATTAAATATTACATTTTTTGATGCCAACCTCTTCTTAACCCCTAAAGTTCCGTGACTAAGGTAGGAGGCTCTGAAAGCGAGCGGGCATTTAGAACTGCTCATGTAGACTCGCCTGAAATGGACATAAGGTGGTCTTTAAATGGATCTTCTGTAGTCATTGAATGGATCGGTAAAAGAAATATTATTTATTGCAAGAGCCAATCATTCTCTTTGTTTTCCCATTTCTCTTTTGAAACTGCATCTGAACAGTTTATGGAAGACCTAGGGTCATAAATAGGGACCTATGTCTCATTACGTTTGAAAATTCATAAGTGTTTCAAAAATGCTTCAAAAAATACGAAACAACTTGTGTTATGATCACAATCTATTTTTCTTTGTCTGAAAAATGAGCTAATAATAATCTCATACAAGAAACCACATGAAAAAGGCAGACCAGCCCTTAGATGCTCGCTTTCAGAGCCTCCTACCTTATGTTTTCACTGAAAACGCTCAAGAACTGCCATTTTTAGTACAAGTACCAAATTTTAGAAAAAAACTTTTTTTTGACTCATGTAACCGTAGGATCTTGTAGTATGCTGACTTGAGAATATGTGGTAAAAATTTCAGAAATTTCCACCACATGGATAGCAAGATATAAGCATTCAAAATCACTGAAATTATTTTTTTGACCTTGCGAAAAACAAGGCAGCTGCACTTCACAAGCTCAATTTTTTATGGAAAAATTGTCCAAAATGGTGGTGCTTCTTTGGATTCTTTTTTCTAAACAAGTTGGCTACATGCTTGAAAAATTTCACATCATTTGGAATTGTACAACATATAGAAAAAAAATAGTAAGTAGAATGAAGTAGAGAATGATTCAAAATACTAAATTGTTAAGAATTTAGGTATGAAATTGAAAAATGCCAATCCCAATGGTTGAAATGTTGTATTAAACAATTTACATCCTATGATTTTATTTTTTTCAAAAAATATTGAAAATTGAGTAAGATAAAAGACTTCAAAGTTTATTTTAGAGTAGAGATTCCAAAACTGCCCGCAAACTAAAACTCCTCATAACTTTTGACTCATTGGTCAAAATGGAATGATTAAAAGCTTTCCACGTATAGATAGCTCTGGAAAACCAGTTTCAAATTTTTGTTTCTGCAAAAAGTGATTTTTTCTGATCTGCCCTAACTGCCCGGCTAAGAAAAAAAGTAACATATTAGGCCATAACTTTTGATTCGTATTTCCAAATGTCATAAAATTTAGTTCAAATGAAAGGTACTCCTCGTCCACAACTTCTATTAAAATTTCAGCCTCAAACTTGTAAATCTCTGGCCACATGTACCTGCCCAATTTTTTTATGTTGCCAAATTCTGCAGGCTGGTCCTTTAGGGGTTAATAATGCATCCGACATTGATTATTAAGAAGATAGAGAAAGAATAAAAAGAGAAGAGGTTGGCATAATTGGTGATTCTTCAAAACACTCAAAATATTTGGAGCATTTATTTAGTTGAAGACAAAAAGAAATCAAATATGTTGGCACATTATGTGACATTGAGATAGAACATAGTTTTTCAAAAATAAAGAGCACTTCAAGTCTCATCACAAACTCGCTTTTTAAATTTTCAACATTCCTAATTTCCTACTTGTAAAGTTTCCAAGATTTGTGATCTAACCTATATTTGGTTTTTTTTGTTAGAATTTAATTTTTAAATATTTTATTCAATAAAAATAATCAAATATTGGATCTTATTTTGTATTGAGGATTAAATATTTAAATTAAATATTTTAAATGCAAGTTTTAGAAGTTATTAGATATTTTTTAATATTTATAATATGATAGTAAAAGATTTATTTTCATAGGTATATCAACAAAAGAAGTATCATAAAATTGAATACAAATTTGAAGATGACTAGGAGGCATTTGAAGTTTTGAATGGAACAATTGCAATTGAAGAGAGTAATCTCCTCACTAAGAATGATATGGAAATATTTTTAATGCTTTGATTTTTAAGAATAAGATTTTATATTTCTATTGCATGGCATCATCACTTGAAGAGTATAGTAAAGAAATCATTTAAAAACACAAATTGCCGACTTCAAAATTGTAATGTATAGGATGTTACAGAATCATTAATTGACATGGTGAATTTAAATTTTAACTTGTAAGTGTTCATTATTTCAGGTTGTTTGTGTTACGACATATCTCGACATTATTATGTTTGTCATAATGCTAGCCTTCAATCCTAGACTGTAGATGAAAACAATTATAATTTGGATGGACATGATTATTTGACTGAATGGCTCAACAATTTTTGAGGTCATCACCTTAATAGACAAGCCGTCTAGATCGACGGACATGTCATTCAACTCAATGGACACAGAGGATGCATATAATGAACTTCATCAACACTTGGATTAAAAATAAATAAATTGTGGGCCATTTGCATTTGGGCACAATCTTGATACGTCTGAACATGTTTTGATTGACATTGATGAACATCCCGACATAAAAAGCCAACATCACATTGAGATTTAAAAACCTAAATTGTTTCCTTTGGGGACTAAATGAATTTTGAGCATGTTCTTATAAGTTTTATTTATAGTGCAACTTTTTAAAACCTTACTACAAGATAGACCAATTTATTAGCTTTATTTGAATATGGATTTTAATTTAATTGATATCTAAAAGAAAAAATTATACTTCAATATATTAGATGGTATTTGAACTCAAAGCAAGGCTTTCCAAATTTGACATAATACCAAATATACTTAAATAGATTCAACATAAGTCAATAAACTATTAAAAAATATATATTTTTTGTAAACTTTAAAAACATACTATACTACATGACAAAGGTCTATGCTAAAAAAATCATAAAAAGCTAAGAAAGGGGAAGGGCATTCAATTTTTTACCCTTGATAATTCAATATACACAACCAAGTTCTAATTTGACATCAAAGTTCTGTGCCAAGCGGGTGCCATACGTCGGTCCATTATGCCTATCAAGCAGTGGATTTTTTTTCCTAAATACCTAAATGCACCCTACTTTGAAAAAGAGCCACAACCTTGATTTAAGTGCAAGAATTGTCTTGGACAATCTAATTAATTAGGCCGTTGTGGTTTTCTAATAAAAGTGGAAATAGTCTTAAATTTAGCAATCTCAGGTTGTAGACAATTTCATGCCATTTTCAAAAACATAAAATCCATCAATTGTAACAAAATTTATGTGCAGATGAAGTTTGATTGCTAATTGGTACTTCAAATTTCATCCATATTTTTCTCTACGTTCCAAATTCCAATTTAATTTAAGATTTTTGCTATGGATCTAGGCTAGGGTTAACCTCCTAAAAATGAATTTGGCCTCTTATGGATGGATCTTTCTTAGCTTCATCCATTCCTTAGTTCAAACTTCATCATTTATTCACTTCTATCCAATTTTAAACCTAAGCTCTTGCTTGGTAAACTCTAATCTAATTTACTTTGCTAATGCTTGATTATTTTAGAGGACTAAACTTCTTTTGGTTATTTATTATTTTTAAATCTTTTACACTTATACTTTTACAGTGACTGACAATACTGAATACTTTGTTGAAGAAACCAACTTTGGTAGGCCATTTTTACTACAAGAAAATGGGGGTATAAATGACTTGTCCACAATGACTGCAAAATGACTGTTTGCAGTCATTGTTGTCGGTGTAGTCATTGTGGACAAGTCATTTATACCCCCATTTTCTTGTAGTGTTTGCACACAATGTAAAGACTCTTTTGCAAAGCTGAAAAGTGCATTCAAAAGTAAATAGAGTCATGCACATGTATATAGAACTATACAACAGATTGAAGTCTAGAATTTTTTTACAATTTATAATCAACAAATATATGCAAGTACTTAGTATTGTTCAATCTACTTCTTTGAACTTCAATAATCCGTCCAATAGCCTCTAGCAATCAATATAACAACAATTCTTCAAGGCATGCTCTCATATAGTGCCATGCAATCCTCTATACGAAAATTAGAAGAAACATTGCACACACGCTCCCACAATTCTTCAATTCCACTTGGAGGTGTAGAAAATTTGTTCAAATGTCAATTTAAAAGAGCCCAAAAATGCTCCATGGGATTCAAATCTGGTGATTGAGTAGGCCACTGGAGAAGTTGAAATGACTATGATTTAAGCCAATTTTGTACCATCTTACTTGGGTGTTTCGGATCATTATCTTATTGAAACACCACATTGCTTGGAATCCTATTGTAATGCCGGATTGTACACCACAAGAAGTTTTCCAAAATAAATTTGTACATATGCTGATCCATCATACCTTCAATTTTGTACTAAGCTCCAGATCCAAAAGCTATCATACAACCCCAAATCATGGCATGTCCACCACTATGTTTGACCACTTATTGGACATGTTGCGGTTGGACACGTTGTCCATTTGTAATCCAACACCATGATCTTCCATCAAATTTAAACCTATTTATCTTTGTCTCATCACTAAAGATAACACATTTCCAATCATGAATGGTCCAATTTGCATACCTGTGAGGAAATCTCAACCTTGCCAAAATATGTTTTTGTGCCAAAAGGGGCTTCCTTTGTTACAAATGTGCAGCCAAACCTTCCCATTTCAAAGCACACCTCACAATTGCACCATACGCATTTTCATCTGACTCTCTTTGAGTTTCTATTGTTGTCTTTGATGCAACTTGAAGACAACCTTTTATGAGCAATGTCACACAATGTTGCCTCTTCCTCAAAGTAAGGTTTCTTGGGCACCTTTCTCTATGTTGCTTGACCTCCTCATCAATCTCCCTCTTTAGATGAACTACCTAAGATTGACTCATGCCAATTGCAAATGTGACTTTTTGTGTTGAATCGCCATTTTGGAGTTGCTCTAGCACTTAGAGCTTTTGCAACTCAAATGACCGAGGCATACAAGAAGAACTGTAAAAAATCCTTGTCACTACACAATCTACAAACGTAAAGCTTCAACTTCAGAACGCACTAAAGATATGATGAAAATAAGTACAGAACGGAGTGCAAATGAAAAAATGAAGTTGGGTAGCGGCTGTACACAAAATTGAGTACTCTAATCCTAATTGCTTCAACGTCTCTATTTTTGGAAACCCTAATACCTTTTGAAATTTTGTTTTCACACACATGAAGAGGACTACTTGTATGCACACTTTGCTTAATCACTATGATGATTTGTGATTTCAATTGCCATAGATTGCTTGCCAAAATGGGCTTCTTCTCCCGGGGAGATCACTTAGAGGGTCCATTAGGAACTACGTGCGTTAAGATTTTAGACCCCTATCTTATATTCTAAAATTTAAATAAAAGGATAAGAAAAAAATATGAGTAGATTTTCCTACTTTGAAAGTTTATGTTTTGAATTATTGATAATTTTATTTATTAATTATAATTAGTTATTAATTTTTGAAATAAAAAGATACACTGCAAAGCTGAAAATAACTTTCATACCCCTATTTTATATAAGAAAAAATTGTATAAAAAATACACAAAAAATTCTCAAAAATAAAGTTCTTATTCAAGT
Organism: Antitrichia curtipendula; assembly: GCA_951230915.1. Lineage (NCBI taxonomy): Eukaryota > Viridiplantae > Streptophyta > Bryopsida > Hypnales > Leucodontaceae > Antitrichia > Antitrichia curtipendula. Next base: position 2,735,878 of record OX579641.1, read on the forward strand.
TCCTATTCCTTGAATATTGATGTAGTGGTCATCTAAATGCATTCTCTATAAATATTTGAGTTGAAAAACATGCCATTTTAGTTCATTTTTCAACGTTCTCTAGAAATCATTTAATATGGTATTTGAATTGGGAGTTTTGGGCAATAGACACCTATAGCCTTTATTAAACAATACTCAAAATTATAGGTCAAAACCAAAGTTCACTAAAAAGTAAATAGAGGGGCAAAAAATCACTTGAACACACGTGGTTAGTTATAGATACACTAAGTAATCTCCCCGAGCTTCTTCTATAAAGTATTCAGTTTCATCAGTCACTGTAAAGAGTTTTATTTGACCTTTCTAAATTTCTATTTCACTTTTAAATTGATCTTTCCTAGTGGAAGCTAATGATGGATGAAGTTTGACCGCTAATTGGTACTTCAAACTTCGTCCACTGATTATTATCAATCAAATTATCCAAAATAACTTCTAATTTTACTTATGGGGCTTTAATTATTTCTACTTCCTAGTTTTCTAATCTTGTCACTTTGGAGCAATTTTCATACAATCTACATGCTAAACTTCATCCATCTAAATCTTTCTCCTTTTAACTCCAAATTCTATATATTTTATATTTTTAGAAATTCCTAAACCTCTATTTTATGATTCTAAGTTTAAACTTGATCTAACTTCCTATCCTAATGGTTTTAATTGATCCTAGGCCTTGGCCCTACTTTAAACTTGCTAACTAAAATAATTTAAATAGAAGTATAGAATTAGTAGCCTACCTCAGATTGAAGAATGATCCCTAATTATGTTGCTTGAGATTTTCTTCTAACCTTGCTTCATTTGCCATTTTGTTCACTTGGAATTTTGCCAACCACTTGACGTTTCAATAAGTGTGATTTTTAGTACAATCTTTATGTTCTAACTAACTTCCCATTCTTTTTCTTCTTTTTTTCTACACTTTTCCTCTTACGTATTTATAGCATTAGTGGCCCTCCAACTACCTTTGCAATGCCTCTCAAGCCCGCTCTCAAGGCAATGTTTAATGGGCACTTATGCTAATACCCAACCTTCTTCCCTAGGCCATTTTAATGGAGCTCTTACGCTCTACAACTATCTCTTATGCTTGTAACTATCCTAATGACTACCTAATCTATGATCTAATGATCGAAGATGCTTTATGGAATTTTTCTTCTAATCCTATTTTGAGTACTAACTTCCTATCTATCTTCCACCCTCACAAGCTCTAGCTTCAAGCTTCTTGCAACTCAAGTTTAAATAAGGGTGGTTGCAATGTTAGGTAGATCTTTGTCTAATTCTATCTCTTCTCTTTTATTTCTTGCTTGAGGAAGCAAATGGAAATGTTTGTCTTTCTTGCTTGGATTTCTTGTCCATCTCCTTTCCCCTTCTATTGCTAAACTCCTCCGTATTTGTTGTTTGTTAGGTTGAGGACTTGATTCCCCTACTCTTTTAGGTGCTAATGGTGGCCGGTAAATATTTCTAGCTTATATCTAATAGCTAAAAGAATTGTAGAGACTCTTGCTTACTTCCTTCTCCAAATTTTGGAGGCTAAACTTTAGATAGTTTCTAACGGGATTCAAAAACTAAACTCTGGACTTGGATACTATAGGGGATCAAAGCTTCACCATATGGTTGATTTTAATACCAAATCTAATACTTACAAACACCTAGAGGTTTAAAGTGTTGCCAAAGATCATGTTTTTAACACACTCTAAGACTCTTATCCCCAAGGGGGTTCAAAGCTTCGCCGTCTAGATGGGACCTACAAAACCATGTATAAGATCCAAACAATGTTAGTTTGACAATGGTTAAGACATGACCAATGGAAAAAATCCACTTTCAAAGAGTGGTGATTTAAAGTTGAATTAACTGAGGACTCAACGGTGGAATCCATTGATTTAGATTTCCCTTAGGATGAAAGATTATCTAGTTAACCATACTTAAAGAAGGAAGCAAAATTTAATCTTTTATTTCTGATGATGCAAAATAAAAATATGAACTTGCTCCTATTTTGTGGAATTCTATGAGAAGTTCCATAAAAAAATTTGAATTTTTTTGATAGTTAGAAGATGTTCTTCTAGACAGTCAATTGCTAAAACTTTTAATGGAAATTTTATTGTCTACTAACTCCTACAAGCTAACAATTGGGGTTTCCACTATTTTGTCGATGTAATGGAAAAATTGAAACCTATCGTTGGGATTCGACCTAAATATCTTGTTGGGGTTCCCTTGACCAATTTAACCATGATTAGTCATTGGTATTAGTAGGCTTAGGCTAATTTGAAAAATATCGCTCAAATCTTTTAAATTCTACCAACTTCTAAATTCCAACCAATATACAAGTGGATATTTGTGGTAATTTAGATATAAAACTTTATTTTAGATCAAAAACTACAAAACATTGGCATGTAACATATCTATTCTGGTTCTACATTTTTTGAGGGTATTTTTATATATAATTATAATTTAAATTAAAAAATTAAAAAAAAAAACACTATAAATCCCAAGTGACAAATAATGAGCTTATAGGGGAGAAGAGTCCCTCTTCAAATTAGAACAAAATCAAAGGAGGATAGGGGGCACTATGAAGTGCCAAATCCATTGAAGAGTGTAGAAGAGTGGCATCTGTTTCGCGTTGAAAGAATTTTGGATACTAACTAACATTTTTATGCTTTTAATGACAGAGTTGAAGTGCTTCCAAATTGCCATTCAAGTATGTAAGGTAGAGATCTTAGTTGAATCTAAAATCCTTTATAAACTATTGTCTTGATTTACATATCTATTGTTACATTTGTCAGTTCAAATATGACAAATAAGAAAACATCTTTTAAGATCCTAAGATTGATTGTCATAAATGAATTTTTCTAATTTGCCTCTAATAGAAGTTCTAACACATATTAGTAGTATTTTTTGTAGAGAGAAAATAATAAGAGCATTGGCACTTATCACCAACGTATTGATCTTATTCCTCAACTATTGGGTGCAAGTGCAATCCCAGAAGAGATGAATTGTTGTTTCCATCTCACATGATCATAAGGAGCAACCTACTTGCACATTCAAAATTCTCCATTAAAGTCATTCTCCATTACAATGCCTTTGGTAAGCACCTCTCAAATGAACATAGCCGTGAACATAGCTTGTTTATTGGTCTAGTGTTATACCATAGTAACTAAAAAACACACCTTATGGCATGTTCAAAGAAGCCTTGGTTTATAAATTCTTGGACACCAATTGGTTTAGGGTGAGATACAATGCATTATCAATACCATAACAAACAATGGTTTCAAACATGACTGCTTATTAAGGAGTATTTGCAACTTCTTAAGCAATGGCCATTTTTTTGCAATCCGCATCAACATTCAAAATATATTAGCTTCATTGTAAGTATACTACTGCTACTTTACAATTTTATAAAGAATGCAAAAAATTACCATGAAGTTTGAGTTTGGTATACACTTCTGTAGGAGTGTCTTTTTCTTTTTCTTTAGCCTTTGGACAATTTTAGTTCAAATGTTCTAATAGTATTCTATAGCTAAGATATGTAAAGTAGCCCCTTTGACTTCATGCCCTTTGTTATGTTTTTTTCACAAATTTATAAAGCAAATGAAATTTTAATAATTTCAAAAATTTGCCTTTATAATAACAATAAATTTTTATTGCCTCCTACTTTTTTGCACCATTCGAGAATTTTCATGGTCAAAGCTTACAAAGCACAATACTTTTACAAAAGTTGCACTTCCTCATATATGTATATATGTATATATATATATATATATATATAAAAGATACTCAAGACATGTTTTATATGAGTAATTTCAATATATGTCCTATATTTGTTGAGGATTTAAATATCCTATGGATTTTTCTAAATTCCAATACTACATGATGTGTCTTACCTTATGGTAATTGGATTTTTAAATTAACATTAACTTGCTTGGAGGATGGAATCACCCACCCACCCACTAAGGGTGACTTGTTGTTTTTTATTTGATATAATAAACCACTATCTATGGCTTAATAATTAAGCCTGACTAGTGCTTTATGGCCACTTCCATGAACTATCTCTCCAAAATTCAAATTAGTGAGTTTACATATAGTGGCTTCCTTGCCTTTGTATCTCACTCTCTCATTGTGACGGATTGAACTTTGGTGGCTCAGAGCTTTCTTACTGGCAACTCTTTAACTTCCATTTCTTATGTACTTGTGTTTCACGGAATGGCAAAGGTCTTTGGGTGTATATACTTGGCTTAGGATTTTTGCTTTACTACCATTTTTGCTCACTAATTTATGACTTTTTGCTCAAACTTTATTGTTTTTTGTTGACCTATGATACAAAAAGCAATTAGCTATAGCTCAAGACATCTCATTCATCCTCACTAACTTCACATTGGTTTGTGTTTGTGATTGGGATAGGCACAAGTGAGGCTGATTATTTTGATCTAGCTATTGATTTATTCTCCAAATGTATTGCTTGATTCTTTTTGGCCATAAAGTTAGGTTTTAAAAAGTTAAGCTCTATTTCAGAGATGTTAAGTCTTTTTCTCTTCTTCTTCTTCATGCTACTTGAAATTTTCACTTGTAGAATGAACAATTGGACTTCTACTTTCTTTCGGGATGATTGGTAACTTTAGTTTTATCTCTTGCATTTGCGCCTAAAGGGAATAAACACTTATGACATACTAACTCCCATTTAGCTAGGCCTTGTCACATGTGCTAGTAAGTTTGGATAGATTATTTTAGAATTGATTTTACAAACTTAAACTTATGCTTTCTTTATCTACAACAAGATATTGGAATGTTTTAGGTACTTTAAGGAATGAACATAGAATCAATAAGTATTTCACCTATTATAGTTTAATATTCTTTTTAGAGGTTTTGACCTATAAAATTTATTAACAAAATATAGAATTGAAAATAGAATAAAAATAAATAAACTTTGAATCCCTAGTAACAAAATAAAAACTAACAGACCTTCAATTCAATTGCATCTATATCTAAATCTCATATCTATATTTGTCCAACACTTCAAAGGTTGATATATGTAGATAAGGACACAATTGGATTGAAGGTAGGCATACCCATCATACACCCTCAACCCAATTGCATCCCTATCTACATAAAGTAGGAATATTATAAATGGTGCCCAGTTCATAAATGGTTTCAATGTATTTGCTCTTGTCATTTCAAGGTATAAATTACAAGAGCAAGTACATTGAAACCATTTATGGCCCTGGCATCATTTATGATATTCCTACCTTATATCCAACATGTCAAACCTTGAAATGTTGGATAGATGCAAATAAAAACATGTACCCACTTTGGATTAGTGAAATGGCAGATTGAAGGATCCCTTCAAATTACAATAGTGCAACGAGCATAAGGGGAGGGAAAATTTTGGAATATTATTATTATTTTCCAGAAATGATCAAATTCAGAAAATTTGTGCAATCAACAAAAGATAGGTCTAAAATCACAAAACCAAGTAACACCAGAGAGGGCAAATATTTTCCAAGTGGAAAAGAACAACCCAACAGTTGGGGATCAGGAATAAAAGGGGATTCCAGCATAGGGGTCTAAGGGATGCTTATAAAAAATGCAACCTGTGTCCCGATTTCATCTGTTACATTTCATCCACATACTATTTCATTAGAAGATATTTAGATGTCATTAGGGTTTAGAAACAAGAAATGAGATGAAACCATTTTGGTGGTGTTGCATTATAACAGGCTTCGTCCTAGTACATCTTAACTTTCAACGACGGTTAACGCTTACAGCTATCATGCGTGAGTTCCAACAGAAGAAAAATTCTACCAAATGAAAATATATATCAAGTCCGGGATCCAACAAAACCAACCTACGTGACGAAAATTAGTTCAAATGCGACAGTTAAAACGAGTACCACTCGTGATGCTATGAGGCGTCGTCCGGGGAACTTTCCCAGAATTTTGAGCTATTATTGTGTTCGAGAGAACTGTCAACCAAGGGATTCACACAATTCGTAAAGTCCTGTAGTCGGACAAATCCAGGGTCCTCCCCACAAGTACCAGTTACAAGCTTCCCGCCACTTGCTACGAGAGCACTGACTCCCGTATCGCTGGAAGAAGACCAGATTATCGAATCAAGTGAAGAAATTTCCTCGCCTGTCTCAGCACTCCAAACATGTACATTGCGATCACCAGTGCCACCTGTGATGACCTTGTAAGAGTCATAGTGAAGGTTATGAACCGGGCCCGAGTGATTACCAAGAACTGCCCATGGTGTGGGGGAGTCGTCGATCATTCGAAGGTCCCAAAGCTTTGCCGTTCTGAAAAAAAAATTCACAATAATCAAATGTTTTGAAGTTCAGAAGTTGGCTCAGCAGTGACGATAGAAAGAAATAAAAAATAAAACATAGAAGCCGTAATACCTACAAAGGGTAGACATTAATCAAATGAAACTAATTAGCATGGAAAACATTTGATGTTCAGAAAAATGGAAACGAACTTGTCTGATCCACCAGTGCATACGCTCGTTCCCGATGGATTAACCGCAAAGGTGAGAAGACCAGGCTCATGAGATGATACGGTTGCCACAGTGCACATTGTCCGAAGATCAACAGCTTTGACAGTGGTACCTCCTCCAATGTAACAAATTGAGCCTACGCTTTTCAGGCCAACTGGCATGCCATCGAAGGTTCCCTTGGTTGTACCCACACATTTTCCTACTCCAACAGAAGAAGGTGTTGCCATCACATCCCACACTCGAAGCTGGTACAAAGACCTCATTTAGTCAAATAATAATTTACAACACCTATATCTAAGCGGAACTCAAAATTCCAGTGTACACGACTTGGATCTTCAAGACTTGAAGATTATCAACACTGTTAAGAAAAAGAACAGAAAAAAACCTTGGCATCTTTAGCTGCACTGATAAGGAGCGACGGGTTGTGTCTGCAGGATAGATTATAAAGCAATGTTAGTTTCAGGTTTAAGGAGCATGTCAGAAACGCTGAGACTTCAATCGGGATGTCTTTATTTCACTCTTACTAAACTAAAGCACAAACAACAACCCCAGATGGACAGAGAACATAATTCATGGAACTGGTTGGGCACCCCAATAGTAGCAGAAATAATCATTTTAAACAAAGAGGATAAAGCTTCATGTAGAAACAATTTCAAAACTCGTACCCAGCGACTGCAAGCTCTTTGATCGATGGTTCAAGACCGTGCAAAGTAGCCAAGAGGGGAGAGCGACCTCTGCTGCTGCTGCTAGACGACGAGAGACTCCATAGCCGCACCGTACCATCTGTGCCGCCACTGGCTAAGACTGGAGGAGAACCCTCCTTCCCCACCAAGTGATCTGCAAGAGTGCTCACTGGCCCTTGGTGGCCTCGCAGAGTTCGAAGTGAGCGTCCCTGAATAAGGTGAAATATGAGAATGTATAACCGTCATCAATCTTGACTACAATCTTGACTACTTTAGGATAGCGAAAGTGATCAATATGTAACATGTAGTCTGCCACGAGGTACATATTCTAAAGGTCTAAGGAACAAACATGAGGATTTCAATTATTATCAACATAGATACTACCTTTCCCCAAACTCGAATTGTATGGTCACAGCTGGATGTGACAAGAATGTTTTTGACACCACCCAAAAAGTTACGCATTACCCCGAGAAGTCCAACTGGTATCAACCTGCACGAGTGGTCTTCATCAAACTGTCGAGGACACTACTAGCCACAACATCAAGACAGGCAATAGCATCATGTTTGACCCCATGTCTGTTTAATCAACGAATTATCAACTCTTGAGAAGGAAGTAATAAATGTGTAATTCTGTTATTACTAACAAGAAATCAATAGATTGAAAGAGCAATCACAGACTCAAATATTTGCAATAACAGAATAAGTGCAAATAACATTCGAAATGATGATCACAAGTCGATGTACTGAATAGCTCTCTGAGTGCTTTAGCACGACCACTAGGGTGTAGGAGTTCCCTACCTCATGCATGTAACCCGTCCGTTATGAACTCTGAGTGCCTGCGATCGGTTTGGTGCTTCCAGAAGATGTCCGTCTTCAGAAGACTTCACGTTCCAAACCGTGATAATGGGACCCTGTTCAAACAGAAGTAAACGAAAGATTGAAATCTCCTCATCCTTGGCTGGTGACATCCGTTAGATAGTTTCTGGTACTGATCCTCCACGCAGCTATAACTCAAAGCTCGTCCTAAGTCGAGCATTCCACCTTACAATTTCTATGACTACATCACCTTGCATGCCACAACATTTTCTTTGATACAATCATATCCATGGCCCACTGTAAAAGATCCGAGAACATGTTCCGAGACTGTCATGTTCAGAATTACCTGCGCAATTGTGACAGTGTAATCATCAAGCAGAAGATGATTGACAGGCATTGGTAGCAAATGCAAGTGCAAGTCCGTGGGATCTGTATAGCGTAGTTGTTGGGTTGCAATATGTCGTGCCACATAAGCATCCCTGTTGCCAGAGTATTGGAATGTTTTCCCATGGCACAATTGCTTTGGTGGCCATCGATTTCTGTACAGGTATAGATAGGATATACAATGCAGATCTGTAAATAAGTTGTAGGTAAAATACCCCTCAAGATTTTCCTACGTCAAAATTGACAACCGAGCTGAAATCACTCCAACATGTCCTCCACGAAGAAAGACAAGGGCAAGGGGGAGGAAATGTTAGAAATTAAATGCAATGATCGTTGCTGACGGAGGCCATAATGAACGAAATTGAAAAGAAACGAGTTCAATTATGCCAACCTGCACTGAATCTCCCACACAGTGTCGGAGTATGCTGCATCTCGGAACCTTTGACATGTCATCGCCATATTCGTCAGATCGTGTAGTGATAAAACTGATGCACAAGTCACCAAGCTGTCCATATCCAGATCTGTAGCTTTTGTTGAATTTGTCGGTCCGTCGAGTCTGCCGACACTGTGATGGTGTGCTTCCTGCCCTGCACTGTCACAATCCGACCAATCACCATCGTGGAGCGGTTCGGCGTTTCCTTTGAACTTCTCTGAATGCTGGTGCTGCCTGGTACTGCTTGTACTACCTCCCATGGGTTCTGATTTGTAACTCTTCATTTCCCTTGTATCAAATTAAAAAGAGATGAATTCTCAGTGTCGTGACTGTTTATTCTCAATTGGAACCTGATTAGAACAAGAGAGATTTTAGTAAGTCTGTAACACTTGACATACCTCGCTCGAGCAAATTAGTGTAAAACCTAGATGATCCAAACATCTCTGGCAGGTACCTACAACACTCAAAACTCTGGCAGGATCATTGCTGAAGCGATTTAAGGTTAAAACTACACAGCACCGATCTGGAAACAGCTGCAAGCACAGACCATGAGCCAGGCTATACAACTGACAGTAAATATACCAAAAAGAATATAAACGGCTCTCAAATTTTGCAAAATAAAGATTCATCATTAATTTCGTATATAAAATTCCTAATTATCAAATGCCTCTATCCTCTCACTATGCTTCCAGAAAGTCCACTGCTGACACAATGTTCCAGTGTCTGTAGAGACTAACCATTGCCAGGCCCTCAGGAGTTCATGTATGTTACATATGGATGTGTACTATAATTCCCCGCTGCCAGGCTCTCCTCAGCAGCGTTCACAGAACTGGCTAAAATTCGCTCCAGTGCTACTTAATTTTCAGTAGCTAAATGTAAATCGGAGAAAATCCTTTAAAAAATTAGATTTTAGGTAAGATTACAACAAACAATAAAATTTGATAACCAATTTGCAACTTCCTCCACATTGGAGTTAGCATCTATTTAGTCAGTTTTGTGTTATAGTACTCCCAATAATCCTTTACAACTTGCAAAATCCTTTCTTTCTATTTTTTTTAATACTACTCACTCCCAACATAGACAAAGTTGATGCCTGTTTGTCTTGAAGATAGCATATTGCACTAAATTCCATAAGCCATAAACTAGTTCTGAGATCACTGTTGCTCAGTATCACTCGCTCTTTTTTCTTTCTTCCTTTTCAATTTTTTCTTTCAATCAGAACAGTATATCTAACACATATTTATTGAAGGACCGAAAGAGTTCAAGGTAGAAGTAATTGAACTTACACGCCAACCAGGGCGCCTTCCACCACCAATGCTACAAGCACAGCAGCTCCCTACTACCATAAACCTTCATGCACCATCTTCCCACACTCTCGTCGCGTCCACCATGGCAGCATCCAACGACCGGGGGCAAGGAAAACCAGAGCCGCAAAGGGACAAGCACGACCGAGCAACTAATCGCCATAAATCCTGATTCAAAAGCTATCCCTCCTACTTTCAGAAACACAGCCTCGCCTCAATCTCTGTACCATCCAAAGCTCACGAACCGAAAGCCGATCGGACTCCAATTCACGAAGCCTTCAATACTTATCATCCCAGCGCTCGCAACCTAAACAGAGAGTACTTCTGCTGCTCTCGCAAGTCGAAAACTAGTAGAAGCCCTCACAAAGCAGGGTGAACCTAAAAATGACTTGATAGACACTTCAATTTCAAAGCATCATTCGAAGCATCATCAGAACTGGAAGATGATGCTTTGAAATTGATACCCTGAGATTACCCCTTGGGGTTCCTTTCCGGGTACCTGTATTCAGGTTTCGTTCATTATGTGTGACATTAAAGAGGTTCTGGTGATTTTAGAGAAGGTTTATCAGGGTATACGGGTGCGCACCCTTCCTGGGTATTGGGAGTTCTTCATATCTTTTTTGGGATCGACTGCTTGAAGCTCCTCGCGTCTGTGATGCTACAATTTTCTGATTTAGCAATTATTCTTATTGAATTTTCGCAAGTGAGAAAAAGACATGATTGGCGTGTCGCTTCACCGAACTCGCCACCTTCATTTCGCGGCGAGGAGGTAGCACAATGGAAGCAAAAACTGGCGTGGATGCTGGAATGTTTCAATTATTTAGAGCAAGATTAGGGCGTCAATGTACGTGCGTTTTGGGCCGATGATGGAATTTCTTTGCATCACGATGAGGCTAATGATGTGGTGGTCTTAGTGCCAAGCGATGGACGTTGCCGATTATGAATTCGCCCGCATTCCGGAGTTTGACATGAAGGAGTTGAGGCTCTTTGAGACTACTTTGCAGGTACTCTCGATCAAATTAGCTGCGTGCATAAATGAGACGATCCTGTTATGTGGAAGCGGATTTTTGTTAGCATTCTCGTAAATTTGTTTTCTGTAGAATTAGGGCTTGTGACTGTTGATTACGGAGTTTTTACGTAGACTTCGGGATCAGTGTTACCGGAATTCGGAATATTCTCGTTGTCATGATTTCTTAAATTTGCATCTTTTATTGTATTAGACTGCGTTTTATTCGATTTTGTTTTTCAAGACTCTGTTCTTAAGATGTAAGTACACATACAAAGATTTTAAAACGGTAAAAATAACGTACAAATCATAAGTGACTTAATCACCAGAGAATAAAATTATCCTGTTTTCCTGTAACACTTTTCGGGATATACATTGGCGGGCAAATGTTCATACGCTATCACATCAGCTAGTCAATCATCTAGATGTGACTTTGTTTGTTCTGATACGAAATTGCTGAATTAAGTTATGTGCCGGAGAAGTCTTATATTGATTCTGGCCTGTAACAGCGTGGGAAGAAAAGGGCTGCGGACGAAGGCACTGCGGACCATGGCGTAGTGGGAGAAAAGAAAGCTAGGATGGCGGGCCCTGTCAAAATAGGTGAATGCTCCTGGAAATGCGTAGACTTCGTCGTTTGAATTCGTAATTCACGAAGTGCTGCTGATGCTGTGTATATTTCACAGGACGGGCGGCTGCTGCAAAGTATTGGCAGAGTCTGATTGATGCTGGAAGAGGTATATCCAACCTGGTCCCTCAAACTTCTACTCACTAAGTTCCGTTACGCGTCTGTGATTTTGTTATAATCGTTTCAAATATACATTAAAATTCATGAGGTAGTGTTGCCTTTCAGATTTGGGTATTAGGACCGAAGAGATGAAAGAAGAGGCTATTTACACTCCGCCAAATTACTTGCGGAGTTTGAAATTGAAAGTAAGAGCTTCAACGACTCCGACGAGCAATAAAGCCTTTGTAGCTTCAATGCGTGCTAAGGTATTCCAAACTCGTTCATTTCTTTCGGCAAATGGTGGATTCATTATCAAGACCGATTCGTCCTGTGGCACAAAAGAATAACTAATATTTAGGTTGTCCACAGTCTGCGTGTAAAATCCCGCATTTTCGTCATAGTGGACCGACAAGGCAAATTTTGTCTTCTACTCCATTTCGTAGAGTAGCCTCGTTGAGATGATCCATTACAAGGAATGATCTGTGTTGATCAAAATGTGGCAATTGTTCAACACGGATTCTAAATGAGATCCAAAATCCCTTTTATTCTGATTTGCTTCGGTGCATCTTGAATAACAGGTCAACCTAGTAGCACAAGCTCAATCTACATCAACCACACAGGATGCGAAGTTCAAGTGCACCCACTGCGACAAGTAAGTCTTTGAAACTGCGACAGCCTCAGACCAGCGAAATGACCCTTAATCGATCTTCAAGTAGAGCTGCGTTCTTTTGAAAGTGTCTGATTGAGTTTGACAATTGTCATTTTGTCCAAGGATTTCAATTCTTAATCAAGTGGTCAACTTCAGAAATAAGTAGGGGCACTGTATTGCTCGATACCACCCCTCCCCGTAAAGAGAATCAACATTCTCCCCTAAGGACATTGACCTAGTGCCAGTGATATGGTCTTCATGTACCATCCCAAATAATGCGTGTATGATGTACAGTCCAATTAAATCGCCAGTGTGAATTTTCACGAGAAGATTGATCTGCTATTGAGCACGAATGTGGTGCACTGGTGTTTGCAGGACATTCACAACCAAGACTTCACTTGGTCAGCACATAGCAGCAAAACATGTGGAGCAATGAAGAAATAATAGTACGCTGGTGCAGTGGAGCGCGTCGATTCACTACTGAGGCTTTCACGAGGATCTCTGCTAACAAATATCTTGTCCCAGCTTCAACAGAAGGATCTCTACATTCAGGAGATCCGCAAGATTGGACACGTCTAGCCCCAACTTTAGCATCGTTGGCGAAATCCTAATTTAGTAGATGTTAAACTATCAAAAGTGCAGATAATAACGCAAAGAGAGAATCAAAGAGGAGTGATAGCAAATCACAATGCCAGTTTTGAGACAGGAACCCTTTCTGAGAGAATTATGAACGACAAGATGTGTTACAATTACAAGAATGATACACGCGTAGTATCTCCAAAACTACGCCGCAACTACAGCTTCCTTCGCAATAGTTGAAAGAGCTATCGTTGCAGCTTTCAAGTCAAGACCAGATAGCTCGTCGGTCTTAGACGCAACCACTGCACAGTCCGTCGCATAACTTGGAACGAACAATTTGGCTTTCGCTTGTGAAGAGAAGAGTGCAACCCTGCAATTTCATCGCCAGTATTATTACTCTGATCAGCACTCTAACCTAGCTCTCCAAAGTTCTAATATGAGTTAGTTGGCTTACTTATGTGAATCCCGTGTAAACAGTAGGTAGAGTTCTTTATATGAGATAAGCAAACTGGGCACAATGCATCATGGAAACAAGCACCAACAACTTAACCCTTAAACGCCTCCATCCTTTTTTCAATTTTTGCACAATTTTGCTAATATCTACAGAAATTTCAGTTACCGCAATTTCATGAAATTGGTCATTAACCCCTAAGCGCTCAAACGACCATTTTATGGTCGCTGCCCGACTTCGGGCAGATTTTTCAGGTAGAAAAAAACTTTTTTCAATTTTTAATTTTTTTTTTTTTTTTAAAAGATTGTATTGTCTTTCTATATTTATATTCAAAACTAAGATCGCTACGGTCAAACAAAAACTATAAGAAAAATAGCACAAAGAGTCTAATATTGCCTAGTGTTGAAAAACTTACTATTTGGGGAAAGTGTTGGTGTTTTCATTACTGGGTCTTATGCATTTTTTCACAAATCAATAGAAACCACAATTTTGACCAATCAAAAAAAGATTCAATTGCTAAAGATAGAAATTGTATTTTTGGTGAATTTTTGAAGTTATATCTTTGAAATTCATTTGAAGAGAATCTAAGAATAATTTTATAATTTCGACCATACGGATATTTTCTTCTTTTTGTGCTTCACATTATCTATTTTAATGCAAACTTCAAAAAAGTTGTAGAACTTATATTTTATAACACATTTGTGTTTTGTCCAAACCCCTTGGGCTTTTAGGGGTTAAGAAGGTTGTCTTTTCAACGTTCAAGTATTACAATGGATGAATGAGAAGTTAGTTGGACTGAAAAGTGCCTGCCAGAATATGGACGTCGGAGCGCCTAAGGGTTAAGCTACTGCTATGGAAGCTCAAGCATGATGAAGCAAACTCATAAGAATTACAAGAGTTCCTTACGTGCGTTTCTTCATCGCAATAGCCAACTGCAATGCAACCGTATTTGTGGTCACTACTCCTGATGAGGCGCTGATCAGGGCTGTCAGCTGCTCAATGGTCCACCCAATACAAAGATCAGTGACAACTCTTTCCAAAGCAGTAGGACATCTTTAGGCCCTCTCTGCACATTCATGCGGCGCATTCATACACCCAAAAAAGACTAAAAGAACGAATAAGAAAGAAACAAAAAAAACACGAAAATGAAAACGAAAACAGAAGTAGAAAGAAATTAGAATTTAATTTGCAAAGCAGACCTGGCCAGGAGTGGTGATGAAGACAATGTGGGAATCTTCTCCACAAATCTCCTTCACTTTGAGCCTCTCTTTCTCGTTTGGAATAACGAATACCACTTTCTCACTGCTTCAATTAGTTCACAACACTTCTGTCAGATTCCATTCTCTATTCCTGCTCATATGCTCATGTGAGATCAGAAGAAGAATAACTCCCATCCTAAAGAAGGCGTGAACAAAGAGTTTGCTGGGACAATTAACGTCAATTTCGTTGAATTGGCAGAAATCCACAACTGTAGCAATTTTCAGGGCGTGCGGCCTAAAACATAAATCTCTGTCTGTCCTAGTGTTTAGAGATTTGTGTACATGAATGTCACAATTTTGACGCTCAGAACCGCGGCAAATTTAACATAATTGACAATAATTCCATCAAGTAAGCCACACGGACCTAGATAGCGAGTGCCGCCCTTGATCCTCGTTTCACAGGAGGACCATTGTCTCATTATTTGAATCCATTACCTCTCTAAGATCCCAGTCTCTATTCTTTTCATGCTCATTTTAGACCAAAAGAATAACTCTGACCTTAAGACTAATGTGTTACTTGCGGTAGTTCCACTAGACCAAAGAATGACTCTTTTTAGAGTTTTCGAAGGTAGACCATGCAAGCATGTGAGAGAGAAGTCCAGAGAATCAACGCACCTTGTAGATTTGGCAAGCTCTGCCCACATTCTGAGAGGAAGGAGGCTGTCTGTGTCGCCCTTTGATGTCATCGATGCACTGGAATCGCATTGGAGACCGTGGAACACAAGGAAAGGACCCTCAGTCACACCTGCCTCCGTGTACTTAGCTTCCACATAGGCTTTTACCTTTTTAGAAACGGCAACTTCCAAAGGAGGTAGTTCAGTTCTGGACTGGTACTTTCCCATTTGGCTTACTACTTCAATCATTTCTGCGTACCTACACATCAACATGAAAGTAGACTTTTAGTACGCACATTAAAAAAACAGCTCATTGTCATAATTAATCCCAGGTGCTATGAGACAATCTCAAGGTTGTGCAAGTATGTTTGCAAGACAAACTGCAGACATGACGCCATGTGTGTCACTGTTTCATTGGTTAGTTAAAAGAGGGTTAAAACCCATGATTCTTCTCCTCACTCTAAGCAATGAGATCGGCCAAAAAACACTTGATTGCGTATAACAACTTGGCATTATGTCCAATAATGCTCTCAAGCCTCCCAGCTCTTGCGCATTACCTAGTCCATAATGCAGGCTATGATATCATGATGAATTCTTGACATTTGCAAGCGGTTTGCAGGGGACGAATTTTACATGTTAAACCCACTTTCTGCCAACTCCAACTGCGGTGCATTGATGGCAACGTCGAGAAACTTGCCAGCGCCAACTCCATTCACATCTGGATATATGTAGCTGATTTTATTGCGAATATCAGCCAGCCACAAAAATATCGAGTGGCCCATGCCAGCCTGCTTGGTGGACAATACCATGTCATAATATTGACCCTGACAGCCCCCGTCCAGACGAGTGCAATATAATCAGAACCAGAAGAGCAAATTTAACACTTAATTAAGTAAAACCAGGCGACCGTGACAGAATATATTGATAATGTCATCAATTCAATACAAACGGAATGTATGGAGAATGTAGTAATTTCGCAAGAAAAAACCTAACATTTTTTGGAAATGTAACTTACATTTCTCAAGACAAAACCCTAACATACTTTGGAGAGGGGTTCGAGGATATATGTACCTTGATCGTGCCCACAGTCTCAGTGAAGTCCACGGGCTTTAAAAATTGATCATCCACAGGATGTACCCACGCCTTTCGAACATTCTTGTTGATTTCATACGTCTGCAGCACACGCGGAGGTCACTTCCCAATTTCGAAAAAATGAGGCGCATGAATACAAAGTCAATTCCCAATTTCCAAAGCATGTGGCGGACGAATACAGGGCCACTTCGCAATGTCAAAAAATGTGACACGATCTATATTTCTTTACAGACTGCCATAAGGTATTAACTAGAGAAACATGCACTACCGGTATATGATTATGAAAGCTGGAGAGTAAAGGAGAGAATAATAAAACTGTTAGGAACCTGATCCAGTCTCCAGCTACCATTCTCTTAGTTGGACTTATTAGTAAGAGGTATAAGCATGACTCCCCTAAATCCAAGTCACTTTGAATGGAATTCTACTCACTCATACATGGTATTTCTCAAAGAAGCTGCGAACATGATAGGTCCAACAATACTTAAAGAAAGAATCAAGGTATCCAAGATGCTCCAATTCTCTGCCATCTTATTTCATTCACATCCTCTCCCATTGAAAGAGTTGGCATTCACCCAGCAAATGTAGGTATTACCAACCACTGAACCACAACACAGCTACAGTGCAACTGACAAGAGTTCATAGTCAACACTGCTTGCTCTAGAAATGTGGTCTAAAGCCCTGCAACTCGAAATTGCATACGAAATTCATAGCTAGTGATAATAAAAACAGAGCGCAACGATTTGGTTCTTGTACCCAAAGATCTCCCCACACATCCCCCAAATCCACACTCCCACACATTACTTAAATAAGCTTAAAGTGACGCAAACAGTTTAATCCTCAACCTGGATTAGGGCACAGCTCACTCTCTTGTACCCAAAGATCCATCCACACATCCTCCCCAATTCACACTCCTACACATTACTTCAAAAGCTTAAACTGACGCAAACAGCCTTGATTAGAGCAGACAGAGTTCCACTCACCTGCTTGCCTCTGGCTGTCGCCATGACGTCGATTTTTACGCCCGGGTACCGATTCTTCAACAACTGAATGACGGGGAAGAAGAGCACATTCTCGTAAACCCCACCGGAGACGATGCACAAGCACTTGCGCACATCGTTCCGAATGAGAGTGCCCAAGCTGGCGACCTCGGGCATAAAGCCCGCGGGGAAGTCCAAGTAGCCGAATTCGCTGTCGGGGTCTGGAGGGGGCCTGGGATCCTCCGCGCTTTGTGGACCCTGCGACATGAGCTCGCCCATGGTGTCCTCCTCCTCGTCAGGGCCGTAATCAAACGGGTCGTCCAGCCACCACTTCTGCTTGGCCGAGGGCACCATTCTCAATCGCGCATTGCGAGTGATACTGAAAAAGAAGGGATGAAATTTCGACGGATTGTTGCGTATTATGGGAGAAGAAAGAGAGCGCGGGATGTCGCAGATGGAGCTGCAGCTTGTTGTTGCGAGCCCGCTCCCTCCTCCCAGCAGCATTGCGACCTGGGCCGCCATGGCTGCTGATGAATTGCGACTCGAAAAATCAAAATCGATTCCAATTCATGAGTTCGGGTAATGAGAGAGATGGATTTCTTCGGGACTGAATTGGATTTTGCTGGCGATGCCGTTGCGGTAGAGCGCACGTCGACCAGAAACGCAGTATTCTTCCGAGCGGGGAGTGGAAGTTCGGTATACCCAGCCTTATCCCTCCGGTGATGTTCCCTCTACGTTCCCTGTTGTTCTCTTGAGTTCTCATTGGTGGTCCCAATACGTTCTCAGCTGGTAGACTTCCTTCTGCACGGGGGAGTCATTAATTTTTGGAGGTGCTCATATAGAATTGTAAACTCGGCTAAACCAATTCCATTGCCACATGGCACGGAAGTCCGCTCTCAAAGCATTAACAAATTCATGGAATTTCAGGAATCTTCGACGGTCGGATGGGAATTATGATGGCGCATCCACGTTCACCCATCGCCTACCACACCCGCGTCCGCGATCCACATTCGCGACGCGTGCGACGGCCAGCGCGCAGATGAGGCTGCTGCTGGACTCCCCCAAACCCAACCAGCATTGCGAATTCCGAGTTTCGGCTTTTCAATTCTCTTGAAAATTCCTAGAGTTTGACAATTTCTGGGCTTTCAATTCTCTTCAGAATTTCTGGGTTTGCGGTTCTTTTTATTTTTGCAATGGCGACCGCCACCACCAGCTGCACTCTAGCCACCTCTGTTGCTGCTGCTGCTATCGCCTCTCGCCATGTCGGAGCCTCAAGACCCAGAAACGCTGCCTTCGTGAATTCGGAGTTTTTCTCGCCTCAGCAAGCTGCTCTCAGGATGGGAGCGTCCACATCCACGCGCCCTGTTCCCTCGCGCCGCTCCTTCGCTCTCACGGTTTGCAAGGTACGCAGGACGAAATCTGAGTCGCATTGGGGTCGGTGGAGGAATTCAAGGACTCAGAAATCGGGCTGCATTTCAATTTCGACTCATTATCGTAGACCTCGTGGAATGCTCACATTGCATTTGCGCGGTTCTTAAAGGTTGAAATATGGGGTAAAAGATTGAATCGCTGGAAACGATTGTGGAAGTTTTCATGGTCCGCTACTTGAACTTGCCGCATTGGTGAAATTTTTACTGTTGTGAGGTCGAGGATTTGAAGTTGTGGAAAGACTTTGCGTCAAATATGGGGTCATAAAATATGGGGTCGTTGTCAAGGACTGTGGAAGTTTGCATGGTTTCGCAGCATTGGTGAATGAATTATTTGCAGTTGTTAGGTCGAGGATTTGAATCTGTGGAAATATTTTGCGTCAGGGCGAATGTTTGGTTGTTTGGAATTGAGATGTTGAAGTTTTAATGAAATGTTGAACAGATATCGAATTGCTTTGGTTAACGTCATTGCTGCTGTGAGGTCCAGAATTTGAATTTGTGGAAAGATTTTGCGTCAGGGCGAGAGTTTGGTTGTTTGGAAGTGAGATGTCGAAGTTTTGATGAAATGTTGGACAGCTTTTGAATGTCGTTGGCGAAATTCTCTGCAGCTGTGAGGTCGAGGATTTGAATTTGTGGAAAGATTTTGCATGAGAGCGAGGGTTTGGATGTTTGGAAGTGCGATGTTAAAAGTTTTGATGAAATGTTGAACAGATTTCGAAGGGCGATATCGTGCCCCCTATAGGTCTTAAGGACCAAGATGGGAGACTGGTGAACTTGGACAAGTTCAGGGGCAAGCCCTTGGTGCTCTACTTCTACCCGGCCGACGAGACGCCGGGATGCACTAAGCAGGCTTGTGCATTCCGAGATTCCTACGAGAAGTTCAGAAGGGCTGGTGCGGAGGTTGTGGGAGTGAGCGGTGATACGCCCGACTCTCACAAGGTACAACGCAATTCTTTTTAAGACTGAAATTTTCTTAAGACTTCCCCCTGAAACGTCATGCATTTTTACTTCTTTTTCCTCGTATTTTTTTAAACCTCATACAGATTATACCAATATAAGTCCATAGAGTAATTTTTTTCTTGACAATTTCTTTGATTATTGACATTTCGCTATTGCTTGACATCAGACCTTGACGTTCAAATTTACTTGTACTTGTTCTTGATGACAAATGACAAGGGAAACCGAAGTTGTTGTAATTACATGGAAACCAATGCATTTGATACACTTCGAACGAGGACCATCATAATTGTACAAACCTCATGAATTTATGGACAGTGGATGTTTTGAAAGCTGTATTTTCTTAAACCCTAAGGGACCAAGATGTCCAATTTTGGGCTCATGTCTTCTTGAGCCAGTTTGAGTATGTCATTTGTGGACTTTGTTTTGTTCAATTTTAATTTTTTACCGACACGAATAATGTCTTCACTGATTTTGGTGACATGAAATATGGCCTCTTCTAAATTATATTTGTCACAATGTAATCAATTGAAGTGGCCCTTTTCAAACCTGGAATCTTTCGTTGTTTAGGGTTAGGCTCATGTTTCTCTTTTTCTTCAATTTGATGCTGGTAAATTCCAGTAGAATGCAGAACAAAACCTTGGTATGCTCCCAGTTCAATCCTTATTGTTATGCACCGAAGTTTTGTGACCTTGATGAGGACTTGCAGGCCTTCAAAGCAAAATACAGGCTGCCGTTCACTTTGCTGAGTGACGAGGGCAACAAGCTGCGCAAGGACTGGGGGGTGCCCAGCGATCTGTTCGGTGCTCTGGCGGGGCGACAGACTTATGTGATTGACAAGGATGGCCGAGTGCAGTTGATCTTCAACAACCAATTTGAGCCGGAGAAGCACATTACGGAGACTCTCAACGTTCTGCAAGGCTAGAGTTTACATTTGACAAGATGCCACCGAGGTTAGCACCCTAAATCTGTGTCCATGTTGCATAGTTATTAGAACTATCTCCAACAGACTGTTCATTCACATGGGTTTTTTTTACTAAAGTTTTTTTGTAACTGTCTGTGTGGCATAGTTAGACGGGAACTTCTTCCAAGAGACTCTTCATTCACGCTGATCTTTTGGACCAAAGTCTTTTTTTATTTAAGTTGGTGTGGTGTAGTTGGTTGAAACTTTTTCAATAGATTCTTCTTCATTCACGTTGGATTTTAGATCAGAGGATTTTGTAGTTTTTTTTCCTTCTCAATACTAAGATTATGGACTATTTGCAACTACCTTGTCGAATTGGAATAAATTGTTTAGAGTTTGGTAGATTGGTTGAGGTGTGTAACTATAATTTGGTCGTCACAAGTTGCTTGTCTTCAATTTTGATTGACACAAAGAGGTGGTGGTTTGTTGTAATGTACAATGCCCTCTAGAAAGTAAAGGAACCCATGTGACTATATTGCATGGTGATCTTTTTTCACATTCTACCTCCGAGCTCAAATTTGCAAGTTGATATGAAGAAGGTTTTGGGGGATTTGGAAAGTTGATATTTTGAGGAATGTAACGATGATTCACTTGCTCAAAAATTATCAGCTATATTTTATCAACTTCATAAAGGTTACCTTACTTTCTAGATGGGCCTGTACAAAGAATAATGAGCATTTGGACTATGGCATTTCATTTCTACTTTTCTTGGGCATAAAGATCATAGTTGAACGAATTGATTAAAAAGTAGAGCCTTATTATGATATGAAGATGTTAGGAGATTCTTTTTGAGTAATGATAAGGCTTTATTTTTGAGTTTATGAAAATTACCTTAGCAATTGGTTTCCCTTCAATCATGCTCAATAGGTTTAAATATATAACACCATAACTTTACAAGAAGTAATTGTGCTAGATAATTTGTCGAGATTATTCAAGGTGGTCCGCATTGGATAGAACCTTCTCTCGTACCTATACGAGAACCATCAAATCTAGGAAGTATGCTTTAAGAATGCTTGGGACAATAGGCAATATGGCATTGAACTTTTCCTCGAATTCAACTACAATGCAGAATGTGACAACAAAAGCAAAAGAAGAAGGCTATGGTATAAATCCATGCTCTCCATTTCCAAGACTTGGATGCCACCACCAAGATCATTGTATTGTACAATGGGGGACAAAAAGATACATGATGTCTATATGCTTGTGCCATTCAATTTTTTTTTGCATAATATAGAATATAATTGACATTTTTTTGTCTCGCATGATTAACAATCAATAGAGCTCGTACACAACTAACCTTAATGAAAAACACTAATGAAATACAAGATTATAACCAACCTCATTTTGCTTCTTTTGCTTTTGTTTGCTTTTGCTTGCGGTTGCTTGTTGCTGCTCTTCTTCGGTTGCATGATTGGTGCAAATCCAATCACAGTTTGAAGGTAGATTCCACATTCAAAAACGGTGCTTGTCAATATGGATTGTTGTCTGGGTTACACTTGGCATAGCGAATGACTAAGGCCAAGTGGAATGATGAAAGCGATTGCAACCCATCAGGCTTATGGCATTTCTAGGTATTAATGCCATAAAAAACAAACTAATTTTATATGTAACAATTAACAAGACTAATGTAAACATAAAAGTGTCAAGTTTGTGGAATATCACCATTTTAAGGAAATTTCCCATCAACTCAAATGCACTAGGAGGCTGCATCGACAAGATTTTATTGTCTTTTTGTCTTAAGCTTATGATTTCTCACCTCATGCAAATTTGTCGTCTCAAACGTTTTACTGCAGTGCAGGGGTTGAGAGACCCTCAATTGGGAAGACTCACACACAAATTAACTTTATGTTTGGAGAAATCAATCGAACCATCATGTTATGTATTAAATAATCGATGAGCCGTGCTAGTGGGGCGAATAGGTTATTGTATGTAACCGGTTGTACATTTTTCAGTCACAACCTTTGATCTTCATGATTCAAGGGCGTATAGCAAAAGGGCGTATAATAAGTAAGTTGAAAGGAAAGAAGGTTATAAGTTGCAACTTGTAATAGCAATGGTGATGGGTTGCCAATGGGGCGTTGCCACGTTAGCGTTATGTTACATTTGAAACAGTACCCTCTTTTTGAAGAGATATCATAATGCATTGAGGATTTATCATTTAGGTCAATGTGCAACGAATTGGTTTCCTTGCAAGCCCACTTTCTTAGTTTGCTATTGAAAGACTCATGAAGCATAAGTGTTGAAAGCAAGACGACCTAGTCACAAAATCAAGCAATGAAATCTTAACTTTACAAATGTCCAAAGTGAATCCTCTTAAGTTTAGGCTTCTTTTGTCACCCTCAAAACATTGTTGCTAAAGTATTTTGCTCTTAAAGCGACCACTTAAGCCTACCTAATTAATCATTGATAGTAATAGATATTTCAAGCAATATGTCACTCTTTCCTAGGTAGGGTCGCATTTGGAACATGGTCGCTTTAGAGCAAACTACTTTACTATGAGATAATACATGCAATCCTCAATACAAGTATTGGACAGATGGATCAACAACAAACTTCAAGAAATCAAGGAAACAAACTTTGAGATAGAATGATGACAGGGTAGGGAAGGACAAGAGCCAGTATGAGCTATAGAGACGGCCAACTTGGCCTTTTTATCTGGGCACCGACGAAAACGGGATGAGGCAAGACCTGGCGGTGTGAAATGTTCAATGGGGGATACATAACGTCTCGCCAATCTCGGGGCTTGTTTTTGAAAATGTAGAAAAATAGATCTAAAAAACCCAAAACATGGCTTGAACATTTAGCGATTGATGTTGCCTTCGAACTTTTAAGAGTGTCAATACAATTATCTTATTTTTATTCCTTATCATCCAATTTCTTTCATGTTTTGATTTCCCTATTTCTAATGGTTCCCGCAGATATGCTTGTGGATCTTCTTGTTCATGTAGCCAAGTCTATAGATCAACTCTATTTGCTCAAACATGAACAAATAGGCTTCAAGTTCAAAAAATTTAGATTATAGAACTTTTTTGTGATCTCTCTCAATGGACCAGTGGTGCCTTTCATTTTATAAACTTGGATGGTGTCTATTTTTTTTTTCCCTCGGATGAATTGACAGATTGAAGTTTTTTTGCTTCAACCCAAAATGTTGCGACTTTTTTGGAATCTAAATCTAAAAATGGTGATACCTTGTATGTTTGGAGTTGCTACAAAGTGAGCTTGCAAGTGGGACCCTGCAAATTTGCAAATCTATGAGCTTGGATATTATTTTATTTCTTTAGGAAGCAAAGTGAATTTAGAGCCTATGACAATTGGTTAAGGAATGATCTTTTATGAAGACATTTTCTTAGGTTTAGGGTTACGTATTGTCATATACACATATTGCTGTGTGCAACCCAATTGATTGTAATTGAGGATTAATGGCAAAATCTCCAATGGACACAGTGGACATAACATTATAATGTACCATATAGATCATAAAATTTGCATTGAAATTTCTTCTCATATTCCTTATAACTTCAAATGGAGTGAAAGATTAATGATAAAGATACATGTACAAATAGAAGGTGTAGCCACCTACACACTTATCCTTTCATTTGAAATTGGAAAGCGTCATTACTATTAAGCATTTATGTTTGGTTTCCATAAAAAATTATATTATTGTTCAAAAAAATAAAAATAAGGAACATTCAAGTATTGTAGGAAAAAAGCAAGGTTCCACCAAAAAAATTCAAAAAGATAAGTTGAAATTTTTTGGAAATGGTTACATCTATCAAAATCAAGTGAATTAAGTCTCATAATGTCAAAAAATTCAATAGTTTAAATGTGAATGAAGTATCACATGCACCATCAAGATGTTTTTTTATGGTGGTATAAAGGGCTAACTTTATTAATGTATTGTGAGTCAAAATATGGAGAGGTAATTTTTATATTAAAATTAATTTCCCTTCATCAATCCTCAAGGGTTATGGGATATTCGAAGTAAGACAATAAATGCTAGTGCTTAATCCCTAAATGCATAAGGCGGTGTTTGCAAAACTTTGAAGTTAAATAAAACCTAACCAAGTTGCTATTTTTAGTATTTTATATTTTTGAAAAGTTTTTCTTGAAGTCTAATTTTAGCATAAAAAATCCGATCTTGAAAATAAATTATAGTGATTTTTCTATCCAAGATTTTGTGCAAAGGTACCCATTGCAATTTCGACTTCTTGTAGTGTTGAGAGCCCTTGAAAATGAGCCTCAAATACACTAGATCTTGGAGAAAAAATCACATTCAAAATTCATTCAAAAAATTTGTAAAAGAGATTTTAAGAAGCCATAAATTGGATGGGGTTATACATGTTAGGCCCTTTAATCTCATTTTTTTTTTGGTCACCAACTTTTTATATTTGACTTGTGAAAAGAGGATTGAAAGACTTCACATCACTTTTGCAGTTCTAATACCCTCATAGTCAAACATTATAATCTGTCACTCCATATGTGATATTGTTGTATTTTCTTTTCCTATGAGATCTCTAACATGTCTAGTTTGAATTTGTATGGTTATAGTTCAAAAAAAATTGATACAACTTATCAAAATGTTGGCATTTTGTTCAATTTAGAGCAAATTCCAAGATGCTCAAAATAGGCCTTGGGCATTTAGGGGTTAAGCGCAAAGACATGAGCCTACAAGCCTTGAACCTAGTTGTAGGTATGTACATATTACCATTTGAAGGTGTTTATAACAAATGTGCCTATAATATAGGTACACTATAACATGGAAAGAATGTATACTATAAATACCTATAACATACACACCTATAATTATAAAAGGTATCTATAATATAGACTTCTAGGCTCAGGGATTATATGCTCACATGCTAGCACTACTCTAAAGCAAGATGGAAACATGACCACTCAAAGAAAAAATGCAATAATTGTGTTTACATCTTCACTTTAGACTTGATTTAAGAATTGTAAATCAATTTTTTTCAAAATGTGTTCAACTAAGAAAATGTGCAAAATAAGGCAAATTAAAACTCCAAAAATATAGGAAGGAAAATAAATTTTCGCATGTCCCTAACTTTCTATTAGAGAATTCAAATTTTTTTTTTTTAAATTGTACCCAAAATTTTAATTGATTTTCTACATTTTATTAGTTGATCAAGCTTTGAAAAAAGTTAGTTTACAATGCTTATATGAGGTTGAAATGAACTTGTAAAAACAAATAGTGCAATTGACATAATTGAGCAATTGACTAAGCTCTCTCTTGTCCTAATTTACATATCTAATATGGTTTGTTAAGAGCATTGAACAAGAATTGAAGAGTTTTTAGAGGTACAAACTTATTCAAATTATTATTATAGAATTATAAATTATTAGTAGTTTACAAATTGGTGCCTTTTCATCACCAATTAGTTAGTGTATTTTTATCATCAAGTGCTCTTATATGATTTCTATTATTTTGGTGCCAATTTTGTATGTGAAGGTGTTACACTTTGAATTCACCTTAATAAATATTTTATGTTTGAGGTGAATTCTATGCATTGTTATAAAGATTCAATGTCTGAGGTTGGAATTGAGGCTACGTGAAGTTGGAACTTTTTGAATCGTCATCCATATTTGCCCCTAGAATGCTTGCAAATCCATGCACCAACAATGTATTGTTGCTGAATACAAGATGGTTGTGTTCTAAAAATGAAAGGTTGACTTCATACCAAGGACATTCATACCAAAGATGGTTATATCCATAGACATCACACTTTGCATTATGCTTGAACTTTTAGTTTCTGTCCTTTCTATGATGAAGGTGCACACACAAAAGTAATTCACCAACGGGAGATTTGCTATGTCTCCTAAGTGGATTCAACAACAATTCTTTCTAGATTCTAATTTTTGTATGACTTATTGAATTTTTTTAATCCAAAAATATCAAGGTCAATGCCTCAAGTTGGTTGTTAAATAGCAATTTAGAGAGTCAAGGAGCCCTAGTATTCCTGGAATTATTGAAAAATATGTATTTTTTCTATGTTGTCTAACCCTTAATATGACTAAAGGAACCACTTTGGATATCTTGAGAACTTGGAAAGGACTTATAGACTTTTTAAATTAGAATTCATTCATGAAACCTCTTAGAATGAATCTAGTTATCCTAATCTACATGTGAAACTTTGTTTTATGTTATTTTAATAAATATTGCAAAAGTTATAACAATTTTTTTGATTTCAATGTCAAATTGGAGGCTGAATATATATTCTAAAAATATTGATTTATTTTATTTTATTTTTTAAATTGGTACATACATAAAAAACGTTTAAACCATTAAATTAGAAGAAAGACATAAAGTCATTTTTTGACCTTAATATTGAAAATCTTCAAATAAAAACAAAAAGGGATATGCATTGTTTACTAGAACATTTTCATAATTGAAAATGAAAATTCTCAATTTCTTGTAAAAAACATTAGTGGTTTAATTTGTTTTTTCATCAATGACAAAACTGAATACAAAGTTGAAACGTTTTCATTCAAACAACCATACCATAAGCATCAATAGACAAAGTCCAAAAGTAAATGTATGAAAGTTGTAGTGTGCAACATATTACACGTCACCATGAAAGTTTGAAGAAAAAAATTAGTTGTGATTTGAAATAAAATCAGTTTCAAAGTTAGCCATGTCAAAAACTCAATTTTGTTCACCATGATTTGTAATTACTTTATCTTTTGCCAGTATTTTCTTAGAACTACAAAAAAACTTTTTGTGCCTTGGCATGTTAGTATATATCATTTCAGATTGTTGTACATAAAAGTTGAAGAAAATTAACATTTATAGAATTTAAAATAACAATAGTTTGACAAACATGCAAATGATGTTGATTCTCACAATATTTGAATCCTTTGGGGGAATTGAGAGCATTGGATAGCATTAAATATTGTAGAGAGAATATAGGTTGTAATATGGACCATTGTTACATCTTAATGTCCTTGCATTTGAAATATTTGTCGAATTGGACAATGCATTTAATTTATATTTCAATGCCATACAATGAGTTTTTAATTTCAATCTTTTTGTCCAAAGACTAGAGTTTATGATACACATAATTGATCCAATAAATCCAAAAGGTGTAAATCATCATTGTTGATATCATCAAAAAAATGTAAAAATAGCAAAATGATCATTGTTTTTCTTGCATTTCATCAAGTTATCTTTTCCTACCAAAAAAGAATTCTAAATACTCTTACCTTGAGTTATTTTTGAATGTCAAACAATTATCATTGAATTCCTCAGGAGAGAAAAAATGAGGCCTTTGAAGGACTACTTCTTGGTGATATCCTTAAATATTTCCACATTACCACTGGACCTACATAATCTCACTTATTACATATTCACCTTGTTTGACTTTTGCAAGGATGAAGTCAAGACTTAATAATGACAAATTGCTAAAAGTGAAGTAAAAGTCCTAAATAAAGTTTGAATACCAACTACACTCATAAAAGTTTTAGAGAATTAGAGTGCAATGTGAAAGACATACTTCATTAACATTTGGTGATAATGAAGGATGGAGAGGTCATATTTATAATGAAACCTATTGTCCATCATGAATCCTCAAAGGATATGAGATAATTTGAAGATGAGAGCTTGATTGCTCATTGTCAAATCATAAGAATTGTTTTTAAAGTAGAATTTCAGACCTCATTTTGGCATACTATAATAATTTTTACAAAAATCTTTGAACTAAAAAAAGTTGTTAAATCAAGATAACTTTCATCTTTAAAACCCCGTTTATGATTTTGAGCCTCCAAAAAAAAGTTATGGACAAAATTCATAGAGGATCATGTTTTAAAATGTCAAAGAAAATGTCCCTTTCAACCCCTCTCTTGAAACTTGTCCATAATTTTTTTGATTGGAGTCTAAAAATCTCAAATGGATTCTTGGAGATGAAAGTTAGATTGGTATTCCACATTAACTTAGTTCAAAGTTTTCTGGAAAAGTTATATTACTATACCTAAAGTAGGTTTGTAATTCTACTTTAAAAACAACTCTTGCTTTTGACTTAATTATGAGTGGTTCCTATTAACCCTAGTTTACATATTTCACATGGGTTGTTTTATCTCCTACCACAACACTTGTATAAATAGCTTTTCTTTTCATACTTGAACACACCAAATTCAGTGACTCTTGAAGCTACTTGTCGATTGTTTTGAAATTTACTTGAATATAATGTTGAATTTTTAAATGATTGAATTTTGAAGTGTTGAATCTATTGTGGAAGCTTTAATTAATTATTTAGAATCAATGTGTTGATCTAGCCCTACATCTATGTTACTCGGATTTTGAGCCACCCCATATACTGATAATCATCCAACATCCCAACATAAAGTGAGCAGCAATAGGAAAAAAATCAATGGAAGTGCAAAATAAAATATAATCTTCTAGGTCCTTTGAGGGCTTTTTAGCAAACCTTGGAAGGATCTATTTTTTCTCTAATGTCAATGGGCCACATTGAAACAAAATTAAATAACATTCTCATTTCTATCAAAATACTTAATTTTTCTTTGAGCCTCAATCTATTACAAGACATTTGAAGAAAATCTTCTAATTACAAATAATTAGTCTAGAATCATTTTCAGAAAAAAATTTCAATTTTTATACACATGCGGATACGTAAGGATATAATCCATATTTGATTAACTATGGACTTTTTGCATAATTAAGGATGCCTTTTGTAATTGAGAATGTATTGGCTGGGAAACAATACTTGTCAATTTATTAATTTTGTAACCCAAAATGATGATTTTGATCCATTCAAAAATTCAAAAGTCTAGATTTGAATAATATATTTCATATTTCCATCATTTGCTAGTAGATGCAATATTAATTATCAACTATGAATTTGTCCACAATCAATTAAATATCAAATAGATAGATAGATATTTGTACAAATATGGACAAGTATACAAATTAATACAAATGAGGATATATTTGTTGATACAAGTGAAAATTGTCCCATATTGTTTGATCACAATCTGAATTGATAACATTATTTGAATTCTTGAACTTTAAAAAACAAAATAAAAAATTTGAACAAATGGATACTTGACTTCAAATTTTTTAACTAAGGCTTTGCAAATGACTAACTATTCACTCAAAAATACCAATCATAATCCTCCATTGTTGATCCTTTATTCCCTTAACATATTCAGATTATTCAAATTCAAATTAAATTCTTTGCATTAGAATGGTATAATAAAGTTTGACGGCCAAGTACAAATAACACATGACCTTTTCTTTAAAAATATCTTGCTTACAAGTCTTTTATATCCTTGGTTCCTAAATAATCCTAAATTCTACTCTAATTTCTCTTTTACACAAATTCCAAGCCTATAATTCCTAAGGTTGCTTAAAAAGTGATATAGTCAGCATTGACCTAGCATAACTCACAGAAAGTCACTTTAAATCATTTTAACCTTTGCCACTATATTACTTAACTTGTCACAAGTTCACATACTAGATTTGAATTCCATCTAAGATATTGTTCAATTATAGTGAATGCTTGTTGAAGAAGGATAATGACCAAATTGAAAATTACCCTATTAGTATAATAAGTTTGTTCCAAGGGAGACGGTCAAGTAGGAAATCTATGCTAATAGGTTCTATATCAAAAATCAAAATATCTCGACTTAAATTCAATAATCCAACTAGGAATTCCATAGCCAAAAACATTACTACATAACTACAACAACATTGCACATCTCATTTGGAATTCAACATTGTAATCATTTAATTTCACCAACTTTTAGATTGAGCTCATAACTCATCCATTCACAAACTTAATCAATTTCAAATCATAGACATGCATACACATTACACCGAATCCAATTTGGCTAAACATATCTTCATATTAAACCAAATTGGTGAATAATTCATCGTTTAGAAATGAAGTTCTCAAGGTCCAACTGATCACATTCTAATCTCACTCATAATTATCTCATCACTTCTTCATCAATATGCACACTCCTCCAAACACACCTTCACGCATCCAGACTTCCTCCTCATTCTCTCCGATTTGGATCACCCTCGTAATACTGCAAATCACTAAATTAATCACCAGCCAAATTTGGACACACACACATTCAAATAGACTCAACTACGTGGATCACCCTTGTGATACTACAAGCACACTCATGGTTCTCACAACCAGACTCTTCATTTCACGTACATATACACCAAATAGAAAAGACACAAAAACACAAGCAAACACAGCCAACCAACTGGGATGCACACTGAAATTCTCAAAAATAGTGGGTGCCAAACAAGACGAAGAACACAACCTAATAGAAAAATTCAAACTAGTGGTTACCAATTTAGAACAAAACAGTTTCACAGCTAACTCGCATTAACTGCCCAATTTGGAACCTATCACCAATTTGGACCCCCGACTTGGCCAACCAACTACTTGCGCAGGCAGTCACTGCCACTCTCCATAGAGTCTCAAGTTGGAATCCAGATCTCCAAATACAAAATCAAAAATCCAAAATTGTACCTTCCAACTTGATAAAGTCAACTACAAAACAACCAAATTGGGACAAAAACTAACATTTAAACAGAAAAACACTTCGACTTGGAATTCAAATATGCAACAAAAAGGCAAAATTCAAAGCCAAAAAGTCAATCTACAATGCTTTAACACTTCTAACATTCTACCACAATCACAGCCTCAATGGTTGCATTTGTGACCATAGTTCATAGACACAAAGTCCTTTGGAATCAAAGGTTTGACAAAATATAGAAGATAAATGCAAAAGGATACCCTCCAAATTTCATAATCAAATTATTAATATTCAATTAGATCTAAACTTGCACGCAAAATGCTATAATTGGTTGATGTAGATTCTAGACCCTTCTAATTTGATGCCTCATATCTATTTCCATAAACAATTTATATTTGAAAATGATTGTCATAATAGATTAGCTTGTTTAACCCCTAAAGGCCTATTGTCCCCCAAGGGGACAAATGGATTTTAGGCAAGTTCCTATGACCTAAATATTTAATGAAACCTCTTTAATTTTTTCATAAGATAGAAAAATTGCTTCATGGGAATATAATTTATATTTTAATTGATGCCTGGGAGCAAAAGTTTTACTACACAAAGCCCAAATTTTCATTTGGTGGGCAAAAAAAGAAATTCACAAAAACTTGAAATTAAACTAAATTTTTTTTTCTTTGTAGATTATTATTTTTCTATATGTGAAGCTTTGATTCATTCCATTTAGATTAGTAATGTGACAGCTATGAACAATTTTTTTTTCAGGCAACTAAGCATCTTCTTGAAAAAATAGATTATAGGATCCATTTTTTAATGTAATTTTCACAATTTTTCAAGAAAAATTGTTTGACAAGGTTAAATTTTTTGCTATTAATAATTTAGTTCTTCTTTTAATCTTGGACCTACTTCTACTTAACAATTTTTTAAAGAATGAAAATCAAATGTGTATGTGTTTTTAAAAAAGAATTCTAGACTTTCACTTTAATTTTTCATCAAATCTTTTTTTTGAAGTTTGTAGTGCAAAATGTTTCCACAAATGGCGGTCAAAGTGTAAATGGTAAAGATGGAATTATTTTTGAAATTTTATTGTATGTTTTGTGTGTGTTTTGATGGATTTTGTTAAATTGTTGGATCAGAGTCCTAATTTGATTATTTGGGGGAGTGTTTTACCAATTTGGGAGTGTTTTTTCAGTGTTTTTTTAGGACAAGTCTAATCAAATGAGATGGCAGATTGTCAAGTTGTGGAAGTGGTCACCTAGTTGGGGTTGGATTTTGTCAAAGTAATGTGAAGGAATAATGTAACCTAGTTGGAATAGAACTTGTGTTCAAGCCAACTTGGAATGAGAATGGTTAGTAATTGGCAATTAGTTGTTGTGGAGCACTTCCAATTTGGTTGTTGGTGGTTAGGTCGTCTCCTTCATGTAAGGTAACCGTGGGCTTGCATTCTATTAAGGGGGGTTCTTCTTCATTTTAAAAAATCCATTGTTGAAGAAGTCCAATGTGTGTCCTAGCTATTCAAGTTGTGTAATTTCTTGTTGTTTTCATGTGTGCTTGTTTGTGTGTGATGTGTATGTTTTGTGTGATGTATAGATTGTGTTTGAATAAGCCAATTGGTCATAAATTTGAGAAGTCCTATTTGGTGAGCTGTAATGAGAGGATTAGTTGATAATTTGAAGACAGAGATGTTGCATGTGATGGAAGTTTAGTTTGGATAGTTTGTAAAAGAAGATTATGTTGGAGTTACATGATTATTTTGTGAAGAATGAGTGAGTGATTTTATGATGTGGAGAAAGAAGCTAAGAGAGTTTCAAAGTTGATTGTGAGAAGTGTACGGAGATGAGCAAGCCGTTGTAATGAACTCATATTTTTGTAACGGTGATTTTAATAACCAATTTGGTTAATCAAAGCAAAATTACATACCAAATTGGTTGCTTGTTGTACATATGATGGATGTGAATGTGATTGTGTTGTTGAATTAGTAGTTAGAGTGCCAGAGCATGTGTTAAATTAATTGTTTGAATTGCAAAATTAATTGAGTAAAGTGTTGTTGTAGTAATGTTTTGGCTATGAAATTCCAAGTTGGATTATTGAATTTTAGTCAAGATATTTCAAATTTAGATATTGAACCTGTTAGTATAGATTTCCTACTTGACCATCTCCCTTGGAGCAAACTTATTATACTAAATGGATAATTTCCGAGTAGATCATTATTCTCCTTCAACACAAAGTCATCTGAAATTGCAAGCTAGTGTTCAAATTTATTTATTTTCAAACTAAAAATGCTAATATCTCTCAATATGTATAGTCAAACTTCATGAAATTTTTATCACGTGATCTTAGACAAGTAAAGAACAAGATCCTATAGTTAGATTTCAAAGAGACATATTTAATTTGTTTTCTTAGATGGCCGCAACAGAAATGGCAAATTTGTTTGAATAATAGCCTTGGGTCTTTAGGGGTTTAAAACTTAAATCCAAAATCTTGTTTTAATCCAATATTTGATCCATTCACAATTGTGAATATCTTTAATCTCAAATCTTGATGCTTTATAATTCAATAACAACACAAAACAATTTGCACTAAGTGCAACTCATACCCTCTAAATCCTCAAAGCATGCCTACTAATCTAGAAAGAAACACAAGGCTTGATCCACCTCAAAAGTACCCAATTGACAAGCCTAACCTTTGGCGGCTAGCCACCATGTAACCATGACACCCCCTAACCTTAACCTAGACTACAAACCAATTCAATTTACAACCAACAACTATCATGAACTCACTAATACTACATACACTCAACACAAGTAGATGATTACTTTCAACTTTTAGTTGTCATACATCATGCCATCAATAGTGTAAACCTTCCAAATCGTCCTTGGTTTGGCTTAAGGTTCATTTACTACTTAGAACTATAAATTATGATTAGATTAATGTTTATTGTGGAGATTTTAGGAAATTTATAGGTTAGAGGCAATATGGTATGGTAAAAGACTAGATGATAAAGTATTAAAATGAACTTAAAAATAAAAAATGAAAAATATTATATTAAAAGGTGATGAATAGAAATTAGTGAGGGTCAAGAAAGAAAGTGAAGACTATGCGGAAGATGAAGACTAGGCCAATCAAGACTATATAGAAGATGAAGACTAGGCAAATAAAAACTATGTGGAAGACTAGGAAAATGAAGTTTAGGAGGTTTTTTAAAATTAGGTGGATGAATACTAGGGGACAAAGACTAAGGGTTTGGGGCTAGGTTTTTGTCTCTCCTCTCTTCTCTTTTCTTGGCCTCTCTCTCTCCTCCTTAGAGATTAGATCCTTGATAGTGGGTAGAGTTGGTTGATTCTCTTGATGTTAGTGAAGGAAAAAGCTATCAAGGGGTAGGAGAATGTAGGTTAAGAGGTTAAAGAGGTTAAAGAGGTAATAAGAGGTTAAACCTGCTGTGGATTTAGAGGATTTGTATATCCTAGGCAATGCTTGAAGTCTTACTAGTGTTGGTCTTTGATTTGGAATATATAATATAATATTTTTCCAAAATGATCTATTCTCTCTCTCTCTTTAGACAATTGTTTCATTGCATTCTAAGTTGTAGATCATTAGTTATGAATTTCTAAAAAGGTTTCCAATTTTAAAGTGGTGAAATGCCAACAATCTTTAAAAGTCCACTCTTGAGGCAAGGCCAATCCGAAATTCCCCACCTAATATTTTTCCTAAATAATTTTTTTCTTCTTCCTTTGGACATTTGTTTCAATACATTTTGAATTATAGATCATAAATTATGAATTTCTAAAATTGAGTAGGATATTGAAGTGGCAGAACCGCTGACTATCTCTAAAAGTCAATCTCATATTCTAATGACAAAAATAATCTTAAAACCCTATCATAATGGAGAAATACCTAATTTATGTACTTTAGCCATGAGAAGTATCCATAAGACTTTCTACCATGTGATGTAGTATATCACACATTCTTGTTGAATATTAGTAATTTATCCAATAATTCAATTTCCAATTGTAGCTCATCATATTTTACCTTTAATAGGTATTTTTACAAGTATATTTTATACATATATTATATATAATTTATTATTTTTTATATCTCATGTTTCTTTTTAAATGGAGTTTTTAGAAAGGACTGACATACATATATTATTTTCCCTCTTAATAAACTAAGATATATGTACTAAAGAAAATCCTAGTGATTAAAATATATTCTAAGTATTACATGCAACACTTTTTTTTGTTGTAGCTCTTGTATTCCTGTCAGCATACTATTGCATTAAATTTGGAGGGATGTCAAGGTATTTGCTATATTTTGTCTGAACTAGTGAAATTTCATCCACAAAAAAAGCGTTGATTACATGTCTTAAAAGGTTAAATCCCTAGTCATCTATTGCTATGTTGAGACCACCCAATGTACATGGGATTGCAAAATTTAAAATTTAAATTTAAATTGGCATAACATATGCAAATTACCACCCACCTACCTACTATGGATAGACATTTAATCCCTCCTAAAGTCCCAAGGCCATATTTTTGCCAAAAAACACTCAAAACCATCAATTCTATTACGTTCATCCAAGTAAACTAAAATTTGATTGTAGGATCATGTACTTGACTTGTTTCAAATTATGTGGTAAAAGTTTCATGAAGTTTGACCATTCAAAATTAGAAAAGAAGATTTTTTAAACGTTGTTTTGCAATTTCAGATGACTTTAATTGCCACTTGTAGAAATATTTTCCTTTACTGACTTTGAACTTAAAATATTTTTGTGGAAATATTTTTTTGAAGAATTGAGTTGAAAGTCTAGGAGAAAAAATTCAACAAATACACTTGATTTTCATTCTTTAGAAAATGTTAATAGCTCTAAAATGGAATTGAAAAACAATAATTCTAACAATGAGATTGTTCTAGCAAGCATACCTAACCTTGTCAAACAATTTTTTGTGAAAACTGCATTAAAAATTAAATACTATAAGTTGTTTTTTGAAGAAAATGCTTAGATTACCCAAAAAACAAGATTGCCTATAATTTTTTCATCACTAGTCCAAATAGAATGAATTAGAGCTTCACTTATAGACAAAAATATAATATTTGAAATTTAAAAAACAGACATTTTGATGCTGAAATTGATGTTTTTATATTATAGAAAACAAAAACGTCATGCAGATTGTGTTGAGAACAACAAGGTTTGCTTCCAATGTTTTTTTGTACTGCCACCGACCTCTATTTTTGGCTTGTTGTGCCATAATTTTTTCTCCCTTGCACCAATTGAATTAAGATTTATATTCACATGAAGCATATGTGTTTTTCTAGCTCCACAAAAAAAATTCAGAAATTTACAATGAATATTGAGTGTATGAGCCTATTCCAAATCAGATTATGGCTCCCGTAGGGCCAATGGGACTTTAGGGGTTCATTAGGCTCTTACTATGAACTATGGCTTAATTACTACTTGTAACTACCCTATTACATGTCTTCTACATGGATTTCCTTCCA
Organism: Antitrichia curtipendula; assembly: GCA_951230915.1. NCBI lineage: Eukaryota > Viridiplantae > Streptophyta > Bryopsida > Hypnales > Leucodontaceae > Antitrichia > Antitrichia curtipendula. Next base: position 2,772,724 of record OX579641.1, read on the forward strand.
AAATTAGTGAACATATAGTGAGCCTTTCTTACCACTTCTCACCTCTCGTTTGGTAGCAATTCACTATTGTTGGAGTTTTGAGAGCTTTTATTCTACTTTTGAGCTTCCAACATGTAGCTTGAACAAGAATGGCAAAGGTCTTTTGGGAACTGTAGTTTGTTTAGAATTGTGATTTATTTTCTAATTTATGATATTTATTTACTATTTTTTTTTCTAGGATTATTTGGATATGTGACATGGATAGCAATTGGCATCAGTTGAAGACATTTTGTGCACCTCATGCATCCTCACTAACATTACATTGGATTGTTTTGTGTTTTGGTCTTTTGGAATGGGTATAGGTGAGGTTGAACCTCAAGGCTAAAGTTTTCAAGTTGAAATTTTTTGAAAAACAATATCTTTTCTCAAGCACCGCACATACATCTCTATGTTATTGTTCCTTTACATGTGGTTATTTGTATGCTCAGTACTATTTATATTGTGACCTTGCACTTACTTTATCCCCTAAAGTCCCAAAGTTCCTACGAGGGACTTTGGGGATTTTGGATAGGCTTGTGTGATTTTAATTTTTGACAAGATTTTTTGGAATTTTATTTGAAGATAGGAAATTAGATTTTCTTTATGGGAATATAATTTTTATTTCGATTGGTGCTCGGGGGAAAATGTTATGCCACCTTATGTCCAAAAAAGAAGTTCAAGGGGTAGCCCAAAAAACATCACAAAAAAATTCATTTTTAAAAATTCATTTTTAAAATTCATTTTTAAAAATGAATTAAAATATTTCAAATATTACATTTTTGCCTATATTGGAAGCTTTGAATCATTCTATTTGGACTAATGATGAGAAAGTTATGGACAATCTTCTTTTTCGGGCAATCAAAGCATCTTCTTGAAAAAACTTATTTTCTTCACTTTAAATGCAAAAGTCAAAATTTTGAAATTTCTTCCATGCATTTTTGTATTAGTTTAGTACAAGATCCTATTGTTAAATATGCAAAAAAGAACAATTTATAAAGTTTTTTTCTTTTTGCATTAGAAATGGACGTTTTGAGTGGTCCTTGATGGAAAAAAGGCCTTGGGACTTTAGGGGTTAATAGCATCTTAGTTTATACTATGATACATTTTGGATAGCCTATGAATATACATTTGATGGTTTTATATTAAAAAAAACAAGTTTTTGTTTGGTTGAAAGTTAGGTTTTGATGAGATGGGGCTCTACCTCATGGATGTTTTAGTCTAAGTCCAATCATTTAGTAAATTAGTTACTTATCCCAAGATGTGAAGTAAGCTCCTTTAGACTTTGTCTTAAATTGTGGTAAAAATACAACTTATATCATTATATGGTTATTTTTTCAAATAGTTTAAAAAATATATTTCCTATTTCTGCTCATATTTTATCTTCATACCTTTATAAATAAATAAATAATTTTAGATACATTATTCTAGATCAAATGCAATGTATTCTTTGCTTTCTAATAACTTATCCAAGCTTAGTATGGAAAAAACTTTATGTATTTTTAAGTTTTTTATAATGATTTTAAATTCAAAATTTTACAAGCTATGGCACATATTTTTCTTATTCTAGCTATTGAATGTTTTAGGTAGATATATATGCTCTATGAGGAGTAAATTCCAGGTCATCCTCTTGGTTAGACCACCCATGTCACATGGAAAATTAAAATTAAAATTTTAGCTTGTTTAACCCCTAAATGTCCGAGGCACCAAAATCTGGTATTTGCAAAACTTTGAAGTTAAATAAAACTTAACCAAGTTGCTATTTTTAGTAGTTTATATTTTTGGAAAGTTTTTCTTGAAGTCTAGTTTTAGCATTAAAAATCCGATCTTGAAAATAAATGAAGGTGATTTTTCTACTCAAGATTTTGTGCAAGGGTACCCATTGCAATCTTGACTTCCTGTAGTGTTCAGAGCTCTTGGAAATGAGCCTCAAATACACTAGATCTTGTAGAAGAAATCACATTCAAAATTCATTTAAAAAAATTATAGAGTAGATTTTAAGAAGCCATAAATTGATTGGGATTATACATGTTAGGCCCTTTAACATCATATTTTTTTGGTCACCAACTTTTTAGATTTGACTTGTGAAAAGAGGATTGAAAGATTTGTGCAATTTTAACACCCTCATGGTCAAACATTATAATCTTTCACTCCATAAGTGATATTGTTGTGTTTTCTTTTCCTATGAGATCTCTAACATGTCTAGTTTGAATTTGTACGGTCACAATTCAAAAAACATTGATACAACTTATCAAAATGTTGGCATTTTGTTCAATTTAGAGCAAATTTCAAGCAGCTCAAAAGAGGCCTTGGGCATTTAGGGGTTAATAATTTGGTACCACCCACCCACTATGGGTGGTTATTCAATAATTCAGCTTTTTCCACTTCCATAGCTCAATAAATGGTCACAACTCACAATTCCCCCTATTAGTGCTCTCTATGGGGCATTAGAAAAAATTTGGGGCCAAGGGAGGGCCGTTTCAGGCCCGTTCCCCAATCTGTCCCCATGCTGTGAACAGTGATATGGGCTGTCAGAAAAAAAAAAAAAAAAAATTCAAATTTAAAAAAAAAAAAAAAAAAATTGTTTCCCAAATTTCGTTTTAAGAAAAAAAGAATTTTTTTTTTTTGAATTTTTGAATGTTTTGAAAATCTGATGTGGCCGAAGTTCGGCCATGTCACCCTGCTGCGGTGGCGCAGTTTCAGCAATCAGGGACTGCGCAGAACTTGTGGAGAACTCATGGGAACTCGCGGCCCTCCCTTGGCCCCAAATTTTTTCTAATGGCTTTCTTCCGAAATTAGTGTTCATATATTTGGCTTCTGCCAACCACATTTCATCTCTTTATACTGGAATGGTTCACTTTGAATGATTTTTTATGCAACTCTTGAGCTTCTAAGATTGAGTTGGTCACCAAAATGGCAATGGTCTTTTGTTTTTGTTTTTTGTAGTATGTTTTAGGATCTTCTTTGTTTATTGATTTGGCTTCACTTACTATTTTTTTATTGATTTAATCAATTTATGACATAGATAGCAATTGGCATCAGCAAAAGACACCTTGTGCATCCTCATTGACATTACATTGGTTTGGTTTGTATTTTGGGATGGGCACATGTGAAGCTGAGCCTTAAAATCCTCCATTTCCAATTTGGACTTCATAGAACAAGTTTTCTATCAAACACATGGGCTTCTTCTTAGATTTCCCTTCTTCTTGTACTTATTTTTATGGATAATTTTGGTTTTATAGATTGTTGCACCTTTTTTCTAATGTATAAGTTGTATAACTCATACAATTTCTAAATAGCTTCTTAGTATGATATGCTTGTTGGGTCAGTTTTGTAACGCCCTATACAAAATCATTTCTTTTTTGGTTGAATTTCTATTTTTGTTTAATCTCAATTTAGATTTTATGGAAGTTTTTTTAAGGGTTTGAAATATTGTGTGACCTTTAGTAGAGTTAAAAATATTATTTTATCTTTAGTAGGATTCAAAATATTTTGTGACCTTGAATAGTATTCACAACTTTACTGGTATTTAAAGCATCCTTAGTATTACGCTAGTAATTAGGCACTACAATGGTATATGCCATGTGGGTTCACATCCCTTTTATATTATTGTGTCTCGCCTTGTTGGACACGCCTAAACCCAATATCCCAACAACCTTAAACATCTCAGCAACAACACACGAGTTAATGATGAGGTGGCAGGAGGTCCTTTGTGACTCCACATTTCCATAAACTTGTTGATCAAGAAGACCAAGGAATATTGAGGCATTTGGAGGATACAAAAAAAGACCAATTTTTGCTGTGCGAGAGCCAAAAAGTATTGTGCTTGTAAATATAATGTAGAAAGTACTATTGGATTGAGTTTTTATTGCTTTTTTGGGACCCACACAAAACTTTCTGTTGTTGGATGTGTACACGGTTGAGTGGACCACTTTTCATATCACAGCGTGTATTCAGGAAGACCTTTGTATAGCAAGTCACATTGTAGATAATTCACTACACCATTATAATTATAAATTTGAATATACATTCTCAACTTGAATATCTAGGCAACAATGTAATTATTTTAGAAGGTCTCTTCTTTAAATAAAGAGCCATGGACTTTTAAAGTTGCAAATTGGATTTAGAAAACTTGATATAACATTTTATAGGAGTCTTTTAATAAAGAGAACATTCTTGTTATGGTATTAGTGACTCATTATGTGTTGTACTGTAGATTGAGGCACCTAAAAATTCTATTGCTTTATTTGATATTGATTTTGAAATAGTAGTTATGAACTCTTGAAGGGGTTGAATTGAATCATATTTCTAAAAGTCCATAGACAAATCAAAACAATGTGTTTTTCTCCAAATAATTAGAATCCTAAATTTTACAAGAAATTGCAAATGGATTTCAAATTAACATTGAAAATTGGATAAATATTGAATTGTTGATTTTTTCAAGATTTAGGATACTAGAATGAGTAGATGATGTCACTAGGCATTTTGGGTGGAACACATTGTAGGGTTCTAAAATGATACTCTCCAATGCAAATCCTAAACTACTATGTGTCTCTCTCCGGATTATTGTGTTCATTTTTCTTATGCAAAGTTTTTTTGGCTAGCCTTGTAGTGAGTTATATGGATATGGACTTCCGCCACATTTGGTTCACTCAACCAATCAACCATGCAAACACCTTGTTGTACCTCTTTATAAGCTGGTTTGAAGATGCTCTTAGGGCTTTATAGATATTCACGGCTTATATGAACCACCATATTGGTTCACATTTTATAAAATGGAAAATATAAATAATTTTTGTGAATTTACAAGTTTGAAAGTGTTAGTACTCCGGATTAAATCATAACTACAAATTATATCATAACTACAAATTAGGGAGTTTTCTGTTAGATAGTGCTAGGAGCTTTAGGGTTTTAAGGTGGAAATCTTTAACATGCAATCAGGAGAAAAAAAAGGAAAAATTCTAGGAAAAAATAGGGGTTTAAAACTAAAAAATCTCTAAGCAAGATATGGTAAAGTAACCAAATTAGGCAACTAGTAAAATGTTTGAGAAAATGAAAACAAAATCCTATAAATGGAAAATGATATTAGAGAAACAAAAAAAAATATCAAGTATAAAAAATATAAAAATGAAAACAAAAAAATAGAAAGTAAAAAATAGAAAGTACAGAAAGGAAAATCAAAATCAAAATACCAATAGTAGGAAATGAAGCTAAAAGTAAAATGAAAAGCACAAAAAATAATAAAAATGAAAAAATACAAAACAAGTTAGTAAACTTAAAACTATTACTACTAGAACACTAGAATAGTGAAGGAACCACTAAAGTAGGGTAAAAACACTAAAATTGGGGGGAAAATAGTAATTTAGAGGGATTTACACTAAATTAGCGCAGTTTACGCCAAATTAGTGCAGTTTTCACTAATTTGGCACATTTTACATTAAATTAGCATTTTTACAGTAAAGTAGTGATGGATGAACGAAATTAGAAAACATAATCCATTAGAAGGTGGATATTAGCAAAATTAGGATTGCAAGCTCTCTCTCGTTTCTCTCCAAATTTTGTGTGCATGAGGTGTTTGGAGAGCATGGTGGAAGAATGTGAAGAAATGGAAGAAAAAATGTTAGGAAGCTGATTGCAATGCATTAGGGTTAGAAGTAGGACAATTTGTTGAGGTCACTATTTTTTGGGATAAAATGGTAAAGGAATGATGGGATTTAGGTCAGACAGGAAATGGAGTTTGAAAGATGGAAACAATTAGAATGTTACAAACCTTGAAGGAGACTGCCAACTTTGGCAAGCTGTAGCGAGAGCATGGAAAGATGGATTGAGCTAAAATTTTATGGGGTGGTGCACCTCAAAGCTCGCTTTTCAACAAGTCTACGCTCAACCTATTTGGAACTTGGAGAAAGCCGTCGTGGTCGTTTTTGTGACGGAAGGTTTGCTGCCACAAGATTTGGCAAGCAACAACTTTGGCAAGCTAGCGGGAGCATGGAATGGCGGATTGAGCTGAAATTTGGTGGAATGGTGCACGTTTAAGTTGGCTTTTCAAAAAGATCTAGCCTTGCTCTATTTGGAGCGAAAGGGAGGCAACGGTGGCTGTTTTGTAGAGGAGGGTCTGTTGCACCTAGAAGGAAGTACAAATTGAGGTTTTTGTATAATTTTTTGCAATTGCATTTGTGTAATTGCAGTTTTTATTGCACCTTGTTATGGAAAATGTTGAATGAGCACATGCATGTAAAATGAGAATGCATGGTGAATTACAAGTTGTGAATCAAGGAATGGTGCCATTTTTAGAATTTTGTGGGTTGGGTTGTATGTTGGGATTATCTTGTAGGGAGCAAATTTGACCCATTTGGGTGGGTTTTATGGTAATTTGTAAAGGAATTGGGACACAAATAGATGGAGGAAAGAAAGGGCACATGAATCGGGACATGAGTCGTGTTTTTAAAGTGTTTATGGATGTAATAGTGTTGTAATTTAATTTTAAGGGCCCAATTTAGCTCATTTTGGGCCATAATTGCAAATTTCAGGAAATTGGGGTGTAGGAAGTTGCTCTAATCTCCTTGAACACAAATTAGGTGATTTGGGGATATTAGAAAGTGATTCTAGTAAATTTAGATGTGCTGCCTTTATTTGGCCTTAGGCTAATTTCATTGCATTCCTAGTTGTGGATTATTGTTTATGAATTTATAAAGTTGAGTAGGATATTGAAGTGGGAGAATGTTGATAGACTCAAAAAGTCATATCTTGAGGGAAGGGTGATCTTTAACTCCCTATTTGTATTTTTATTAGTAAAGGCTCTTCTTTTTCTTTCTTTGACCAATTGTTTCATTGCATTCTAATTTTGTGGATAGTTAGTTATGAATTCTTAAAGCTGAAAAAGATATTGACTAGGGTGTTTTGAATGGTAGAAACCACTAGGGTTGAGTCCATTGCTTGAAGGTATTAATTATCACACCCACCTTGGTAGATTATGGTACAAATCCTCTTGAGTGTTAAAAAATTGCCACAAGTAGATTAGAGATTTTTTAATATGTGTTTTGGTCAATTCAATTTTTGAGTAAAAACAAATTATTATTAATACTATGGGTAGTCAAATCAAAAACATATAGTTTCCTATGGTTGTCCCTTTTGGGACTACACTCATTCGTTTGGATTCTAGTGTGGTTAATTAGAATCCAAAAGCGCTTTTTAATATGTGTAATAATGAATGAACCTTTTGTAACTTGTAGAAACCGTATGGTGGGGGTCTTGAAGTTATAAACTGTGAATTTACAACTCAATTCCAACCCTGACAATCCTAATTCCTCATTGAAGTTGTCATAATTCTAAAAATTGATCGTCTTTTTCTAAAAAGGATTCTAAATTGATTATTTGTAATTTTTACAAGACCATTTTTTTTAAGTGTAAAACCTTAAGTTCTACTTATGTTGATTTAAATATTTATTTATATAAGTCATTTTTGAAGGGACATTTGTTGAAAACTATACATAAAACTATAGAATATTTGCAAAATAAAATTCAAAACTTATAACATATACATAATCTATTGTCATACCTTTAATCGTTACCTACAACTTAAACCAATTGAATTTAAGATTTTATTTTTGCAATAGAACAATAAATTAAAAAAAATTCCTTTATATTTTGGTCAACTCAATTTTCTTTCAAAAAACAAAACATTATAGTTGGTCTAAGAGTTGGTCAAAGCAAAAATACGTAGCTTCCTATTGTTGTTTTTAGGGAGACTATTCTTGTCCATTTGGATTCTCTTATAATTCTTTGGACTCCCTATACGGTTGCAATGATAATCTAAAAGCGCTGCTTCAAATTAAATTGTGGAATAATGAATGAACCTTTTGCCATGTGTCTAAAGTGCATAATGATGTTCCTTGAAAATATGAAACCATGACTTTCTAATCCAACTCCAATCCTTTCAATTCCAATTCCACATTCAAAATGTCATAATGTAAGAGGACACAATTGGATCAAATAGTAGGGGTCACAATTAGAATGGACACCTATAAATTTTGAATGTGTAAAATAAGATAAAGTGAGCAATTTTTTTTTAGTTTAAAATTATAAAATAATTACCATTGGAATATAATATTTATACATTTTTAAAGGAGTTGAATAGAAAGTACCAATTTTTTTTATACATATGCACTTGTTATTTTCAATTTATTTTGAGTTCCTAAATCCTAACTTTCCAATCCAATTAGTGATTTGTAGTCCTTGAAATAGTAAGTAGGCTAGAAATATTGATATTTAAATATAGTTTTTTTATGATAAAAATATATAAATAAATAAATATATATATATATATATATATATATATATAATTTTTTTGGAAGCTAAAAAACTTAATGCACAAAAAAAATGCACAATTTCATAAAACATTTCAAAAAACCACAATGAATGCTATTAATACCATAATAAAATTTTCACATTTTTCTAACGAAAATAAGCTAATTTTTTTTTATTTGATAAATTTAATTGTATCCATATGATTAATGTGTACGAAGAATGAATGTGGAATTGCTTTATATTGGAATTTTTAATCTGAAAGATCCTTTATTTTAAATAAGGTATGAGCACCTATCATCAACTCTACCAGAATACCAACACTTTAAATATGAGCACAATTTGAGAAGGGGCATATGCCAATGACTATCAATGAAGGGAGCCATTGAGCAAAGTCATTGAACAAGTGTCATTACTCAAACCCACCATCTAGGAGTTCATTGTAATCTTTTCAACATGTCTTGTGATGTTTTATGGATACGGTGGTCCTACTATCAATTATTGACATTCTACTAAGATGGAGTTTATAAGCAAATATATCTTAGTTTTGAGAAAGAAGTTATCTACTTTCACTTCAACACATCTTCTCTTTTGATTGCTAACATATGGAGATTATTCTTCTCATCCCAATTCCAAAAAGTATTGTTGGATTGCAATAAGAGGCTACCGACTAAGATTGTGTTGACAAGGTCCTTTCGCTACTATTAATATTATTTCCAAAAATCTAGGACTAACTCATCGCTGAGACTTCCATGATTCAACTGAAAATTCTCCTATAAATCTTACAATATTGTAGATGGTATTATTCCACCTACGTTGCCCTAGTAGAAAGACACCCTACAATAGCCTTTGTACGCAAGAATGTTATATATTGCTATGTACACCTGTACAAGAATATGAAATGTATTCACCTATGTTTACAACGACTTGACAAGTGTAACCCTACCACATACACAATAGATGACAAACTCCCACCCAGCATACAAAGCATGAAGAAAGGTCAAAGGTGAGTGCTTTTAAATTTCTATTGGAACCATGTAGGGAAGTAAGAGAGCCACATTAGAATCCAACAGGGCAAGAATAGTCCTTCCTTAAAGACTACAATGGGAAACTATACATGTTTTTGCTTTGACCTCCTCTGATGAATCATTTTTTTTTCCCTAGAAATAATTTGACCAAAATACATGCGAAAATAAACCCTACTTCCTTGTTCTTTCCCACCAACACAAAATTAAATAAATAAATAAATTGTGAATCCAGTGTAACTCTATGTTTTATGCAGTGACGAAGCATCCGTCCACAATACATTAGATACTTGGGCTGTTCTTTCCCTAGATACTTGGGCTCCCTTCCCGGTGTGAAAAGGGCTGGGACGGATTGTTGTACAGTCGGGTACAGGTTGCTTACAAATTTTTTGCATTCCCAGGGAAAGAAGTTCCACTGCTGCCAACTTTGACACCCTCCCGAGGGTTGAAAATTTGTTTTATTTCCTTGAATTATTTTTTTCAAGTTCATCTCTATGTTAATAACATATGTGCAAAATTTCATGGCCAAAAGATTTACAGAAAAAAAGATATTCAAAGTCTACCAACATGTGTAGTTGTGAGAAAAATTTCACTACTACCAACTTTGCCACCCTCCCAAGGATTGAGAATGTGTTTTTTTGCCATGAATTTTTTTACATGATATTATATCTATGTTGATAATATGTTTACCAAATTTAAAAATCAAAAGATTTACACAAAAAATGATATTTGAAATCTACCAACATAGGGAGTTGGAAAAACAATTTCACTACTGCCAACTTTGCCACCCTCCCAAGGATTGAAAAAACTTCTTTTGGCATGAAATTTATTTTCATGGAAGCATCTCCATGTTGATAATATGTGTGCCAAATCTCAAGTTCAAAAGACTCACACAAAAAAAGATATTTGAAATCTACCAACATAGGGAGTTGGAAAAACAATTTCACTATTGCCAACTTTGTCACCCTCCCAAGGGCTGAAAAATTGTTTATTTACCATGAAATTTCTATCATGAGATCATCTCTAAGTTGGTGATATGTGTGACAAATTTCAAGTCCAAAACTTATACCAAAAAAAGGATATTTGAAATCTACCAAGAGGTGTAGTTGTGAGAATGATTTTTTACATCCGTATCAAACTTTAATCCACAAAATGACACTATAACAAGGGCTGAAAAAATCAATCTTCCAACTCCCTATGTTGGTAGATTTCAAATATCTTTTTTTGTGTGAGTCTTTTGAACTTGAGATTTGGCACACATATTATCAACATGGAGATGCTTCCATGAAAATAAATTTCATGCCAAAAAAAGTTTTTTTCAATCCTTGGGAGGGTGGCAAAGTTGGCAGTAGTGAAATTGTTTTTCCAACTCCCTATGTTGGTAGATTTCAAATATCTTTTTTTGTGTAAATCTTTTGATTTTGAAATTTGGTACACATATTATCAACATAGATATGATATCATGTAAAAATATTCATGGCAAAAAAACACATTCTCAATCCTTGGGAGGGTGGCAAAGTTGGTAGTAGTGAAATTTTTCTCGCAACTACACATGTTGGTAGACTTTGAATATCTTTTTTTCTGTAAATCTTTTGGCCATGAAATTTTGCGCATATGTTATTAACATAGAGATGAACTTGTGAAAAAAAATTCAAGGCAAAAAACCAAATTTTCAACCCTCGGGAGGGTGTCAAAGTTGGCAGCAGTGGAACTTCTTTCCCTGGGAATGCAAAAAATTCGTAAGCAACCTGTAGCCGACTGTACTGTACACACGCTCCATACCCAGTTATTCCGTTTCTTTCAGCCCTTAAGACAAACCCCAGTCTAACAATGGGGCGGACGTACAGCCCACTTCCCTGGAAGGGATAGGCTTGTCTGGCCGAAAGGCCACACCGAGGCGCCTCGCCAAGCGCGCCGGGGAGGCAGCGCGTGGATGCCATCGCAACTGGCAAAAGCCTGGTTGCTTGCGAGCATGCTTGGACGGAGCTTGCATGCATGGAAGGGGAAGCGTCTTCCCTCTCTCAGTTGCTGCACCAGCTCACTCCCAAGTTGAAGCAGTTGTGGTCCGACGCGCAGTGCAGTGGTACTGCCTGACGTCGACGCCGTCTGTCTGCTTCGTTGTTCTGGTTGCGAGAAGCTCGGGATTGATGAAAAAATCGGGCCACTGCTTCTGAGCGAGCGCTGCAACGCATGGAGGGAGGAAGGCTCATTCGTGGCATGGTGCCCAGTCTTGACATTGTGCCCATTCCCTTCCGGCCGTTGGGATTGGGTTGGGAGGGATTGGATTGGGTCCACTCGATTCCAGTCATGCAGGGATTCAACCGCTACACATCGTCGCGGGGGAATCTAACGTACCAGATTTGATGGTAAGTGATCGCTCGGCTTCCACTCGATTCCAGTCATGCAGGGATTCAACCGCTACGCATCGTCGCGGGGGAATCTAACGTACCAGATTTGGTGGTAAGTGATCGCTCGGCTTCCACTGACCGAGCGGATCGGGATCCCAGCCGTTCGGGGGTGCCACGGAGCTCTCACTTTTTAATCACTTAACTTACTACGGACATGTAAAGCTGTTGCGGTACATGAAGAAGTCCACATGACCTGCGCTTACTCAAATAGGATAAGCCAAAATATATATTAACCCTTAAAACGTCAATAAGGACGTTTTGCGTCCATACCGATGAATGACAAAGAATCTTTCCATGTAAGACAGAAGTGCAACTATTCATCCTCGATATTAGGGGTGAAAAGGGGAGATCTTCTACAGTACTTTGACTTCCAATGAGTATATTTGGCTTATTCAAAGTAGATGATGCCATACGATATCGAAATGCATGATTTCTACGACCATCAGTCCTCAAATGTACATTGTTTGTATATGTTTCTTTTTGTAGCCTTCAGCAATGTACAAACAATGTATATTTGAGGAGGTGAGCAATTTAGAGCCTTATGCCAATTCCACTTTGAATTTTCACAACTAAATTCACAAAGCTCCAAAACAATATAAAATGACTTGAGTTAGATGCCAATTCCACTTGTCTTTCAAGGAAAATTTACTAAAAAATATTTCAAGAAACTTCACCTCCTAAAATTCAATTTGAGCTCTTAACCTCTAAAGGACTAAGTTTGTTTGTTTTTTCCAGAGAGACATTGTCAAAACTGCAGTTTTTAGGTATGTTATTTAAAAATGAAAATTGAAACTTCAACCGCACAAAACTGAAGTAAATTGTTTGACCAAAGTGTGGGAGAGATTTCAGGCCATTGACTATGCAGATCAAAAGATTATAATATTTGAAGTGAGAAAAAAACTATTTTTCATTCTTGCAAAACAGGGTCAGCAGACTTCAGGCCCTCTTGGAGTACAATTCTTGATCTATACAGAAGTGAGGATTTTGACCATTCACAAATATATAACGTTAGGTTCACTCATAAATTTTTTTAGAAGCAACTGAAATGTTTAGCTTATACTAAATGACCCTGCAATGCAAGGAGGTTAAGTGAATTGGCAATATATAAGTCATTTTTTGATGATTTCTTGGGCAATGAGGAAATTTTTTATTTGAAATTTGAACGGTGAAAAATTAGAGACAAACATTTGAATATGTGGAAAAAATTTCAAGAATTTTAGCTTCATAGATTGCAAGATAATAGGACTTGAAGTTAGAACAAAATGTTTTTTTCTTGAAACCGCCCCAACATAGCTAATGAAGTTTGATTCCTCTTAGAATGAGATTTGAGGACTAAAATTTGTTTTTCCTAGACAATTGTATGCCATATTTTATTAGTTACGTACATGCCAATATTCAAAAGTTGATGAGTTTTTTTGCAAAAGATTTCCAAAAGATCCTCAAATTGCCCGAGCTGACCCAAAAGTTTAGGGTAGCATAACTTTTGATCTGTGCACCCGATTGGAAAAAAAATTAGTTTTTCACCAAGGAAGTACATGTTCACACATTGTATTCAAATTTCATAAACATACAAACAAAAATGACTTCAAAAGAAGCTACCCAAGATTTTTGCATATATTGAACGCACACTTGGTCCTTTAGGGGTTAAATGGGCAATTTATGGACTTCCTACCTTAAGAGGTCAAAGTGGAAGTTGTGGATTGTTGCCCTAAGCCTGTTACACTAGTTATTTTGAAGTTTTCTATGTCTTCATGTTGTGCATTGTGTAATGAGCATCTACTTATTCAATCTCTAAGTTTTGTGGAGCATATCCATTGTTAGGAAGATGCTAAATTTTGAGTGTTCTTTTACCTTAATAGTTAGAATCAAAATTTGAGCACTTGATAGTAATGGAGTGATTAGAAACTTCAATCTACCTTATTTGGTGTGAAATCAATATCATAAAAAAATGACTATTTTAGGGCCTAGAAATACCTGTAATGAATTGAATTATAGATTTGTAAAGCTAATTTTCATATTACTTGTAAAAATGTCCAGTGCAAAGATCTAGCAATTTATATTATTCCAATCTTTTGGATATCACCACTGTAAATTATATCGTTTTGTTTCACAAGCTTTTAATTGTGATTTGATATCATGATTCTATTTCAGGAGCAAATGAACCAAGCACTGTCAATCTCCACTTGTTTTGGTGGAGCACTAATGCAACATTGGATGAACTTTCAAAATTATAGGAAATTTTTCAAGTACAACCCATATTCAACCCATATACATCAAAATTAGGGCATGGTTAGACTTGAATTATCTACTAAGTTAGACTTTGAATTTTCATAATTAATTCATATGATATCCAAAAAGTGTGCAACAAAGTATTTGGATTCTTTTGTAGATTGCCAATAAGATTCAAAAGTATTTATGACAATCTAATAATGTTAACTTTGGAGAGAGTTGCCGGTTACTTCATTGTTAAGCAATAGAATTGGCGGAAAAAATGGTTGCAATTCAAAAACGTTAGAAACCCTCCTATGAAAAAACTATAAAATTTATATTTAGATTAAACAAACAGAGAAAAAATCAAACTCAATAGAAAATCCTATTCAATGTGGGAATCAAAGGTAAACTAGCCCATTTCCATTTGCTATCTAATTCCATCATCCTACTTGTGGTCCCAATTTTGTCCCCAAACTCATCCAATTCCATTCATTTTTTGACAAAATCACTATATTAATACCAACAAGCGATAACATGCCAATTCTTGAATACTTAAGTACCGTTGGTCAGGATACATAGGAGAACAATTATAGTTTTTTTTATAGAATGTTCATGACTCTACTTAGCCGCGTCTATAGTATCCCAACAATCCTAATGCAAAGACTATTTTGCCCTTGCATTTTACCCTTGGAAAAAATGCAAGAACTATTAATTTTCCACGCATGATAAAAAATTGTAAATTTTGAATTCATATTTGCAATTAGAGGCCCCAATTTTCCAACAAAAAATAGGATTTTAATTTTATTTTTTTACATTCACCTTTGGTTGGACCTCCACATTAGGCTCATTGAGATATTGTAGATACAATCACTCCACTCTATGAGCGATTTTGTAGTTTCAGGGGCAGACCACTTAATTCATAAACCACCGCTAGCAAACTTCTTGTTCATTTTGCAGGCGGATTATTTGGCGCAATCAAGCAGTAATCTACGATTATGTGGATTTCCACGTGTAATCTTGGATTATGGATTCTTCATCCACAACTTTCATCTTGGACCAATTTTCTTCATCCAATTGTGGTTTTGTGCTAGTAGTTTACATCAACCAATGCCAATGGACATTTTGGGGGAAAAAGCGCCTCCTTGTCAACCCTTTTTTTGTCTTCAAAATGCCCTTGTCCTTGGGCATTGCTCTATACAATATCTCACAGAAATTACAATTTCAATTGAAAAATCATAATTCCACTTGGGTTTGATTCATGAAACAAGCGTATTGTCATACAGCTATGACAAATATGTGTCCCTCTTGGAGTTGGCCCCAGGATATTCAGATTGCTAATCAGGGTGTTAATACCAGCCAGGCTTGTCTATCTGAAAGGAAAAGAGGTGTCTGGTCACTAAAACTCAAAAAAATATCCCGCACGCTCGCTGGTCTGTCTGTATGACTTTAACAGCTTCAGCCTTGTACCTCCGTCCTCCGTCCTCCGTCCTACTTGTGGCTTCACCTCGCTTCTGAAGTCCGCCTGAAGGGCAGCTTCCCTCGGAATGACCTTGAAGTTTCCTCCCTCCGTCCGTCCGTCCGTCCGTCCCGCCCGCCCGCCCTTGCTGTCAGCGGTGCCTGGGGAAACTAAAAAGAATCATTGCTACTCATCAGTCGCCCTTTTCGGAGGGAGTGTGTCATGTGGGGACTGCGGAAGGGAAGGAAGGGATCAGCAGATTGCAACTGAATTGGGGTGGGTGCCAATGGTTCTCCCAACGCCCCAGCTACTGTAGCCAGACAGACCGGACACGTCAGAGGTGCGGTTATGAATCGCAGAGCAAGAGCACATGGAGCTCAAGGAATGTCAATCGTCGCCCTTGTTGGGGATCGACAGAACTAGACCTACCTTCAGTACCGCAGACTCCGAGCAAGTCGTTCCAGGACGGGAGAAAAGTTGAGGCCAAGTGCAAACGTGTCCGAAGAAAGAGAGGCCTGGAAACATACTGGAGAATATAAAAACAGAGTCCTGGCAGAAAAAGTAAACTGCTCCGACAAGGATTTGGTGCATGATCACTCCAGCCGCTCGCTGCTCGCCTTGCCGCCTGCCCGCCTTGGCGACTGGCTCCAAACAACAGAACGAAGGTTAAGGTGTGGTACGTCGATACTGGGCTCATGATCTCGCCTCCCCAAATCTTTCTGAACAGGTGCCCTCTGGAAACTGAGTTAAGGTAGGTAACCTGTGCGCAGTTTGGGATGGAACAACTGAAACAGGAAACTGCCAAACCCATTAACGTAGTTTTATCGAATGTAGCTGATTTTTTTTGAGCAGGGGAGTCATCTTTACACGCCTCAAACTATCAGCTTCCCGAATCAAAATAAAATCTTCTGCAGATCAGCTTGCTATTTTGAGCGAGGAGGTAGAATGTGAAAAAAACACCATGCAATACAGTCACGCGGGTTACCTTACTTTCTAGAGGGCATTGCACTGTACAGTGGGGTACAATTCATTTACGAATTTGTGGATCCTCCTGAGACAAGAGAACTTTGGGAGGCCTGGGTGCGCTAAAAAATGAACAGAATTTTGAATTTTGAATTGCGTTGGAATCATACTGAAGTCTACTTTACCATCATTACAAACACAAATACGTAATTGAAAATCATACAAAGAGTTTGATGTTTTCTATACATTGTGTACTATCTAGTGTTGCCAACATTTGTGAAAATTACAAATTGTATTCAATGGTACATACACCAAATGAACCTTCACAATTGCTTTAGAGATACTTATTCCCATACCACTAGAATTGCTTATATGATTTCTTGCTTGTTCTTCACCCAAATGCAAAAAATCTTTGACTATCTTCCAAAGGTTCTCTATGGAAGGGTAGATAGTGTATAAAAGGAATCCAAATTGTTGTATAATTTTAAATTATCCATTTTTCACTTGTTATGAAGTTGAAGTGCACTTCATTGCAATTCCAACGCAATTTGCGGTTTCAAAATTAGTTCATTTTTTAGTATGCTAGAGCTTTCTATAGTTGTTGAACTTTCTACTAAAAACTAACTGAAAAATTTGTAATGTAGCTGTACTCCACTGTACAGTAAGGTGAAGGCACCCATTACCAACCACTGCCCCATTAGCAATCAATAGGGTGTTTAAAAAGAATTTGCAAGTAGTTTCCAACCATCAAGTCTTCCATTCTTGTGACGACACGTGTCCTTGGTTTGGATTGCCAAAGTGAAGAGGAAGTAATCTCTTAACCCCTCACTGCCCAAGGCCTAACCTTGTCAAAAAAACAACCTTGCTTTTCAAGTGTAATAAGTCTAAATGTGAATAAGGTATGAAAATCTCAACCGTACAATCTTGTAGTGTGCATGTTGTAGATGGTGTAAATAAAATTTGTGGTCATTTGACCGTATAGATTGAAAGATTATAATGTTCTAGTGTTGAAAAAAGATGCTGAAATTTTCCTAAAAACACATTTGGAGGTGAAATTCGATTTCTAAACCTACTCAAATGAAAAAAAATTTAAACTACAAAGTGATTCAAAACCCAAAGACAAACACTTTGGTGGGAAAAAAAATCATTCAAATGATTCATTGCATTTGCAAAATTATTTTGAAATGTAAAAAAGCAGTGAAAAAGTAGCAAAAAAACACATCTATGGCTGAACCTACCTCTACTAAAATGCTTCTCAATCAATCATAACTTCTTGGATTGATATGAAATTTATACCAAAAGAACTAAACTAGTATGCGCAACTTTCTCAAAAATAATTATTGAAAAAAAACACTATTTGGAGAAGTTATAAGCCTCCAAAGTTCATTGTAATGCAAAAATGTCTGGATTTAGAACTTTGAATTGCTCCCAAGCATTCAAAACAATTTGGATTGACAAAAAAATTTTACCACAATAAGTAGACTTTATTGGAAATAAAACCCAACAAATTTTATTGAAAACTAACATTTTATGAAAAGATACAAGCCTCCGAAGTTGCAACCATTCAATGCAGTGTGGTGAACTCAAATTGAACCTGCAAACTTCAAATGGCGGCTTTCCAAAACTCAGTAAATCTTGGATAGATCTAAAACTTTGACCAAAAAAAATAGACTAGTATGCGCAACTTTCCCAACAAGTTTTTATTGAATTTGGACATTGGATGCAAAGATTACAGCACTTTGAAGTTGACTGCTAGACTGTGTGAGGACACTTTTGGTCCCCTTAGACGGTGAGGGGTTAAATGAGTGGTTTTGAAATAGTCTAGACATTGCACATGGGTCCAAACCAACTTTTGGCTTTCAAAATTCATAGTAATTTCAGTTCAAGCAATAAAATTACCAAAATTTTGCAATCCCCATCATTTCTATGTTTGCTCATAGGAAAATATTTGCTTTGCCTTATACTACTCCAGATTTTGTCAAGAATTGCTTAAATGGTCGGTTATAGGTGTTTCCAACATACATTCCATTGCCGCAATGTTTGAGGTCATCTTGGGCACATTTTTGTCAAGTCATTATTTAAAATTAAAAGGGTTGGTTTGGCAGTTGATGAATATTTTTTCTTAACTTAGGGCAACCCTTCAAATAATCTTGGAAGTAGAATAGTTTAAATTGTTCATTCCATAGGAAAGTGATAGTCATGGTTTTCAATGAACTCATTGCTTTTCATTGTATCCTTGTTTTGTAAAGTTAGAGGAACAAATTTGGATTTTGCATTATTTAGTGGACATATTTTGGGATCAAGATGTATATATATATCTTTCTAACACTTTAATTTGCTTT
This sequence comes from Antitrichia curtipendula, assembly GCA_951230915.1. Lineage (NCBI taxonomy): Eukaryota > Viridiplantae > Streptophyta > Bryopsida > Hypnales > Leucodontaceae > Antitrichia > Antitrichia curtipendula. Next base: position 2,791,448 of record OX579641.1, read on the forward strand.
ATGTTTAATTTTGTTGGATTTGGCAAAGTGGCTTATTATTAATTTCCATAACCATTTGACCACTTCAAAAAATGTAATTAATTTTTGCCAAAGGTGAAATCAAGCTACGATGATTCTTTATTTATAATCTTTTTTAACAATGAAATTGCTATAAAACAAAATTGAAAGAAAAATTCATTTCTATAAGATATCACAACACGTTATTGAGTTAGGGTGATTGGCAAAGTCAGAAGAATGAGACAAATTGTTTTACCTTGGATATTGTACGAAGAGAGTAGCGTACCTTCATTTGAATGCATAGGCATTAATAGTGAGGTTACAAGTGATTTAAATCTAATCAAACCCAATTTAAATATTTTTTTAAATTCCCATCCCTATCTCCCCAATCAACCAACAACCACCCTACCCACATACAAACTATTTGTAATTTCAAATTCATATGAGATATGCAATCAATGTAGGATATTGTCGTATTGTTGTGTCCGTCTTCTATATCTATATCTGTATCTATATTTGTATCTATATCCTAGATCAACGGCTTGAATCAATGGTGTCCATTTTATTTTCAGCATTATGATAGATAGCAGGGAAGGGGTCATTTCTTTAATAAAAAAATTTAATTTGATGGTGGGGATTTTCCAATTGGAAGGAGGGGGGACCTTGGAATTGGGCTGTATCTTTTCATTGGATAGTGGATAGTGACTAAGGTAAGCACACCTAATATATATAGACACTAGTAGCAACAAAGCATAATGATTATTATTAATCCCTAGAAGATTAAGTGGTCGTTGAACAATTAATTGAAAACTAGGTTCCCATGAAGTTAATTTTGAACAAATTTTGGTGAAATTTTAACACCAAGTGTGGACATGCAAAATTTTGTCAAAAATATAATTTTTTCTCAATCTACTACCCAAATCAAAAGCTATGCTGCTTAAGTTTTTTGGGCAAAGCAAGTAGCTTCAAGTAGCATGTGCAAATCTTTCCTCTATGTTTGAAATTTGGAAGGTATGTAAGTAGCACAATATAAGATGGAATTCTTAAAAACATTGATGTGTAGTGTAAAAATCACACTATAGGAGGAGTTAACCCCTAAATGCCTGAGTGACCAAATATGGTCGCTCCAAAATTTCAAGCTTGTTTTGATATGAGTAGTTAAATTCCCTTGACCGATTAAAAAAAATTTACAGACAATTTTGAAGGTTACTATTGAATTTTTTTATGTTTCACTGAAATAGGTAAATATTTTATTTGTGAGAGGTCCTCAAAAGCATATATTTACCGTTAGTGGAAGAGAAAAGCTTGTGAGTGTTACTTGATTTCCCGACTTTGAGCAAAGCTTAACAATTTCACTTAATTTGAGATCTAAAAAATTCTACTTATCTATTTGCTTTGAAAATGGTCCCAATGGAATGAATAAAGTGTTTTCATAATTTCCTTGCTGAAAATTTAAACATGCAAGTGTTGATTTGGAGTTATTTGTGATTTCTACTTATAAAAAAAGTGCATTTCAACAAGGTGAAAAGAAAAACAATTTGCTTCATTGGAAATAACTATAAGCCCATGTTCTATTTTGATAGTCAAAATACACTTGGAAAAGCTTATGCATTTAGGGGGTCAAGTTTATTGGCCCTACTAGGTAGAGTTTAGAATTTATTTTTCTTCAAATGCTATAATCTTTCAATATACACGGTTAAGTTTTTGAATTTTTTTCCCACTCATTCCCATAGTAGTCTACTACAGATTTGTACAATCAAATTTCAAAAAATATTTATTTATTATTTTGTTCTCATTGCCCTCAAATGTAGGAGTGTTTGACAATTTATGCCCCAAATGTGGCCTAATAATTTAGAAGTTAAACATAGATTACTCTTATTGGATTTTATTGGCAAGTGAAAGGGGATTCTAACACACTTTAGCATGCATTATTTGGATACTTTCTAAATAAGTTATGAAATTTTAAGGTATTATTTGTAGATGTACCCAAATCAACCCTAAACCGCTTTCCTAAGCTTTCATGTTGTGTACTTGTACGCCTTGTATCATAAATATGTAGTTTCAATTGTCAATTTTTTATTTAATATAAATGTCATATTTTACGTAGTGAAAACTATGGTTGAACATATCTTAGATATTTGAGAAACAAGGTTAGGAAAACTCACTATTATAGACTATGGAATTTTAGCGTAAGGTTGAAAGAAGAGTCACATGTTGATAAGTTGTTGTATGGTGATTTTGTATGTGCCAAATCAATCAACCTCTAAAAGACCAGCATGCGTTTTTTGGCAGTATAGAAAATTTTGGTAGGTAATTATGACTAGAAATTTGCATATTTCTGGCTGAAATTTCAATCGAAGTTGTATACAAGGAATATCATTCATATGCACTAAATTTGGTGACATTTAGAAATATGAGTCAAAAGTTGTGGCCTAATATGTTACTTTTTTTCCCAATTGGGCAATTCGGGCAGATTTTTAAAAATCACTTTTTTCATAAACAAAAATTTAAAATTGGTTTTCTAGGGTTATATATATGTGGAAAGCTTTTAATCGTTCCATCTTGACTAATAAGTCAAAAGTTATGAGGAATTTTAGTTTGCGGGTAGTTATGGATTCTCTACTCTAAAATAAACTTTGAAGTCCTTTATCTTACTCAATTTCAATATTTTTTGAAAAAAATAAAATCATAGGATGTAGATTGTTAATTACAACATTTCAACTGTTGGGATTGGCATTTTTCAATTCCATAACCAAATTCTTAACAATTTTGTATTTTGAATCATTCTCTACTACTTTCTACTTACTATTTTTTTCCTATATGTTGTGCAATTCCAAATGATGTGAAATTTCTTAAGCATGTAGCCAACTTGTCTAGGAAAAATAATCCAAAGAAGCACCACCATTTTGGACATTTTTTCATAAAAAGTGAGCTTGTGAAGTGCAGCTGCCCTGTTTTTTGCAGGGCCAAAAAAATGATTTCAGTAAATTTGAATGCTTATATCTTGCAATCAACATGATGGAAATTTCTGAAATTTTACCACATGGTCTCAAGTCAATATGGTACAAGATTCTACAATTCCATTTTTCAAAAAAAAAAATTCAACAATTTGGTACTTGTACTAAAAATGGCAGTTCTTGAGCGTTTTTGGTGAAAGCATAGTCATGGAACTTTAGGGGTTAAATGAACTATTTGACCTTTACTTTTAAACTTCATACCTAGTTTGAGAGTGATTGTAAAAAATACTTGCGTTTTTGTAATGTTCACGCTTAGTTTTTTCAAGTGCTTTAAAATTAGAAAAAAATAATTTTTTTAAATATATAAATAAGAATTTTACCCTAGGAAGATAAAGTATAGAAATTTTTCTAAATAGGAGAACTAAAAAATGCTAAAATCTCAAAAAAAAAGTTGATGATTATGAGGTTATAAAAAATAATTGGCCATTCATAACAATCCAAAAGAAATGGTCATTCACCAAAAAAATAATAATAATATTTTACATGTTTTAAAATGCATGCAAAAAAGAGTTCATTTTGTGAACTTCTATACAACACACAATTAAGTTTTATTAAATACTGGATATTTAAAAATCTTGTTTGTGGATAGCATCTTGAATACTCAACCATAGTCCAACTTTTTGATATCATTCTCTTTGTTAATGAAAAATGCATTTATTAAGTTGAATTTTGTATTTTGAATCACAATTTGTATGTGTGATTTGTATCACTACTAGAAACAAATATTTTGAAGATCACATAATAGGACCGACTTCTTCTCCTAGATCTTCTTCATAATAATTAGCGCAAGAGTACAATAGCTTAGAAAAGTTAGGCCAATCAAAACGCAATTCCGATCTTTTTTCAATCAAACTTGTTACAATAGTGGTTAACTACTAAAGTTAAAAGTATCCCCTCAAGGAACAAAATGGATTTTGTGTAGGTTCCTTTGAGTTCAATTTTTGGTGAAACTTTTTAAAACTTTCTCATAAGATAGAAAAATATATTAGCTTTGGGGGAATATAATTTTTGCTTCAATTGGTTTATGAAAGCAAAAGTTATACCACAATAAATCCAAAACTAAACTCAACAAGTGGAAAAAAATCCACAAAAGCTTAAAATAAAAAATAAAAAATAAATTTCTTGTACATTGTATTCTTGTCTACATAGAAATCTTGTATTCATTTCATTTGAATATGTGATGTAAAAATTATGGAGCTTCTTGTTTTGTGGGCAATTACAACATCTTTTTGAAAAATTAACATAAGTGATTTTTCATGTGGTCAAAGTGTTTGAAATTTTTCTTGCAAATTCTTATGCTAGTCTACTGCAAGATTCTAGAATTAAATATGCCAAAATAATACCATTTATCTTTTTTTTGCTATGTATATCATAAATGTTAGTTTAGAGCATTTTTTGACACAAAAATGGCCTCGGAACTTTATAGGTTATTAGTAACCCTTAAAGTCCCATTGTCCCCTTGAGTGACAAAGATAGAATTTGGATAGGCTACTACAATCTCAATTAACTTTGTGATTTTCTTAAACTATTTTTGAAGATAGTAAAATACATTGACTTTCTACAAATATAATTTTTATTTCAATCTGAAACCCAAAGCAAAATTTATATCACCCTAAGTCTCTAATCCCAAAATGGCAATCATTGGACAACATGAAAAATCACAAAAAGTCAAAATAATTTTTTTAAAGTGTGTTCCTTATAAAAAAACATTTTTGTCTATATAAAAAGATTTGATTCATTCTATATGGACTAGTAATGAGAAAATTATGGACAATCTTGTTTTTTGAACAATCTGAGCATTTTTTTGAAAAAAATAATATATAGGATATACTTATGAATGTAATTTTTACAATTTTTCAAAAAAAATTGTTTGAAAGGTTCAAGTTTTACTTGCTAGAACAATCTCATTGTTGGGATTCTTGTGTTTTAATTCCATCTTAACCCCTAAAGTCCCAAAGTTCCTAAGAGGGAGTCTTGGAATTTCGGGTAGGCTTAAGTGATCTCAATTTTTGACATGATTTTTTGAAACTTTTTTTAAAGATAGGAAACTGGATTAGCTTTGTGGGAATTTAATTTTTACTTAATTTGGTGCCCGGGAAAAAAGTTATGCCATCCTAAGTTTGAAAAGCAGCTCGAGGTGTAGCTCAAAACAAAATCACAAAAAATTGAACTTTTAAAATTAAAAATTTAATCCTCAAATATTGCACTTTTATTTATATCTGAAGCTTTGAATAATTCTATTTGGACTAATGATGAAAAAGATATGGACAAATATTGTTTTCTTCACTTGTTTTCTTTACTTTAAATACAAATATCTTGCAATCTACATTGTCAAAAAAATTTTAATTTCTTCCATGCATTCTTATACTAAACTATTTTAAAATTCTATTGTTAGATATGCAAAAAGCAACTTTTTAAGTTTTTTGCTCTTTGCAATAGAAATGGCAGTTTGAGTGGTTTTTGGTGGAAAAAAGGCCTTGGGACTTTAGGGGTTAAGAGCTATTAATAATTGAGTTTTTCATTTGGTCTTGCACCTACTTCTACTTAATAATTCTTTAAGAAATGAAAATCAAGTGTGTTTTCTTTGAAGGTTTTTTTTTAACTCAATTCTTCAACATAATGTTTTTTGGTTTAGTATGTGTACTGCTAAAATTTTTGGTTTTTTGCAACTTCTTGTCTACATTTCAAAAATCTTTTTAGCTAAAATATTTGCTACACATGCTAAATTTAAAAAAAATATGAGGTGAAAAAAAATGTAAGCAAGAAGGTGAATGGTTTCTTACACTTCAAATGCAAATATCTTGCAATCCATGCAGTTGAAGTTTTTGAAAATTCTGCCACACATTTTTACACCAGTCTAGCATAAGATCCTAGGTTAGATATGAAAAAAAGTTCTAGTATTTTTTGCACTTCAGAATAGAAATGTTTGTTTTAAGTAGAATTTGATGGGAAAAAAAATTAATTTGATGAAAAAAAATCTAAGGGGATACATGTTCACACCTTATGTCAAGTTTGCTTCATTACCAATCAAAAAATTAATTAATTTGATGGAAATATAATTTTTCTTTTATTGGTGCCCAATCCAAAAGTTATGTTACCCTAAATGTTTTTGGTAGCTCGAGCAACTTTGGGCAGCTTTTGCAAAACTCCTCCTTTACTTTTGAAATTTGGCAGGTATGTGTTTAAATGATACTAATTGCAAATGGAAAAAATAACCATGTGTAGTATAAAAATCTCACTCTAGGATGAGTTAAAGGCTGGTGGCTTTGGCGGGCTGTGAGCTCCCAATTTGTCACTTGGGACTTATAGATTTCTTGTTTTTAGTTTTGTAATTTAAAATTGATAAAAGTATACAAAAAGTCATAAAAAGAATATATAGAACCCAAATAGGAATGTATCATTCATATCCATTATAGTATTTGGTCTAGTTTTGATTTTATACGTAGAACTCCCTCAAACCTCGCCTGGAAATAGCATAGAAATCATAAGATAGCTGGATTTGGTGGATTTTAGTCACATAGCCCCAAAGGGCTAAATCCGACCATGAATGTGGCAATTTATGGCTAAGTTGGTCTGAGAGATCCACAGCCAGGCTACTAGGTTGGGTTTTAGAGTTAGGTTTTGAATTCCCCATTAGATCAATGAGTTCTTCAAAAAAACTGACTGCTAGCATGCAGGAGCTTCTAACTCAAGATAGGGCCGTAGAAGAATCTACCATCCAAAAATGGTGTTCTAGGATAAATTTCATGCTAGAAATCTAACGGCTAAATTGATTTGCCAAGATTTTCTCATCTGCAAAAGATTCCCGCACCATCGACAATTTAAGGAGACGGTCCATTTGGATCTCCACTGACCAATTGTGCTAGGTATAGAAACGCACCTACACCTCTTTTGCGGGGCTCCCTGAGAAGTCCCATGAAAATTTCTGGCATCTTCCGACTTGCAAAAGAACCTCTTCCGGGCGGTCAACTATTCTAACCCCCAACAGGAATTTTTTGGAAATTACCCATGTTGCGGTAAAATCTCACTAAAAATTATAGTAGTTTTTTTTTTGTTAATAATGTGCTCCAATAAGTTTTGCGACTTTAGATAGCGGCAAGTAACCAAACCGGCCAGATTCCTTGGAAATTAATCACGTGGTGGGGTCCCCACGACATTGACCGGCATTCCGGAGGCATACGACAGCATATAGGAAGGAAATAGAGTGGGAAAAAAATAGAATTAATAGAAGTAGATGAGAAGAGAGGGGTCTAGACCAACCAGGAGGTGACATGTGGCAGTCTTGGAAGGGGGGCTTATTTGTACTCATTTAAACCAGAACAATCCACTTAGTCTGTCTACAGAATGTGAATTCTGTTTTGGATAGCTTTCTAGGATTGACGCTCTACCCACAAATTTTGCACCAAATAGGGGGGGTAGTTAGAGTAGAAGTAGAATTAGTTAAGGTAGGAGTAGAGTGAAAAAGAAGAGTGAGATTAAAAGAAGTAGATGAGAAGAGAGGGGTTTGGACCAACTTGGAGGTGACACGCGGTAGTTGCTTAAGGGGGGCTTATTTGTACTTGGTTTAACCAGAACAATACACTTAGTCTGTCTACAGAGTCTGAATTCTGTTTTGGATAGTCTTCCGGGATTGAAGTTCCACTACAAGAGAAAGGGGTGTTTTAAGTATAGTCCTAGAGATAAGATTTTAAGTAATGACCTTTATAAGAGACTTTTAGTAAGAATTTATTTGAAACACGTGTCTTTTTAGTAAAATTTTACTAAAAAGACACGTGTTTCAAATAAATTCTTACTAAAAGTCTCTTATAAAGGTCATTACTTAAAATCTTATCTCTAGGACTATACTTAAAACACCCCTTTCTCTTGTAGTGTTCTAGTCACAGATTGAGAGAATTCTAAACTCTCAAAAATTGAAGACACAACCAAGCCAAGGGAAGAAAAGACATAACACCTCCACATGCCACACCTGCACACAAATGCTCATACTCTAACTTTTTCACCAACAAAATAGAAACAACAAGCTATGGGGAAAGATTAGAGAAAAAGGAGATGAAGTAGGAGAAAAGGGGAGAAAGACGTTAAATAGTGCCCTAGTCATAGGATTAGGTAGACTTAGGATGGAGATTTAGAGAATTCTTTGTGACCCTTAGGAGAAGGATTGGGATGATACAAGGGAGAAATGTGTAAAAAGAGAAGGGGCAACATATTACACTTAAGATTTGACCTTGATTTGACTACGTCAAGTTAGGATGAGTGGTAATAGGTAGAACGGATGAAGGTTAGTCAACTTCGTACCAAAGGAATAACAAACAAAATTTTGACTTAATTTTAGGAAGTAGAATTTAGAGTTAGAATTAGAAGTAAAAATTTAGAGTAAAAATTAGAAGTTAGGGTTATAGAATTAAATTTAGAGGTTAAAATATAGAGTTAATTTTAGAAATATAAATCTAGATTTAGAAATTAAAATGTAGAGTTAAATTTAGAGGTTAAAAACTAGAGATAAGTTAGAAGCATAATTCTGGAAGTTCAACTCTAAAGGTTTAAACTAGAAATTAACCTTGGAAGTTAAGACTTCAAGTTAATTTAGAAATAAAAATGTAGAGTTAACTTTTGAAGTAGAAACTTAAAATTAACCTTAGAGATCAAAACCTAGATCTATACCGGAAGTCAAAAGGTAGAAGGAAGTCTTAGGGATTTATGGAAGGAACATAGGGACCTTGTTCCAATTAGCTAGGATTGTTAAAAATGGCACCAACTACCCTTGATATAGGATAGATAGTTAGGACAGTAGAATTTTACCCTTAGATCACCATGACCCTTGATAATTGACAGTTAGCTTGGAAGTCGCATCACTCGCATCTCTAGGCATTTTTTTTGCCCATCCACGAAACTTAGAAAAAATCCTAGCAAGATCCATTGCTTGGAAGGCACATTGGATTACGCTCACAACACCTTAAACAAAAAGTGGATAAAAGCTAAGAACATGGTCAAGTTTGCTTCATTACCAAGGGCGGATAATGAAGCGCCAATACGGGCAAGGAAAAAAAAATTAAAAAATCTTCTAACTTTCAATGTTGTAATCTTTCAATCTGTTTGATTAAAATTTCTAAATTTTTTTCTGTACATTCCCATATTAATCTAGTACAAATTTGTATAGTTGAATTTCGAAAATTTAAAAAAAAAAACATTTTTTTTAATTGCTCTTAAAAGTGGTAGTTCTCCTTAATTTATGCCTAAAATAGGCCTCGGTCCTATAAGAATTAAGCAAAGATCTCTTCTAGCAAAATAACTCATGCGTACAACATTGTTTACCAATGAGGTATTGGCCCTTTTTCATTCTTGAAAAAACAACTTACTTTGAATAAAATTATTATAAATATGCATACATGCTCAATCAACCATAATTTTTGAATTTACAACTAATTCTTCCTAGGTATCTAACAAAGCATAATATCTTCCTAGCGTGGAGAGGACCGATGCCTGGTTAGTCGATATTATGGCGAATGGCGCCACATAAGCTAGAGGTAGGAGTTGCCTTTCTATGTAAAGCTAGAGTCAACTAGATAAGTTTAACTTTCAACTTAGCTTCAATAGTTGGATCATGTAATTTTGCACAAGTATGGCTAAGAGAAATTTACCCCCTCATTGTCCCTCATTTGGATAGATGGATGGGGGGGTTTCATTTTCTTGCCGTTGCTGGAAGCAATAATTCCATTTTTTACACTCCCTTCCAACCTACCTCCATTAGCTTATTAGATAATTATCATAATTAGATGACTGACGACTCCTCTTTATATAGTACTATGAGGTTACTTAGGAAGAGAGCATAGATTGATAAAAGAAGATGAATATTTCTATAATCTAAAATATTTATAGAAATAATTTGACAAATAAATAAATTCTTATTGATTATCATTTTATTAAAATAAAAAATAAAATTATAAAAATAAAAAATAAAAAATAAATGGTTTTTATAATCTAATAATATCTACCAAACATATCTATCAAAATAATTTTTTTTATTAAATTTTTTTTTAATGTATGATCTTTAATAAATAACCAAATAAAAATAAAAATAAAAATATTTTTGTGTTCTAAATTACCAAATAAATAAATAAAATATGATTTTTATTTAAAAATTAAAAATAAAAAGATGAAATTTATCAATTAAATATACTATTATTATTATGATTTTATGATCTAAATTATTATCAAAATAGAATTTGAATACATTAAACTCACCAATTGCTAAATTGTAGTAAAAAAAATTTCATAGAAAGTTGTGAATACTTTAGTGTATGGTTTTAGATAGAAACAAGAATAGAAAATAAAAGTAGAAAAGAACTTGGTACTAGACAATTCTAAGGGAAAGATCAAGAACTTAATCAAATTTGAATTGAAATTTAGAATAGTTCTAGATAATTCTAGATAGAAATAAGACTTAAAATTCAATAATAGAACATCTTCTATCATATAAGAAAACGCTTTGGAAAAAAGATATATTCTCTTCTAATTCTTGATCTCTCTTGCCCTCTTCTTCTTGACTCCTATTTTTTTTAGGCCTATGTTTTTTTGAACATGTTAGAGTTGGTATCTTTGCAACCAGCTTCTTTGTTCTTGATTCCCTTAAGTTCGATCCCTTACTCTCAACCTTCTTGCTCTCTAGAGCATTTTCATAAAGTCTTTGTTGTAGGAGTCTTTGTTGTTGGGCTTTCGGGCATTGAATTATTTATTGTTGGACTATTGAAATTGAACAATCTTTCACAAAGGTAATCATCATTTATAATTATAGTCAATCTAGTATATCTATTTGAATATTTTATCTACTAGCCAATTTGTTTTACTTCCATTGATTTGGAGTGGCAAAAAGGCAATGGGCCTGCATGCTCTTCTTAGCCAATTTATGGTGTTGTAAAAATTTAATGCTCAATGTCTATGTTCAATTTTTATTTTTTTAAATAATATCTTTTTCAAAAAAATGATTGAAAATGATCAAAACAAGTGAAAACAATAAGCTTTTTCTAAGGCTTGTGGAAAGATTAAATGGACAAGAAAATTTGGAGACATATAAACAAAAATTAGAATTTTTTAAAAAGAAATTTTATCTTACATATTTTTTTATAGTTATTCTTATTTCTTTTGGATTGTATCTTATATCTTTTTTCTTTTCTTTTTTCATTTTTTTGTTCCAGTATTTATTTATTTATTATTTATTTATCTTTTTTTAAATTTAAAAATAATAAATTATCTTTAATTTTTTTCTTAACCTTATTTTAATAATTAAAGTAGTAAAATGCAGGTGAATTTGTTATTCTAAGAGAATGGTGCCATGAAAATCTTCAAGGAATGTCTTTAGATGTCGTTCTTCAAGATTATTTGAGTATTCATCACGGAATACTTGCGATATGAGATAAGACATCAAAGAGATTGTTTTGTAGTTCAATCTACTCCATTCAATCAAATTTCAAAAGAGTAGTACAAAGAATATCAAAACTTACAATCACACTTATAGGCCTTAAAAGTGGTATTAGTTTTGTCAAGCGTAATGGGCCACAAATTAAAGGAAGATTGTGTCCTCAGATGGAGGCATGTCTATAATATTTTGGTATTTATTGTTAACTTCTTTGAATTACTTAATTTTGTTACATGTTGTTTTTGTCCATTTTGTATTTAATAAATTTATTGTTTAATGAAATTAAAGTATAGATGAGGGTTCATATTTTGACTGATATGTTACCATTTGGAAGATGTAATGTGATGCTTTAGCTCATGGGAATAGAAGTGTGACCAAGACTTTGTACCAATTCCATTTGTGGTAAAAAAATTTAGTACTTTGGCCCATCTTCTTTTACTACTACCATTCTTGAGTATACAAGGATTGAAACATCTGTGCAAGTCAACGAGTGCTTGATTCAGCGGATGAAAAAATTAGTTATGATATCAACCGAAGGTATAGATATAACTAATAAAGTACGCAATGGATCAAATTTTGGACTCTACATTACAAAATGTAAAATACGTTTAATAACCTAGCTTTAATGGATCCAATGTCTATATTTTGGAATAACCACATCCAATGTTTGATTTCAATATAAACATGTTGGGTTAAATGCCTTTACAATTCTAGTTTTTGCAATAAAAAATTTAGATCACTCAAAGTTGTGAGGAATTTTTAGGAATCATTGAGTACATGGAAGTTCAGTTTTAATTCACAGTAGTGCATTTTTACACTTTTGGATGGTTGTAACTTTGAAGAATTTTTTGTCCTTCATCCAGTGTCCATTTTCTAAATCAAATGTGTAGAGTGCATTCTCTATTTCTACTGTAACAAAAAAAGTCATCCATCAAACACTTTGTGCCTTCACCATTGTTTTAGGATTAATGTATGATTGAAGCCTTTGCAAAGTTACATGTTCTATAAAGTCTACAATTTGATTTGATTTTATATTGTTTATAAAAAGAATCAAGTGCAAAGAGCTAATAAAGTAATAATTTGTTAAAATGCCATTGATCACTTACAAAAAAAAGCCTCATCCTACTTTTAAATTGAGTGGGTCCAATTCATCATCTAGGACTTATTCTTTTTTTTTTTTTTTTTCATTTGTTAATATTTTCAGTGTGATTTATTATACAAAAAAATCCTAAAACGAAGTGTAAAGCCAAAATACGTATGTTACATGTCATTATAGTATTTGTTCATAATTATCTTGTCTTCCCTAAAACATAACCCGAATCCCACATGTAAATAGTAAGGGTAGAAACCCAAAAGTTGTACATATTGTAGTCATTTTGTAGAATTGTTTTAAATTGGCTAAACCTGCCTTATATGTGATAGAACATGGCTAAATTGGTCCGAGAGAACATGTGTGAGAATCCTAAGTCAATCCCAAAGAGAGGTTTTAGTTTCTCCATTGTATTGATAAATTAATAGAACCCCCAATTGTTAGCCTACATGTGAAGAAAACTCAAGATGGATTAGAGGAAGGCATCTATAACATAAGTACAACGGTTCTAGGCAAAAATCACGCTACGAGTCCAAAGGCAAATTTGGTTTGCCGAGATTCCCCTCTATATAAAAGATTTTTTGTTCACCAAAAATTAAAGGAGATAGCAAGATTTGATTCTCTTTCTTTGTATGTGCAAAGTAAGAATATGGGCTTGCACATCTTATGTAGAATTCCATAGGAAGTCCTACAAAAAGTTCCAAGATTTTTTGGTAGTCAAAAGATATTCTTTTGGATGGTCTACCATCAAATTTTAGGATGAAAAATTCATGGAAACTACTCGGGGTGCAGTAAAATCTCACTAAAAATTAGACCAGATTCTTTTATGCTAATAACACGCTCCATTGAATTTCAAAACGTTTCAGGAGCCAAAAGATCCCAAACTGGCAAGATTCTCCTAAGACCACTAATTTTGAAGATTACGATGGAATTGATTGGTGTACCAAGATCGTACAAAATTGGAGTGGGGCCTAAATTAGGTCTTTTTTTTACTTCCTCATACCTACTTAAGATCCTAGGCTAGTTACTTTCTACAGAAAAGTCAACCTCCAAAAGTTATTTTTTGAACCATTTTAGAGTCCAAGTTGACACTAGTTTTCAATGGTCTTTTAGCGTAAGAAAAAGGGGTAGGGATTGATTTCCCTCAAACTAAAAATGGCTTTTTGAAGCAAATGGCGCATCCGTTTGTGATATGGAGTCTTTCTCCAAAAGTTAGAATTTAGGCCCAACGTAGAAAGTTAAAACTTGTAGATTAGGATGAAAATCTTAGTTGACAAGATTACTACTTAGGAAATGAGGGGGGGGGGGGGGGGGAATGCCCTTGAAAAAATATATGTAAAGGCACTCATTTTCCTCTCAAAACACCCCTCCAATCCTTTAGGTTCATTGTTGAACCTTTGTTACAATATTTTGGGTCCATTCACTTGGATTTGGGTCATTGTCTCGGGGGGTGGGGTGGGGTGGGGTTTTGGACAATGTGTAAAAAAACTAAGGGAATAGATGTGAACACCAAGTATTTTTTAGGGGAAAATTATTTTTTATTTTATTTTTAAAAACACGCTATTATTATATAATTTCCTACTTTGGATTATTAGAGAAGGTGCTTGCATTACTTATAATTCTAAATTGATATGAATAAATGATATAGTAATTTAGATTAAAAAAAAAGTTCTACTACAATTTTTGTCCTACATTAAATTTCTTTCAAACTTTTTTTTCTTTTCCCCACTAATGAATACTTACAACTAGAACTTAACATAAAGGTGTAGTCAATACTACTATTGTATCTTCCATAAAAATTGTCAATGATACTCATTTACTAGAAAGGTATTATATTACTGAATGCTATCAATTGAACTTTAGGTTTAGGTCCTTTTTACATGATTAATATGAATGATATAGAGATTGCTTTTGAGGTCCTCCAATGTCCTCCTCTACCTCAGGGATAACGTAAACGCGTTCCGTGACAAGATTCATCGCCTTGAACCTCTTAAAGATGCGACATTGCTCTTCAAAGTCCCATAACTCAAACGGCCAATCAACGCACCCGCCTTTCTCCATACACAACCGCAACTCAGCGTAAGTGTCATTAGCTTGACAGAATAATGGACTAAAGAGCTCCGAACTCGCGTTGTCATTTGTGAAGAAAAACAATTTCGTTTTGAAACTCAATGCCATCTTCTTCACAATTCTAAACCGGCACCTTCAATTTGCAAACACAGAACAACAACCCTAAATCGAAGACAATGGAAAAGATAGATTAGGCGATCCCCAAACCCCAGAGAGGACCTTGAACTCTGAAAAGCCGGAACGACAAATAGAAGTCCCAGAATAGGAATCGGCAATATCCAAAATTAAATGATAGCCACCTAAAGCCAGTCAACATCTATTGTATAAATTAGTAAAGTCTATAAAATCATTGAACACTTTGAATATGCCACTCACAAGGCAACAACATTTAATATTTTTGGCCAAAAAAAAGAATGAAAAGGGGGATATCTTAGGTCTAATTTTTTTCTAATTGAACCTATTTTTCTATATCCTATAGTAGTTTGAAGACAAGTTATGGCAATTTTGTACTCTACAGAATATAAAAACAAATTATAATTTTTATCTCAAATGTTTTTTAGGCACCCTATCATTTGTTTGCATATAGTTTTCTATTGCTACCGCTCATTGCCTTCCCCCCCTAAGGCCATTGTGAGCGAAGTTGCCAAAATTGTGTGTTTTAGAAGCAACTTTTACTCCATTGTGGTAGTTTTTCTAGCATTCTTTGAAGGACATTGGAGTCCCTTCAAAGCTTGTTATTTGCACTTGTACTTGTGTTTTGTAATAACGTGTTACTTTTGAGCAGTTTCTTAAGAGCTTTGTACTAATCCTAGAGGCACTCCCCTTCGTACCTTGGCAATGCCGCTTAGGGGGGCCTTTAGTGTGAATTGGTGAGGATCTTTATACTAACTTTACATGTTTTGTTGAAATATACTAACATATGTTTGTACTAACTACCTCCCTCCCCATATTCACATGTATATTGTTGGCTAACAATTGAAGTTCCCCTTGTGGATGAAAGCATACTACGGCCTACCACTTTTGATATCACGGTGTCACATTTGAGGAACTAATTTATTTTAAGTGTACATAAATGAGGAGAATTACATGCATAAATTTGGTGTGATGATTAACATTATGAATGTATTCTAAGATCCAAGCGCATTTTTCAATTTGTATTCAATATCTAGTTTTATTCACTAATATACATGTTTTAGTTTTTATTTTACTTATTTATTTTAAATATATATTTTTATATTTGAATTGGTTGGAGGAAGAAACTAGCAAAATTTTACAAGTGGGCCTACTTTTCTTATTAATTAATTCCTTCAACAAGATATATTGTGGAATTAAACAATAAGATGAGTTAAACAATATAATAAATAAAAATAAACCTAATTCTTAAAAAATTAACTTCAAGACAAATTAAACAATATAAAAATTTGGCCCACCTGTAGAATCTTGTTAGCTTTCTTCACCAAGAATCCAAAGTGTTAAAAACTTTATTTACATTTTTTTATTGAATGTATCAAAGTAGGTAGGCCGTAGCATGCTTTCCCCCTTGTGGGAGTTGTTATATTGTTCCAAAAGCTTACTTATTCCATTCTGGATGGCGAAGCTTTGACTTGAAAGGTCTAGAATTCCTATAGTATTTTGTTGAAAACCCAAAATATGACAAAGCTTTAGCTCTTAACGTAGACAAAACTTTCCTGAAATTGCATGTTGGTTGATATTTGACCTTTCCAAGTTTGGTTTCCATAACATGAGTTTTGGAAGCCCAAGTTTAGTACCTAAAATAGTTAAGTTTTAGTTAGTTACTGAAGCGTATTAGGTAGTTGTTGTCTTCTTTGTTTTCCTTTTAGAAAAGATGCTGGGTGTTCAAATTTTTTGAGAGAAGGTTGACACCTATTGAAAGAGAATTCCAATATTAAATAGTCCAAAGACAAAAACCAACAATCCCTAGTAAATTTCAAAACCAACATCTGAACCCTCTAGTCCACTAGCATCTCAACCCTCCAACTTCCCCAGCATCCGGCCCCCAGCTCTCCCTAGTGTTCGGCACCCCAGCTCAACCCGGATAAGTGGGTATCATAGTGGGTACGCAACCTAAGTATGCGGCATGTATGCAATCAAGGTATCTCAGCCTGAGTAGGCGGAGTAGCACAACAATACACAAGGAGCCAAGTGTCTGAGCTAGGGCCAAAGCCTTTGGGCAAAAATCCAACATTACATCTTTTATTTTTATTTTTTTGCCAATTGACAAAATAAACACAAAGCCTTGAAACAAAGTAGGATAGAAAATAAGGAAAAGAAAGATAGAGTAGAATGTAGAATAGATTAGGTTAGGAGAAAGAGGAAAGAGACAAAGGTGAGTCAAATCAATAGAATAGATATAGATCTTTTAAAACCTCTCAAACTCACTAAGAGTTGGCAAAATTCAACCGTCAAGCACAAAAGAATGATAGAATAGGTGGAAGGAGATATTTGAATGAGAGTTTGGAAATCGGGAAGGATTAGAAGGAAATCCATTGGAGCAATTTAAACCATAAGAAGAAGGATTAGGTGGATAATGGGCTTAGATAAGATAGGAGAGAATTTGAAGTCAATTATTGTCTCAAAAATTGTATCAAATATTCCATTTACATCAAAGTCAACATCTACAATAAAATAATGGAGGGAGAATAGTGCAGAAAGAAAAAGAAAGAGTAGAAAAGGAAGGGAAGGAAGAAGTCCAAAAATTGGCAAACTTGTATAAAAACCATCTCTTCAAGCAGTGCAAAAAATTCTACAAATACTCAACCATAGAAAATGATAGAAATTTTGAAGGCGTGTTTGACCACCTTCTAGATGAGGCAAATTTTGAGGTAAGACAATAATTACTCCAATTGTTATTCAATTTTTAGGAATAGCCATTTTAATGCTAAGCCAAACTTCAAGTGCAATTCAAGGTGTCAAGATTAGTTTTTTCTCAAATTTTAAATAGAGAAACTTGTAGAGTTGGTTTAGAGGTTTCCAAAATCATATTACACTTAAAAAGCAGAGTTAAAAAAAAATATTAGTGGATGAAGTTTAGGAGTCATAGTGGATGAAAGTTGTTCAATTTCATCTAATAGGATAAGAATGGAAGCTTACATATAGCTAGAAAACCAAAGGTCAAAAGTGAAATTAGAAGTTAGTTTTAAATTGTAGATTGATAGAAAACCGTGGATGAAGTTTGAAGCACCAATTAGTGGTCAAACTTCATCCACTCATAATTTCTTATAGGAATCTCCAAATCCTACAAACTTTATGTTTTCGGAAATGGAATGAACTGAACTACCACTTAGTTGAGTTAAATTTAGACCGTAGATCTTTTACTAGAAAATCACAACGGCTCAAAGACTTTGTGTTATTTAAAGTTAGTCTTTGCAGTAGGATAATCTTTAGTGAATTATTTGAACTTTAGGCACTTAGAAAAAATCCATTGTTTGGAAGGCAAAATGGACCAATGTTAGGCACTCATTAGGAATTAGATTTGATTTACAAGACCCTGGTTGTGCACGCATATTTATTAAGGGTGGATAAATAAGCACTCATAGTATGTTCATTTAAAAACTCAATTATCTATACAAAGAGGATCAACATCACTTTGAAATCTAGTTGTTTATTCATATGTTATCTAAAATATAAATGATTATAGATTTTTTAGTTGCCAACAAAAACAACAATAGTTTATTAGTAGGAATTACATTCAAATGTTAAATTTGGACGATTATAGTTATTGTTGTTTTATATCCTCTAATTTGCTTTAATGACAATAATATTAAAATAAAATAACAATTTATGATGTTGATGCATGGTTTTGAAGCTAATGGTTGAAAAATTAGATGATTAGAATCCTTGATGGTCAGCTAAGATTTGACACAATAATGGCACTGCTTCATTAGATAGCTAAAAGAATGTTAGTTATCTTCTTTGAATCCTTCATCCATTATCCTAATTTTTTTACCCTAGATCTTGTAGTAGATCAACATTGCAATTTTGGAAGAATTAGTTTTAGCATTTGCACATGAGCATATGTTTATCATCATGCAATTGTCTATCATTTTCTACTAAATTTTCTAATACTTGTGCATGACAATATATCTAATCTTTCCAATATTTGGGAAGAAACAATTTTGCATATGTAATTGTAACTTAAGAGATATAAAAAAAGCAATATGTGTGTTCTACTATATTAATATTATATTACATGAAGATTATATCAATCTTTCAAGTAAAAAACAAAAATACTATTCAAGTTTCACTAGATTGAGGTAGAAATCCTATTTCTCTTCATTGCTCCTTGAAATCGTTCTCTCCAATTCTTCCATCTCCGCACTGAGTTTCCATTGCCATTCTTTACAACTTCAAACATTGTATGAGGACGTGAAACCTAGTTTCTAGCTTGTAAAACCTGGATATGTCAAATGTCGGCTATTACTTTAGTCATCATAGACTGCATGTGGTTCCATACCATTCATAATGGCTTCTTATGTAGCATCCTTCACTCATTTTCAAATAAGTGCTAATGACTTTCCAATGGATGTTTGAGGTTCTTCATTTTTGTTTATGAGTACTATTCATAGAGATGTCATATTGGGTCTCTATGAGATTACAAAGCAATCTATTGTCATTGTCATCGTTATCATTTTCATTACTAAAATTCTCGAATAGAACCTATTGTTGAAATATAGCTTCCAAGCTTCCTCAAGTAGAACCGTAATAGGTCCTTAAATACTCATAAATACTATTCCAAGATAAGTCTATAGAAATCTTTAGAATAGCTAGCTAGTCAATACTACAAAAATTTCCACATATATTCCATTAGCATGAGCAACAAGTGTATTGAAAATATGATTCAAGAATATTATACCATTGTCTTTGTATAGTTTGAAAATGTACTTTCTATAGATTTTCCTCAAGTGTCGGTTGTACAATGTCTTCTATTGGAATTTTTTTAGCCCTCATAATTCCATATTCTACAATCTTTGCAATAGACTTGTTTAAAATGAAGCCATTCAATTTTCTTTCATGTATATACAAATAATGATTCACCATTGGGGGAGGGAGGAGGCGCCATACAAGAAAACCAATTCTTATACCTCATATATCTCAATTATCAATTAGAATCCACCGTCGTGGTGCTATTTGATAAGCTTCAACGTTTGATTAAGTGTCTTGATTAGAATGATAATATTAGCAATGACCAATGAAATACAATTCTACAAAAGAATATTAAAAAATACAATTTTAATGGTCATAATAACATTTAATATTTATTAACAAAATTTATTAAATATGAAAAAATAATTACAATTATCCACAAAAAATTTGGAACAAATACAATAATTTCAGATGAAAACAATAATTTCACATACTTTAATTGTGAACTAGGTTTGCTCTTTCACAAAACCAAGAAAACATCAATATAGGGGTTCTTTGTTTTAGGAAAGGTTTAATCAAGTTAACATTTTGTGACTAGAGTCACTTTCAAATAGATTTGTATTTAAAATTTAGAATAATACTATAACACTCTTATTCCCAAGTGTGTGAAATTTGTTTGGTCAGTCCGTTACCAATGTATGTGACAAAATGCATGAAGTCTAGTCCTATATAGTGTTCTAAAAGGAGGTCAAATCATTCTTTGTCACCACTATAAGAAAACAGATATTTTATGACTGCAAAAATATGACTGAGGATGATTGATGACTAGTTGCAGTCATATTCTTGAAGGCCAACACCTTGAGGAAAAATATGACTGTCAGTCATTTTCGGGCCTTTTACTTCACAAGTATACACTATATGACCATTAGGAACACCAAAGTACTTCATAGGGAACGTAGGAAATATGTTTGGAGAACGCTAAATCATATTGTTAGTCATATTTCCATGGTAGTGACATTTTTTTTTGTTTTGGGCAACCCAAGAAAAATACGGGCAGTTCAAAAAAAAATTGGACAAGCCATTGTTTATGATTTTGAAATCCTACTCACCTATTTTTTATGATTTTGAAACCTAGTCACCACTTTTTTAGGATTTTGAAATCCTAGCCGCCACTTTTTTAGGATTTTGAAACCCTAGTCGCCACTTCTTTTGGCCCTTCTTCCTTGCCTTTTATTGTCTCTTAGCTCATATTTGTTATTGCTTCTTATTTTTTGCTTCTCAGTTGTTGTCTTTTGTTGCATCTTAACTCTTCTTTCTTGTTGCTTCTTAGTTCTAACCATGCTATTTGTTTCTTGTTGTTGCATCTAAACTCTTTTTTTCTCTAGCATTTTAACTCTTTCTTCTTCTTAATTCTTGTTTTGTGTTTCTTCTTATTGCTTTTTCATTCTTGCTTCTTTTTTGTTTTTATTGCTTCTTAATTCTTGTTTCTTGTTGTTTCTTGTTGTGTCTTAGTTGTTGCTTCTTGTTTCTTGTTGTATCTTAATTGTTGCTTCTTGTTTCTTGTTGTATCTTAATTGTTGCTACTTGTTTCTTGTTGCATCTTAACTTCTGCTTGTTGTTATCTCTTAGTACTTGTCTATTTTTTCTTCTTGTTTTCTCCATCACCATTCTTATTCTTCCTACCCTAAATTTGAGCTACATATTTTATATTGTTGTAAGCCTTTGAAGGTTGAGCTTTGTTGTTCATTCACTAAAAAATAACCTCCCATTTATTTAATTGTTTATGCAGGCACCAAAAGTTGAAACAAAGTCATTGGAGGCTACTTGCAACCCAATAGAGCCATCTTCACATTATTGTAAGGAATATAGGCCTTATTGAATTTTGTAAATGATTCATTGTGGTATATATGTTTTGTATTGGTGACTAATAAATGTCAATGAAGAAAGTTTTTTTTCTTTTTGCATTCTCTCTCTCCAATATGATTATCTCTAGTATATCTCTAAAATCATATCTATTCATTTTTAACTATATAAAGTCTTTTATTCAATTGTTAAATCATTTTGATGTATAATTTCAATGTATTATGTCTATTTAAAATGCATAGAAAATATTATTGTAGTTTGTAACTGAAGCTACTTTGGACCTTAGTCACTCCAATCATAGACCACACACAAATTTTAAAAATAGGATTCTCAAGCATCTGGAATGTCTCGTGCTTGAGTTACATTTCATAATATATATTGACCAAAATATAACTAGCTTTAGTCATAATGCTCATAGTTATGCACATAAAAATATGACTTTGTGCTTTCAAAAATATGACTAACATCCATATGAACTACCACATCAACCAAAAATATGACTCATAAGAGTCATATTTCACATTAGCAAAAAATACGACTCACAAGAGTCATATTCCACATCTACAAAAAATATGACTGTACAAAGTCATATGCCACATTTGCCAAAATATGACTGACCGTAGTCATATTCCACGTTTGCCAAAATATAACTGACCATAGTCATATTTTACGACAGCCCAAAATATGACTAACTGCAATTATATTCCACGTTTTCCAAAATATGACTGACCACAGTCATATTTCACGTCAGTCAAAAATATAAGTACATGGAGTCACATGCCGCATAGGATTTATTTTCATTTGCATGGGCAATTCAAAAAAAAGTCAAGCCCCTCCAAATAGTCAAAGTATACGCCTTGTTGGCAAAAATATGGCTAAATATGGATAATTATACCCTTCAAAAAATATGACTATAAATATGACTGATGTCTGAAGCAACTCGTCGATAATGACTCATGTCAGTCATGTTGCAGTCATCTACAGTGATTTCTGCGGCCAGTCATATTTTTCAATTTTATGACTCATTGCAATTATATTTTGCAATCATAAAATACTCGTTCTGTTGTAGTGCAAATAAATCAAGTTTAGTCAAATGATTCTTATGCAATGCATATTTCTTTGACTTAATCATAACAAGATAATACTTGTAAAATAATACACATAATTCATTAATTATTCTTTTTTATGTTTAGGTCAAATTGTCCAATCAATCGGTAGCTATCTCGTTCATGCAAGAATGTCTAGTGATTCCGTATTCTACGTCAAATTGTTCCCAGTTATGCAGAGTATACTAAGTTTTGAATTTACCAATGGTCAAATTTTTCTTATTCTTTTTTCTTTTTCTTTTTCTTCTGGTCAAATTATTCCAAGTCAAATGATCCAAACCAACATTGTTAATCCTGGTTTGCTCGTAAGATTTGATCTCCGTCAATTGAGATTGGAATGCTCCATTGCTCCCTTCATGCTTTGAATTCCCTTCCGCACAGCCTAATTCTTCTTGTTGCTTAAGCCTATATGCAAGCTCATGAAACTTGCCCTCACCGTATCGAATCTTGGGTGCAGTAGGGCTTGGATTGCTTGACCTCAACAATCTTCAAAAATTTCTTGAGCAATTTGTCTATCTAGTACTTTCACATCTGGATCTCTATTCTTAGTCAAATTTTCCTACTTGCCAATTCTGACAATCTCACCTTTTCTTTTCTTAATAATTTAAAAAAAATTCTTTCTACTCTCACCATGACACACATACGAAACAATTTCTCACAATAAATCACACAAGTATATGTAATCACAAATACAATGCCAAATAAATAAATAAATAAATATATATATATATAAAGAAATTTGGGTCTTACAATGCCATCATATTCATTTTGTTTGTCTCTTTATAGTTTCTTAGAAAAATAAAAAAACAAAACGAATAGGTGCAACTTGTGAAAAGATGTGAGCTAAGTCACACCTCATTCATCCAAGTTTTTATTTTTATTTATTTTTACTTTTTCATTTATCACACTATTAAATGCAATTTAACTTTATTTTTAACTTTATTTTTAACCTTTTCTAATAAGAGGCCCCTAATAGCTATTTTTTTCTAAATTACTAATTTTTTTCTAATTTTCTTTCTACACTAATGATTGTAGTATGTATCAAAATGAACTTTTATGTTCTTTACATAAAAATACTAGAAAAAAGATTTTCCTAGATCTTGAGCATAATTTAATGAAGGTGGACTCTTATTTTTTGTACACAATGAGCATGTATTAATATATGTAAAAAAATTTAACAATAAAGTCTCTCATATTTATGAGGTTCGGAATTCTTTGCAAGATATATTTTTTTCAATTTTTTTACAACATTGTGCTTTGGCCATGCTCATCTTCTTTAGTTGATCAACTTAATAAAACCTAGACAATAGAAATATCATTATTTCAATCGTCAAATACAAGCAAAGACCACAATTGACAAACTGGAATGTTTGTACTATGTGTAGCATGCATAATATGTTATATCCTACAACTTCACAAAATCATCATGAGTAAATGACAGTTTTAGTTTCTTTTCCTATATCTAGATTTGCTTATGTTCCTCAAAAGATAGGAGGGCTATAAATCCTTCAGTTAATTTTCTTTTAATCCATTTTTGATTTGAGGTATTTAAAATCATCCCTATAATGATTACAATCTACTATCCTATATGTACACTCATACCACACATGTTTGGTGAATGAAGATGTATAAGGTCTCTTATTTTCTTCCCTTTTCTTTCAATTCTTCACATTCCAACTAACTATCAAGCCTACTTCACATGTTTGTCCTTTAATAAGTTTTTCAATCCTCTCATGAGATATATAGTCATGAATAGCCACAATTGCATTGCCAAATCTTTCCCTACTGGAATGGGTTCATGTAGTGTTTTGAAAACCAATAGATTCAAGTGTAGGAGTTTGTACCTTGAATTCAAACTCCTTGAATACAAAGTGTAGGAGTTTGTACCTTGCGTGACTTTGGCATGTTGCATCCTACCCATGAACATTGAAAGATAAAAATGCAATAATAAATAGATCATGGACAGAATTAGAAGCCAATAAATAAGATAAGTAACTTTAAAATATACACTGAAAACAAGGAAATAATGACAATATGTATGTTGTAGTAATCTTAAAGCAAAGAAAAGCTAATGGTGTGTCCTTGGGATCTCTAAATCATAAGCCCCAACGGCAATTCCCGTTCATGACAAGAAACTACAAAAATGAAGTCATACACCCCAAAAATATCAATTATTGAAAATCTTTTAGAAAAATAAGTCAATGACCTTGCCTCTCTTGTGGAAGGCAATACTATAAACCCATGTAATATTTAAAAATAATCTCACCGTAAATTGCCAATATCCATCAATTCAATGAAAAAATTTAGAATAAGTTACAGTTTTTGGAACTGTAATCCTTAGGTCTATAATTATGTTTTAAACTTGGAAACCTTGAGGATTCCAATTATTATGAAAACAAAGATTAGAAGCAAACAAAAAAATCAAAAGGGAATCATTGACAATCGGTTAAATAAAAAATAAATATTGAAAAAAAAATTCAAGTCATCAAACAAAAAAAGAGGATTTCATAAACACATCTAAAACACAAAAAATATTGATGGAATTGAAAGGATAATAGGTGAGCTCTAGGATGTGGAGGGGAGCTTGAATTATATGGAGTATGACATATAAATTTAAATTCCAAAGTAATTTTTACTAAGTACAGTTGCAACATTCAACCTCATCTCTACATAGATGATGAACTTACCACAAGATCAAATACTCAGAAAAATAGAACAAGAGAAAATTAAATCACAAACAAATTGCTTTGGAGACAAAGCCAACAATAATTGAATGCCAAGAGTGCCCAAGCATTAGAGATAAAATGAGGCCTTGGTAGGGCTCCTTCATGTCACCACTGTACCCATAGAATCTCACTTACAAAGTATCCACCTTGTCTAACTTTCATATTCACCGTGTCTGAATTTCACAAAGGTGAAGTCAAGACTTAATAATGGCAGGTTATCAAAAACCAAAAATGTCTAAAATAGAGTCCAAATATCATCTACAATCATGAATTTTTTTGATGGCAATGTAAAAGACATAATTCGTTGAAATTTGGTGACAATAAAGGGTGGAGAGGTCATTTTTATAATGGAATCTATTGTCCATCAAGATTCTTCAAAGGATATAAGATAATTTGAACATGAAAGCTTGACCACTCATTGTCAAATCGTAGTAATTTTTTTCAAAGTAGAAATTCAGACCTCATTTTGGCATAGTAAAATTACTTTTTCTAGAAACCTCTGAACTAAAAAACTTTTTATTTCAAACCAAATTTCACTTCCAAATATCTGTTTTTGATTTTGATACTCCAAAAAACAATTATGGACAAAATTCAAAGATGATGTTTAAAAATGTCAAAGAAAATGTCTTTTCCAACCCCTCTTTGAAATATGTGTATAATTTTTAATTGGAGCCTCAAAATTTCAAATGGATTTTTGGAAATGAAAGTTAGATTGATTTCTACATTAATTTAGTTCAATTATTTTTGAAAAAAGTTATTCTACTATGCCTAAGTGAGGTTTGAAATTCTACTTTGAACACAAATTCTATTTTTGCCTTAATTATGAATGGTTGAGCTCCTACTAATTCAAATTTGTATATCCCACATGGATTGTTTTAACTACTACTACCCCACTTGTATAAAAAACTTGTCTTGTCTTTTATAAACTCTTACAATAAGGGGTTTCTTAAGCTATAAGTTATGATAGATGCCAAATCTGTTTGATTTTTTTGAATGTGAAGTTAAGTTTTTTAAAATTTAATACTTTAAAGTGCCAAAACCTTGATTAATTGGTAGTCTAAGAACAGCTTGGCAAACCTGGGCCATCAACACACTACTCATCAATGTTCTTGAAAAATGTTCTTGAGCTTTTTGTGAAGAAGCCAATATGGTAGAACCAATCATTCCCAACGAGAAATTCATATCCAATATATAGGGTGCAACTATTTTCACCATGTAGATTTCAAGATATTAGCGTTTGAAGTGACAAAAATCCTGTTTTGGGCCTTGCAAAAATTGGGCAGTTGCATTTCACAAGGTTACATTTATATGAAAAAATGTCCAAAATGGTGGTGCTTCTTTGTATTCATTATTCCAAGGAAGTTGCTACCTACTTGAAAAATTATAGACTATTTGGAATCAAGCAACATATAGGAAAAAAAATAATAAGTAGAAAGTAGTAGAGAATGTTTCAAAATACTAATTGTTAAGAATTTATTTATGAAATTGAAAAATGCCAATCCCAATGGTTGTAATATTTTAATAGACAATATAAACTTAATATTTTTATTTTTTTTCAAAAATATTGAAAATTGAGTAAAAATATAGGACTTCAAAGTTTATCTTAGAGTAGAGATTCTATAACTACCCACAAACTATCCACAACTAAAAATTTTCATGACTTTCATTTCATTGATCAAAATAGAATAATTCAAAGCTTTTCACATATTTGTAATTCCAAAGAACCAATTTCAAATTTTTCATTTCTCAAAAAAGTGATTTTTAAAGAAGTTTTTTTTGTTGCCTAGCCTGCCCGCAAGCAATGAAAACTACATATCATACAATAACTATTTAACCATGTAGTCAAAAGTTATGAAATTTTTTGGGCCTTAAATCTACTCCTAGGATAGATGTTGTGTGAAAATTTCAGAGCCAAATAATAAAAATTCCATTTGTAGTGAGCTGCCCGAAATCACTATGTTGTCAAAAAAATGTTGTTTGGTCCTTTAGAGGTTAACCTCTAAGCACTCAAACAACCATTTTATGGTCGTTGTCCAACTTCGGGTATAATTTTTGGGCCAAGAAAAACTTTTTTCCAGGGTGTTTTTTTTCCAAAATATTGGATTGACTTTCAATATTTATGCTCAAAATCAAGATCACTATAGTTAAACAAAATTACAAGAGAAATAACACAAAGTATTTAGAATTAGCTAGTGTTGAAAAATTTATTATTTTGAGAAAGTGTTGGTGTTCTCATTTCTAGATCTTATGCAGTTTTTTACAAATCAATAAAAACTGTAATTTTGACCAATAAAAAAAATTCAAATCCTAAAGGTAGAAATTATATTTTTGATAAATTTTTGAAGTTATATCTTCAAAATTCATTTGGAGAGAATCTGAAAATAATTTTATAATTTTTAGCGTACGGATATTGTAGATAGACTGTTTGGACTTAATTGTTTACCTTTATGTGGGTATTTTTGAAGTTTTTGTGTGTAATTTGTATTTTGTTGGTGTGTTTGTATTTCAATTTGGGTTTTTGTGTATATTTTTATCAATTTGGAATGTGATTTTTGGAGTTAATTTTTGAGATGTCTAGTCCAAATAGGAGTACATTGTTGTCGTGTCAAATTGTGTTTGAAGTTAGCCGAGTTGGAAGTTAAGTACTGATTGAGTAAGTTTCCAAGTTAGAGTGATGCAGTAGTATCCCAAGTTGGAGGATAAGGGTATTTGTGTCCTAGTAAGTTGGAGTGTAATGGAAGTTATATTTTTTTGTGGTTCCAATGGGGTAGTTTCTTTTGCGGTTAAGTTTGAAGTTTGAGCGGTTTGGTCACCGCTATTGGGTTTCTATTAGGTTGTCTCTCTCGATTTAGAAGGGACCCAATGTTGAAGAGTGTCCACTGCGAGTCCCAGCCAAGTTGTGCTGCGTAATTGGTTTTAATTTGATTGTGTGTCTATGAATGGAAATTTGAGTGTATTGATTAAGCTATTGAGTCCCTAATTAGATGTGTGATGTTATGTGTGTGGCTAAGGAATTTGTGATTGATTCACTTTGGAGAGATGGAATCTAGGAGTGAAATTTATGAAGAATGAATCGGTGTTAATGCATATGGGTGATAACAAGAATATGTGAGATGTAGTGGAAGTTTCCAATTAGAGTAGAAAGTTAAATCTATGAAGTACAAGTTGAAGAGTTAGTTGTTGTAATGGTGATTGAGTAGATATTTCCGGAATACTATTTGGAGCAAAGATAACAAATTATAAGTTTGTGTGAGATTAAACTATGATAAATGTGAAATGGTGATGTATTCACCAATTCGGAAATAAGAAACATGTTTAAGCTGAATTGGGTGTCTTTGTTGTGTATGATTTGATGAATGATTTAATATGCACATGTGTGTATATAATTATTTGAGAATGGAATATGATGGTGTTAGTCAAACTATGTGTGAGTGAATTATATATGCAATGTTGTTGTAGATTGAGTGATTATTGATTTTCCAAATTGGATCATAGTCTTCTATTTTGGGATTGTATTACCTATTTTTAGGTATTAGTTCCATTAGCATTGATTTCCTACTTGATTGTCTCCCTTGGAACAAACTTATTATACTAATAGGGTAATTTCCGAATCGGTCATTATCCTTCTTCAACAGATGCTTTCTACTTTTTCATGCTTCACATAATCTTCTTTGATGCAAACTTCAAGAAAGTTATAGAACTTATATTTTATAACAAATTTGTGTTTTGTCTAAACTCCTTGGGCTTTTAGGAGTTAAGTGGTTGACTATGGGTGATTCTATCATAAGTGGAAACTTCTAGAATTTGTAAGAAATTTGTAAGGAGAGAAAGGATGAAAATGAGGTTGACTTCTAGAAGCCTGAGATCACATCTAATAGATGAGAATTTCACAAAAAGTATATGGTTTGTTTGAAATTCTAAAATAAATGGGAAGCTAATTCATTTTTTATATTAGAGAGGTGACTAATGTAGGAAGGAGATAAAAATGAAAAAATGAGAACATGAAAAAATGAAAATTAAAAATGATTTTGAAACTATTCTTAGCTTTCACTTTGTCTTTTCTTGTTTACTTTAATCCCCAAAGGATCAAGTAGCATTTTTTAGCAATATAGTGTTTGGTTCATCCATTTATGAATGGAGTTTCATTTTATTCTTTGAAATTTTTGCACAAATGTGGTCAAAGAGTAGCTTTAAGGTGCAACAATTTTTTTATTGTTTGACTATATAGTTAAAAAGTTATTGTATGATATGTAAATTTTTTTTGAATATGGGCAACTCGAGCAACTAAAAAAAGATTTAAGAAATAAAAAATTTAATTACATAGAAAGCTTTTATTCATTCCATTTTCTTTAATGAGATGAAAGTTATGGGTTGTTGCATGAAACATTTATTCTTTTTCTATCCCTTTTGCCTTGGACATCTGATTTTTTGTTCAAAACTTTTGCACTATATGTCCATTTTCTATGAAATTTGAAATGAAGATACATGTGGTAGTTTTAGACAATTTAGGAATTTTAGAATTTTAGAATTTATTTTATTGTTTTTAAAATTTCCCCCAATTGAGTGTCTACCTAGTCATTTGGGAGGATTGTAGTACTATTTTTCATCCCAAAATGTAAATTTGAAAGTCAAAATTCCAATACAAAGATTCCTACTAAAGTTATACAAGCCTAAAATAAGATTTCCTAAAAATATTAAAGTGTCCACCTTCTACATGTGCTCAAAGTAGACTACCTTTGCACACATACAAAGAACACAATTTTTTTCCCTTGAGATACAAATGGTTGAAAAGAAGCATCTTCAAGTTAGAAAAAATAGCTTTTTTATTTGAATTATTTGAATTTTTTTACTATCTTTAAAAGTCAGATTCTAAAGTATCTATTTTTTGCATTTTTCATCATTCTTTTTTTGTAAATAACTTTTAGAGATAAATTCTTCTAGGACTGAATTTTTAAATATGCTATTTTGAATGCTTTATAAATTATCCATATTTTATTTCATAGTACTTTAATTGATGCTTAAGCCTTTTCGAGCCAAAAACGGCAAGTGTTTCTTGCAACAACCCTTATAAGGAGTTCTAGTTTGCAGGCAATTATAGAATCTCTATTCTAAAATAAACTATAAAGTCTTTTATTTAACTTCTAAAGTCCCATGTCCCTACAAGGGACAAAATGGAATTTGAGTGGATTTGTGTAACTTCAATAGTTTTGACATGATTTTTTGAAATATTTTTGTAATATAGAAAAAAATTATTACCTTTCAAGGAATATAATTTTTATTCAAACAATACCTAAGAGAAAAAATTATGCCACAATAACCTCCAAATAGAGGAGACCAAGTAGCAAAAAAAAGCAAAAAAAAATTGAAATAAGATTTTTAATTTTTAATTATAGTATATATTTTTGTCTAAATGGAAAGCTTTTATTCATTCCATTTGGATTAGTGATGTGAAAGTTATAGAGCTTTTTGTTTTGCGGGCAATTAAAGCATGGTCTTAAAAAAATAACTTAAAGGATTTTTTTTTAACTCAATTTTTACATTGAAAAAATAAAGAAGTTCTACAAGGGTAATTTTGATTGTTAGAACAATCCATCATTGGGATTAGTGTGTTCCAGTTCCATCCTAGAGCTATTAGTAATTTAATTTTTCCCTCTATCTTGTATCTACTTTTACTTACAATTTTTTAAAGAACAAAAATGATATTATTATTTTTTAATTCAAAATATGTAGTGCAAATAGTTTAAGTTAAGATTGAGGATTCAAAGCTAAATAATGTAGTTATGGAACATGCACAACAATCCAATTTCTTCACTTTAAACACAAATATCTTATATTATATTAGTTTAGTGCAAGAGCTTACGATTAAATATGCAAAAAAAATCAATTTGTAAAGTTTTTTGAATAAAAGGCCTTGGGACGTTAGGGGTTAACTCAATTTTCAGTATTTTAGAAAAAACAAAATAATAGGATGTAGATTTTTTTTATAACAACATTACAACTAGTAGAATTAAAAAAAATTTAATTCCATAAATAAATCTTTAAAAATTTAGTATTTTAAACCATTCTCTACTTCTTTCCACTTACTTTTTTTTTCAAGCATTAATATGAAATATGATTTTTTGTTGAAATTTTTATATGAATTCTCAACTTATTTCTTCAACATATTATATAAAGTTGCAAGCTATAAGATGTATACATTTTTGGATAAAAAGTTTAAAAGATCAAATCTAACCATTTAGAAAGAGTTGAAAATACTTCTTTTTGAAATCCAACCATCATGATCTTGCAATTGGTAAGGTTTCTTGTTTTGAAATTTTAAATGTGTACACTCTAACAATTTAACTAAAGGATCCTATGGTTGTATTTGTTAAAAAATTAATATAGATGAAGATTGTAGCCATCTGTTGGAGATTTGTATTTTGAAGTGCTTTGGGGCCTTTAAACATGAAAGAACTTTAGGGGTTAATTTGCATGAAGTTTTACTAAGGTGAATCCTCCATTTATTACAATACTAGCATTAATGTATGTATATATATATACATTTAAAATAACAATAATTTAAGAACTACAATCAAACTTCCCTTACTACATGGAAATGGTGGAAAGTAGTAATTAGCTATATGCACATAGAGAAGCTCAAGTGCCAAAGACCAATTATTTAAACATGCTGCATGTTGTACAATAATTGTTTTGATTGGTTGCTCACACAGTTGCTTATCTAAGAAAATCAGTGATGCTTGACATAATCAGCTCCATTGATGGTTTATCTAGTAGATTGTATGCATATAAGGAGTATGCAAATAAAGAACTATATTTAATTACGCAAGTAGGAAATTTGCATTATGAGAGGTTTCAATATAATATATATCTTTATAAACATTTGGTATAGGGTACATGCTCCTACATCTATATTTTGTAACTTATCATGTTCAAAAATGTTACCATACATGTAGGATATGTGGCCGTTTTCTAACTTATTAAACATGTAGGAGGTGCAGTAATGATCTAAATTGGAAGTGCCATCTTGAGGAGATCACTATCGTTTTTTTAGAAAACTATTTGAGTTAAAAGATACGTTTCATTTAATCCAAAGGGGAAAATTTTATATAATATATAGGGTTACTATAGGGTCTATAGAATTCTATACACTCTAAAATATAAAAATTATGCAAAAATATTATGTAATAGAATTTTTTTATTAATAAGTTAGCCTTGACAAATAGGGACCATATAATTTTTTAAAGTATAGTGAGTATAGATGTAGACAGACAATTTCATGTGGATGGTAAAATGAACATAATGAAAAAACCTACAATGAAGGATGGTTGGCTAGAATTGTGCCTTGGTACTAGTAGTGCGTGTATCAAAAAAATTAAGTGTAATTGTAAAATATTGATCACGATTGGCAAAAATTGTCACATTGCACCAATAAAAAGGTTTACCTTAGTGGGTTCAACAAATTAAAAATTGTACAACATAAGGACAAAGATTATAATCCATTTAACTTCAATCTTTGAAGCCATATGTGTTAAACACTTATATTGAATGGATTGTTTATAGAATAGTTTTAGTGGAGGTTATGAAGTGTCAATGGCATTTGAAATGATTGTTGTTGGTTTCATTGTGTATCTCCTATACATATAAGTGATAAAGGGAAGGAAAAATTTGTGAAGAAGGACAGAGGCATGAAAAAATTAGCAATCATAAACTTGCTAATTTAATTCAACTTAAATTTTATATGTAAGATAGTTCTACTTTAAAAACTACTTGAATGAGTTTACAAAAAACCAAAGGGTATTGAAAATCATGCCTGTAATGGCTTTTTATGTAAAATTACAATCATCTTAAATACAATAGTTAAGGTACATAGCTCCACTTCAAATATCTTCTTAACTCAATTGTATACCTTAATTATAAGGAATGACTATTAAATTTGAAACACCATGAATATAAACTTTTATAACTATTGTATGCGTCAATTCATACACTTTGTATGTCAAATACACAAAAAACACCATATTGCAAACCAACTATTAGGCTTCTTAGACCCTTTGAACTTTGTATATTGATTTGGTTTACTAAGTATGTATTCATTGAATTAAATTAGCAAGTTTATGATTGCTAAAATTGAGAAAGGCAAGTGGCTTTTATTATGATTCTCAGGCTTGGTTTATACTTGAGGCCGGATTGAAGGTCGGATGGAACTCTCCAAGATTGAACCAATAGGATTATTCAATTTCTCCAAATTCGACCCAAAGGCTTTATACTAGGGCCGGATTGAAACCACAACTGATCCTATGTGTCATCTTAGGTGGCATGGTTTTGGCACCAAACCTTCCAACCCTATAGGAGCAATCAAGATGAGGTTTTGGATGGCCCAATTTCCCATCTAGGGTTGGATTGGACTCCTCTGTTGGATCATACATCTCTACCGTCGATGAAAAGAATCAATTTCTTACAAACCAAGCAAGAAGTGAGACAAGAGAATTTTTGTCTGTCTGTCCTGTCAAAGATTTTTGTTCAGTCACTAATTTTGCTACTAATCAGTCATTTTATTTTTGTTTTCCATTTATGGCATTGCAGTGAAGCCAATGATTAGCCATACACAAATACAGACCCTGCAGATAAATATGATGATTTTTTTTTTAACAATTTAAAAAAAAGAATTTCAACATAAGAAAAAAAACTTCAAGAAAAAACAGCAAAAGAAAAAAACTCTATTTTCCACTAAAATATTATGCGGTTAAAATCCACATGCTTGATGCCTGAGTGACAGATCAATGTCGAAAGTCATTTCTTTCCCCCCAAAATAATTAAATAATAATTAGGCTTATTTGCATAAGTGTCAACATAGAACTGAAAACGAACTTATAAGCAACGAATAATACTAATTATACTAGGGTAAATTTTCCTATGATAGGCAAACCACCTATGACAAGCACCTAGGAAATGACCCATTAGAGTCTTACATCAACCCATGACAAAAAATTCAAATAGGTGAGACTAGGACTTCATTAGGTTGGTTAGTGACCAAAATCAATGCCTTAGGTAATGGTGATGGAATTATTAGTGATTACTTTAGAAAATTCTACCTCTTTAGTGTAAATTCATTAGTGAAAGTGATTTTTGTATTCCTTCATGTTGTGGCCATGTTAGGAAATGTTTAAGCCATGTTAGAAAACATTGTTAATGCTTTAGATGCTAGGATGGCCATCATGCATATATTTTTTGCTAGTTTTGGGGTAGTCTACATACTCTTTCAAGCCAATCAAACAATACACTTTAAAAATTTATAAGAAATTTATACTTTGTCAAAAAAATAAAACTTTAATTTTTCTCTTCATTTCTCACAACTATGTTTGTATGGAAAAAATTTGAATTTTTGTGCCAATTGTAACATGGCAAAAAACTCATTTTGCCAAGCGTAGTCAGATTTATCTTAAAACATTTTGCATTTGAATAGTCATCATGCTGCAAAAGTAGGAGAATAGGAAATGTGACTCAATGTGTATTGACCAAACCAATAACCAAAAAATATATTATAATAAATGAAGTTTGCTTTCATTTAATTACAACTTTAAAAAAATAAAAAATAGGAAGAGAAACAAAAAGTTTTAAGTTTTTTTAAGAAAAAAATTATTTCTTTTGCAATACAAATAATAAAAACAGAAAGAAAAAGATTCAAATTAAATTTAAAAAAAATTCCTATAGAAAACTAATGAAGAGAAACAAAAAGGTTTTAAAATATTAAAAATTCTCTCTTTTTGAGGTAGGTAAAGTAGGAATTAAAAAAATGTTTAAAAAATTCTAAAAAAATGTCTTTTTTATATTTGAAATACAATAAATAGGAAGAAAAAGGAAAAAAACAAAAAACAAAACTCCCTTTTATTATTTTGAAATAGAAAAAATTGGAAGAGAAAGAAAAATATTTATGTTTTATATACTTTTTTAGTTGAGCATTAAAAAAATCCAAAAACACATTAATTGGAAAATTTGGCCTCAGAATGGGGCCTTAACATTTTACGTTAACTAGGTCAGAGTGATGAATTGGAAATTCAACTACAAAATTTGGCCTCAACACTCCTCATTATCTAGAACTGAAGTGGTAAACTGGGGTTGGAGGTACATGTAGTTTAGAATTAGCCATTTCCGACCAACCTCCCATTGTCGCAGCTTAGGCTATTTAATTTCCAATCAATTGTGGTGTAGTTGACAACTCACGTATAACATGACTAGCAAGAATAGTAGAAATGTCCAGGTGGGCAGGGTATGTCAAAAGTATGCAATAATCACAACATGTACATTGAAAGTCACAATGATCACTTATATTGATTTTGTAACCAACCTATATATCAAAAATAGGACAAATAGAATCTTTACAAAAAAAAATTCACAATAGTTTTGTTAAATTTCAAAATTAAAGTTTGAAAAAATATGGAATCCTCTTCATCTATATTTTTATAGATGGAAAAAAAATTCTCCAACCTTCTCCATGTTTCACATGGGCCAAACATAAAGGACCTTAGGTAGGTACATGTCATTGGATATTTCCATTTTTCAGGCTAAAATTCTAATAAAATGTGTGCACAAGGAATATCTTTCATGTGCACTAAAATTTAGGACATTTGGAAATACAAGTCAAAAGTTATGGCCTAATACGTTATTTTTTCTTAGATGGGCAGTCTAGACAAATAAGAAAAAATCATTTTTTTCATAAACAAAAATTTGAAATTGGTTTTCTAGAGATTTATATACATATGTGGAAAGCTTTTAATCATTCCATTTTGATCAATGAGTCAAAAGTTATGAGGAGTTTTAGCTTGCGGGCAGTTATGGATTTTCTACTCTAAAATAAACTTTGAAGTCCTTTACTTAACTAAATTTTCTACATTTTTGGAAAAAATTTAAAAAAGTAGGTGCAAATTGTTTATTACAAAATTGCAACCATTGGGATTGGCATTTTTCAATTCCATAACTAAATTCTTAACAATTTTGTGTTTTGAATCATTCTCTACTTCTTTCTAGTTATTATTTTTTTCTGTATGTTGTACAATTTTAAATGATCTCAATTTTTTCAAGCATATAGCCAACTTTCTTGGAAAAATGAATCCAAAGAACCACCACCATTTTGGACATTTTTTCATACAAATGTGACCTTGTGAAGTGCAACTTCACAATTTTTTGCAGGGCCCCCCAAAAGGATTTTTGTCACTTTAAACGCTAATATCTTGCAATTTGTATGGTGGAAATTTCTGAATTTTTTTTGACATATTCTCAAACTAGTGTTCTATAGAATCATGTGGTTACATGTACACCAAATTATTTTTTCTTCTAAATTTGGTGCTTGTACTATAAAATGGCAATTTTGGAGCGTTTTGGGTGAAAACATAGTCATGATCCTTTACTGCTTTAGGGGTTAAATGGTTGGAAATGAATGATCTTCTTCTATCTCTCCATTTTGGACTGACGTTCTAAATTACTGCCATATCAACATGCTTGTACTCTAAGTTATTTGCTATGAAATTAGCCCTTAAACAACAAGCTAATCACCATGGAAATCATTTGTTTGGGTACCGTGTGAATTGTAGGCTTAAAAAAATGAAAAAGCAGTCATAGAAAAACAAACTAGTGTAGAATATCTTCCCTTTCCACACAAAATTTGGAAGGTGAAGAGTTGCACTTTTGTCTTGCGTGGAGAGATCCCTTGTCATTCTTTCATCCAAATTCCAATCCAGTCTTGCTGTGCTACAGGAAGAGGCCATTATGGAAGCACGCACTTCAGTCCAAGAATCGTAATATCTAAGGTAGGAGGCTCTGAAAGTGAGCAGGCATATAGACTCACTTGAAATGGACGTAAGGTGGTCTTTAACCCCTAAAGTTCTGTGACTATGTTTTCACTGAAAACGCTCAAGAACTGCCGATTTTAGTACAAGTACCAAATTTTTGAAAAAAACTTTTTTTTGACTCATGTAACCGTAGGATCTTGTAGTATGCTGACTTGAGAATATGTGGTAAAAATTTCAGAAATTTCCACCACGTGGAATGCAAGATATAAGCATTCAAAATCACTAAAATCATTTTTTGACCCCTGCAAAAAACCGGGCAGCTGCACTTCAAAAGCTCACTTTTCTATGAAAAAATGTCCAAAATGGTGGTGCTTCTTTGGATTCTTTTTCCTAAACAAGTTGGCTACATGCTTGAAAAATTTCACATCATTTGGAATTGTATAACATATAGGAAAAAAATAGTAAGTAGAATGAAGTAGAGAATGATTCAAAATACTAAATTGTGAAGAATTTAGATATGAAATTGAAAAATGCCAATCCCAATGATTGAAATGTTGTATTAAACAATCTACATCCTATGATTTCATTTTTTTCAAAAAATATTGAAAATTGAGTAAGATAAAAGACTTCAAAGTTTATTTTAGAGTAGAGATTCCAAAACTGCCCGCAAACTAAAACTCCTCATAACTTTTGACTCATTGGTCAAAATCGAATGATTAAAAGCTTTCCACGTATAGATAGCTCTGGAAAACCAGTTTCAAATTTTTGTTTCTGAAAAAAGTTATTTTTTGTGATCTGCCCTAACTGCCCGGCTGAGAAAAAAAGTAACATATTAGGCCATAACTTTTGACTCGTATTTCCAAATGTCATAAAATTTAGTTCAAATGAAAGGTACTCCTCGTCCACAACTTCTATTAAAATTTCAGCCTCAAATTTGTAAATCTCTGGCCACATGTACCTGCCCAATTTTTTTATGTTGCCAAATTCAGCAGGCTGGTCCTTTAGGGGTTAAATGGACCTTCTGTAGTCATTGAATGGATCAGTAAAAAAATATTATTTATTGCAAGAGCCAATCATTCTCTTTGTTTTCCCCATTTCTCTCTAGAAACTGCATGTGAACGGTTTATGGAAGACCTAGGGCCATAAATAGTGACCTATGACTCATCACGTTTGAAAATTCATAAGTAATTCAAAAATGCTTCAAAAAATACGAAACAACTTGTGTTACAATCAAAATCTATTTTTCTTTGCCTGAAAAATGAAAAATGAGCTAAAATTAATCCCATCCAAGCAACCACACGTAGAAGGCAGACCAGCCCTTCGATGCTCGCTTTCAGAGCCTCCTACCTTCGTAAAGCTCGTGCAATTGAAAGGTACCACTCTTGGAATGTACATATACGTAGATATTAATCCGCATGCAGCTGCATGCCTTTGCAATTGTGAATCTTCTTTCCATGTACGTAGCTTCGTAGCAACGGAGGACTGACCTGAGCCAAAGTCCTGAAACACACGAATCTCACTGGCAGTGAGACAGGAAAGCGCATCACGAAATGGAGCTCTATATATAGATAAAAAGACCTGTGGATCTATAAATATCTGTACAGCTATATATAGATATATAGAATTCTAGATATAGCCTTTCCACAGAATTTAGTACATACCATTCCTGAACAGGAAGGGGGACCGTCCTGCTGCAGTGTCACTTTACATAGAATAATTTTCACGTGACTGTACACAGACACAGTGGAACCCCAAGTCGTGGGTAAGCTTGAATTCAAGAGGTTCAACTGACGGTCAAAACAATCCCAATGCACGTAAAGCAAACTGAGATTCCCAGTCCTGAAGCTCATGAAGATCATGGATTGGGCACAGTCCCCCAAACGGGGGAGTAAGGCACTTCTGCTGTATGTGTAATTCTGCACTTCCCCAGACGCTGCAATTGCCCACATTATTTGACATAAGGCACTTGATAGAGAATATACGAGTTCACACATTTTCTATTGCTCAGGTGGAAATTGACATAGTGAAAGGCCCCGATGTAAGGGAGGTACCCCCAAATGTGCCACTGCTCTTCAACCCAGCATCTATACTTTGTGTACATCTCAAAAATCAGTTATGTACCCCTATGTGGAAGAAACGCTTGTAAAAACCAAACTTTGTTCCTTAACCCCTCACCGTCCAAGGCCTAATTCAACCATACAATCTTGTAGAGTGCATGTTGTAGATGGTGTAAATCAAATTTGGGGTCATTTGACCATATAGATTGAAAGATTGTAATGTTCTAACATTGCAAAAAGATGCTGAAATTTTCCTAAAAACACATTTGGAGGTAAAATTCGATTTCTAAACCTACTCAAATGGAAAAAATTTAAACTACAAAGTGATTCAAAACCAAAAGAAAAACACTTTGGTGGGGGAAAAAAAACATTCAATTGACTCATTGCATTTGCAAAATTGTTTGAAATGTAAAAAAACAGTGAAAAAAGTAGCAAAAAAACACATCTATGACTGAACCTACCTCTACTAAAATGCTTCTCAGTCAATCATAACTTTTTAGATTGATTTGAAATTTGTATCAAAAGAACTAGACTAGTATGCGCAACTTTTCCAATAAAAAGTATTGAAAACAAACCCCGTATTAAGAAGTTATAAGCCGCCAAAGTTCACTGTAATGCAAAAATGTCTGGATTTTGAACTTTGAATTGCTCCCAAGCATTCAAAACAACTTGGATTGACATAAAATTTTTACCACATTAAGTAGAATTTATGGGGAACAAAACCAAACAAAATTTATTGAAAACTAACATTTGATGAAAAAGATACAAGCCTCCGAAGTTGCAGCCATCTCAATGCAGTGTGGTGAATTCAAATTGAACTTGCAAACTTTGAATGGCTTTTAAAAACTCAGTACATCTTGGGTAGATCTAAAAAATTTACCAAAAAAAATAGACTAGTATGCGCAACTTTTACAACAAGTTTTATTGACTTTGGACATTGAGTGCAAAAGTTAGAGCACTTTGAAGTTGACTGCTAGACTCTGGGAGGATACTTTTGGTCCCCTTGGGCCTTGGGCGGCGAGGGGTTAATAACTTTTGCATACAGTATCCAAATGCCATGTTCTCTGGTGTGTTGGAACCATGGCTTCTTTTTTTTCATTTTTGAAGAAGTGTCAATGAGGCAATATAAAATGTTATAGGGGTGCCCCAAATTTCAACATTCATCCACATATTAGATAGAAAATATCACATTAGCACATATCACATGTCTATAACTTGGTTTTCATCCATAATTTGGCAATTTCATCCAAGTTTTTTGACATTTTTTTGAACCTTTTTTTAGCCAGATTATTTTTTTAGTGCAATCTGGCACCAAAAAGCCAGAAAAAGAAGCCCTGGTTGGAACCTCCCTTCACTTGCGTACAAGAACATATGAAAATTTGATCAGTCTAACAATAGTAACTAGGCCTAGCCAAAAGTGGCGGTTTTGGGTGTACCTACCTTATATGTATATGCAACTTGAGTTCAAAACCTGCCTGGGAATTGAAAGCTAGACCAGCCCCTGCCACTAATGAATTGAACAGGCTGTAGAAACTGAGACAGACTAGATATCATCCGAACACCTGCCGTACGTGAAATGCATGAATGCAGGTATTTCAGTTAACAAGTAGTAATGTCCAACCGGCTATGATCCAGTACGCAAACTCTAACTTACAACACGCACAGAAAGTGCCGAACTGCGAGCTAGTTCAGATCCCTGCACCAAACAATCAGAGAACATTTTTAAAACTTTTAGAATCTGCAGTGATTCAAAACACAATTCTAATGTATATTAGCAGTGACAAGACCGAATGAGGAGACATAATAATGATCCGAGGCTCCCGGGATCCTTTCACATTCTTCTACTCAATCCACGCAAGGTGCAGTGCTCTTCTCATTTGTGTACCAGTGAACTCCTTCAGACAAACTCATCCACAAAACACCAGTGCCAGCTGCAAATCCCTCAGTCAACATCAAAGAACACAACGGTGGGACAACCCATCTGTTGTAGTTTTTGCATGTTGTGAAAGACTGAGCAAGCAAACTGGGCCGACGGGAAGATGGAGTCCGTTTGGAGGAGCACACCGGTACAGAACTGATTAGAGCATTTGTATGAAACCCGCTTAGTGCCTGCAACAATTGAATCATCATCTACATGTGTAAGCCTGAAATGTTTGGGAGGAGCTAGAAGGAATCGGAAGTTCAATATAATGAACAGACAGTTCACATCTGAGGAGGTGATTCAGAAGTTGTAGTAGCTGCATGAGATTCGCATCTGTAAACAGACAGGAGCGAGAGAACTCTAACTGGTCCCTGGATCAGCAGAGCAGACTTGCTAGAAATGTAAGGTCGGGACTGAGAGAGATGATGGTGTATGAGAGTGTTGGGGTTTATATAACTGCGGGCTTCCCGGCAGGCCGTGCGGTGGTTTTGGAGTGCGTTGCACGTTGTATGTTCACTTCATGTTGCAATCGGTTGGCTAGCTAACTCAAGCCGGTAATTTGTTGTCCGCAACTCAACTGCACTTGATCTATTAACTACACGTAAATCAAACTAGTGCCTGGCATCCGGACAATCTTGGACGATGAGTACATATTAAAGTCGACAATGTACATAACAGCAACATCAATAACAGGATTGTGTCCGTTTGAGAATTACCTTGAAGTTTTTAGGCGAGGAGAATGAGTTTTGCGTACATACAACAAGCAGATACAAGAGACTCTGTCCCAATGTTTTGGGAGAACCGCCGGTTAGTGCCTTCAGGAAAACAAGCGGTTGGCGACTTGGAGTGTGAAAATGGAGGATCCTAAACCGGACAAAAAATTGGTAGGATTGGCAAACAACTAGTGAGCAAAAATAAAAGGTGGTATGTAGCTGCCACTTTTGTAAAATTATCAGATTTTAATTACTTACAATTTTGAATCTAAGGCTAATACCTACATTGATGGACAATTTCGTTAAAATGGCAAAATTCCGTAACTTTGGCAATTTTTACAAAGTTTAGAGCGTCCGTTCTGAAATGTTCAACTATCCTAAATTTCTGAAATCTATATGATTTTAGATGTACAAAATCTACAAGTATCATAGATGTTGCTTTCAAAGTTCAGACCGCACGATCTGAAATGTACATCAGTGATAGATTTTTGAAATCTATACCCCTCTTAGATGTCACTTTCGCAGTTCAGAGCAGTTGCTTTGAAAATGGCACATGGAATACCTCCATTTTAACAAAAATTGCCCGTATTGTTGTAGGTGGGTATCACTTTAGAGTTGGCCATTGCGGTGCTTGGAGTGCTTGGACAAGGCAGAGGCAGGTATTGCTTTCAGGTTAATTGTGGCAGCTAGTCCCTACTCCATCGTCCATGTCTCCACAATGTAATGAAACTTGGAGTTTAGATTCAAAACTAGCATGTCTTTGAAAAGAGGAGGATTGTAGCCTTTGCAAATTTGAAGTTGAAGGAAAGTCGCGAGTAAAAATTTGATACTCAAGAAAATGAACTGGGAGGTTTTGATAAGCAGAGGATGCACCCGCCACCCTTGGGAAGAAAGCGGTCACTCTCCTCTCCTCTTACAAAGAGGAGGCAAATTACCTGGGCAGTTCCGTGAAACTCCTTCCCCAACGCAGCTCTACCTGCTCCGCCTGCTCTACCTGTAACACTGACTCGCTTGCAAGCAAGGTCCTACTTGCAAGCGAGGTCCAGCTTTCTCACATGTAGCTTTAGCTTAAGTCAATGCAAAGCTCCTCCCCTTTAGTGCGGAGCCGATAAGGCATCCTTATTTGATGCATCCGAATCTCCTTAAAGTTGCGGACGCCTAGCGGGTGAATTGAATAATAGTTACGACGGTACTTGAGGAGTCCCAATTAGGTGCGGGTCAGCCAGCCAGCAGCACGGATCGCCAGCTGCGGGAGCGAACAGATGATTCCTGTGACATTTTCGCCTTTTTATTTTTCTCTTCCACTTCAACCGAGTCACAAGATATACTTTCAGTCGCGGATACACATGAGTTAAGTGATGCACGACACTACAGTCGTCCGATCCCACAGAACTGGATTCCCACTCAAGCCCGGATTCCGAGCTCTTCAGGAACTGAACTGGCAGGCCACAAGAAGCGGCGGTATGGTAATCAGTCTGGGGTGTCAGCAGTACTCAGCTAAGGTAGCTAGTGTTAGTAATAATATAATTGAGTTAAGAGCATTTTAAGAATAGGAGATCTAAACATTCTTGCGTGAAAAGAGGAAGGAAAATTCCTTTGGGTGCGTAACTGACCGTGACATCGTGTCAGGGCACCAAAGCCACAGGAACAAACAGGCGAGACTTGCGAACGTGATGCTTGAGCACTTTGTACAGGGAATGGTAAACATGCATTTGAAATCTGAATTTCTTTTGAATTTCTATCTCATGTGTTTCAGTTCAGTTATGCTAGAAGTACCTATTTCAGACAGGCCATGTGTGATGGCTTTATAGGGTGACCTATTGTGGACAATAGTTGGATGCATTATTCACTGAAAAAGATTCTTTGTTTGTACCTTCTTATCCACTCATCTCTCTTCCCTCCTTGCTTAGGGAGAACTGCCAAAAGGTATGTTTGCACTTGGTGTTAAAGGTGTTGTTACAAAGAGTCTTAGGAATGAATTTACACCTACTTTTGGACCAGATTCACATTCCAAACAACACCTCTAACACCAAGTGCAAACATACCTAAAGCTAACCACAATAGGGGAGTCTATGAGACCGGAATGGATACAAATGAAAAAATCTACATTTATATTGAATAAAATATTTATTGTTGGAGAAAAAGTCATTTTATATTTTGCATTCTTTGCACATATTGAGTTTAGTTTCTCAATGAATTTTCTATATATCCTATAGATTGAAATGCTTAAGTTATCACAAATAGGTACTTCTAGTCTTCTACCTTCCAAAGATCTCATTTTTTTTTATTGGCTTGAGACCACATTTGAGGAGGTTTTGCAATTTTGCATTGACAAGAGATTTGTGTGAAGAAGGTTGAGGAGGAAGACCTTACCCCTAAATGCCTAAGGCCTTTTGGGATTTAAAAACATCATTGCTTTTGAAGTGTTATAGGTCTAAATGTCACTAGGGTATAGAAATCTCAACCATACAATCTTGTATTGTACGTTATGTAGTTGATATGAATCAAATTTGGAGTCATTTGGCCACATAGATTGCAAGGTTATAATGTTTCATTGTTGAAAAAGGATGCTGAAATTTCCTAGCAACACATTATTTTGGAGGCAAAACTCAATTTTTAAATCTACTCAAATGAAAAAACTTTAAACTACAAAGTGCTTCAAAACCAGCATA
Organism: Antitrichia curtipendula; assembly: GCA_951230915.1. Taxonomy (NCBI): domain Eukaryota; kingdom Viridiplantae; phylum Streptophyta; class Bryopsida; order Hypnales; family Leucodontaceae; genus Antitrichia; species Antitrichia curtipendula. The sequence goes on from OX579641.1 coordinate 2,835,763, forward strand.
CAAACACAATGGTGAAAGAAATATCATTGACCGACTCAATGCCAAAAAATCTGCAAAGAAAAGTTGTAAAAAACACATCTAAGGCTGAATCTCCATCTACAAAAATGATTCTCAGTCACTTATAGCTTATTGATTGATATGAAATTCTAACCACACAAACTAGACTAGTATGCGCAACTTCTCCAAAAACTTTTATTAGAAACAGACACTGTATGAAGAAGAAACAAGCCGCCAAAGTTCACCATAATCCTAAAATGTCCAGATTTTGAACTTTGAATTGCTCCCAAACATTCAAAACAACTTGGATTGACATGGAATTTTCACCACCATAACTAGGCTTCAAGGGAAACATAGTCCAATAAATTTGATTGAAAACAAGAATTGCATGAAGGAGATACAAGTCCCCAAAGTTGCAGCCATCAATATGCAGTTTGGTGAACTCTAATTGAATCCATGAACTTTGAAAGGCTTCCAAAAAACCTGTACATCTTGGATTGATCTGAAAATGTTATCACGCAAACTAAAAAAAAAAGCGCAGATTTTCCAACAAATTTTATTGAATTCAGACATTAGCTGCAAAAGTTATAGCACTTCGAATTGGACTTCCAGACTATGTGAGGACACTTTTTGATCCTCTGGGACGCTTGGAGGTTAACCAAAAAAAGCAAACCATAACATTTTTGAACTTTGAGGTACGAGACCCTCAGTTGCTTCCAATGAATTGAAGTTCTTTTTACAGCAGAAAGTCTTGAATTCAAGCTTGCTCATGAATCATGGGCTATGGTACAAGGAATAAATTCTTGTACATTGACTCTACAAAAGGAAATTCCTATTCAAGAATGTTATGGCCAATGCTACTATGATGGAATTAGTCTCTCATAGTGTATTTCCTTTTCTTTTTTTTTCCTTTTCTTAATTGATGGTCAAGAAAGGTCAAAAGGGTGAGTTCTCACAATTACTAAAAAATAGTTATGTATAGAGTTATGGAGGGAATTTTAGATACAAGAGCCACTTGTGTTGAACTTGAATTAAGATTCGTACATAAATTTTTTATATAATTTATTTTGAAGTAGTAGGTGCGTGTATAGTAGGTTGACTACAACAAGTGATAAAAGACAATACCATTTCCATCCATAAAATTGTGCATAAATTCAACACACATAGTCCATTTGTGTATATCTAGCATAGGACTGGTATTTCAGCATTACAATTGAATTTAATTAAAAGGATACCTAAATTCATTTATGTTGTAACAATTTGCTGAAACCATTGCAATGAATTCAATCATCAAGTTTATACATGTTTACACCCAATTTATTAAATGAAGGCCAACGGCAAGTATGAATAGATGAGTTGAGACAATATCATGTTAGTATGGTTTAATTATCTTCTATTTTATCCCTAAAAATTTTCATTGACCAAAAAAGGCGGTTCGTATTTCTGGATATGCTACATTAATTTTGGATTTTATTTCTATTTTTGATGTTTTAAGCATAGCTACTAATCATCTTCTTAAATTCAAGTTCTTTTTGGTGCCATTCCAAATTTTCAATAAGTATTGCAAAAATTACAAGTTTTTTCTTTTTGTTTTGGAAGTAAACTTGGGCAATCAAAACAACCCTGAAATTTGGGGTCTTTAGAAAAGAAGATTGAACTAGATTTTATAGGTGTATGTATAGTACCCGGCAACCATGTTATGGATACTCTATTGTGCCATTCAAAGAATCTTGTACAACATAGAATACAATTGTAATTTGATTTTGCTATTTGACCCTCACATTATGACTATTTTTGAACGTTTGAGCATGATGGTATAATTACTTTGCCAAAACCTAGTTAAAATATAGAGATATCTATTTTGAAAAGTTTGGTCATACAACAACATATATTGTACACTTTCATACATCATATTTTTGTTACTTAATGGGTTTGTTTTTTAACATGTAAGATATGTGTACGAGTGCTTCCTTCATATCTATGTAACCAAATTTCAAAATTCATTGCCCATGCTTTTCAATAAATTATCAAATAAAACAAATGAAACCATTAACCAAAAATGAAGTTTTGATTTTTTTGAAACTGAAATTGGGTATGCTTGATTGGAATTAGTAAGAATTTAATGCTCATTATGCAAGACAAAAAATTCCAATTGTATTCTATATATTGTGCAAAAAATCTTAGAATGGCACAATAGGGGATTATAATATGGTTTGGGGATATTGTAATTAACCTCTAAAAGACCATAGTCCCCTCAGGGAATAAAATGGATTTCGGATAGGTTCCTTTGACCTCACTTTTTAATGAAACTTTTTGAAACTTTTTCATAAGATAGACAAACTTCTTAGCTTCGTGGAATGTAATTTTTATTTCAATCGGTGACCGGGAGCAAAAGTTATGCCATTTGAAACATAATTTTTACTTCATTGGGCAGAAAAAGAATCTACAATAACATGAAATGAAATGAATATTTTTTTTTCTTATAGATCATATTTTTGTCTACATGTGAAGCTTTGATTTGTTCCATTTGGATTAGTGATGTGAAAGTTATAAACAATCTTGTTTTTTGGACAATCTAGGCATCTTCTTGAAAAAATAACTTATAGGATTCATTTCTGCATGCAATTTTTCAAATTTTTCAGTTTTATTTTTTTGACAAGGTTAAGTTTGATTGCTAGAACAATCTCAACATTGGGATTATTGTGTTTCAATCCCATCTTAGAGCTATTAATGATTTATTTTTTCTTTCAATCTTGGACCTACTTCTACTTGACAATTTTTTAAAGAATGAAAAATAAGCATTTTTCTTTTGAAATTTTTTTCTAGACTTTCAATTCAATTCTTCAATACAAAAAAATTCAAATTCAAATTTCATGGTGCAAAAAAATTCTACAAAGGGCGGTCAAAGTCATCTGAAATTACATGCTAGTGTTCAAATTTTTTTTTTCCAACTTTGAATGCTAATATCTTCCAATCTATATGGTCAAACTCCATGAAAATTTTACCACATGATTCTAGACAAATAAAGTACAAGATCCTACAGTTAGATTTTTACATAATAATAATAATAATAATAATAATAATAATAATAATTTATTTTCTTGGATGAATGCAACAAAAATGACAGTTTTGAGTGTTTTTTGACAGAAAAATAACCTTGGTCTTTTAGGGGTTAAGAAAGGTTCCAAATTTCATATCACTAGGATCAATGAAGAACATTACACGTGTTTATTGCAACCTAAATAAAATTAGCTACAAGGAAGTGTCTATATGATCTACTCAAAACAACCTTAAAAAACATGACATTCAAAGTAGACAATCATTTTGGGACAAAGGTAGTATGAAAAGGTGAAAAACGTTGAATAGTTTTATTCTAATTGATGAAATGAAACTCATGACAAGTTTCATTTAACCCCTAAAGGTTTTTGACTATGTTTTCACCAAAACCGCTCCAGAACTGCCATTTCTAATACTAGTGCCAAATTTTAGAAAAAAAAAATTTGGACACTTGTAGCCGTAGGATCTTGTAGAAAACTTGTTTAAGAAGATGTGGAAAAAATTTCAGAATTTTCCACCGAGTGGATTGCAAGATAATAGCGTTTGAATTGACAAAAATCCTTTTTTTGTCCCTGCGAAAAAACGGGCAGCTGCACTTCACAAGGTCACATTTGTATGAAAAAATGTCCAAAATGATGGTTACTCTTTGGATTTATTCTTCAAGGAAAGTTGGCTACATGCTTGAAAAATTTCAGATCATTTGGAATTGTACAACATATAGGAAAAAAATAGTAAGTAGGAAGAGGTAGAGAATGATTCAAAACACTAAATTGTCAAGAATTTATTTATGAAATTGAAAAATGCCAATCCCAACGATTGTAATGTTATAATAAACAATCTACACCCAATGTTTTTATTTTTTTTCAAAAATATTGAAAATCGAGTTAAATAAAGGACTTCAAAGTTTATTTTAGAGTAGAGATTCCATAACTACCCTCAAACTAAGAATCCTCATAACTTTTGACTCATTGATCGGAATGGAATGATTCAAAGCCTCCCACGTACATATAAATCTATAGAAGCAATTTCAAATTTTAGTTTTTTTTAAAAGTGATTTTCAAAGAAGTTTTTTTTGCTGCCCCGGCTGCCCACCGAACAATGAAAATGACATATCATTCAATAACTTTGTAACCATGTAGTCAAAAGTTACGAAAATTGGTGGACCTTAAAGCTACTCCTCGGGCACATCTTATGTGAAAATTTTAAAGAAAAAAAAGAAAAATTCCAGTCATAGTGAGCTGCCCAAAATCGCTATGTTGTCAAAAAACGGTGTTTGGTCCTTTAGGGGTTAAAGGTCAATTAAGCATAGATGAAGTTCATTTTAGAACTCGATTTAGTTATACTTTAGTTTTAAAACAAAATATAGGATACAAGATTGCCTCCTACAATGAAAAGTTACATATTTTTTTGAATTATTTTCTTGTGTCACTAGCACACATTGTTTATTCATCCAAATATATGTACATTCATCTACACATGGCGAAATCATCCTGCTTTGAATTTTGGATTTTCTGAGGTGCAAATGAAAGGATATATATATTCACTGCAAAAAGGAGAGTACAACCACCCAGGAGTGATCAGTCAAGACTCAAGAGCGGAGAGTTGCAGTAAGTCCAGACTTTTGATTCAGTCTGGTTGAAATTTGATAATTGTTGCCATACTCCAACTGCAGATTTTGGAGTACATACAGTTGAGATTTTTTGTTTGTTACAAGTGCCACTGAAAATCCATAAATGATCCAGGTTGTCATATTGGTTAGCTTTGTACTTGTTGTACCTATGGCAGTGAAAGGATTCAACCAAATTGTATTGATGAGGAATTTCTACCAATGCCTTACCTCCACGAGTCCACAAACAGAATTATATTCTACTTGTATGCTATAAGAAACAACGTTACAATTGTGAAAAAAACAAAAACAAAAAAACAAAAAACAAAAACTTTGTGTGATTTAAAATAAAAATAATTAAGGGTGTTGCCTTGACCTAAAATGACTTGAAAGCCCTTTGTAGCTATATATTATATTATGAATATGATGGTATTTGACCATAAAAACATTGACCAAGTATTGTTCAATACAAAATTATAAGGCTAAATACATGTTGTATAGAAGGACCCTAGGGCTTTTCAAGGATTAAGCTTCCCATGAAAGCCCACATACATGCTTGTCTTTGTAAGAAAATAGATATTGTAGAACTTCTACCAACTCATGACCAATCCAATATAATTCATAACAACTTCAATTCCAACTACATAGTTCTGTTGCCAGAATGAACCGATTTGCATTGTTTTGAGGCTAACTCACAATAATTTGAGGAGAGTATATATTTAAGGCATAAATTTTGTCCATTCTGCAAGACACATATCACCCTCATTTATTGCAATCAGCTCTCTAAAGCAACATTAACAAAATAAATAAAAAATAATTTTTAAAATTTTTCTAATACAAACAACTTGAGATGGGGATTTTTCTTAGATGTTTGGAATGAAAGGTTGGATTAGTATGTAAAAATATGCCTTATTTACATGTTTAATATTTATATTTCATTCCAATATTTTCATGGGATGGAAGCATGCTAATAGGAGACCACTTGGCTATAACCACTGCTTTTTTAGAAGAATCTTCATTCTAACTCTTTAATATGAGTTCAAATATAGAAAAAAATTATAGTGCATTGCTTTTTAGTTATGGCTATTTGACATAATGCAAAAAAATTTAAATTATATTAAGTTTCTAAATATCATAAGGGCTAAAATGTAGTTGTAACCATTGCTTAATTGAATGAACTAAGAACCCATTATGGATGATTTAAAGACTATATTAGATGAATAAGCAATAATTTTTTTGTAGATTATTCCAATAAGAATCCATTATAGATGACTTAAGGACTATTTTAGATTAATAAGCAACAATTTTTTGGTGGAATATTCCAATGAGGACCTCCATAAGCACCTCAATAACGTCTACTAGTGGCTCCATTGGTGTGCTTTGACCCCATGATGGTTGTGAGATTGTACTATGGATTTGAAAAAAAAAGGTAGGTAACTCTGGCAATATAGTGTTGCATGTAAAAGTGACATCAAAATATTACTTGAGGTTACAAGAGACACAATTAAGAAGGTGGACAATTTTAAGTTGATTTCTTGTTATTTAAGTTTAGAGAGGCTAGTGTACAAGTGTAGTGGTAAACTATTGAGTAAAAATAAGTAAAAACATTTATAAGAGTATTAGGTTTGTAATTTTGTTTTTTGGGATTCATGGATGCAGGTTTTGATGTACTACTTTTTGAACAAAATTGGCTTGGAAAGATTATACTAAATTAAATTTTTATCTTCCACTTCTTATTTTGGTTAAAACAAAGAGATGATTGGATTTATAAACATGAATTTGGATTTAAAATTTGAGAATAACTATTTGCATACTGAAGAACTGCCTTTTTAAATTAGCCTAGCTTACCTTTACATTTGAAAAAGTTGTCGTACAAAAAAAGAGACTGAGACAAGAGATTGGAAATTTCATTATGAAAATGCTCTTCCTTTGTGTAGACAATTGACTAAAAGCCCTTTAAGTTGAATACAATGGCCAATTTTTTTGGCCTTTTCAATAAATTTTTCTATTTTCTAAAACCATAAGCGTCAAAATCTGTATTTTTTTTCTTGAATTTTTTTCTTATTTATTTTTGTACATAAATTTTGGATATTTTTTCACTTCAACTTGAATTTTTGAAAAATATCATTTTAGCGATCTACTAGTTTAAAACATCTTAAATATTTTATACATTTTAGTAATTTATAAATATATTTTACATATTTCTTTTGAGAAGCTCATTTTTTTTGTACTAGCACTCTAAATGAAACAAAACCAATAGTTTTTTCTTGCAATCACACTCAAAATTTACCATTTAGCTCCCTTGGCAGACAAATAATTAATTAATGATTTTTATTTGAGACATTGCATGTGTGGTGAGCAACTAGACAATGGAATTTCTATCTACCTTGGTGTATGTTGTGACATGTCTTATGTAAAAGCAATCTATTTATGGGTTTTTTGGACTTTAACCCCAAGTCCACTTTTGTTATCATCACCTCAAAAAAACTATCATATTTTGTTATCATCACCATAAAATTTAAAAGTCATTCGTTATAGTAATAGGAAAAAATGTTTGTAACGTTAAAAACTACCAATACTGTGGAGCGGCCTTCAAGAGGCCCTAAATTTTCTCTACTATTGCCTAAAAATAAAGACTCTCCATAACTTTCTCATTACTACTCCAAATAGAAAGAATCAAATATTTTTATGAAAAAAAAATTCTATAAGAAAAAAATTTAAATATTAATTTTGAATTTTTGTGATTTTTTTTTGTTGCCTTACAAACTCTATTTTGTGCTTAGGGTGTCATTATTTTTGCTACTGGCATTGATTGGAATAAAAATTATTGGATGCAATCATGATATAGTTTACATTATTATAAAAAAATAATATAAAACTCCTACAACATATCTTTGTCATTGAATTTTGTGGAGAAGTCATTCTTTTTTTCATTGACATATTTAGAAAATATTTAAATTTGTATGAGAATATAAATCGTATATGATCCTTTATAATAAGTGGGATGAGAGTTGGGTGGTGGTTGATGAAGGTTGGATTACAAGTTGGATGCAAGTTGGATGATCTTATATCATTTGAGATAGTATGAAAATAGTAATTTCAACATTATTTTGATTTTATTTATTAAATATACTATGAACCAACATATTGATACATCTTGTCAATTTTCATAAATTTGGAATTGTATAAATTAGTGATATCTCTTATTAGTATAGAGGTACAATAATTAAATTAAGCTATGGAGTAATAATACTAATTCACTCATTTGAAAAGTATGTAAATTTATGAAGCATAGTAATATGGAATTAAGTTCATGGTATTTCAGATTAAATTTTTAATGAAGGTAATCTACACTACTTTCATACTACATTACAAGGTATAGACCACACTCCCCTAAATATTGTCTCAAATTCATCTACATTCATCTATATTTCATCTACAATTCATCCAAAATTTCACATTAAACACATTCATCCACATTCATTCAACATCACCCAAATTAGCATGAAAAAAACTTGCACTAATTAATTAAATTTTTGCTTTAGTTGAATTAATTTGTGTATTAATGATTGGAGGTTGGTTGATTTAGTTCATGACTATAGCTGGCTTTAGGAATGGATGCTAGAGCGGGATTTCAATTTGTTGGTTTGACATGTATATAGGAAAAGCTAGAGTTGAAGCTCCATAGTCATTTTGAATTGCAAGAAGGAAGATCCTTTTTCTGCAATGCCCTAAACAATGCCTTGTGCTCTTGTACCTAATACATGGGCATAAATTTTTTAGATCAATGGTTGTTACTGATTGACAAGCTATTGTAACATGAATATGCTTGTTATAGAAGCATTATGGTAAAAAAGTCAAAGCCTTAGCATTCAAGAATCTTATAGTAGATATTCAAACCAAACAATGAATCTAGATTTGAATTCCAATTTAGCTATTTTAAAGAAAGACTAATACTTTTTGGAAATTAAATTCTCACAAAATCCAACTATAAAGGTAAGATTTTGAGCATCTTTTTGAGTTTGAGAACCTTTGTCTATTTCTTCATGTTACTTCTTCTTCCTCTGTTTTTTCTTGTGAAACTTGAAGATTGGATCTTTGGGATGTCAAAATTTTTGAAAAAAAATTCTTTATGATGAAAATTTTGTCAAAATCCTAAAATTTGACAACGCTTTTCAACATTTAGTTGATCTTGACGTCCACTAATCATCAAGCTTCACAAGAAAAATTGCGGAGGTGAAAAAAAGCTACTAGGACGAGATAGAGAAAGATGTCAAGTCCCATGTATACTTTCAAAATCCAGTTGTCCCTTGAGAATTGGTTTGCCAAAACCCACTTTAAAGAAGTGTCAATGTTCTTCAAAATCAACATTAGATGTTTTTTAGCTCCTGTGGAGGGCTGTGCATTCCAAGACTCTGAAAATTGTGCCACAGTATCTGCCCTAGCGAGGTAGAGAGACTACCATGTCATTTTAATTATTTTTTTAATTTTTAATTATTTTAATTTTAATTTTAATTTTCGTTTTAAAATTTTAAAAAATTATTTTTTAAAATTTAAAATTTTTAACTTTTTAATTTTTTGTTTTTTAATAAATTCTGACAGCAACCATTCTTTAACTACTGGGAGGAACAACGCCGAGAACAGGCCTGAAACGGCTCTCCAGACCCTCCAAAACACATCTAATGCAAGAATTATAAAAATAAGAATTCAAAAAATCAAATTTAGCATCATGGCTTGATACCTACCATTATTAAGGTAGACCTTTGTGTGTAGAAATAGTAGAATGTAAGCCATCAATGTATGAAGGTGGAATTGTTAAACAAATGGTAATAGATTCATCTACTTTAAGTAATAGACATTGGGTTTCATTGGATGTTAGAGCATATATATGACTTCTTAAAGTAACCTCATTTAATTCAATTTTTATTTTTTCATTTTTATGAAGTGCCAAAGTGGCGATATAAAATGTTATAGTGGTGTTCCAAATTTCAACATTCATCCACATATTGGATACAAAATATCACATTAGTACATCACGTATCCATAATTTTGTTTTGATCCACAATCTAGCAATTTCATCCAAGATTTTTTTTTTTAAATTTTAAGTTTTCTAGCAATTTTCTACCTTTTCAGTACCATTATGTTCAAAGGGCTTGGTATTGGGCCCATTACTTTGGTGCAAATGGCTGCCAAATTGCCAAAAAACGCACTGATGATCTAATTATTAAACTATATGAACTAAGCATAAGTTTCTAGTTATCATTGAAAATGTTTGATTTCAAATTGTCTTATTAGCAAATAAAAGGGTAGTAAAATCCTTACTATGACCTCCGTTTATTTAAAGTTAAGATATGATATATTGATATTGTATATTTTATTCAAAGTCAAAAGGAATAGAAAGCTTCTACTTAATAATGTTATGCCTTATTTATCCTTGGAGTGCTTCGACGTCCAATTTTTGGACAATGAATAGATTGAAAATCACTTCTTTTTTTCATTATTGCTTGGATGAATGTCATCCTAATTTGTGGAGATACTTTTAACAAGTTGTTGTCCTATCAAATGGTTGGATTTGGTGTTACTAGAATACATATTTTTTCTAAAATTACAAATGCAAAAATGTATCAAGTGGTTGACCAAGCCAAAATTGCATTGATTCTAATTCAAAACTGGATTTGCAAAAATGAGGGCATAGATTTAAAGAATAAAAAATTTCAAAAAATAATTATATGTAGAAAACCTCATTTCAAATCCATTTCAACAAATTTTACACAAAAACTAACAATATTTTGCTTGTAACTGAATTTCAAAGGAATTTTGAAATTTTCCTTTCAAAATTTACAGAAAAATATTGATGACAGTATTGGTGAATCTAACCATACAAATAGAATCTAAAACTCAAAGTCTACATCTTTCATATGTTTATCAATTCCAAAGTATGTTTCCACAGAGTACTTTATGATGTTTTTTCTCAAATCGTCAATTTTGGGCTTTCAGGGGTTAATCCCTAAAGCGGGACCGTTTGTTCCTTGGGGGACAATTTGGGTCCGGGTAGGTTCCTATTGTCTCAATTTGAAGTGAATTTTCTTGAGATTTTTTGAGGTTGTGTAGTTTTGTGAGAGCTTTGTGGATATATAATTTTTGTTTCAATCGGATGCCAGATGAAAAAGACATGGCACAATAAGCAAGAATGGGACAGTTTAAGCATCTTCTTCAGAAAAAACTTTTTGTTCAACTTTGAATACTAATATCTTCCAATCCGTATGGTCAAATTTGATGAAATTTTTACTAAATGATTTCAAACAAGTTAAGTACAAGATCTAATGATTAAATTCCCCCCAAAATAATTTTTTTGGTTTCCTTAAGTGAATGCAGCAGAAGTGGTAGTTTTGAGTGGTTTTTGACTGAAAACACCCTCGGGGCTTTAGGGGTTAAGTATGTTGGAATCTGTTGTAAGAGATTTACAATGTTGTGACAACAAATGAACCAAATCAAAAGCTTCATGCACAGAAATTGTAAAGGCTCATAAAATTAGGGTAAAGGAGGGTGCTCTAAAATCATCCCCTCCCTAAAATTAGCAATTTGTACTGAATTAGTTATAAATTTCTGAGCTTGAAATTTTGAAGTGCTCTGACATCATCCCCACCCTAATATGTTCATTGTGGATACATTGAAAAGCCCAATATGTAGGCATTGTTAGAGTACACATTTTACACATTAGAGTACACATTTTACAGCATGGGCAGTTTAGCACACCCCGCCTTATCCACCAGTAACAAGAACGCATGTAGTCCAATCCACATGAATCCAAATAATTGGTCATTGGCTAGAAATTGCTTAAACATATCATCCATCGTTCATTCAGACTTGAGTGGAAGCCCAGTGATCTATACGATTTTGGCTGCTTCAGCTCAATCTATACAACATTTTAGCCAACATATTTACAACGGTTGAGCTGAAAGGAAACGCTGGAAGAATGCCAATGCTTCTGCCGGTTTGTACTCCGGAACAGTGTGCCCAGATCCCTGTAAAACACAACATGCTCAACATCAATTGAATTGCTACAAATCACTTTAATTGTACTGCATGCTCTTGGTTCCTTGCTGCCACCCATAAATGACGATGCACTATACTGACAAAGTCTTAACGTTCAGTTACCAGGTATACGATTCATATAGTCCTCACACTGAAATAGCATTTACTGTTAAAAAAAACTGGTTTCGTTTTGATGTTCGAGTGAATTTCGTGGCATTGGCATTAAAATTGATATTATATTGAAAAGCATTGAGTAAACATATCCCATTATCTTAAATGTTATTCTAAGTTCAATGAGATAACCGTCCAAGCATATTAACTTTGTGAATTTGAAAGGGGATGTTTTGACATCCTGTTCAAAACTTAAGGAGCAACACTTTGTGAAGCATTTCTCCAAAAGCTACCTTGAAATTCTAGCAATTCTAAAGAAAAAAATAATCACAACTCAGGATATACACGCTCTGGGTTCTTTGCTGTTGGCAGTTTTAAATCTGAAGGTAGATTGCAGTTTGAAAATATTTCCTCAAAAGAGGGTTCAGAGGATGATAGATCACCTTGATAGTTGCAAACGTCAGATTGTTGGCAAATCCCTGGGTATATCTGCAGAGTACATGATCACTGAGCTTAGGAAATGACCCCTTAAAAGGTAGAATACAAACTGAAAGTGAAGATATTATACTAAGGAACCGGATCCAAAAGTCAAGAGTAGAAAACAATACTCCCCGAGGTACTCTAGAAATCATATTAAACCATATCAATTGCAAAACCCCTTGCGCAGTTCTAATGTACACCTTCTACCCAGATCCTAAAGTATCTCTAATGGATGGGTTTCCTACTAGTGAGTGAACTCACCCAGCAACTTGGCGTCCAACAAACCAAGCCCTCCATTTATCTGTGACCTTGTAACCAAGTGAGGATGTCCAAGCCTCGGACCCCGTGTAAGGGACACACATATCGTGATCACCACTGCAAGCAAGTTACATTCCCAAATGTCAAACATTGCGATTCATATTCAAAGAAACATTAGAAGAAAAAATTACAGATTTAGACGCAGAATTCCATTCCGATCCTGACTAGTTGACCATCCATGTATCCAAAAAGCATGCACAGCAAAAAGTTTCCGAGTTTGTATCAACAAAAACATGCTCTAGTAGCGTAGTACATTTGTCATCTTCAAAACCAAATAAACTCCATGGATTGAGCAATAGTGAATACAAGTAAATCAAAGTTGTGGATGCCAAATGACTATGGAATATCTTCTACTGTAACAAGGGAATGGAAAGATAGAAACCTGTAGATGAGAGCACGATAGCCGCTGGTTGTAAGCTCCCGATGAATTGGTATCATGCTGCCAGCATCATGATAGAATATGATATTGTTTGTACAGAGGTCCCAGGGACCAATGTCTGCAGCCTGGAAATGAACAAGTAGATGACCAATTTAGCATTCGCTCCAGTTGGCTAGCTTGTACTAAAGAGCACCCGGAGGACACCCAAAATACAATAAGGTTCTTTCCGACTAGACCAGTGCTTTAAGACCCTGCAAACGAAGACCCCTCATCCCAGCTTCGGGTGCTCTTTGAAGACCCAAAAGAATCACGAACCCCATGGAGTATAGCGAGAAGAATTAGTGATTAGGCCAGAAGACCTTCATGCACAGAATCTAACAAAAATTCCCCCCAAAGGTCCCCTACAAGTTGATCTCATTGAAACTTGGTTTTTAGAAATACACTACGATCCCTTATACTTCAGATTGGATTTTGTTGCCTTCAATACCATATACAGCACCAGGTCCAGCTCTAGTTCGTACTGAAGAATTGGAGGTCATCCAGTGTCATCAATAGTCAACATAATTTCACACTAAGGATTGAAATAGGCACTGACCGGCTTTGCATGAAGAGCAGTTCTCACGGAAGGGTTGTTCAGCCAAGTGTCAGCGATACGATCATCCTGTACAAAGAGGGCCACATAAGAGTACACTATCAATTTTTAAGAAGCAAAAAATATCTAGTTTAGGACCTAAGAAAAAAAAAATAATGCGAATTTGAAAGTTCAAGCCATGTATCTATTAAAAACAGCACGTATAAATTCGTGATTAAAAACGGGAAAAATGTATGCGACTGATGTAAAATTCTTTTCAGCCCTGAAGGACAAAGTTTCAGAGTTCAAAAATTTCCAATTTTGTTGACCATATTTTGAAAAATATAATTCAGACACAGCCAAGTATTATCTGTGAATAATATTGCATATGTGATAAAACAATTTGTACTGAACTCAACCAAAGAAAGTCCTAATATGACCCACTCAAAAGAGCCCCCCAAAAGAGGCCCAAGATCCAAGTGTTATTTCAGCAATTTTGTGACTTCCTTCAAGCTCGTTGAATTTATTTATTATTTGACCAAAACCTGCAATAACTGTCATTGACTTTAATGATGTAAAACTCGGCCCTATCAGAATTTTAGTTTTTTACAATATGACCAATCGGACCGGTCATTTAAAATCACAAATTCTTGGTCGTTTAGGCAAAAGTAGAGTGCGGTATCTCAGAACCATCAATTTGCCAAAGGAAGACAACAGATGAGGAGATCATACCGTGCACGGCACATTTTCAGCATCAAACAAGGCATGGGAAAGGCTGGGCCAAGAGGGAACACGCCCAGCTCGGAGGGGAAGTCGCAAGGGGTACGCTCGACCAAACTGGCGTTTCCTGATTTGGTGAGGCCCCTTGGTTTCACCCAACCTGCGGAAGCTCTGGGGCAACCTGGAGTTGCTTCGAAGAGAACTGCTGTCAGGATAGTAGCAGGGCTCCAAAATGTCATATACATTGATTTTTTCAACGTCCTGCACTTGAATAGTATCATCAAATTAGGAAAAACATGAGGAAGAAAACCCTGTCACAGCGCAACGCAGTTGTTGCCCGAAACTTACAAATAAAATGAAGATATGGTCTCATCTCAACTAGCAACTCTGCAAACAGCATTTGATATTCGACAGAGAAAGAGGTGCAAAATTCCAGAGAAAGGCTTCAAAGATTCGGAAAAGACTAGATATTCTGTGTTCGAAAAAACGTGGAACTGGGAAAACATTTCTAAGCAATCAAGGTCAATAGGGCCTAGATATTACCCCCCAAGTCCTTAAGATAAAAGCAGAAAGCTCACTTTGAATACAGTAACTTTAAAAAGAAACATTTTTTAGTGTCGTTACAAATTTTGTCATAATTTTCTTCTTTTTATTGGAACATTCTATTGCCTTCATTGAAGTTTCTTAAATGATTTATTTCAACTCCTACAGATATGGAAGCAGCCATTTTTGGCCATTTTGGCAAGTAAGGATTAGGGCAGAAACACAGCCATTATTCCGGTACTCAAAGCATTCAGAAAATAATTGACTGAAGAAAAAGTGCATACCGCATAGACATCGTTGAGCTGTGCAAGGCAGGCTTTGTCGGTGGCATTCCAGTACGTTCCATTGCAAGCTTTATTTACACTCTGAAAACCATTCAACAATTTAGCAAACACAATTCAGCACAGCATCAAATAGATCTCTCCTCATGACAATACAAATTCAAATAAAAACACAAATTGGGATGACCAGTTTCGTTGCAAAACTTGGAAGTATGAATTATCTAGCTAAACAGATCCGTATTCCCCATCACTGCCAATTGAAATTTCACCTACAGACTCACCTTATACATATCGTTAGAGATGAGACCCATGCCGTAAACAAACGGAATAATCGCATCCCCATCAAACTGGTCGTCCGTGCAACCATTACCGACCAAATAGCCCTGCAAATGCCAAATACTGGTGCACATTATTATATCATCCCTAGTACCAATAGAAGACAAGTCTTTATAACAGAGGACCAATCACAGCTTCAGGATATTTCTGAAAAACAGTATAATTCCCATATTAGTTAGAAGTAGGGGGTAAGAAAATGTGAACAAATGTAGGTGAGTTGACAACTAGGTTTTAAAACTGCCACTATCAATTAAAACACTATTAGCTGTTTTATGCCCCAACATCCCTTTTCATCCACAATGTCCAATTTTCATTCTATTATACCCTAAAGTATGATCGTTTAACTTATATCCAGACGTAACGGTGCCCGGGTCACAAAAAGTCTGACCACTTACCTATTTCCTTTGTATATTTTGTAAGAGCACCATAAATGAAACTAATGCAGATGTTTTAATTAATAATGGGGTAACCAGTATGGATGCTGGACTGTACCTTGAAATTTAGCACAGGTTCTACTCCAGCCTTTATCCCTGCCGAGCACCAAAACGGAGAAGAAAAAAGGTTAAGATGAAGTTATGTTGAAGTAAGTACTTCAGATGGAACAGTGGAACTACACTGAACCCTGAGAACAGCCCAATCAATATTCAAGCCTAAGAACAGCGCCGAGAATCCTTTGCTTCTCATGCCATAAATTATTTCTTACTGGACTTCAACATCATATCTGGCAACATCAAAGAGCAAGCAACTAGTCAATCGCAGACACATGCATCGAGCTTGATCAGGGTCAAACATACCATGAGCGACATTTCGGCTCAGAGTTGGCACATAAATGCCAGCATACGATTCACCAGATATGAAGAATGGATTCTTCTGAAACTCTGGATACTCTTGAAACCACTGAAAATAAAAATATAGAATGCAACACGAGCAAGTCCGGTAATCAGAGATGAAGTAATCAATAATTGCACTGAAACTGACATTTTGTGCTCAATTCTCAACCTATAATTTGAGTGATGGAAAGCTACATTAACATACGCTCGTCATGAGTTATGTGTGCATCTGCAGATGCACGACGAATATGACAGCAGTCTATACACAGAGCCAGTAACAATTTTTGAGATTTCTTGTTCATCTCTGAGTCAAATCTTGTGAATAATAGCTTGTTTGAAAGCTATGAACAATGCGCACCTAACAAGCATTCTGATTCTTCCTAATTTTGTAACAAGCAGTCTAATTTTCAGTATATTGAGATAGCAATAGCCAATTGACGTTGCCTAGGGTTTCAAATCACATCAGCCTCACGTTCATACCCAAAGTTCTGGTTTGAGAAGAGAACTCACAATTCAAAGATCTCCTCAAATCAACGGACACTTTAATCTCTTTAAATCTTCCTACCTGGTGTCCCAATTTTTCATTATGACATAGTTTAAATGTGTTACAAGTATACTAAATTCAATGACATGGTGGCAGGCGTGCAGAATATTCTAAATGGCATTTTAGAGAAGAGAGGTTTGATTGTAGCAGTAGCCTCATTCAGAACTAATGCAAAGCCAATGAAACAAAATTCTAAACAAAATTTCTAAACAAGAAACGAACTGACCTTCAGCAGAAAGGCATGCGTGTCTCTCGCAGTTTGCAGGTCACCAGTGATATAGTCGGCCCGTGTCTTAGAGAACGAGTACCCAACTCCTGCTGGTGAATCTACATACAACACACTTGCAGCCTGGAAAGGCACTCCCATTAAGACATAGCACAGAATAATACAATAAGGCAGAGGATACTACCATAAACTGTTATAGGACCTAATTCCCTCTTCTTATACACATCTAACACTCGGTTGGCCTTGAATTAGCAAGTTGGGTGTAAGCATGATTAGGTCAATAGCCACTCATCTTTGAATGGACATAGGGTTATCCATTACCACTAATAATAGTCTAAAACCTCCCACTTTGAATAATTGCATAAGAAATCATCATAAAAGAATACTTAAATTTGGCACTCATACTCAGTGATCTCTCCAGTAAGCTCCATTGAGTAATATCTTCATGAAAGCACACTACTACAAATTGGTTCAAATGCTCACAGTGACGGACAGTGCATTCTGCAAAAGGTTGGAAAAAAGCACCTTATTCCAGGAGTATGGATTCAATGTGAGCTTCGGCAAACCGTCGGATGTGGCAGCAGGCTCAAATTTGAACGGCCCTGTATCAAAGCCGTGGGGTTAATTAATGGTACATTCTAGATTCCAATTTGCATTTCTCTCTGTTCTTAATCAACATCTTGTGTTCATGAGCTTCAACCTCTCAGACGCAATTAAAACAACCTTGGGAAAACTCTGAGCTACAAAGCAGAAACGCCGTTTGAAGCTTTTGGGTGAAGCTTGATTTGGTTAAGGAATGATGAGCACCAAAACAAGCTTAACCTAATCAAGAGAACAAGGCGTGTACCATGCTCATAGATGAAGCCATCGAAACTAGAGCAACCAGGACCGCCATTGAGCCACAAAACCACCGGATCAGTAGCCGGATGCCCTTCCGATTCCACAAAATAGTAGAAAAGCTCTCTCCCATGAGTCTCGTTCACCGACACATACCTGCGTGGGTCACCATTTCCAACACAAAAAATGTAAACAAGAACGTGGATACAAATCTAACAGAATGTATACAAAATGTAAACCCTAATTGAAAATAATTGAGTGCAAGCCTTTCATGCATACCCTGAAAACCCTAACTCACCCAGCATAGTGTTTGGACGGCAGAGTGCCGGAGAATCCCGGCACCGACTTCACCACTGCGCCGGAAGGGGCGCCGAAAACTCCCAACGGCAAAATCGCAACAGAAATGCAGGCAAGCCACAACATCTGCAACCCCGCCATAGTTGCGGCAGCGGAAGCTCAACACCAAAACACAACAATAAATCTAGAAAAGATGAGCGTTTATAGGTCGTGGCCAGGAAAATAGGGATTCCTCATTCCGCAAGATACCTTATGAAAGGTACTTTCGTTTCTTCTTTACGGATGGCTGCCTGTATGACAAACGCCTGTGTGGCTTGCGGAACGCAAGCTGATGTCCTGACACGATGGTAGAGTGCAAATGGTTTCATGTGGTGTGGGAATATCGTGACCTCTCATCCATGTCCTCATCCATGCAGGCGGTCTGACGCTGTTCTCCTCGTGCATCAGTGGCGTAGAATGTTCTTCAAATTTGAAGCTCTCAAGGACTTATTCTCTGTTATTTTATTCCAGTTCTTCAGCTGCGGTTGCGTGCAGTATTTTCCTCTGGATTCTCTGATTCTGGGATGGCAGCGTTTGATTGGGTTTGTAAGTCTTTAATCAAAGAAAATTTGTTAAAACTTGATTAAGAAACACGCGATGGCGATGGCGAACCCTGATGTTCTACTCCATTTACAGATGCAGAAAACCTCGCGTGACTCTTCAATACGCATTTGAACCCTGAATCCCTAATCCCTGTACTCCTGAGTAGAGTGTTCTTCAAACTCGGAGCTCTCAAGAACTGTTTTTACTGTTTTTTTCATTCAATCATTCGGTTCCGTGCAAGAACGGGTGAAATTGACTGCAATTTTCCTCTAATTCTTTGTTTTTTAGGTGGGATTTTCAGATTTCGGGATGACAGGCGGTTTGATTGGATATTCGATTTTCGTATTCCGCGAAAACTCAAATCATGAAACGGACGACAGCGACGGCGATGGCGATGGCGAACCTGATGTAATGCTTCATTTACAGAAGCAGAGAAGCTCGCGTGATTCTTCAATGCTCCACTCAATAGCATTCAACCCCTAAACCTTAAACCCTGATCCCTCTCTGAACCTTCCCGTGATTGTCATTCGCGTCTCCCAGATGCTCACGGGGCCATTAACTCGATCATCATTCATGATGAGGACTATAATACAGCCTCCATGGAACCCCAACATCACCACAGCTTCTGATCAAACATACAGCGCAATTCTCTCTCCACCATGGCAAGAACTTTTGCTCTGATGGTGTTCACGATCATGCTCGTTTTCCCAGTGGCGATGAGCCACCTGTTCGCCACTGCGAATGCTCAGAGTCTCTCACCAGCGGGTTCACAAGAGAGGGATCCCGGAGGCCAGTTGTTCAAGGGGAAGATGAACTTCGATGAGGACTGGAAGTCGGATGCAGCTCCTTCGACATGCACTTGCACTTGCACTTACCCAGGAGCTTCACCCAAGACGCCGTCCCAGCGATCTCCTGTTGAGAGGAACAGGTCGCCACCTCCTCCGCCATTGGCTCCATATTGGCCTTCTCCCAGCAGTGATGCACCGAGCTCCAAGTCTCCCGTGTCATTCACATCTCCTCCTCCACCTAAGACCCCGTATGGTGATGTTCCCAGCTATGAGCAACCTTCGCCTGTCGTAGAGACTTCGCCTCAAACCTTCGTTCCTTCTCCTCCACCACCACTAGTTTACTGAGGTACTTCACTTGGCCCTCCTCTCCATCCCACTCTTGCTCTTATCATGGAATTTGTGTATGAGTTGATGAGATGCGCCCACTCTGCTCACTGAATTTGTATATGAGCTGATGAGTTTCTCCCACTCTGATCATTGAATTTGTGAATGAATGGCTGAGTTGTTGGTGGTGTAGGAAACAGGGGTCAGTGGCGAAGATTGGATCATGTCCCTAACAGTTTGTGTTGTTTACCTTAATCTAATCGTTGATTTTTGTATGAATAAATGAGTTGGTGGAAACGGGGGTCAGTGAGGAGACGGGATCAGGTCATTTCAACAGTTTTTTTGTCCTCAATCTTACTCTGATTGTAGAGCTGGTGTGTGTTTGCCTCTGCCCGACAGTTTTGTCACCGACATTTTCGGTGATTGGGGTGACTGGAGTGTGAGCATTTGGATTGCACACGAAAAGTCATGTGTTACGATTGATTTGATACTATGCTAACCAAGATTGATGAGTGATGAATATTCTGTATTCGAATCAGAATAAATGTACTTCGCACAATTTCAATCATATTTTACCTTCTTGTAACTCAAGTACTTGCACATAGTCTGATGGAAAATATTTGAGAATTTCTAGCAAGAACATCGTAACTCGCTGGAACATTTGAATGTCAGCTACCTTAATACTCTGTAATGCTAACCTTCATGTTTGAGCTCATGGGAAATGGCAGGTGGGCGAGTGCATATGCTTATTACAGATGGGGACATAAATAAGCTGCATCGAGAGTGAGGACGTCATTCAACATCATGTGCAAATTCATTGACATGTTTTTTCCTAAGTCCTACAGCAGCTTTCGATTCTTAGAAGTGCAGAAGGATAGAATTGCCATGGTTCTGTGTGCATTTCATAGGAAATATGTGATACAGTAGCAGCAGAGTATATATAGACACTAGAGTTCCCAGTAGTTTCATAAGTACTTGATTATCAATTGTGTAACTTGACAGGATAGCTGTCATGCATACTTCAATATAAAAACTATTTGTTTCTGTTATTGATTGCACAGAAGTAAATTGGAACATATCCTACTTCATCAGACTTCCAAGTCTCTTTCTTCGTCTTTGTAAGGTAGTAAGCTTACTACCTTTTTCTTGTCGGAAATCTTGCCATGAGCAGTTCGTAATTAGGCCACATGTGCAGTGAGAAGTATAAGGTAGAAGCACCAATTGTCAACCACGCCTCGTATCCAACCTCCACAGTGTGCTATTTTCAACCTTAGGTTGGAACTCAAGCTTGGAATGAGTTCTTTTGTCTTTTTCAAGATTGGGACTAATAAGGTTATAACACATGTCCTCACACTCACTCACGAAGTAGTGAGCAAGAAAGTAGGAAGCAATGAGCACGAAAGTAGTTCTTGAATGATGGGAATTGGAAGACTCTAGACATTGGCTATGGGCCTAGAGTACTTTTTGGTTCCCAAAATTCACAACAACTTCAATTTTGGAAATAAAAATTTTAAATAATTCAAAATCCCCATATTTCCTATCTTCTTACATGGCAAAAATTTCCATCACCTCATAGTCTTCACCATCTGCTCCTAAAAGCTAGACTTCATTAGTGGTAGTCACAGCTTGTTCACCGTGATGAATATTCCGTCGAAAGCAAGCCAACCCTACGCCGCCACCACTTGAATGTTCATTGTTCACCATCACGGTGAACAAGCTGTGACTACCACTATTAGAAGCTGCTGGACCTCCGAACTGGACCACCAGCCTCATGGTCCGAGAAAAGTGGAATTACAGACCTGGAGGGGCCGGAGGGTCCACTGGATAGGGTATTTGCAGTTTAAAAACAAACTTCAGGTCAAGATGCTTTTAAAAGCTGCGCATTTGATAGGTAGCAGTCCCAAGATATAGTGCTCTTACAGGCTCAAGCGCCCTCCCGCACTTGGAGCAGTTCAGCAATGGAGACCACCTGGAGGGTTCAGAACTGGGCCTCCAGGCAGCTAATGGAGATCAGCTCTAAATGATCACTACCGGTGCTTCTACCTTATTTCGTGAATATGATAACATACAAAAGTGGAAGAGTCAAAGCCAACCTCAGGTTTCAGTCATTTATAACTTAATCATACAATATTCAAACAATATGAATTCTAATAAAGGAGGGACTAAAAACGAGTACAAATTTATTTAAAGAAAATCTTTTCGAAAGGAACTGATAGCCGCGACATTCAAACCATTAAAACGAAGATACGAATTTTCCATTGGTTGCGACATGAACAGGAGTACTGTATAAAAAATGTGCCAATGATGTTCACTTCATTGCAAACATTAAAAAACCCCGTAAACTCAATGGAAGCCACACTTCAGGATAAATGACAATCTTTCATTGGATGAGGAGATACATTCTTTTCTTTAAATGTAAAGATTACTCCGCACAATCATTACTATAGAAAAGGGAATCAAACACGTCCAATCAATCAGATAAAGAGAAACACGAATATGTGCGATTGGAGTTCAAATAGCTATTAAAATTGAAGAAAACACAGCCTTTACACACTGACTTTGCTGTCAAAATCTGCATATACAAGGACAGCAAACCCTCAGTCTGTACAGTACCGTCACTACATATCATAAAAGGGTGAATCCCTCTAAAATATGTCGGAGAAGGTGGGCAGCTTGACCGTGCCCTTCTTGTGAAGGGGAATGGTGAAGGTGTGGATGATCGGGAGCTTGACCTTCACACCCACGTCGAAGTCGTAGTCGATGTCCCAGTCGGCACCGATGTCACGAAGCAAGTTCATGAGGAAGCTCCACGTCACCTTGGAGCCCACTGCGATACGGTTGTCCGAGTTCGCTTGCACCGCGTCCGCGTCAGTTATACTGCCCGACGTAATCTCCCTGCAATCCGCAACACGAAAAATAAATTAAAAACAATAATTCATATTTTAATCTCAACTTCAAAAAAAAAACATAAAAAAATCACAACAACCCCATGGTGTGCAGCTGATTACATTCTCACGGATGTTAGGCTCTGCAAAAATGTTTGTGAAACCTCAATAGAGCATACTTCTCTTAAACAATTTGGCACAACAAGACAAGACCAAACAACTCAAACTCACAGATGGTACTCAAAGTACATTACGCTTGATCCCCACAAATGGTAAAAGTCTTCGCTCACCACCCACAAAGGCTTCGTTACAGCAAGAAAAGGAATATATGACAGTCAAATTTTAAACCCTAAATAGATGGGAAGGAAGTACCTGTCGCCGCAGCGGAGACGGTAGGTGATCTCGAGAATGGGCAAGTCGTGATCATATGGGTTGTGGATCAACACATCGCTCACGAGCCCCACGGAGTCGCGCGACACGTCCTTGACATCCACGTCGGTCAAGTCGGCAGACGGCTTCTCCATGTGCGCGATCTTGTCCGCCACAACTTCCTTCGCCTTGCCCAGCAACCCCGCCATCGCGAAACACAAAGAACAAGCTCCGATTAACAATCTTCGTAAGCCTCAGTCAAACAATCTCCACGTTCAAGAAATTTTCACAGCAAGAAATCTCCACGGCAAACTTCTGATCAATTCTCTCAAACACACTTTCAATTCTGCAAATGTCGGATGAACATGGAAACTCGAGTAGCTGCCCATCAATATATACCAACCTCAAGTCATCGCTCACCACCTCGCACCTTCCTTCCCTGACATAACCCACTTGGCAACCGACCACTTTGGTGCAGAGATGGATCTACAACAGTACAACCCCGAAAAACAGCGCACTGTTTCAAAGTTCACTGTAATTGGTTGAAATTACGAAATAGTTCGTGAATTTCAGTGTCATTGGTTGAAATTTCGAAAGAGTTCGTGGAATTTCAATGTAATTACCTCAAATTTCGAAATAGTTCGTGGTATTTCAATGTAATTGCCTCAAATTTCGAATTAGTTCGTGAAATTTCAGAATGATTTGTGAAATTTTGAAATCGTTGGGTTGCGGATTTTCAACGCAGTTGCGAAGGGGGAGGATATGATTTGTGGAAGTTCCGTAAAAGCGCGATTGATGCTTGAAGTACCACGTTTTGCGACTTTGTTGTACTTCGAAGCTGGCGGAATTCGTGCAGCTGAGATTGTTCAGTTTGTTGTGACTGGGACGTCGGTGGAGGTCAAGGACGGAGACACGTCAGCTGACACGTGTCTGTTCTGGAAGAGGTCTGGTGGGCTCTGGGGCGTCCACATGGCTTAAGCCTGGATGCCCATCTGGCCGGTTATCCTTGCTTTGTCTCCACGAGTCCCTATTCACACTGAAGCTGTCCTCACTAGACCCCTTCCCGAACAGACACGTGTCACCACTCAAAATGGTCCGAGTAAGGTTTTCAGCATTCTAGATTCTCTTCAAATAGTTTTGAAAAAATTTGGCATCTTAGGTGGGGTTTCATAATTATTTAGTTTCCCTCATATTTTTTTGGGAGATTAGGAAAAATAAACGAACTTCTACAGTATCTAATTTGTATCAAGATTCAACCGTCGAAAAAAAATGCTATGCATTCTTTTTGTGTGGAGCCCCAACTTAGGTAGGGAGATTTCAACATCATTTTGTTGTCCAATTTTACATACTTCTTTGTGAGTTCAGGCTTTATTCAAATCTGAAGTCCCTGAATCTTCCTTGCAAAAAAAATTTGAGTAATGGGGCTCAAAAGTCAAATAAAACTACATTGGCAAAAGCCCGGGTAGTTTTAGAAAAAATGTTTTGCTTCATTTTACAAGTGTTGCTTTCACGTAGATGTATTACTTAAATTATGGTGTTTTTTTATTTGTTTTGTTTTATTTGATATGTTGAGATCTAAAAAAAACTGAGGCATTTGTTGGTGTTTTTGATACTGTTGGAAAGCTTTTTGCAAAGACGGGTGCACAAACTTTATTTTGTGCCGTTTGAATGAACAGTGTGAAAGTTATTGAATTTCAAAGTTTTTATAAATTTAAAATTTAAAATAAATTATCATTTATTTTGTTAAAAACATAATTTTCACATCGTATGTCCAAACGCCTCAAAACAAAGCCCTTGCACTCTTTAGTGCAGAAAGTTCCTATTTATATCACAAATGTAACCTCTCACCTTGCAACAAAGTCCTTGCACTCTTTTGTGCAAAAAAATGATTGAATTTCAAAGTTTTCACAAATTAAAAAATTAGAAAGTTATTTTTACTTTTATTTTGGTTGTAGAAACAACATAGGGCACACTAGGTTCTACACCTTAAATTAGCTTGTTTGTTTTGTTTTATTTGATATGTTGAAATCTAAAAACCTACGAGGTGTTTGACGGCGTTTTTGGTACTATTGGAAAGCTCTTTGTGAGGAAGGGTGCATAGGCTTTGTATTGTGGCATTTAGACTAATAGTGTGAAATTTTTTTAATTTTTAATGAATAATGAATAATAAAAAATTTGAATTAAATCATCTTTTATTTTGAAAAAAACATAACTTTCACATGGCATGTCCAAATGCCACAAAACAAAGCCCTTGCACTCTTTCATGCCTAAAAGATATTGAATTTCAAAGTTTTAACAAATTAACAAATTATTTTATTTTATTTTGGTTGTGGCAACAGCACAAGGCACATAGAACTCATTGTTTCCAAAGAAATTCTATCTATACCTTAAGGTAGGTTGTTTATTTGTTTTGTTTGTTACGGTGAGATCTCTTGGACCGTAGGTCCCCTGGTTGTATAATTGGTACTATTGGAAAGCCCTCAGTGAGGAAGGGTGCCCAAGATTTGCTTCATGACATTTGGATGTATGGTGCGAAAGTTATTGAATTAAATTTTTTTTATAAATTATAAAATTATAAAATTACTTTTACTTACATTGTGGTTGTGGCAATGGCATAGGGCACACTAGTAGATTGTCTTTAAAACCTTAAAATTTATATGTAATCCTAGTATGACACTAGTTTGTCCTAATAGTGTGCAACACAAATTTACCAAAGTCATACTATTTTGAATTAGTACAAATTGAATATTCTTGTATTGCACCAATTTCCACAATAATAAAATTTTATGGTAGTACTAATTTTCTAGGTGATGCTACTAGCCCACTTCCACCCCTCAGTATTAGAATAAATTAGTAAATTGAGAACAAGATTGTAAAATTAAAAATTTTAAACATGAATGAAATTTGATTAACAATTTTTTTGAAAGATGCCAATTGGGGGCATTTTTGTAAGTATTTGTCAATTTCTAACACATGGATCTCAGGGATTAATATGTATATTTTATATTTTTTCATAAATATACTAAAAATTATTTAAATATTAAAAATAGATGTTATTCTAATATTAACCCTATATTTTCTTAAATAGAAGCATTAAATTCTAAGCAAATGTAGAGTTTAGATTATATAATTTTGAAAAAAAGTTATAAGAATGTTTGTAAGAAATTTTAGAAACTTTAAATACAATTATAGATTGTAAGATATTTAAGCTTAAAGTGAAAAGAATTTGTTTTTACTATTTTTGATTAGATTACATGACTTTGAATCTCCTTAACTTCAAATTTTTGCAATAAGCAATTTGATTTATTAAAATTATGTTGAAGATTTGAGTTGCAGATGTAGGAAAAAAATTCCAAAAAAATACTTGAATTTCATTTCTTTAAAAACTCATTAAGTAGAAGTAGGTACAAGATTGAAATGAAGACTTTATCTTTAAGGGTAATTACAAGAAACACTTAGTTTTATTTATTGTCCGCTTGGCCTTAGAAATGTTTTTCTTTGTTCATAACTTTTGCATCATATGTCAATTTTATATAAAATTTGAAATTAAGGTATGTGTATAGTTGTAGACATTAAATAAAATTTTCACATAAAAAATATTCATTCACTATCTTTAAGCAATCTCCAATTGGATATCTATTTTTGCCATTTGAAGAGGGTAGTACTATTTTTGACCATAAAATGCAAATTTGAAGGTCAAAATTGATTCGTGAGGACTTCTTACAAAGTTATACAAGCATTCAAAGAGATTTTTCTTAAACAATATAATTTCCACCTTCTACATGTGTTCAAAGTGTAGAGAACACAATTTTTTTTCCAATTTTTTCCAAAGATACAAATGGTTGAAAAAGAACACCTTCAAGTTAGAAAAAAAATTGAAAACTTGTGTGTTTTTAAAAAAAAAAATTTAATATTTTCTAAAAATCAAACATCAAAGTGTTTATTTTTGGAGTATTTTCCATCATTCTATTTTTGTGCATAAGTTTTAGAGAGAATTTCTTTTAGGCCTGAATTTTTATAAATACATTATTGTGAATGCTTTATAAATGATCTGTATTTTATTTAATTTAAAATATTTTAATCCAAAAGTCATAGTACTCATTGAAATATATTGTTTTGAAACAAAATTGCAAGTATTTCTTGCAATGACCCTTGATAGCTCTAAGATAGAATTGAATGATTCCAGTGGCTGGATTGTTTAAGGAAGCATACACATTAGATGTTTTGGAGGGGCATTGAAAGGTTGTTTGAGGCCCTTCTCTAATATTGTGAACCAACCAATACTGGTCAAAATAATAAAAAATATTAAAATTTTAATTTTAATATTAAAAATTAAAAAATATTTGTAATATTTTTAAAAATTAAAAAAATATTCTCACAGTCCAAGAACTCAAAGAAACTCACAACCCTCTACACTATTTGAATTTTATCTAATGAATATGTGTGGAATTACGTTTTAATGAAAAATCTGAAAATTGAGTTAAGAAAATCCAATATGTTATTATTTTAGAAAGATGTTATGATTATCCACAAAGCAAGAAGCTCCATAGCTTTCACGTCACTTATTCAATTGGAATGAATCAAAGCTTTAAAAAACAAATTTTCAAAAAAATTATTTCAAATTTTTGTAGATATTCCTAGACAATGTTTTTTTATTATAATAAAAAGTTTCAAAAAACAAGACAATAATTGGGACTATAGGAGCTAAAGGGATAAAATTAGTGAAGTAGATTTCCAACAAAAGGGAGATGGCTTAGTAACTTAGTGGTCACATTTGAGCGGACTTACCGTCACATCTAAAGAGACTTATAGTCTTTTTGCCAATCCTTTACAGTAGCCCAAGAGAAGGCTTTGCCTTTATTTATGATTTTTAATAATTTTGGATAATTGAAGTATGCTCTACACATTTTGCTACTCTATTATTACATCATCCACAGTAAACATATACAAAACATTTGAATTCAAGAAGCTTTGTTATTGAGTTTGTTATAGTAGAAATATTATTTTGTACTTTGTGGGCTATGAAAATACACCCCAAACTACTTTTGTATTTCCAAGTCCAAACTACTTCAAGGATTAGTATATTTGTATTTCAAGAAAAAGAAAGACCAAGGCTTACATAGTGATAGCAACTTGATTAGGTTTCAAGATTTACTCCTCCCTGGAGGTTGTAGTGCCCATAAGATACAAATTCTTCTATAGAGAAACACACACTCGGTGAAGCCTTTAATTTTATCTTGCATATGAAATCTCAAGTTCTTTTGTAAATAAAGGTGGTCACTGGAAAGCCTACCTTTAGCATCCAATATGTCTCATCATGGTAGAGATCGCAATTAGGGTTGTTGTTCTCCACCATTGCAAACATGCCTCCGTGATGAGGATTCATGAATTTGAATTCTTTACATGATCCTTTAATGTCCAAATCATTTCTTGGAACTTTGCATGATTTTACTTATATCTTTGCATAAACATAGAATATCAAATTACCAAGATCAATAATAGTGGTGAAGTAGATTTAGGATTAATTTTTTAAAAATTCTAGGAAAGTGCCACACAACATCTCCTAATTTGGTCAAGATATGTACAAAACTAATATAAATTTGTTTCAAGAGGCTATATAAAGACCCATGCCCAACATGTAGGAAACATTTATTTCCAACCAAGGCTAAAACAAATTTTTAATCAAAGCTTAGAATGTTGTTTTTTCTCCTTTTCAAAATTGGGACTAATAAGTTTATGACACATGTTCCAAAGTAGTGAGCAAGAAAGTAAAAAGTAGTGAGTGAAAAAACAATTCTAGAATGGGAAGAGTCTAGACATTGGCTATGGATTCAGAGCACTTTTGGACTCCCAAAATTCTTGATAATTTCAATTTTTGGAATATAATTACAAAATATTAACAGTCCCCATATTTCCTATCTTTTTACATGGAAAAAATTTGCATTGCCTTGTACTGCTTATGATTTGTCTCAAAATCACTTAATGATTGATTATGTATAGTTCTACCTTGTGCGCTAAATCTTAATCCCTACCATGATAAATGAATTACATCAAATGAAATTTTATCATTTAACCATGACACACCTTAATTCCATATATTCACTATTCCACAACTCCTAGAGAAAGTCTTTGTTTAATTATGTAGATGATATATACCCTACATGACAAAAATCTAATTGGTGCAACTTTGAATCTTACGAAGTGCATGACTTTCACAGTCATTCACTTATTTGGTCCTCAAGACTATTTGTTTTGCATATTCAATCATTTACAAATAAAACTTATTTCAGTGCATCATCTCTTAGTGCATAAGTGTCACTTAAGCAATTAGTAGGTGGGCCCAATTTCAAGCACTTTGTCTAAAAAACAGTGTAGTTAGAGCTGACATTAGTTAGGTGACCAATATTATACCTCTCTTAGTGCATAATAGTCCCGGCACCATGCACTAAGGGCCACTTTACACCTAGAGACCAGGCCAATTATTCTTGAGGCCTATTGCACCAAATTTCAATCCCTTTTATGTTTGAGACTTGCCTGAATTACACATTATAATAAGATTATAATAGGGGACAATTCTCCCATATGTAAAGACCTTAGAGCCAAGAAGACGGGTCGATTCAATAGATCTAGTAAATTTTAGACCTCCTTTTTTTTCCATTGCCATTTGTACAAGATAGATAAACAAAGACTAAAGGTCTTAGTAGCTCTTGTGTTCTCCATGGCCGTGTGACATGTCATGGCGATTATTGCAATTTTGCAGAAACTTACTTTGCATCAACATCATGCTGCCATGGCAATGGTTTTTATTGTGATGGTTGGAGGGGGGGTGCTTCTAGGAGGACACATAGCATTTGGATGTATGATCTATTTGAGGACACACAATTATTTGGATGTTATTCAGCTAAGTTATTCAAGCAACATACATAATTATTTCTTGAAACTTTTGATGATTTGTACGATGTCTTATTTCCATCATTAAGTCAGAAGGGTACAAAATTTAGAGCATCCATTCCTCTTAGAAATCAGATTGTTTTTTCTTTAAATAAACTTAGTACTAGTAGTTCATTATGTGGTGTCGAGTAGAGAGGCCTTGCCTTGGGAAAGCGCTGGGCTTCTGGCTGCAAGTAGACTTGACTGGGAAATAAAAGGGATCGTAATTTAGCAAATATATGTGTGCATACTCACAAAATCTTCATAACCCACCATAAAATCCTCATATAACATCACATGTTTGTACAAAGTAGTTGGAGTAGCTCATAAGCCGCATAAGTTCCCTTGTAGGAAGGTCCCGCCATTAATATGAGTGTTACGGCCGCTCCAAAACTCCAAATTGAGAATGAAACATCTTTCTGGAAAGCTAACAACAATATCTACAAACCCTCCAAAATTCAACTTAAACTATCATACTATCCAACTTTTATAGTCGGTCAAAGTTTTCTCTCTTCAACTCCAAGGCAGCTCACTACTACTCTTCTCCCAAGATCATAACTCTCACATATAAACTCCAAAATAATCGTGTGATGTCATTTTAGAAAGATAACACAATAATCTACACAAATATTAAGTTTCAACCCAAAATAAGATATTGTCCGACTTTTATAGTCGGGCAAAGTTTATTCTCACCATTTCGAAGGCAACTCATCACTACTCTTCTTTCAAATCTATAACTCTCACATAAAAACTCCAAATTAATCGTGTGATGTCTCTATAGAAAGCTAACATGCTAATCTACACACTTCTTAATTTCAACACAAAATAAAATATTGTCCGACTTTTACAGCCGTTAGAACTTCTCTTTCTTCAAATCAAAGGCAACCTCTCATTACTTCGTCTCTAACCCTATAACTTTTGCATTGTACCTCCAAATTAAGAGAATGATAGCTCTTTAGAAATATTACATCTAGATACACACTCTCATAAAATCTCAAAGCAAAAAAGCTTCTCACCCAAAAGTTATGAGCCCTCGAAATTTCCGTCCTCTCACTCCATGGCAATTATCCCTCTTTCACTCCATCAAGCATAACTTCCACACATAAATTCCAAACTGAGCGAGTGATAGGTTTTTGGAAACCTCAAAACAAGATAAACAAGATCACAAAATTTCATTACAAAAACTCTTTTTAATCAAATGCTATCACTCTTCAAAGTTTCGGTTCTCCTTAAGCAAAATTAAGAGGAGGATGAAGAAGTCCCTCCACCTTATCTTCCACCTCACCCCCCATCCCCTCCACCTAAGCAAATTGCCACATGCCACTAAAGGCCACATAGACCACAATTTGTCCATTGACCACCTCTTTCCCCCCATAACTCTATCCTTATCTCTTACATGGCGACTACATGGCTTTCAAATCTCTTTTAAAATCCATAAGAAAGATAAAACAATCTTTATCTTTCCATTTAACAACTTTTAAAATCTACAAACAAAGTTTAAAATGCTTTCAACTAAAGAAATAAAAGAACTAATGCCTAATGGTTATCTAATAGAGGTAAAAAAGGTAGAATCTTCTCCATGTGGATCTTTAGACTCTTCAAAAAACCCTCTAATTTGACAACATTTAGTTGTTTTTACATAGTGTATGTATACACGATGCGACAGCGGTTGTGCTAAAATTTATGGAATTCATGAAAGTATTGCATCTATCATTGTTAGGGAGTTTTGTGCAGCAGTTGAGAAGCATTTAAAACTAATAGTGATTGAGAAACAATTTGCAACTACTTTGAGGAGAATTTTAGCCAAGTTTAAAGAGCTTAGGGATTACCTTATGTAATTTGAACGGTTGATAGAAGTCATATACCTATCATTGCTCCTCCTACAATCCTACTTCATATTGTTGTAGGAAAGGTTTTTACTTAGATCTACTTCAAAGTTATTGAATAGCAAATGTAGGTTCTAGAATTATGATTTTTGGATGGGCCGGGCATTGTCATGATTGGATTTTGTTTTGAAATTTAGATTTTGAGAAGATAGTGATGAAAGACAAGCTATTACCTTATAAACTAATGGGTGAGATTGCTTATCTAATGAGACCACGGTTCTATTCTCCTTCAAAGGTGAAAAAGGTAGATTATCTAAAGTAAAGGTGCACTAGAATTTCATTTAGTTCTCAAAAAGAGAGTATTTGGCATATTAACCCCTGAACGTCCAAAGTCTTCTCCAGAATTGACAATTTGAGAAAAATCATCATGAAGTACTCTTCGGAAGCATATTTTGGAATTGATGAACAAATAGAAGATGTAGATTTTGAGTTTCAGATTCCATCCACATAGTTAGATTCACCAATGCTGTCATCAATATTTTTCTATAAATTTTGAAAGAAATTTTTAAAATTCCTTTGAAATTTAGTTACAAGCAAAATATTGTCATTTTTTGAGTAAAACTTGTTGGAATGGATTTGAAATGAGGTTCTCTTGACATAGTGATTTATAAATAAATTATATTTTTTAAATCTATGACCTCATTTTTGCAAATAGAATTTTGGACTAGAGTCAATGCAATTTAAGCTTGGTCAACTACTTGACATACTTCCACATTTGTAATTTTAGAAAATATATACTCTAATAAGACCAAATTCAACCATTAGATAGGACAACAACTTGATAATTAGAATGACTTTCAATCTCCAAAAATTAGGATGACTTTCATCCAAGTAATAATGAGAAAGAAATGTGATTTTCAATCTGTTTGTTGTCCAAAAATTGGATGTCAAAGCACTCCAAAGTAAAAAGGGAGGTGGAGGATCATGCTGAAAAGAACTTATATGCCTCTCTGACATATATCAGATCTGATAACAACCTACATTTGCCTTCACAACTTGTGTTTAATACCTTGAAACAAGTTTGATGATGAATGGGCAAAAGAAGGAGAGATAATTATGCATATAGAAAGTACAAATCAACTAGGACAATTAGATAATGTAGATATTTTTATGGTAGCTATTCAAGCTGCAAAAAAGATGAGAAGATACCTTAAAATGGATGAGGTTGAAGCAGGAAGTGTGCACTTGAAGACATTGAAGAGACTGTGGTAAATGACATAGAAGGTCTAGGGAAAGATGAAGATTCAAGTGCAGAGATTCAATGTTAAAATAAAAAAAGATAAGGGGGCTAGGATGAAGAACATGCTTGTGCACGCTATACAAGTACACAAATTACTAGCTCAGTCTTTTTGGAAAGCACATTTGAGAATGAAGGAAAAAACGTTCTTTCCTTGTGACTATGATGCATTTGATTCTCCGCATGACTAAATCTAAAGTTTATCTATAAACCTATCCTTTTGTCATTCTACATTTTTCAATAAAATATTGGTTTCTCAAAAAAAATTACCATGACTGAACTGTTTTCGGCCATGAGGCCAACTGTATACAAACTCCATAGCATTGCTCTTGAAAACTCTTCTTGTCCACCTTGGTTGTAGGAGTTGGGAGTTGGAACTGGAGTCGGAATATCATTTGACTTTTGATCCTTTTCAATGTCTATGGTGCTACCTTCAGCACTAACATAATCATGAGTGGATGTTGTCACATGTTTCATTACAGTACAAATCTAATGCCACCATTGATCAAAAGAGTCGTAGAGCTTACATGTGTGGTGGTTTGACCCTGAAATTCCCTTTGCCAATTTGTCTTCTTTGTATAGCTTGTACAAACTATTGAATTTTTTTTTGCAAACTTTGGTTGTTTGGTTTAGACCACATCACATAGGGATTGAAAACATAGTAGAAAAGGTGATTTGGGCTTGATTAGGCCTTTAAACAGTGAATAAGTTGTAAATTCTAGCAGAAAAGATGATTGTATAAAAACATCATCTTGGTTGAAATGGACATCAAGGGAGAAGGAAGGTAGACTTGGATATCTTCTACAAAGATCTTTCCTCGCACTTGCGAGGAAGAAGGATCAAATCCTAGCTCCAACACAAATTGCTCTTCCAACAACCACATAGAAGGCCGCTGGAGGGAAAAGGAAGGCCTTGGGGCAATGCGGCAAAGGCTAAGGCCTTTAAAAGGCCAAATTGACCAAATTTAAAATTTGATTTTTTTCCTTTTTAAAAAAAAAATTTACATATGTAGAATTAAAACCTTGTTGTTTTTTGTTCTTCAAAAAATTTGGGTTTTATCTCGCCGCACAACAAAATCATAGTCTCCATGTTGTGA
The DNA here is from genome assembly GCA_951230915.1 of Antitrichia curtipendula. NCBI lineage: Eukaryota > Viridiplantae > Streptophyta > Bryopsida > Hypnales > Leucodontaceae > Antitrichia > Antitrichia curtipendula. The sequence continues at coordinate 2,870,028 of OX579641.1, forward strand.
TCCTTTCAATTCTTTAAGCCGGAATCTTCATCTTCTTCTTTCTCTTTCTTCACATTCTTCTTGAAAAGCTTCTTTGCAACTGCGGCTTCTTTCTTCTCTGGTTAGGGTGAAGCTACAATCTATACTTCATCCTCCTCAATCTCTTCAACGACCTTTCTCTTTGAATGAGTTGCAAGCATATCCACAATCATTGTGGCGGTGGAGGAGTAGGATTTCTAGGAGGCGGTTGAAAAAAATCAAAAACCCCTACATTACCTATATGTTCTTGTAAAGAAATTTGAAAGGACTAAAAAGCATGAGGTTTAGCACTTTGATAGCTTTGCATCATCTCATATCCTTCATTACAACTCTATCCATTCATCTCTAAGGTTCCTTCCATCTTATCTCTACAAACAATAACAACAATTTGATAAGCCCCCAAAATTTTAGTGAGAGACGTCTGCAAGGAGAAAAGAGATGAAAGGATAAAGTCAAGATGAGACCAAAATAATCATTCAGATTTCCACCAAATCCAACAGATTTGGTTTGTTGAAAAAAATTATATTTTATAAAAAAAGCTTTTTTAATCCCTAAAGGTCAAAGACTATGTTTTCACCAAAATCGCTCCAAAACTGCTATTTCAAATACAAGTACCAAATTTTAGAAAAAAAACATTTTTGGAAAAATATAAGTGTATAATCTTGTAGTAAACTAGTTTGAAAAGTTTAAGAAAAAAATTCAGAAATTTCCACCGTGTGGATTGCAAGATAATAGCATTTGAATTGCCAAATACCTTTTTTTTGTCCCTACGAAAATCCGGGCAGCTGCACTTCACAAGGTCACATTTGTATGAAAAAATATCCAAAATGGTGGTTACTCTTTGTATCCATTCTTCAAGTCAAATTGGCTACATGCTTGAAAATTTTCAGATCATTTGAAATTGTACAACATATAGGAAAAAAGTAGTAAGTAGAAAGAGGTAGAAAATGTTCAAACCACTAAATTGTTAAGAATTGAAATATGGAATTGAAAAATGCCAATCCCAACGGTTGGAATGTTGTAATAACCCAATGTTTTTATTTATTTTCAATGATATTGAAATTTGAGTTAAATAAAGGACTTCAAAGTTTATTTTAGAGTAGAGATTCCATAACTACCCTCAAACTAAAACTCCTCATAACTTTCATCTCATTAATCAAAATAGAATGATTCAAAGCTTCCCATATATATATAAATCTAAAGAACCAATTTCAAATTTTTATTTAAAAAAAAAAAAAAATTTAAAGAAGTTTTTTCAACTGTCTGGGTTGCCTACCGACCAATGAAAATGACATAGCATGCATTAACTTTTTTATCACGTAGTCAACAGTTATGAAAATTGTTTGGCCTTAAAGCTACTCTTGGGGCACATCTTGTGTAAAAATTTCAAAGAAAAAAAATAAAAATTCCGGTTGTAGTGAGCTACTCCAAATCGCTATGTTGTCAAAAAACGGTGTTTGGTCCTTTAGGGGTTAATACAAACAATGAATCTTGACGAGTGTAAGACTTTCTGACATTGCGTAATCAATTAATTGGGTACTGAATGGAATTTAGGAATGAAATCTGCAAAGCATGAACGATAGAACTTCTAAGAGCATCCCCATGGCAGAGCACCAAGGGTTCCTAACACGAGCATTAGGTGTGTCTGGGCTGAATTTATGGCCCACGGCAGGCGCGCCAAGTAAATTTTTTAGGCTGGCCATGCCAAGTTTTGCACATGGGACGGGCAAATGGTGAACCTAGCATGTGGCGTGCCATAAGTCTGATTCCTTGTACAATACATTTTTGGTACCTTGAAACGACTCATTGTCAACATTAGCCAAGATTGTTAGAAATGGTTGAGAGGCGAGGAGGTCTGCATAGAGGGAGATTCAACCCGAATCAAGTGGATTCTTTTGAACGCGGGCGAGGTGAAGGACTTGCGCAGCGTAGAAACAGGGGAGTTTTTAAAGAGTTTCAATTAGAGTTTGGATTAGGGTTTGAGGGTCGTGCCAAAGTGGAAGCGACAAGGGATTTGGTGGGCAAAAGAGAAGGCCGAGAGAGCGAAGAGCGAGGTCGTGGGGGTGCGGCGTTCAGTCAAGGCCAAGGGAGCGAAGAACGAGGTCGTGGAAGTGCGGCGTTTAGTCGTGGGGGTCAATTTCAAGGAGCGGCTGTGGCAAGAGGTTGTGGAGGTCGCATTGCAACAGATACCAATTCAGGCTCGCTGAGAGTTGGCGCATCTAAGCACGGGCCGGGAGATGCAGGTATGAATGATTGGTATATTGATATTTTGGTTTAGGGTTAGTTGGAATCCGTCATGGAACGCATTTCAGCACCTAGAAATGGGATTGATCGATCCCTTAATTTCCTCCTGAGACCTAGATGTACGTAGTAGTCCATTTCTAATCGACAGACTCCAATCAGTAACTTGAGTCTCCTTGCTATGAGTGCAAGACTTACTCCAAGTACGTACTGATGGACATATGATTGATCGATTAGTACATTGATATGCTCATTTATAGTTATTTGGAATCCGCCAATTGGTTGGATCACTCTGGATTGGGACTACTTACAATGTATGAATCTAACTTAATGTATGTGTGTGGAATCGCTTTTGCAGACATCGACGTTGTACATCAGACATGCTAGTCACTCGTCTAATCCCGTGGCGGGCTAGGAGCTTCAAGAGCGGAACCAAGGTCGATGTCACAACAAGTAAGTAGAAACTTTAGAGTAGGCAAGGAGGGGATTGTAGGGTTAGGGTTCATGTTTTTTTTGCTTCAGAATGCCCAACTTCCACCTATAGCAATTGAATTCAAAAGAGCTTGTTGTTTTTGTTTTAGGATTTTGGTATTCAGAAAAAGTGTCGTTTGAATCTTGGTTAATGAAGGTCAGTTACATGCAACTTTATTTTTTCTTGGATTGAATTTCAGTTGTTCTTTGCCTGAATTGAATTTGACAGAATGCAAAACAAAAAATTTAATGTAGTAGAATTCAATCTAATGATCTAAATAGAAAACTAATCCATAATTGTTACAATTCAGCAAGCGTTGGTTTCTTTTAAAAGGCGTGAGTCTATTGGATCAAATGAACAGAGACAATTCAAAATTTGGTTGTATTTTACATTAATTCTAGATGAATGTGTTGCTTTTGAGTTATTGGAGTTTTTTTTTAAACTTTTTTTTAATAACATTCTCTTGCACTGGAGGTCAAAAATGAGAGACAGGGCCCTCAACTTCTGACCATCTGAACGACAATGTACTGATTGTTTTCATGCGAGGCAGAGTGCAATAGAATGAGAGCTTCCTTGAATCCAAGATCACCGTCGTGGTTTTTCTTTTTTAGATTATGTTTGTAGAAACACTGGTTCACATGATAGTACTACCGTAATCACAATGCAAGTATGGCAAAGTTCATTACTGTTTGCCTTTCTACAATATTGTATAGGATAATAGGAAGTTACTGAGTCTCTTCAATATTATTGGCATTGGTACTCTTCACAGGCTGTTTGAAGTAAGTGTGTTTGTGTAGAATTGATAATGCAATTGAGAGCTGGGTTCCTTATTTGTCACTATTCTGAAGTAAAGTAAGTTGTTGGGTCTCTTTAGTAGTTGCCATCCCTGATTCTTTTGTGAGTCTGCTTTGGATTTTGTGTATGTGTGGACTATGGAAGCCTTTGAAATTTTGAATTACTAGCTTTCTTTGACTGGCTGGCAACATTGTAGCGTCTTGTTAAATTTCCTTTGTTGATAAGGTGTGTATGGCTTAATGGATCAGCTAGTTCTTCTCTTGAACGCCTCAAACTAGTCTTAGTGAACATGGACTCCATGTGTGACCCATCTATCAATAGTGGATTAGCTATGCTAAGTTCTCTAAGAACCAATTAAAAAGAACATTCTCTATTAGATTTGTTAATGGTGGTGTTTGTTTCTCTCTTGATGTTCACAAGGATTTTTGTTCATGTTAAATGGAATCCATGTTGCAATTGAACAAGACGGCAGCTGGTTCAATTGTACTAGACAACATAGAAGATCTAGGGGTCGTACCAATGCAAGTCATGGAAGAAGGTCGCAAGAATTTCCTGAAGTTCAGACAACATTAGATGTAGAGACAAGGGAGAAGGGACACAAAGGCAAAAAATTTTAAGCTGAGGAGGAAAGACAATTAACACGAAGTGTCTTGAGAATTTCACAGGATCCAATCATTGGAAACGGACAGAAGAGGAGTGCTTTTTGGGAGCGCATTTTTCAACATTACAACGAGCAAAATCCGTGCAATTTTCAGCCAGCTTGTTCGTTAGAATCAAAGTGGGGTTTAATTAGGCATGACGTCGCTAAGTTTATTGGCGTCCTTCAACAATGTTCTAATCTGAATGTGAGTGGCGCCAATGCAGGTGAAGTTCTTCAGAAGGCCTTAGAACTGTATCGAATCAAGACACCTAAAACAATGAGTTTGCTTACTTGCAGGTCTGGGAGCTTGTGAAAGACATCCCCTGGTGGAATTTAAGGTGCACACAAGAGAAACCAAGTGTTCCAGTGATGAAGAGGAAAGAAGTGTCCTCCAATTCTGATTTCACTTTGTTGCAGCCCTTGAATAGTACAATGGTGGAGGAAATTCACTGGCCACAAGTAGCAGAATTCGACCAAAAGGTTCAAAACATTTCAAGGAGGAACGACGTGTTGCTGCATTGCGAGAGACGATTGCAATGGCCCAAGCTACAGCAACTAAAGCAATGGCGGACGCTACTCAAAAAATCACCAAGTTATGGAAGATGCCAACTTGTTCTTGTTCATGACACACTCCACATATGGTGTTATATCTAAATATGCATCCCGATACTTAAAACTATGTCAAGAGGAGGAATTGGAGAAACTCAAAACACGTTTGGCAGAGGCGCGTGTAAGGAAAGCCAATCCTCAACATCAACCTGCACCAATTCTTGTAGAATCAATAGACTTGTTGCATCAAAGAGTTGCTACAACTATGAATCCTCCAACTTGAAGGCAATACCAACACCATTCACCATCCTGCAGCCCTCAAGATCATGTACATGATGGCACATGGGGAAGTGATGGAGGTACAAGCAATCCGCATCCTCCGCATGATGCCTGCGATGTGCAAGTGGGCGGTATTCAACGTTTGTATAGTGGAAAGCAATCCCAGCCTTAGGAAAATCAAGCATCCATTGGCAGTCAGCCACAACATGACATGCTCTCTCAGACATTGCAGGTGGGCATCAAGAAGAAGTGATGGGCCCGAGAGGTACTATTGTGTTAGAAGACAATGAGGTAGATTTCGAGACACATGACAGAGACCTTAGAAGCCAGATTGTCTCCACCAAAACACAATAATTGATTTTTGAGCATGAGGACGACGAGGACGACCCTAGAGAAGAAAACCAATACGATTTTCATGAGACTTACGAATAGCATGGACAAGGCAATGATTACAAAGTTGTGGACCTTGGAGAATTGGAGCAGTATGGAACTTTTGGTCGTAGAGAAGAACAAGAACCTGGACACTTCGTCAACCAACATGTTCATGAAGAGTCGAAGGAAGGTGATGTCAGAAGCATAGGTAAGCCCTATTCAGAAAAAATTGTTCCTTGTAAGTTACCTACAAGTGCTCAATCATATGTTGTGTATCTAGTAGCCTTGCAAGTTACCTAGAAGTGAAGTCTTATTGAAAGAGGGCTTTGCAGGTAGCAGAACTAAGTGACTAATGTACGAGTACCATGAATGGAAAGAAAATGAAGGATACAATTTACTAGTGACACGATGCTATGCAGAACTGCAGACTACGTGTACGGCCTCATCTTTGTCCTCAAGATGTACGATAAAACTTTTCCAGTGTAGCTTATTTTGTTTCCAGTAGGCAAATGTTATCATATATTGTTCTTTCTCATTTCGATTCAAATGTCAGTCTACTTTTTTAACTTTTCAAGGTTAGCAATTTGCGTACTATAGGATCATTAAATTATCGGATGTATCACGTGTTAAACAAGCCACTCATATCTTCAAGGACCTTGTCATTTATATCTTTGTCCATTCACATATATGTTGATTCCTTTGAGCGTTGTTGGATGCATGGGTGTACATGACAAATGATAGTACTAATGGTCAGCTGATCCAAATTTAGAAGTGATGTCTTGATCATTTTGGCATGGAAGGAAATGATGTCGTTATGGAATTTGTGTTGGAAACAGCAATAGGAATTGAAGTTGTCAAATTTAATGCTGGAAATCTATACACATGGTGATAGTAAGTGCACTGAAATGGCTGATTACAGATTTACAGTGCTCTCAATTTCCCCACAGGTAGAGAACATCATGAAGAACAAGAGGGCAAAGGCAACACGTTTTGAGACGTGGATAGAGAAGCACGTCGAAGCTTGTTCCAAAGTTCGCATCACAAGTATGTTGATTAATAGTCGTGAAGTGTCTTGTCCATGAATGAGGAATTTGTTTGTGTAGGATTTTATTTTAGAAACAATGTTGTCTTTGAAATAACTTTGAACAAGCTTAGAATTCGTTGTGTTAGCAGAAGTATAGTCATCATTTTTCTATTGAACTAATTTATGTCTATGATGCAGTGCGATGGCTTTTAACCCAAGCGAACATGGCTATGGGTTCAAGCAGCGTGGTCAGCTGTCAATGACGCCTACTCCTATTCTTGTGCAAGCAAGTCTTGAGCTTCGAAGTGCAGAAGTCCAGACCAGTACCACCAATCGAGAATTGCAGATGCCTCGCCACAGCTTCATACCTCCACGGACAGTGTCACCCAGAATTAATAGTAATAGTAATTTACGTTGGTCACAGTCTGTGACTGAAAATCCAATACTACAGCTTGATGATTATGGCATCAACGAAGCTAGTATGCGAGCGTGTAGCTTAGAGCGTAGAGCGGGAAACTAAATGTTAGTTGAGAATTATTTTTGCAACTAAAAGGTGACCAATTTTTTTGGCAATCTTAAAAATATTTTGAGATTTTTCTAATTTCACAAATAAATTGTACCTATGACCGTGGATTGCTGATGCCCTAAGATCGTAGAAAATAGGATATTTCATAAATATCTAAAATAAAAACTTGAACCTAGGCTTCTAGTGGTCTATGTGGCAATCAATTTTTTAATGCAAATAATGAATGTAAATGAAAAATTCTGAGAAATGTCACAATGAACCCTAAACTCGTGTTGGATGGTTTTTTAGATTAAAAAAACAAAATTAACTATTGCAATTATTGAATGTGATTTTATACATATAAATATTTTTGGTCATGATATTTTGGTATATTTGTTCCTTGATAAAGAAGGTGCTCTAACTATGAATCACATCCACTTAATGCAATACAAAAAAACATTTAAGCACAAAATGGACAAAATCATAAAAGACAAGAATAAATTAGGGTCTTTTTTTTAATCTAAAATAGAAAAAATATTATAAATATGAGGTACAAAATGGACAACCTTTATATTCACCATTCACAAAAAATTAGAGTTAGCAAATATATTCCTTTAGTCCCACTAAGAAACTCCAAATTGGTTTAGAAACTATACTACTAAAAAGGTTTCATTTACCAATTTTGATTGTTGATTATTAAAGCCATGTGAAACAAAGGGTGGAGTGGATACACACGTGATTTGAACTCTAATTTTCTTGCTCAATGATCAAAATCAATATATGGAGTGGTTTAGTGGTACAAACCTTGAACCAATTTCACTACAAGAAAATGGGGGTATAAATGACTTGTCCACAATGACTGCACCGACAACAATGACTTCAAAATGATTGCACAATGACTATTTTGCAGTCATTGTTGTTGGTGCAGTCATTGTGGACAAGTCATTTATACCCCCATTTTTTTGTAGTGTTTGGAGTTTTTTAGTGGGATTGAGGCAATAATGATGAACTACTTTGCTACTTCAACAAGTTGCTTTCAAAAATATGTTTTAGCTCATCAAAGTTTACTATAGAAACTTAAATGAAAAGATCAACTCTTGCATTGAGGCAACATATTACTTAAAAAATATAATACATTACTTGAAATTTGTCCATTGGCCTATCTTTTCTAACATCTTTGTTAGCATTTGTATTTTTAAAAATGTTATCAATCCCACAAGTATAAAACATCTAAATACATTGTCCAATCAAGTTTTTGTTTTGAAATTATGTAAGGTCAATTGACAAGTCAATTATTCATATTGATCCAACTCAAGCTTGTTGTTGAATATTTGTTAGTATATATAATAAATTTAATATTTTAATGAGATACGTATAAGTCAATCATTTCTAACTTTTTACAATGCCTTCAATTTTCAAATAGATTGCATTTGGTTATCATGGTCAAACTTTTTTACAGGTTGACCTCAATTTTATTTATCATTCATTTTTAGCTTACTTTCTAAGTTCTACTAAGTTTTTAAAACTTTTTTATACCTTTTTAAGTTTCTATACAAATCATTTGTATTCATCAAAATACACCAAAGGCTATGGAAAGAATTAATCAATGTTAGCTTAGTTAGCAAGGTTGAGGTTAAAAGCCATTAATAATAATGAAATTTTTGGCATCATCCTTACCTCTTTCAAGACTTTGGGGTAGTCAACATCTTCCATATGTTTCATAGATATAAACATTGTTTCAAAAAAAAAAAACTTTCATTTAATACTAAAAGTAATATTAAAAAATATCATCTAATAGAAAGTAATTGTTTCATCTATTTAACTCCAAATGAATACTTGTTGGCACCAAAATGTATTTTCTGGGCCACAAAGATACCAAATTTTTATAAAACAAAAATACAATTTTCTAAAATAGCACTTCTAAAGCATTGTAGCAGCATAGTTCCTATCAACATTCCTAGTTATTGTTGGGGAACCTCCAAAACTCAAAAAATTGTACAACAATCATTTTTTTTACATCTTCTTTATAAATTTTTTTTTTGGCACTCTAGAGTCTTAATTTAACTTGTAATAGAGTCAACAAAAATTTATTAATATATCTATTAAATAATTAAAATTAAAATTACCATCTCCAACCTTTCAAAGAAGGGAAAGTGTCTATATTGACAAGTTACTTTGGGAGACTGCAAAATAGGAAAAAAAATTTAATTTATATATATAAATATATATATATATATATATATATTTATTGGAAAAAAATTTCAATCATTTGTAAGGATTTTTATTGATTAAAAAAGGTGTAAAAAAGAGATTTGGCATTGCAACACAATTTCAAAAATCAATATACTTTATTTTTGAACACTAATGTTGCAATTAAAGATGTTGCAAGTGCCAAATAATGCACTATGAGACTTGGAGTCAACAACATTTTTCAAGAAAAATTATAAAAGAAAAAAAATTTATTCAAAGATAAATTGTTTTTAGAACACCAATCTTCAAAAAAACTTGTCAATATTGACCAAGGTCCTTACAAGATTTGGAATCCTACAATATTCTTGTCCAAAAAACAAAAACAAAAATATCAACTCTTAAAAACTTAAAAATTTGTTGTAGGAATCTAGGATTGTGGAGAGCTTATCAATACCAATAGGGTTCTTAAATGGCCCATAGTCCTATAAAAAATTGAAAATCATTAAAATCATTAAAAAAAAGTCACATATATTTATGAAAGTTGCAACTATAGCTAGGCCTTTACTGTAAGCTAATTGTTGAAAATGACATCATCCTTATGAGTCCTTGACAAAGACTACAACCTCCATAAATAATAGTTGGTTTTACATTTTATTTATTTACTTCAAAACAATACTTACACTTTCCTAAAAGGAACCTTTCATTGACATTCCTCCTTGAAAGTGTGACAATGTTGGTACATATTTCCCTTGCATTCATGCCCTAATGCAACTTAGGACCTTCTAAAGATTACTATCTTAACCCCTAAAAGCCCATTGTCCCTTCGGGGGACAAATGCGTTTTTGGGCAGGTACCTACAGGCTGCAATTTTCTCCTGATTTTTTGAAACTTTTTTTGGAGGTAGAAAAGCTGATTAGCTACGTGGGAATATAATTTTTTTCACAACCGGTGCCTGGTAACAAAAGTTATGACGAAATAAGCTCAAAACAGGGGACGGGGGGCAGCACGGGCAGCAAAACAAAATTGCACTTTTTTAATTTTTAATTTTTTTTAATATTTTTTTCTCATAGATTATATTTTTGTCTATCTGGAAAGCTTTGATTCATTTCATTTGGATTTGTTATGAGAAAGTTATGGACATTCTTGTTTTTCGGGCAGTTAGAGCATCTTTTTGAAAAAATAACTTGTAGGATTCATTTCTAAATGCAATTTTTCAAATTTTTCAATTTTTATTTTTTTGCATGGTTTATTTTACTTGCTAGAACAATCTCACCATAGGGATTAGTGCATTTTAATTCCATCTAAAATATATGAATACTTTAAATTTTCCTTCTATCTCGTACCTATTTCTCCTTAACAGTTTTTTTAATAATGAAAATTATGGTTTTTTTATTTTATTTTATTTAATTAGACTCTCAACTCAATTCTCCACTACAAAGATTTAAAGCTCAAAACTCTGTAGTGCAAAAATTTTAAGTTAAAAATGTTCAAAGTCAAAAAATCCAGTCCCTTAATGTGCTGAAAAATTTGTTTTTTTCACTTTAAACGTAGATATCTTGCAATCTGTGCGGTCAAGAATTCTGAAATTTTTTCCACACATACTCATACTAGTTAGGTGTAAGATCCTACGGTTAGATGTGCAAAAAAAACATTTTTAATTTTTTTTCACTCTTTGCTAAAAAAGTGGCAGTTTTGGGTGTTTTTTGGCAGAAAAAAGGCCTTGGGCCTTTAGGGGTTAAAGCAAATTTGGTGTGCTAGATGCAGATTATTCATCATTGATAAAACTATCAACTCCATTAGAATCTTCCTCTTTGCTAAAAGGAACACAATTTATGCAAGAATGGCTAGGAAAATTCACATTTTTAGCTTCACTGATGAGTGTGATGATGACCATCATGCCTTCATACAAACTGAAAATAGCAATACTTTGTGTTCAAATAGGGTATTCTACAGTGGCGGGCTTTACACCTTTAGGCAAAAATTCTTTCCTCCTACCTTCAATCTAGTGATCCTTCCTAGAAAATCAAATTCAATTGTATTCTTATTTTATTCAAAATCTCACCATTTGTTTCAAAAAAGAAAGAAAGAACAACAATTACACTCAAGTCTCTAAATGTTGTGTAATATTTTTACAAAAACAACTAAATAGTCTTGAAAAATAATTTCTAAAAACACTTTGTAGAAAACAGCAGCTGCACCTAGGGGTCCATGGGAATAGCATCGTTACCGATGGTAGTCTTAGGGGGGCTTGGGTACAGCTGCAATTTTTTTTTAGTTTAAATTTTGTTTTAAAAGGATTATTTTTTTTATTTTTATTTTTTCTCTCCAGCTGCAACTAGGGAACCCTTGGAATACCATCGGTGCCAACAAGGTTTCAAAGGGCCCCCAAGTATAGCTTCAATTCTACTATAAATTTAAGAAAACAAAATAAAGCAAATACTCTTTTGCAAAAAGTTGCAAAGTAATCCCTATAGAGACATTACTAATGCCAACTAGGTCTCTACAAAGTCTAAGCTCTTGTTGCAATTTTTCTTAAAGTAAAAGTATGTTAGAGGCTGACAATGATAATTATAAAGGTAGTTAGTCTAATTAAATGTTGGTATGACATTATTATATATTAAAAAATTAGTTTTATTTGATCAATAGAACTTGAAATCTCTTAGAAGGCCTAACAATAGTGATTGGTATTGTATTGATGAAGTGAACATACAAAGAAAAAATAAAATTATTATTAATATTTTTAATAAATTTTGAGTAGAATTTTGGTGGTCGACAACTCGTTAAGTATACCTATTGGTGCAAAGTAGAGGTCAATGAGCACCAATGACAACATCTAAAAGGCTAAAAAATTGCATGTTTTTCTATACAATTTAAATTAAAGAAAGATTATTTGAAATAGTATAAAAATGGATCTAACACTTGAGATGGAGCTTTAGTGCAAAAAGTGTGGTTGTACCATCAAGTCCAATAATCGTACAAACTACCTATTGTGCCATTCAAAGAATTTTGCATTATATAGTATACAATTGGCATTTTTGTTTTGCATAAGTAACATTTAATTCTTATACAATTCTAATCAAGCACACCAATTCTCAACTTCAGAAAATCAAAATTCCATTTTGGATGAATTTTTTATTTGATTTGTTTCATTAAATATTTATGGTTTTATATGATAATTGATTGAAAAACATTGGTGATGAACTTTTTTATATTTGACTGCATAAATATTTAGGAAACATCTGTATTCACATATTTCCTTCAACAAGCATCTCCAAAAGAGTTTTAGAATTCCCTCTATAGAAATTTGATTCTTGAGGTGACATGCCTAAATTTTGTAAAATATATATCACTTTAGTGTAATTAGATTTTGCTATTTGACCTTCACACTGCAACTAATTTTTTGCAATTGGGCATGATGGTACAATTGATTTGCAAAAATATAATTCATGTAGAAATATTCATTTACAAAATATAGGCATTATGGATTTTTGTCAGAGTAACATTAAAAATTCTATAGAGGAAAATTTGAAACTTTTATGAAGATGCTTATTGAAGGAAAGACGTATGTATAGGTGTTTCCTACATATTTATGCAACCAATTTTTTAAAATTCATCAACAGTGTTTTTCAATCAATTAGTGTAAAAATCATAAATATAAAATGAAATAAATCAAACAATTTACTAAATATGGAGTTTTATTTTTTTTAAATTGAAAATTAGTATACTTGATTGGAATTGCATACAAACCAAATCTTACTTATGCAAGACAAGAAATGCTAATTCTATTTTATGTTATACAAAATTCTTTGAATGGTATAATAGGCAATTTCTAAGGTTATTGGACTCCACTATAGTAAGACCAAGTCATTGAGTTCATTTATCTTAGTGCTTGAGATTTGGTGAGAGATTTAAGAGGTTGGACTTTGACTATGCTAGAATGGCTTGGAATATTTATCTTAATGTTCTTTAAAATGATGTAATTTTTGACAAAAGTCTTTTGGATGCCAAGGTTCCTTTCTTGTAGTCAATATTGACCTTCTTGTTATTGAATTGGATTTTGAATCTACAAGTTGATTTTTGTTTGTTTTAAGGAAAAATTAAATTCTAGTTGCTTCAGAGACTTATAGATTTGTATCTTATATTTTTTATATTGTAGATAAATGCTTCAAATTTAAAAATAGTCTTAGTCAAGATGCAATAAATCTTAATTTTTTTGTTGTTAACTTCAATCATACCTCACCTTCAATTTCACAAAAAGACCATATTTTATCAAATAATATGGTCAATGATCTAATAGTCGATAAAAATAAAGGTAATTGATGATGGAACTAAATTAGTCATATGTCATCCAAATCTATATCTTGGCTAAACAATTGCAAAGATATAATTTAGTTTATAATAAATGAAGTTATTACTTATTAATATTATCAATGTGCACAATGTATAAAAGATTGAACCAAACATTTGAGACTCAGGTATTTCTAAATGGAAGCCAAATATATTTAAGTGATCACATGTTTTTTGTTTAATAAAAAAATCCATATACATAAGGTAAAAACCACCTACATCACAAGGATTTAAATCAAACAAGTCAACTTCACTACATTTGGTAGGATCCAAGTTATTTTAACCTATATTATGCAATTTTTTTTATAAGATGCTATAAGTGACATAAGTATAAAAAAAATATTTTGCATGTACTTTATTTTTAAATCTCTATAATCTAGTAAATAATAGCTTGTTAAGGCTTCATTAGTGTGAAGAGATGTTTCCTTTATTATGCAAACCATTGAGATTGATTGTGTAAAGGCAAATTGATTCATACAAAACATATGGAATGCTAAATTTCAAGAATTCAACAAGCTTTTGACTAAAGAGTGAAATCACAATGAAAGGAACCTAATGAGCCACTTATTTAGGACACCTTCAAAAAAATACTTAACCCCTAAAACCCCGAGGCCTTTTCTCCATCAAAACACACTCAAAATTGCCACTTCTATTGCAAAGAGCAAAAAACTATAAAAATTGTTTTTTTTTGCATATCTAACCGTAGGATCTTATACTAGACTAGTATGAGAATGTGTGCAAGAAATTTCAGAAACTTTGAACAAATAGATTGCAAGATATTTGCATTCAAAGTGAAGAAAACAAGTTTTTTTGCACCTTGCTTGACTAGATTTTTGGGCTTTGAACCTATTTAACTTAAATTTTTTGTATTGTTGATTTTGATTTTCTAAGTTTATATGTTGAATACTTCAGTTGAGAATCTAGGAAAAAAAATTCAAGAAAAAAACACTAAATTCTTACTCATTAAAAAATTGTTAAGTAGAAGTAGGTTCAAGATTGAAGGAATAACTAAATCGTTAATAGCTCTAAGACAAAATTGAAATACCATAATCCCAACGGTGAGATTGTTCTAGAAAGCAAATTCAACCTTGTCTAAAAATAAAATTCTGAAAATTGTAAATATTGCATTAAAAAATGAATCCTAAAAGTTATTTTTTCAAGAAGATGCTTAGATTGCCCGAAAAACTAAGATTGTCCATAACTTTTTCATTATTAGTCCAAATAGAATGAATCAAAGCTTCAAATGTAGACAAAAAGACATAGATTTTGAAAAAAATATTTAAAAAATTTATTTTGACTTTCTGTGATTTTTTTGTGCTGCCTGCCAAACTCTATTTTTGACATAACTTTTTCTCTTGGGCACCAATTGAAATAGAAATTATATATCCACAAAGCTCTCGCAAATCCGCACAACCTCAAAAAATCCCAAAAAAATTCTCTACAAATTGAGGTCACAGGAACCTACCCGGACCCAAATTGTCCCCTGAAGGGACAAACGGGGTTTTAGGGGTTAATTTATGGTTGACTTTTAATTATCCGTACATAATATAAATGCCATTTCAAACTATATTAGTGTAGCTGTGTGTCATTGCTACAATATAGTGAAATAAAAATAAAAATAATTCTCTAATTTTTTAATTTATAAAAACTTTAAAACTTAGTATCTTTTCTATTGTGAGTCCAAATGCCATAAAATAAAGTCCTTGCCCCCCCTCCTCATAGAGAACTTTCTCACAGTACTAAGAATGTAATAAGAGATGCACAATTTTGGAGATCTTACTACAAGAAATAAAATAAACAAACAAAATAAAACAAACAACTCCATTTAAGGATATATATACTTTTAGTATTTGTTGTCATATATATCATTAGTACATAGTGTTGACAAATCTATGGACTTCCTCTTGCATCTTCATCTACTAGGTTTAGTTTTCATCAATTCATCATAACTTAGATTTTAGTAGGAAGACTCATATAAATGATGCTTGTTTTTATTTCATTGATTTCCAATTCAAACTAAGGGTTTCTTTATACTTCTACTGTATAACAAGTTCAATATGAACATTACATGCAATATAAAGGACTCAAAGAGTCAAATTATATTAATTGAATTATTTTGGCTTGACATCCACTCAAATTGTATGCACCTATTTCTTGCACGGTTTTAGGTCCTCAACAATCGCAGTCATAGGTCTTCATATTTCTAAACTCTAAAATTAAAAAAAAAATTACTTTGAATCCTTGCTCTACGCTCTACACTCATGCGGCAACATTCCTCATTATGGCATTAGACAGGAAGAAAGTGGCATAGGAAAGACAAACTTGGATTTGAATGCCCAATTGTATTGACACTTGAATTAGCACATAGCCTTTTGCAAACATATAGTACTTTATGATTTTGGTGGTATGTGATGAGGTAAACAATGACCAAATTACTTTGAATACAAATTAAGGTATTAATTATGAGAAGAAAAAAATTACAATGCATCACAATTTATCTATTAAACCAAAATTGAAGTGTTATAAGACTAAATACAGGTCATATAGAGGAACATTGAGGCTCGTTCAAGGCTTAACCTTGTATATGTAGAGAATTGTCACAAGATAGCTCTTGTATCCTTCTGTGTCCATATGTATTCAATAAGATCTCCTCTAAGACTATAATGTGTATCTTCATTTTTAATTTGAACAGTTCCAGTGATCAAATCTTTGTAAGATAGATTGCAACACACAGGAAGAACTTGATGAACATCAAATGGAAAATCTAAACCCGCATCTTCTTCGTCCTCTAAAATCATGTTGTGTAGAATGCAACCAACGAACATGATGTCTGAAATGCAATCCAAACTCCATTGTCGACATGGATTTTGGATGATGGCGAATCGAGCCTGCAAGACACCAAAACACCTTTCCACATCTTTCCGAGATACCTCTTGTTGTTGAGCAAAATAGCGTTGCTTTTCATCATCTGGTGAGTGATTTGTTTGAACAAAACATGACCACTGTGAATAAATACCATTAGCTAGCAAATAGTAGCAGTTGTACAATACACCATTTGCCACAAATTCCATGTCACTTGCTGCACCTATGAGTATGTTGCGAACCAACGGGCTCCAATCAAGGACGTTGATGTCATTGTTTGCACCAGACAAACCAAAAAAAACATGCCAAATATGCAAGCCCTTGTCAGCAATGGCTTCTAATATAATGGATCTTTTTCCTTCTTTATTCCTGTAGTCTCCCTGCCATGCCACTGGAGAGTTCTTCCAGTTGTAGTGCATGAAGTCAATTGAAGCAAACATATCTGGCCAACCTCGATCATCATTTATAGCCAATTGCTTCTCAAAGTCGGCTCTTGTCGGTTGTCTTAAATATTCATCACCAAACTCTGCACGAATAGCGATACAAAACTGCTTTATGGCTTCCATAGCAGTAGATTCAACAATTTTGCAGTATTCATCTGTGGCATCAGCTGAAATCCCATATGCAAGTATCAGCAATGCTACAGTGCACTTTTGAATAGAAGAAAGCCCTAATTTTCTAGTGGCATCACATTTTTGCAAGAAATAGTTGTCTCGAGCACAAACTCTATCCATGATGGATAAAAAAAGCAGCCTCCACATTCGAAAACGGCGACAAAAAAGAGAAGGTCTTTAGACATGAGTCTCTGAGAAATAATCAGCAAAAATCCTCTCATGTCCTTCATGCCTATTTCTCTCTAAATTCTCTTGTCGTCCTGGCCGCGAGTCTCCAGCAGATACCTCAGACTCAATAACTAAATCATCACGAATCTGATGTAAGAATTGGTTGAAGATGATGTCTTCATGTTCATCATCTTCACGCATCCCTTGTATGTGGCAGTTAATCTTGCTCTCCAAGCCTCCATACTTGCACAAAGGCTGTTGCAATGTCTTCAAAGCCAAAAAAAAAATTCACACCCTTGCTAATTCAACTATACAACTGATGTCTTCAAAGTGGAAAAAAAAACACCATCCCACCCTTGCTAATTCAACTATACAACTGATGTCTTCAAAGTGGACCCCCCCCCATTCCACCCTTGCTAATTCACCCCCACAATTGATGTCTTCAAATTAAAACCAAAAAAATCTACCTTTGTTAATCCCTAAACGTCCAAACTGTGTTTTTGGGCAACATAGCAATTTTGGGCAACTCACTACCAGGGTTGTCATAATGGACGGGTTGAGGTGATCAAACATGACGGACGGACGGGCGAATCGGACCGAACGGTCAGACGCCTTTTATTTTTCTAATTTTCCAATTGAGAAGTCACTTCCACGGTGGCGGTCCACGCTAGAATCAGGGCGTGGACGTGAAAGTCGAGGCGGGGACGTCAGTGCATGGCGCGGATGTGAAAGTCGGGGCGGGGACGTCAATGCAGGGCGCAAACGTGGGGGGCGCAAAATTCTGGTCAAAGCGTGGACTTTTGGTCAAGACGTGGACGCAGGGGCACGGAGGTCCCGCCAGGGTGCAGACTTTTGGTTAAGGTGTGGACTTTTGGTCAGGACGTGGACTTTTGGTCAGGACATGGACACAGGGGCATAGAGGTCCCGCCAGGGCGCAGACTTCTGGTCAAGGCGCGGATATTAAGGTGCGGACGTCAAGGCGCGAATGTCCCACCCCTCAGTCATAGTATGGAGGAAGTTAAAATAGAAGTTGAACTTGGTCATGGGATTCTTCTTTCCCATGGAGAGGGGGAACTCATTAATGCAGCCAACCCTTAATTTGATTTCAGGGAATATCTTGAAGTTAATGGGTCCAACCACTTTTTGAGTTCAACGACAATGTATGGAAGCATGTTGCTCCCTTCTTGGGCCCGGGCCTCTCTTTCTTGCCTTCACCAAGCGCTTGAGAACTAGGGCTCACCCAAAAATTAATAATTTAGAAAATGAAAATGAACTTCCAAACAAGAAGGATAAAATTTGTGTGAGTAGAATCCCAAAGGGTTTGGAGTCCTAATGAAAGAGAAGGTACATATTTGTTTATATTTGAGTTTAAGGATTCATTTTTTATTCTTCTAAAGTTCTAATTAGAACCTATTTGGAATTTAGGGTTTGGAGTTTACAAATCAAATCATAACCAACTTATGTTTTTTGGGCTTTTTGTTGAAGGCTTTATTTTTGAAATAAATAGCTACAAGGGTTTGGATTGAAAATTTGAAATCAAATACAAATTATAATGCATTGAAATATATTAGAAGGATTTGTTTTCGAAAAAAGAGGCTACAAGGGTTTGGATCTTCAAAACTTCAATGGTATATTCTTAGAATGGTGATCCTATAAGGTTTTGGGATTAAAATCTAATACTACTTAAGTTATTTTGGAATTCAAGTTCAACGGTATATTTTGGTAATGGGGATACCAATTACCAAACCGGTTTGGGTCTTTGGGATTGAAATTAAATACTAGTCATGTTATTTTGGAATTCAATCATTCAACTTGAAAATTTAATTTGTGTAATGGGATGATCCTATAAGATTTTGGGATTGAAATCTAATACTACTTAAGTTATTTTGGAATTCAAGTTCAACGGTATATTTTGGTAATGGGAATACCAATTACCAAACCGGTTTGGGTCTTTGGGATTGAAATTAAATACTAGTCATGTTATTTTGGAATTCAATCATTCAACTTAAAAATTTAATTTGTGTAATGGGATGATCCTATAAGGTTTTGGGATTAAAATCTAATACTACTTAAGTTATTTTGGAATTCAAGTTCAATGGTACTTTTTGGTAATGGGATTGGAGAAGGCTTTGGAATTGAGATAAAATACTTGTTAAGATTTTTGTGGAATTCACCTTCAACTTTTTTTTTGGAAGGGGCTACTAGAGGGTTTAGGATTGCAATGAAGTACTACTTAAAATATTTGTGTGTTCAAGTGTGTGAGTTTGCATGTTCAAGTTTGTCACAGAGAGAGCTCAAATTTGGCTTGGAGGGAGTTCGAACTTTTCTTGGAAAAAGTTCAAACTTGGCTTGGAGGGAGTTCAAACTTTTCTTGGAGGGAGTTCAAACTTGGCTTGGAGGAAGTTCCAACTTGGCGTGGAGGGAGTTCAAGTCTGTCACTTGGATAAGTTTCCACATATACACCCAAGTCAGGGCGGGGACATCTGGACAAGGCGCGGATGCCTGGATAGGGCACAGACGTTTTGGAGGGGTGCGGACGCCTGGACAGGGAGCGGACGTCAGGGCGTGCGGACGTAGGAATGCGGACATCCCACCCCTCAGTCATAGTATGGGGGGAAGTCAAAATAGAAGTTGAACTTGGTCATGGGATTTTTCTTTCCCCATGGAGAGGGGGAACCCATTAATGCAGCCAACTCTTAATTTGATTTTAGGGAATATCTTGAAGTCAATAGCTACATTAAAGGGTCCAATCACTTTTTGAGTTCAAAGACAATGTATGGAAGCATGTTGCTCCCTTCTTTGGCTCGGACCTCTTCTTTTTGCCTTGATCAAGCACTTGAGAACTAAGACCCACCCTCCAAAAAAAGAAATTTCAAAAAATGAAAATTGGCTTGCACGCTTCATGAAAAATAAATTTTAAAGTAGACGCTAGAAGTTTTTGGATTTATAACAAAAGACAAGGTACAGATTTTTTAAATTCAAGTTGAAGGATGCATTTTCGAATTCTCCAAATAGAAACTAAAAGGGTTTAGAGTTCAAAAAACAAATCAAATACGTTTCATATTTTGTAGAGTTCTAAGTGAGTGGGTTTATTTTTGGTAATGGGGGCTACAAGTGTTTGAAAATTGGAATTCTCATAATTAACGTATTACAATGTATTCAAATGTAGTTCTCTTTTTTGGATTCGAGTTCAAATGTTCAATGCTTCATTTTACTGATTTTAGTAACGAGAGCCTAATTATGTTTGGATTTAGCCATTTAGGAATTGAAATCAAATACCTCTTCTTTTATTTTTGGATTTAGGTTGTTTTTAAAAAAAATCAAATAATCAATTAGATACTAAAATTATCTTGGCAAAAAATCGAATACAATTTGTTTTATATTTGGGGTTCAAGTTAAATGGTTCCTTTCATAATTGTAATCTAGACATGTACTTATGTTTGGAATTGAAGTAAAATACAATCATTTTTTTGCTTGCAAAAAAGTTCAACGGTTTTGGGTTTGGTAATAGGATAGTACATCAAGTTTTCAACCTCTAAAATTCTACTTTAATTTGAGCTCACCATGAGCAATGGAACTCCCTAAACACTAATTGTAATTAACCCCTAAAGGTTTTTGACTATATTTTCACCAAAACCACTCTAAAACTGTCATTTTTAAGACAACCACCAAATTTTAGAAAAAACACAATTTAAGACAAATTTAACCATAGGATCTTTTACTAAAATGATTTGAAAAGATGTGGAAAAAATTTCAAAAATTTCCGCTGTGTAGATTGCAAGATATTAGTGTTTGAAGTTACAAAAATCCTTTTTTTACCACTGTGAAAATCCGGGCAGCTGCACTTCAGAAGGCAATATTTGTATGAAATAAAGTCCAAATGGTTGTAACTCTTTGAATTCATTCTTCAATTCAAGTTGGCTACATGCTTAAAAAATTTCAAATCATTTGGAATTGTACAACATGTATACAAAAAATAATAAGTAGAAAGAAGTAGAAAATGAGCCAAAATACTAAATTGTAAACAATTTATTTATGAAATTGAAAAATTCCAATCCCAATGGTAAAAATGTTTTAATAAACAATATACAATTAACATTGTTGTTTTTTTCCAAAAATATTAAAAACTGAATTAAATAAAGGATTTCAAACTTTTTTGGTAATGCATAGATTCTATAACTAGTGACAAACTACCCCAAACTAAAACTCCTCATCACTTTTGACTCATCGATCAAAATGGGATGATCCAAAGCTTCCCACTTAGATAAAAATCTAATAAGGTAGTATGCTCTTAAAGCGACCATTTAAGAGCAGATCGCCTTTTCAGGGAAGTTAAACTTATTGAAACAATTTTCAGTAAATTTATATAGGAAGAAAAATGGAATTGGCATCTAACCCAAGTCGTTTCATATTTTTCAGACCTTTGTAGCATTAGTTATGAATTTTTGAAGTTCAAACACAGTGGTTCCTACAAGCGACCACCTTCTGAAATGTACACAGTTCGTACATTGAAGAAAGCAAAATGTACCTCTGTGTCATGATCGCTTTTAGAACATGAGCGCTTTTAGGGCATAAGGTAGGCACCCCCAAAATGGCACCTGACCTTAAAGTGCCATCTACAGGTTGTGTACATTTTCAAAATCAATTATGTACCTATTTGGCTGGAGCACTTTCAGAAACAAACTTTGACCCTTAATAACTTTTGCATACGGTGTCCAAATGCCACGTTCTCTAGTGCATTGGAACCTCCTTTCACTTGCCAATAAGAATATATGAAAATTTGACCAGTCTAATAGTAGTAACTAGGCTCAGTAGCAAAAAGTGGCGTTTTTGGGTGTACCCACCTTACTACCTTATTGAGTTTGGGGAAGCCAATCAAAGTTCACAGGTTCAATTTGAGTCCACCAAACTCCATTTGATAGCTGAAACTTTTGGGGCTTGTATATACTTCATCCAATGTTTTTTTTCAATAAATTTTTTTGGATTATGCTCTCCTTGCGGTCTAGTTATTGTGGTAAAATTTTATGTCAATCCAAGTTGTTTTGAATGTTTGGGAGCAATTCAAAATTCAAAATCCTGACATTTTTGGATTACACTGAACTTCAATAGTTTGTTTCTTCTTCATACAATGTTTGTTTCCAATAGATTGTTTTGGAAAAGTTATGCATACTAGTCTAGTTTGTGTGGTTAAAATTTCACATCAATCCAAGAATTTATGAGTGACTGAGAAGCATTTTAGTAAAAAGAGATTTAGCCTTAGATGTGTTTCTTTGCTATTTTTTGAAATTTCAATGCCATTTTGCAGACTCACCAAATTCAAAACTTTATTATGGGCAAAATCACACATGATGGTCAACCATGTCACCTGCTCAATAACCTAAAATCACACACATGGGATGGCAATTTCTCATTACAAAGTCATTTCCATTTCTTCACTGTTTGGTGCACTTCTGAGGGGTGGTTCTTAATGCTCAAACTGTTTTCAAGCCTCCTCCTATAAGGTAGGTAAGCCCAAATGTGCCACTGACCTTAAACCGCCATCTTTACCATTTGTACATCTCCAAAATCAGTTTTGTACCTATGTGGAAGAAACGCTTTTAGAACCAAACTTTGTTCCTTAATAACTTGCATACAGTATCCAAATGCCATGTTCTCTGGTGCGTTGGAACCTCCTTTCACTTGCCTACAAGAACATATGAAAATTGGACTAGTCTAATAATAGTAATTAGGCTCAATAGCAAAAAGTGGCGGTTTTGGGTGTACCTACCTTAGACTTGATTGTCCTTCTATCTCTTGGTGGAGTTTTAACTTCCTTTTTCAAACAACTGGTTGGGGATGCTATTGAAAACATCAAGAATATCTTCACGGATTTTGATCTTGCCATGGAAGGTACATGCCGGCCTCTACAAATTTGCTTGAGAATAGTCCTAAGAGCATCTCCACCCATTCACGACCAAGCTCCCAGCACGGCAGTTGGGCAGGGCCGGTCAAGAAAAGGTGGGCCACCGCAAGCCCGGGGAAAGACAAAAAGTGACCGATCACGGCACAAATGTCTCCCCAAACGGTAGTTTCCCGTCCCCGGAAGTTGTTGACTTTGTATGCTTACTCTCTTCCCAAGGAGATGTCGGACTTTAAATTTTGTCCAATTGTCGAGGCAATAAAAGGGAATAAGAAGGTTTCCTTGGTTGCCGTGAATTGTTGTTTTTTTAAATTTTATTTGAATCAAATGAAACGGGGAATTTCATTGCAAAAGAAAGGGAACAACACCCCCCGCCACCCGTGTATTGTTTTTGTTATCAATGAAAATTGTCCATATATTTCAAAGAAAAAAAAAGGTAGGAAAGAATACAATGAAGTACAAAGTAATAAGCAATGCCGGTCTCTTTGAAATGGAATTTATTTCACTTGCTTCCAAAAAAGAAAAAGAAAAATGACAAGGAAGACTTGTAATTATAAAGAACTAAAATTGACATTGCCTTGGAATAAATAAAAAATTTGACATTAACTTGAAATGACTTTCTCTTTTTTTTATAAAAGATTTCAATTTAAGATTTTGTATTAAACCAAGATAATGTGAGTAGTAAAAATGTGCTCTAGGTGTACTTGTAGTAGACCTCGAGGTAGTCCTGAAGCACATATCAAGCACTCCTCAAGCATTTTTTGTTATTTTTTTTAATTTTGAGAATGATTTCTTAATTTTCTAAATTTTTTACCATTCCAAGGCAATAAAAATAGTGGAAATGTACTCTAAGCGTGCTTGAGGTCTACTTTATGCATACTTAAAGCAATTTATGATTTTTATTTATTTATTTAATAAAAGATTTCAATTGAAGATTTTGTTTTAAATCAAGGTAATGTAAGTAGTGAAAATGTGCTTGAGGTATGTTTGAGGTAGACCTCAAGCACACTTCAAGCATTATTAGTCATGTTTTAAATTATAAAAAGAGGTATTTAGTTTTTAGTTTTTTCTTCATTGGAAGGCATTGAAAAATGGTAGAAATGTAATCTAAGTGTACTTAAGGTCTACTTTAAGCACAATTCAAACACATTAGGTTTAAATTTAGTATTTTTATTAAAAGATTTCACTTTATTTTCTTTTTAAATTGAAGGTAATGTAAGTAGTGGAAATGTGCTTGAGGTGTGCTTGATGTAGACCTCAAGCACATCTCAAGCACATCTCAAGTATTTTTATTTTATTTTTTAAATTTTAAAAATAATTCTTAGTTTTAAAATTTTCCTTCATTCCAAGGGAATGAGAATAGTGGAAATGTACTCTAAGTGTGCTTGAGGTCTACTTTAAACATACTTCAAGCACTTTAAGATTTTTGGTATTCTTCTTATACAAGACTTCAATTTAGGATATTTTCTTAGACCAAGGTAATATAACTAGTGGAAATGTGCTAGAGTTGTGTTTGAAATAAACCTCGAGCGCACCTCAAGCATACCTCTAGCATTCTTTGTTATGATTAATTATTATGAACAAAGGAATATAATTTTTAGATTTTCGTTCATTGAAAGGCAATGAAAATGGTAGAAATATACTTTAATTGTACTTGAGGTCTACTTTAAACATACTTCAAACACTTGTGCTCACACTTTACAAAAAAAAATTTGAGTTCAATAGAACTTTAAAAAGTTCATAGTGTACTTGAGGTGTGCTTGAGGTCTACCTCAAGCACACCTCAAGCACACTTCTAAAATTGACATTGTCTTAATATTTTAAAAAAATAAAATAAAATTTTAAAGAAGTCAATTTTTAAACAAAACTTAAAAGTGCTCATAGTGTGCTTGAGGTGTGCTTGAGGTAGACCTCAAGCACACCTCAAGCACACTTCTACAATTGACATTTTCTTCAAATTAGAGAATTTTTTTTTTAATAGAAGTTCAATTTGCAAATTAAACTAGAAAGTGCTTAAAGTAATATAGCCTTTTTGTAAATTTAATATGTGAAAAAATTGAAAGTAGAAACTTTTGTTGTGGACTTATAAGGGGTCAAATTTTTCGAAGTGTAATGTGGTTTATTTGATTTTAATGTGAATTCTTGATTATTTATTCTTTTTTGAAAATGAATTTTATTTTTATTTTTTTTAATCTACAATTAAAGTAAAGTCTGGTTTAGGTATAGATTAGATTGAGGTCTTGCAAATCAGGTCAACATTAGAAGCACCCATTTATCATTGTGGCAATGGCTCCCGGCAATGGCTTGCGGCATTTTTGAATGTTGAACACAACAGGCAAGAACCTCACTATTTATCTCCCTGCAGCTTATCTCCCAGCAAATACGTTATTTTTAAACTTTTTCAAATTCCCAAAACCTAACAACTTTCATGTAAAGTCTACCAATTCACAACTAACTTGTGAGATTGACTTTGGCCGTGAATGAGTGGGGGGCATCCCCGGCCAAATAGAACCCAGGAGGAGCCAGGCCCAGGCCACCCCATTCCCCGTGCCATTTTGGCCGTGAATGGGTGGAGATGCTCTAAACCGCGTCAATTACTTCCATTAGAGCATCTCCACGCCTGGCACCTCAAGGAGGGGTGACAAAGGTGGGTTTGGAGTGCCTGGGGAGCACGCCAGATTGAAACTGGCTTTGCTGCCCCACGCTTGACACACCATTGGAGACACGCCAACTAAATTTTCACTCCGCCCAAGTAAAAGTGACTCCACGTCATGGCAGGCACGAGCTTTGTCAGAGCAGCCTTGATTCCCACACTTTCATAACATTATTAACCTTCAATGGGGGGGGCCCTTTTGCTCCCCCCATATCAGGACCCCCCCCCATTCGTCGATATGGTCTTGTCAGAGCTACAGGGATCTCCAAACCAATTGGATGTACTCAATTATAACTAAAATTCCCCCCAGGCATCCAAGGGGGGATTATACCTCATGTCAGAGGGAGTGCAGTCGTGCGGTTAACAATGTTATGTTGCTCTCAGTCATGCCCCCTTTCCTTGAGCTCCTTGTGGCCATCATCTCCTTCCGTTTTGCAAATGCTTTTGAAGCTCTGGAGGTGAATTAGCAAGGGCTGGAGGTTTGATTCGTTTGGCTTGAAGACAGGAGTACTGTGGCTGAATGAGTTACTGAGGTGGGAGGCCAGGTTATCTTTTGGGCCTCAAGACATAAATTATGTACCTCAATTAGCAAGGGCGGGAGTGTTTTTTTGTGGCTTTGATTGTTAAATTAGCAAGAGTGTGAGGATTCTGTTTGGGCTTGAAGACATGAGTTCTATGGATGAATTAACCCCTAAATTAAATGTATTTGACTATGTTTCCACCAAAAACGCTCTAAAACTGCCATTTCTAGTACAAGACCCAAATTTTTGAAATAAATCATTTTTGGACATATGTAACCGTAGGATTTTGTAGTACAATGGTTTGAAAAGATGTGAAAAAAATTTCAGAATTTTTTACTATGTAGATTGCAAGATATTAGTGTTTGAAATGACAAAGTCCTTTTTTTTATCCTGCGAAAAAACGGGCAGCTGCACTTCAGAAGGTCATATTTATATAACAAAATGTTCAAAATGGTGGTTACTCTTTGGACTCATTCTGCAAATCAAGTTGGCTACATGCTTGAAAAATTTCAGATCATTTGGAGTTGTAGATGATATAGGGAAAAAATAGTAAGCAAAAAGAAGTATAAAATGATTCAAAATACCTAATCGTTAATAATTTATTTATGGAATTGAAAAATTACAATCCCAATGGTTGGAATGTTGTGATAAACAATCTACACCCATTTCTTTAAAAAAATTCAAAAATATTGAAAATTGAGTTAAATAAAGGACTTCAAAGTTTATTTAAGAGTAGAGAATCCATAACTCTTCACAAACTACCCACAAACTAAAACTCCCACAACTTTCATCTCATTAATCCAAATTGAGTGATTCAAAGCTTTCCATGTACATACAGATCTAGAGAATCGATTTCAAATTTTAATTTAAAAAAAAATTGATTTTTCAAGAATTTTTTTTTACTGCCCAAACTGCCTGTCGAACAATGAAAATAACATATTATACCATAAGTTTTAAATTGTGTAGTCAAAAGCTATGGCAATTGTTGGGCCTTTAAAGCTACTCTTTGGGAAAATGTTGTATGAAAATTTCAAAGAAAAAAAATAAAAACTCCATTTGTAGTGAGTAGGGTTGTCATAGTGGACGGACGGATGGTTTGCCCGTCCGATAGAGGTCTCGCCCGTCCGATGTGGTCAACACTAAATTGACTTTCTTCCATTGAAAAAACAGGTGATGTGGATGCCACTTCGACGCCACCTGGCTGCTAAGTAGGATTCAGGGCGCGGACGAATGTCAGGGTGGGGACGAGACTAGGTCGGGGCGTGTACGTTTTTTTGCTAGAACAATCTCACCATTGGGATTAATGCATTTTAATTCCATATAAAAGATATTAGTATTTTAGATTTTCCTACTATCTCTACCTACTTCTACTTAACAATTATTTTAATAATGAAAATGAAGTCTTTTTGAATTTTTATTTTTTTTGCTAGATTCTCAACTCAATTTTCCATTGTAAAGATTTAAAGCTCAAAACTTATTAGTGCAAAACTTTAAAGTTTAAAATGTTCAAAGTCAAAACATCTAATCGCACAATGTGCTGAAAAACTAATTTTTTATGGGTTTAGGGTTTAGGATTTAGGGTTTAGGTTACAACAATTTTTGTAACTTTTGACTACATGGTTTAAAAGTTATTGCACGATATGTGATTTTCTTTGAACTTTGGGCAACCCGGGCAACTCAGAAAATTTCTTTTAAAATGACTTTTAAAAGAATAAAAATTTAAAATTGGTCAAAAAAATTTAGCACACAAACTAGAAGAAAGAGCGCAATTTTTTCAACAAGTTTTTATCTAATTCAGGCATTGGATGCAAAAGTTATACCACTTTGAATTGGACTTCAAAGTATGTGAGGAATACTTTTGGTCCCTTTAGGCGATGAAGGGTTAACCTATATGCTGTAGAGTTGGCAAGGGATTACGAGCGATGTTTATCAGAAAGAAGTCAAGGACTATTCATAACTTTTTGACATTGCAGGCTGATGTTAAATAAGTTTGAATCTCTTAATTTTATAGATTCTTGAACAATAACAATAGTCTTTTATAATGCAAGTAGATTTGGGCATTTACATAACTTTGCCGAAAAGAATTCAAAGAATTTCCTCACCAACTCTGAAGTCAAATATAATTTGACCTAAGAATCAAGAAGACAAGCTCTTTATATGGATATGGGGGGTGGTAAGAGGTAATACAAATCATGTGGGATATGTAAATTAGAATAAGTAGGAGCTCATAGTTAAGTCAAAGTAGCAATTGTGTTTAAAGTAGAATTTTGGATCTCATTTAAGCATAGTATCAAAATTTATTTCAAAAAAATTTAAGTAAGAAAAGTTATAAAATCAATTGAACATTCATCTCCAAAAATTTGTTTAATATTTAGGTCCTCCATTCAAAAGTTATGAACAAATTTTAGAGAGGGGTTGGAAGGGACATTTTCTTTGACATTTTCAAACATCTTCTTTGAATTCCGTCCATAATTTTTGATTGGAGGCTCAAATTTACTAAAGGATTTTTGAAGATGAAAGTTAACTGTATTTACCAACTTTTCTTAGTTCAATATTTTTTGAAAAAATCTATTCTACTATGCCTAAATAAAATCTAAAATTCTAATTCATACATAATTCTTACATTTTGACAATTAGTTGTCAAGCTCTCTACTTTACATTATCCCATATCCTTTGAGGATTCATGATGGAAAATTAATTTCATTATATAAAAATGATATCCCCACCCTACCTTCCCACAAATAACAATGATGAATTTTCTTGACTTTGCCTTTGAATTTATTTCTCATTGGTAGATGTACAAATGACATTGGTACCGATGCTTACTTCATTATCCAAGATGCCAAGTGTGTAAATACCTTTACCAAAGTTCACTCATTTTGAAGTTCTATTGTACTAAGGTAAACCATCTCATTGTGGTTAGAACTTGAGACCATCCCATTGTGGTCAAAATATTAATAGTGGTGTACATTTGAGAACTCAAATGTACACCACCATTAATATTTTGACCACAATGGGACCTACTCAAATTTTGACCGCAATGGGATGGTTTACTTTATGCAAGTAACACAACTTCTTGCAGCTCTAAAAAGTACCCAGTTAAGGTAGATGTCTCTAAAAGTGACCTCTAACACAAAGGTACATTTTACTTTCTTCAATGTACTAACATTGTACATTTCAGGAGGGGGTCGCTTTTAGAAACCACTGCATTTCAACTTCAAAAATTTGTAACTAATTCCACAAAGGTCCAAAAAATATGAAACAACTTGGATTAGATGCCAATTCCATTTTTCTTCCTACTAAAATTTACTGGAAACAAGTAGTTTAGCTTCCCTGAAAATGCAATCAGCTCTAAAGGGTTGCTTTCAGAGCCTCCTACCTTAGATCAATCTGTGCACTGAGCATCTTGGTAACCAATTTTGTATCCCATGCCAGGGCCGCACAGGTTTTGTGGAATCTATGTAGTAACCAGAAAATCTAATTTCGTACGTGGAGAGATGGAAACTTAAGTTCAACAATGGGCCTGCAAGGTTTTACTTTAACTTCGGAATGATTTTCTGGTTAGCCATTATTGTTAGGTTGACTCATGAAATTCCAAAAGATTGGCATGACCATTCATAACATTCAAGAGCTGTGAGAGCAGCTGCCTTCCCTCTGACGGAATGATGTGGTATATTCCACAGCATTTCATTTCTCTGAAATTTGTCCATAACTTTTGAGTGGAAGATCTAAATCTAAAACAGATTTTGGGAGATGAAACTTAGCTTGATTAAACAACTTATTTTAGTTCAAAGTATTTTGAAAAAAGTTATTTTACTATGCCTAAATGAGGTCTGAAATTATAATTTTAACACAATTCCTACTTTAGACTTAACTATGAGCGGTTGAGAAATTACAAACTCTAAATTACATATCCCACATGGGTTGTTCTATCTCCTACCACCCCAAGTGTACATACAAAGCTTCTCTTTTCAACAAAAAAAGTCAAAATAAATTATCCATGGCACATGGTTAAATTTCACTGGTATAATACTCAATGAAGTCTTTGGGTTTTGATAGACCATCTATCTTTAAAATTATTTGTTTGTATATTTGGTCCTAGAATTAGCCAAAAAAATAGATCGCACCATAAATGTACTGCCATTGTCTCGGTCCTGAAGCATACATTAATAACATGTGGATGCATTTCGTGGATGAAGACTTCAGAGAGGCAAAGGCAGCCTCTCTGAAGGCTCTTGAATGTTATGTTAGAGAAATCGACTACCCAGAACTTGGAATAATATTAAATCAAGCTACTTCTGGTGCAAATAAATCAGATCCAAACATTTACCTACATTCTCTGAGATGGTCAGCTAGTAAGTTTTCTAGCTTTGTGCCAGCTTCTGAAGGGAGATTAAGGGCCACTTTACACTAGGCAGCGCAATCGAGAGTCCGTCGGTTTCCACCAATTAGATTCCAAAGAATCAGGAATTCAGACTCTTGACCCTTTGCATTAGATGGCACAGTTGCCCTTGTGGCACCCTACATGACAACAAATGCCTACATGGCGATGGCCTTGCAATGGACTCTCGACCACAATTTGGGTCGGCCCAAAACAACGACCCAAATTATGGTCGAGAGTCCGTTAGATTAGACTGTTGCTATTTGTTATTTGTTATTTGTTATTTATGGAGAGTCTTTGCATTCAATGAACCTAGTTCTCTTAACCTACTTCCTTTCAATGGCCAATGCCACCCTTTTATTCCATTTATACCCTTCCTCATGTTTTTTATCTTTTGCTTGAAAAATTGACACTCGGGTGAGGTTTGGACTTTGGGCTTGGCCTTTGGAATCTTCACACTATGGTTGGCCAAAGTCTCAAATTCCTAAATTTTAGGGCCTATTTATTGCCCATTTCTTAGAACTCTCATCAAAGTTTGGACTCTCACTTCCATGGCCTCTCAACTTGGTCAGATATAATAAAATTAATGTGAAGCGTCCCTAATTAAATTTTTGCTTACAATTTTGGTTCTAATCTTTTTACTTAATAATTCCATTCACCGAGGAGATATTGACAATACACCATTATTTTACACCATTAATTAGTATATGATACAATACTTTTTAGACCTATGAAACATTAAAAACACCATGAATTAGCATCCATGTTGATGAACACCATAAATGAGCTTGGGATCTCATTTTAACCACTTGTTTGCATTACTGTAAGGTTGGTTGTGGCGGCCACCCCAACTCCATTATCCATGTCTACCCAATGTAATGAAATTTGAAATTTAGTTTCAAAATTGACATGTCTTTGAAAGAGGAGGATTGTAGCCTTTAAAAATTTGAATTTGAAGAAAAATTGTTGGTGAGAATTTGATACCAAAGGAAACAAACCAAGAGATTTTAATAAAAAAAAGATGCAACAAGTGACCTTAGAAAAAACCTTGTTTGCTTCTACAAAGTGGAGGTAATTGCTCATGGTTGGAACATTCTATATGTTCATAATGTGGCAATCTTGGAGATTCATACCTTAAGTTAAGTTGTTTTGTTTTGTTTGTTTGTTACGATGAGATCTCTTGGAACAAGCGTCTCCTAGTTGAATGCTTGGTACCATCGGAAAGCCCTCAATGAGGAAGGGTGCACGGGCTTTGTTCCATGGCATTTGAACCTATGGGGGAAATTTTATGGATTTTTGAATTATTTTTGGTTTAAGAAAATTAGAAAATTACTTTTATTTTTATTTTGGCTATGGCAATGGCATAGGGACACACTAGTGTACATGAAATTTGGATCCTTAAGATCACTATCTACCAGAGGTTCTATGGAAACTAGTATTTCTTTTTCTGGTGAAATTTAGCCAACTCTGATTAAAAAAAAGGAGCTAATACATTGATGTCCTTCCAAATTCAATTCAATAAAATGTTGCTAGAAACACCAAAGTTGACAAATTTTTCTTCTGAAAAAAACACATTGGTGCAAACAAAAACATTACATATTTTTCAACCCCTGTGGAGGGGTACAAGTTCCTAAGGTTCATTGACTCTGGAACTGTACGGAACTGTGCTTCAGCAGCTTCTGGACGTGGCAGAGATACAGCCCTGTTAATTTATTATTATTATTTTAAGATTTTTTATTACTTAAATTTCAATTAATTAATTAATTAATTTTTTTTTAACAATGGCCATTCTTTATCTGCTGGGGGAACAACGCCGGGAATAGGCCCGAAACGGACCTCCAGACACCCCCAAAACATCTAATGAAATAATTCCTAATAACTCTCCAGAAGTCCTCATCTATTGACACACAATATTAACTCCTGAAGGACAAAACCTATAATTGTATAGTCAATTTTAGAAGTCCTTTACTCTGTATGTTCCATTTCTATGCTATTTATGAGTGGAATTTTTTTATTTTACATTCTAAAGATGAAATCACATGTCTAAAATTTGTCACAAAATTTTCAAACTTTGGAGTGGAAATTCAAATCATCAAGAGTTTTAGAATAAAATATGAAGAAAATTCATATGCTATTTTAAAAAATAATAATTTTTAAAATAGAAGTAAATTATACTAGATAAAATTTTGGTATAATGAAAAGTTTTGTGTCACTCCATATTTAGAAATGAGATCATACATCCTCAACTTCAAACTTCACTAAAATGTTTCTTTTAAGGAATTTTCTAAAACTTCTAAGTGGAGTAGAAACTGTGCTTTAGGAGCTTCATTATATTAATCTTGCTCAATAGCAAAAGAAATTGTTTTGAATATCAAAATCAAATTTTAATGAAAAAATCTCAAAGTATTGAAATACAATAGATAGTGTACCATTTTTTTTATGACTATCCCATATAAAACTAAAAAACAAGTGAAATGTTTTGAACATAACTCAATGATGTGGCTATAGCATGAATGAAGCTACACACAAAAAAAATGGATGAAAATAATCCATTCTTCAATATACATAAAGTCTGGTTGACCATCCAAAAGACACAAAACGTCCTCAATGTCCTTCCAAGATTAAAAAGAGAGATGGAAGAGCTTGGGAGTTTGGAACCTAAAACTCATAAGACACAACATTCTAAGGGTAGTACACCAAAGTTGGTCTTCTATTTGCAAAATCCATCCATCTAGATGCTTGTGACCTCTTAACATATGACCTCTTAACATGGGAGCCTAGGGGCAAATGTACCTGTAATCAACATTTTGAGAACTCAAAGTCTAATCATGTGTACTACAACTAAAATAGAAATGCCCCCAAAAGCATTTTTTTTCCATTCATATACCCTAGACTTCAACTACATGTGTCTTGGGAGGTGCACTTAGTTCTACTACAACAAACCACGTGCAAACAAGTGGTTTCTAATAAACTACAATTTCAACCTAAAATTTTGAGCATTGTTTAATAATGACTATAGGTTTCTATTGTCAAAATTTTCAACTCAAATAAAATATGAAATGATTTCTAGAAGAGGTTGAAAATGAACTAAAATGGCATGTTTTTCAACTCAAATAATTATAGAGAACACATTTAGATGACCATTGAATCAATATTCAACTCAAAATGAGCTTTCAATAGAAAGTTAATTTTAGGATTTAAAAAAAAAACTCTTAGACAATTTTTCCTTATATAATATAGGGGTGTGAAAGTTATTTTTCAGTTCTATAGTGCATCTTTTTACTTCAAAAATTTGTAACTAATTATTATTAACAAATAAAAATATCAATAATTCAGAACATAAACTTTCAAAGTTTTGTTCACACGTGGTTTCTAATGGATACTCTAATTGAACTTCCCGTGAAATGTGTCCTTCAAATGCATCAATAAAGTATCCCTATCCTTAACTCTGATTCGTTGAATGTTGATTTTTGGAGGTTTCAGTTTAAAGTCCAAAAGTCTTAAAGTCCAAAAGTTCCTACGGGGACTCTTAAGATTTTTGGTAGGCTTGCATGATCTCAATTTTTGATATGATTGTTTGAATTTTTTTTTGAAAATAGAAGATCATATTAGTTTTGGGGGAATATAGTTTTATTTCCATTGATGCCCAAGAGCAAAAGTTATGCCACCATGAGTACCAAAAACAACTTAAAGGGCAACCCTCTTGAAATCACAAAAGTTGAATTTTTAAAATTAATTAATTTTTTCTCAAAGATTATATTTTTGTCTACATCTGAAGCTTTGATTAATTCTATTTGGACTAGTAATGAGAAAGTTATGGACAATCCAAGCATCTTCTTGAAAAAATAACCTAGAAAATAACTTATAGAATTCATTTTTGAATGCAATTTAGACAATTTTTCAAAAAATTATTACTTAGGGTTAAGTTTGCTTGCTAGAACAATTTCACCATTGGAATTATTGTGTTCCAATTCCATCTTAGAGTTATTAACCGTTTAGTTATCCCTTCAATCTTGAACCTACTTTAATCCCTAAAGGACCAAACACCATTAATTGACAATATAGCAATTTTGGGCAGCTCACTACAACCGGAATTTTTTTTTTCTTTGAAGTTTTCACACAAGATATACTTGATGTAGCTTTAAGGCCCAACAATTTTCATAACTTTTGACTACGTGGTTAAAAAGTTATTGCACGATATGTCGTTTTCATTGATTGGCGGGCAGCTTGGGCAACTGAAAAAACTTCTTTAAATATCATTTTTTTTAAGAATACAAATTTGAAATTGGTTCTTTAGATTTCTATGTACGTGGGAAGCTTTGATTCATTCCACTTTTTTATTTATTAATGAGATGAAAGTTATGAGGAGTTTTAGTTTGAAGGTAGTTATGGAATCTCTTCTCTAAGATAAACTGTAAAGTCCTTTATTTAACTCAATTTTCAATATTTTTGAAAAAAAATAAAAACATTGAGTGTAGATTGTTTGTTACAACATTACAACCGTTGAGATTGGCATTTTTGAATTCCATATTTAAATTCTTAACAATTTAGTGTTTTGAATCATTCTCTACCACTTTTTATTTCCTATTTTTTTCCTATATGTTTTACAATTCCAAATGATCTGAAATTTTTGAAGCATGCAGCCAACTTGCCTTGAAGAATGAATTTAAAGAGTAACCACCATTTTGAACATTTTTTCATACAAATGTGACCTTGTGAAGTGCAGCTTCCGAGATTTTCGCAAGGATAGAAAAAGGATTTTTGTTTATTCAAATGCTTTTATCTTGCAATACACACGGAGGAAATTTCTGAAATTTTTTGCACAACTTCTCAAACTAGTTTGATACAAGATCCTACGGTTACATTTTCCAAAAATGTTTGAAAAAATAAATTGGTATCTGTATTAGAAATAGTAGTTTTAGAGCGGTTTTGGTGAAAACATAGTCTCTGACCTTTAGGGATTAATGAGTGAAAATTAAGTATTTTTCTATTGAAATTTTTTGTCCTGTATTCTCAGCTCAGATCTTCAACATAAAAAATAAGAAAATCAAGATCAATAGTACAAAAATTCTAAGTAGAAGATTTAAAGCCAAAAAATCTAGTTGAGCAAGGTGTAAAATAAACTTTTTTTTCTAATTTTTAAATTTTAAATGCAATTATCTTACAATCTACATAGTCAAAAAAATTGAATTTTTTTCCACACATTCTTTTACTAGTGCAATACAAGATCCTATAGTTAGATATGTAAAATAAATAATTTAAAAAGTTTTTTGCTCTTTACTATAGAAATGGTAGTTTTAATTAGTTTTTAATAGAACAAAAGCCTTGGGACTTTAGAGGTTAAGATCCACCTATGTGATGGTTTCAGTGGTCTAGGGAGTTCTACTTTGAAAATTAATAGAAATCACATGCCATATTTAGTTTAATTTTTTTTAATTTTTTTTAATTGTGAGTATTCATGATTCTCAATTGCTAATACTCCAACAATATTAGTTTTAGGGATTGGTGCCTCCAACTATGCTGAATTGCTTATATTGATAGTTTTGGGTGTTTCCACTATATGAATTCTTAACCCATAAACGACATTGAGGCCATTTTCCGGCCAATGAATGAATCTCTCCATGTTGGACAAAAGTGCAACTATTCATCCTCGAAATTTTGTGTGAAAAGGGAAGGTCTTCTACAATAGTTTGACTTCCAATGAGTGCTTTTGCATTTTCTTAAACTGACAATTTACATGGTACCAAAACAGATAATTTCCACGGTGACCAGCTCGTCGTTTAAGGGCTAAAGCTAAAAACCGAAACCGCTTTCAACAGAACAAATTGCCAGATCAGGACAAAGAGAAAAGGGATTAAAACACCCTTGGGTCACTTGTCTTTGAATTCCTGCTTTCCAGTGTCCTTACAAGCTGATATAAATGAGGAACAGAAGGATCAGAGCAGCACCGGTATACTACAATCCAAGGACATCACAATCGTCAGAAAGTACCGGCATACAATCCTCACAACTGATCACAAGCTCGAGATAATCAAGAGCATGCCTAAAATTGCGAAAGGAGACACCATCTCAAACACTTTCAATTCTAAGGTAAGGATAGCTACTTTTCCACAAGGTTGCCCCAATAAATCTAGATAACAAATAGATACACATAGAAGTACATTCCACATTAAAACATTGAAATTAGGACACGGATTTAGAACATTGAGGTCTTATAACTTTTGTATACTATATTTAAGTGTCATTTTTTTACTTCAGTGTAGCCACAATTTGTCTCTGTGAGGCCAAAAGTCCATACCGCAGACGCACACAACCATAGTTGTCAGAGAAAGTTTTAGGTTATAGTTGATCCAACCTCAACTGAACATCTTCTCCAATTGCAGGGAATGAAGACTCTAGATCCTCGACAAATAGAAAGTAAATGGACAGTAAACATAGTATTATTCTTGCCTAAGAAACGACTCAGACTGAGTCGATTTCGCTAACTTGGCAGAACTCCACGACTGACACTTTTCAAAGGGTGTAGCTCGAAACGTAAATCTATAGAAATCCTAGATTTAGAGCTTTTTGCAGATGAATCCACAGTTTCGGGTGCCTATAATTTTAACGAAATTGACGATTCATTTGATGAAACCAAAGACATTGCACCACTTCTCCATAGCCGATGACGTCGAAGGCCAACACAAATGCCCTTCCGAAACCGTTTGACAGATCGGGGTCATCTGCTAAAAAAAGACAAGTATCACTCTGTCTCCTCCAAACGCCCGGTGCAGCACCGTGCTTGCAGGTCATTGCTGCACAATCTGGTGCCATTGGCATTTCAAAATAACCATTCAGCTGTAGCAGAAAGAGCATATTAAGCAGGAAGGAGAATTTTATTTTGAGCTATTTGTACAGTACATCAAAAGTGTCCAGATCTAATTCAGTTGCTGATGACTACACTCTCAAGTTGATCTGGTTTGAGTATTTTTACTGCACTAACCATCTTACTTACAGCGATTAAGTGTTGTAATCGCTTAATTTCAAACCATTTTACACTCTTATGGTTCGATGACAAGCAGGGTACCACCTCATATTGGAACCCACAATAAGTAGACAGAAGAGTGTTAGCTAGAAGGCTGAATTTGGAGTACCTTAAACTTGCAGACGTCGTTTCCGTCCACGTGGCATTCGAATGACACTGGTCCGTCCGTTTCCAACCACTTTCTCTGTCAAAACAAAAACTCCTGTTGAAGCTCTGAGTGTGGCAGATATCCTCCTCCAGATCCTCTGCAGTACAAACGAAACCAGGAAGAAAAAAGCAATTAGCTTTAGAAATTTCACCTTCACGTCCTTGACCTCCGAGAAAAACTCCACCGGAATCTTATGCCTAACTGCAGCTTCACTAGCAATGTAGCCAGGAATTGCCTCTAGGGGCATAGCATCGGGAGCATTTATCTGTCCCAAGGATAATGCATTTTCGGGATCCAGTCCACTTCTGTATAACACACTTTCCACAGGCCTCAGCCAATTGAAAAGCATGAAACAGTCATGAACCAGAAGAAATCATTGTTGCTGTCAGTATTAATGTGTCGGCAACAAATTGGAGGTAATAGAAGTGAAATGGATTTCAGATTCAATGCAACGACGATACTAGTCTAAACTGAAAAAAATTAAGGGCGTTGTCGGTACTAGTGTGTCGGTTATTGCAGTAAGCGGAAAGAGAAATGACGAAATAAACTCAGCAGAACGATGCAACTACTCTAAACTCGGAGAAATCATGAACGCTGTCGGCACTAATGTGTCGGTAACAATGCAGGTGGTGAAGGGCCCGGTGAAGTGCAATAACTTATTGACTCAAGGCTCCGAGCAGAACGACGAAATTAATATCAACCAGACGAAATTATTGATAATGTTGGTGTCAATTGATGTGTCGGTAACAAATTGCAGTAACTTACTGGCTCAAGGGGCTGAGCAGAACGATGAACTTGAAAAAATCCAGCCTCCCCAACGCAACTTGCTCCAGGATCAAGCTCTGCCACGGCCACTCGAAGCTCTCCTCCGTCTCATTTGGGTATCTGCGATCCCAGGCCCTGTCGAAAGCCTCCAGCTTCCCCTGTTTCTGCAACTGCATCTCTTTCAGACCCCCTTTCGTGGTCACCCCTGAAACTCAATGTCGAACAATAGTGGTTTTCCAAGCAGTTTAGTAGGCAAACTATGTCGAAAGTTGGAAGATTTCTAAAAAACCCTAATGGCACAAGAGAATTGACAATCGCCTAAACCTTACAAGGAGTGATACAAAGGGGAAAGTCCCTCTTGAAACCACATTAATTAAGAAATAACATCACGATGTTGTTTGAACGAACTGGGAGGTTGAAACAATGCCCCAAATGTTTTATTTGATGATTTTTTGTAAAACGTTGTTTCCAAGAGGGGTTTAGCACAGAGGCGCCGGGAATTTACCCCAAGCTGCGGTGCTAGTCCTGCTCCCGGAGCTTTCGCCTCTTGCGAGGCCACCACTGGAAGAAGAAGAGGATTGCTGTCACTACTCTGGGACGGTCCATTGTAAATGTCGTCAACCTCCTCTTGCGACCACGTCGAGTGCTGGAGTTCTGCACAACGTATTTCTTGGCTTCGACAATTCTAGCTCGACCACATTGTGAAACGACGGCAAATATTCCCACGCTTCCCACATTGTGAAACCCCTCACCCTACAAACTGAAACCACTTCCTGCACCTGTTTCGGCAGCATGCTAATATCTCATTAACGTTCGGACTGACCTGTGGACGGCATCGATCCAGGTGCAAAGTTTCACTCTGAGATCATCAGGAGCGAATCCCCAGGCTACAGTATTTAATCATACCCTCCAACATGATTCTCAGGACCCTACTCACTGCAAACATGATTCTTTCTATCCTGCAAACACACTTTGGCCTGGATTGTAGGACTGACCGGTCGATCTGCTTGCAAGGACCAAGAATTGAAGTGGCGAGTGGGAAGTCAAAAAGCCAACAGTAGAAAGGAGCTGCGCATAAATAATTACATTTAATAAATGTCGTTTTTCAGATTAAAGTGTCATGTTCGTAACATGTCTAGTCTCACAGATGCAGCGTATACGTACGGATCGACCCCTTCGTTTCTGGCATAAATCTCGCAAAGATGGGTTCCTGCAATTGCAAATGCACCAAACATGGATGGAGTATATTTTGAGCCCAAGAATCTGAGGGCATGTTCGAAGTTGATATGATACAAAGCGGATGCTTCCTCCCAAATTTGGTGGAGTGGTTTCCTTTCTCCTTTCA
The DNA here is from genome assembly GCA_951230915.1 of Antitrichia curtipendula. Lineage (NCBI taxonomy): Eukaryota > Viridiplantae > Streptophyta > Bryopsida > Hypnales > Leucodontaceae > Antitrichia > Antitrichia curtipendula. The sequence continues at coordinate 2,909,840 of OX579641.1, forward strand.
AAATCTGTAGAAGGGAGAAACTTAATCAATTCTTAAGGCGTGAAAAACATGTTGATAGAGTATTTCACTTTTCTTGAAAGGATGTAAACGTATGCTGATTGAAACAAAAATTCAAGGAAAAAGATTAGCACCTCTTGATATTTTGTAATTACACGGAGTCTTCTCTCTTTGTCACTCTCCTCGTCGTTGATTTGTTGGTTGATATTTGTTGGTTTCATATCTTCATTGTACTGTTGGAACAACACCTTCCATTTGGCTTTGTAGTTTTCAAAGCCCTCAAACTGAAATTTGGGGTCGTAGTCCATGGTATCTGCAATCAACAACAACAGTTACTGGTACTCATGACTTGTAATAAGCGTACAAATAGCAACAATAACATGACTGAGGAAAGAATGAGAGTTGTATTGTGTGAAAGATCATTGAACCATTTAAATATCATTTGCATGTTTCAGCAAGTCGATAGTGTATGTATTGAATATCTACCAAGCTTGATCGTTATTCAAATGGATTTAAAATGTAACGCGATCGTAGTATGACAAGTATAAAGACTCTGCACAAAATATTCTAAAAGTTCAAGCAAGCATCTCGAAAGTATATGCTCAAAGAGTAAGCATTATAACATCAATTTGTTACAAGGAGAAATGTCCAAAAAAACATTTCAAAATATATCATTTAGCAAATATACTGATGACTTTCATCAAGATGTAAGAAAGAAACCTTCAACTGCGTGACCAAAGTTTTTGGCATCCACACAAGCCATGTTGTGTAATTGGCCAACTATGCTTGTTGATTGGTAAAATTTTCGATTCTTGGCATTTGGTTTCTTCATGTAGTGGGGCCACATCTCAGGCCTCAACCTCCAAGGTAAAAGAACCTGTGCACTAGTACAATCAGTACATATAAAAAATTAAAAAAACAACTATTTCAATAATGCACAAGGCAAATGAGAAAATTATACCACTTCGCCTGATTTCTCAGCATCTAAGGCCCTGTAGAAGATGTTGATCAATTCATCAATCTTCTTTTTCACAACACCCAGCTCAGTCGAAGGGTGCACAGCATCTCTCATAGTGAGATACTGGTCCATATGAGCCAGCCAATAGGTAGCTGCCGAAGGCATAGAAGGTGGAAAATTCCTAATACAAACATATAACATAAAACAGTCAATCATCACGTCAGATCAAACTGAAGAGCGAAGATAGGCAATAATCTTGAACTAAATTGCACTGTCTGAATGAGGTTTGAACCCATACCCGTTTGCAAAACGAGCCTTCAAGAACGTATCGAAAAGAGCAACCTCAAGTTCGTTAGGCGACATTTGGGTGGGAGATTTGACTGCTAGGCTTTTCCCTCTGCTAGTTGGTCTCTCCCATGGAAGATTGGGCGAAAATAAAGAAATCAACTGTGAATCAGTTTTATTCTCAATTAGGGCAATTGAGAACATTAAAGTTCCTAAACCCTACAGAATAACAATATGCAGCTCAAGCACATAAATATCTATACATATATGTTTTAGCTATCATAAATATATGCAAATACTTTCAATAAATTATCAATTGTAACACTTTCAATACCTCTGCGTTGTCACAAACCCAATATAAATCCCCGTCCAAGTCGCTGTTGGCAATTTCATCTACAATGGGTCGATCACCATTAGTAGAGAAAAATATCGTGTACTTGCTAGGCCCAACATATGGATTCAGTCGCTCATCCCACACAGCATCAAAGACATGAACATCGCCCCAGTGTTTCCCCGGGTTCTTGTAGACTAGCACTTTACCACAAATTCTTCCATCACCCCTGCATTTGAAACTAGTCAAGCTATGGATAATAAGGGTGCGGTTGAAAGACAGACAATGTGAAGTTTGCAAACACTTAATTTGATTGAAAAAACCCAAAGAGAATTGGTTATTGAGGCAAGAAAACGTACATGGCAATGGCGACCTGATTCCTCTTGAGGATCTTTTCCTTTGTTGGATCACAAGTCCCCATCAAGTAGCGACTTTTGGGAAGAGGTACACAACCTCGACGAAGGCTTTTCAGCTTGTCTAGTGCGATCCTCCGAATATTATTCTGCATATGAACATGCGTCAACGGAATGCCTGCAATGAGCATTCTCAAAGTCTGATCACGAACGCCGTAATCAGCAGTGCTACCTCTCACTTCTGCAAGAACGAATGAGCGCTTAGTTTGATACAGTTAGAAAGTCATCTGATGCTACTTCATTACATTAGGCAGTTACTGAAGCAAAAGGTTGTAAAATTGCTCTGGAACCACAATGCAAAATATGGACTGAAACATATATTGAGCACACGAAGTCCAAAACATGTCTGGAACAGAATGAAAGACTGCACCCTTGATTGCGACATTCCGATTGGTGAACAAAGTCTGAATGTCGTCCATGGTTGTCTTCAAAAGATTCAGAAAAAAACTAGGCGGCACTCTGCCTAGTGACAGAAGAACAATCAAATCTTGAGACAGTTTTGCTTCATTCGGTTCGCGACTGACAAAAAAGCAAAATTGCACACAAGAAGTCAATTGGTGACTGACTAAGCTCAATATTATTGAGGTTGAGACAATACAACGACCCCTAAAAGACCAAGGATCCACGCCAGTAAATTCAACAATTCATTTCGTTATTTTATTAAAAATTAAATTTAGAAATCCCCAAAATTCTATATCACTAGATTCAGTGATGAAATTTTCACATTTAGTTCAAAAACTTTCCTAAATTTAGCAACAGAAAGTTTCCATATGACTTACTTAGAGCTGCCGATTACACATGAAGTCCAATTTGGGTTTTCTTGGTCCTGTACGGTCCAGAGAAGATTTGAAGACATACCTAGTGCTCAGCACCTCCAAGGCATTGATCGACCGAAAGTCTTTCAAAGCGATGCTACGATCCACTTTAACCATTGAACGTCGATAATGGATCCGCTTCTTATCCAGCTGCAACCATAAAGTCAGCAACACCAACGTTTAAAATTAACCCCGCTGCTTATTGTGAAGGCACTTCATGGGAGGGAACCAACTTCAAAAAAACAATTCGAGTTCCAAGATAAAGTACAACTTGCTTCTTGTAGATAAACACGTTGCAAATTAAGTCGTCAAAGTACAACCAATCGCACACCACTCTGCAAACTCATAGTGATTAAGACGTAGGACTGATGTGAGCTACATGAACTTCTACAAACTTGATCAGTCTCAGGTAGATCTAATAACACAGAATATTGAAAGGTAAACCCAGACCAAGACTCAGTTACTTTTAAGTCGTCGAGGATTGCAGCCAATACCATGGAAGGAAGAATGCATTCCCTTTCATTTCAGCATGAAAATGAAGAAAAAGAAATGTAATACTACAAAAATATACATAAATCATTGCACACAAGTAAACTTTGTAACCAAGCCGAGAGATACAAATAAATAAGGTGGCGAACCAATCTGATAATCACCTTGTGATTCACTACGAAGGTGCCCTTCATTGCCATGCCTTCCCAGAACATGCGAATCTGCACCAACGTGGGGTAGCCCTATGGAGCAAGAAGAAACATCAGTTGCCTTAAGAATAATCCGTATCGTCAATAGGACTTTGTGAAATAAGATTAATTTCCTATAATTTTGCAATTCCGTTATTGTCAGTATTCTTATCATTCCAATGCAGGAATTTGAAACTCATTTGGCAGAGACTCAAAAGTTGAGAAGGAGTAGAACCATCGCTAGCCCTTCTTAACTGTATGTACAACTCCTTTCAGAAGATTTTTGATTTAGAAGATATGCGTCCAAACTCATCCTAAAGGTCGAAGTGCAATGATGAATTATCAAGTCTAAAACTTGGATACTTAAAAAGCTTTAGCATACTTTCTATGAGGGTAGAACAAACATATCATGATCTTCAAGATCTTATGGTTGAATTCTGATAATTAGGAACCAACAAGGGAATTTGTAAGGATCAGATATTGGTTGTACGTTGAAAATGTCATTTCATTGGCATTTTGTTCCGGTAGTGGCAACCAAGGCCACGGTTATCAAAAATGGTTTTCGAGTAACTACCCGCCGGCTTAATAGGTGCACAAACTTTCAAATTATTTTTGATAACCATATCTTTGATTATCAATACCTCGTCCACTGGCCTACCAGTTTTCAACAAAGCTCATAAAATAACCGTACATCTAAAGCCATCAAGAAGTGCACCTCTTTATTGTCTATGTTCCCTTTGAACACAGAAGCGGGTAACATCTGTGCCACTTCAGGTGAAATTTCCCCTGTTCCATCTGTGTGCGACATTTCCTTCCCTGAGTCGTCCAAAGTCTGCACTTGCAAACCAGCACAATTGCCTCCACCGTGTAAACGGAACAAAAACAAAAGACCAACTAGATGCCTCAGAGCACCCATGCAAAAAGGGAAAACTACCTGTCTAAAGGAACCTGAAACTTCCCTAAAATATAGAACCTTTTGAAAGTGTCAAACCTAGCACTTGGGAGGCACTATAAATCGAAAAAACAAGAAGACAAAGGTTGCAATATAACTGCATAACGAGCCTCAAGATTTACAAACCTTGCAATATATATCATCAATCTCTCTGATCTCGTCCATCGTTCGTAAATCGATGTCTGCTGTCCTGGATTTTGACAAGGCCAACTGCAATCTGTTGCAAAAAGAGTAGCTCTTTCAAATTACTAAGGTCTGGAACTACTGGACCTGAGTATTACTGCCACAGAAGTGTCGGTGGACACAACGTAATTGTTCAATCGACAAGATTGAGGATCAGTACGAGTGTCGGTATCGAGTCAACTTACCTATTGGCATATTTGTAAATAGACATAGCAGTGTCGATGTGCATAATATGGCATCTTGCTGCATGTATATGCACAAAATACTTGAAATAGGGATCGTCAAGGTCCACATCTGCCAGTGATTCAGTGCAAATGAAGAAGCACCTTATTGCTCTCTGGTAATCCACATCTGGCAAATGTCACAATGGCTCACACAATTAGACTAACTTTTGAATTTCTTACTTAAAAAGTTCAATTGATTCAGAAAAATTCTTGAGACAATAGTGAAAGACTAAGCATCAACATAGTCTGTCTGCAGGTCAAGCAACAAGATATCACCGCTGGCCTTCAGAATACGACACAAGGAAAGACATCAAGATTGGCAAGTCAAATACAAATCGCTCTTAACGAACTTCAGGGACATTCTGATCGCTCCAGGATCCAAAGAAATTTCCCTTCGAGAAATATATCAGACATCATCACTGCACTTCATCTCGCTTTTCGGTCGGAACATAATGAAATTACGCAAACCTTTGGACTCGTTCTTCTTTTGAAAATCCTCCTTTCCAGAATTTTTATAAGCTGCTCCATCAGATCGCATCACATCGGTCAATTCATGTCCACAGAGAGAGGTATAGTAAAATAACACGAGGTAACAAAATCTCATTGTTTGGTCCTCACTACTACAGCGACATCATTCTAAAGAATGAAAAATAATGTATCCTTCTACACCTCCGACACTGGAGATAACACTATAATTTGTATCATGGAAGCTGTCTAAAGATGAGCTACCCGTCCAGAGATGAGTACGAATTCAAAAAGACCATAGAGAACATTCAACATAACCACTTGCAAGCTATGTGTTGTGCTTATCTCCCAACCCAAATCCAGCTCTTAAAAACTCATCGACAAAAGTTAAAGTTCCAGTTCTTACTCCATAAACGATAACGCCGAAGACCGACAATTATACCGTTTTGAGCAATCATCGGTGCATCATCCGGCATTTCATTAACAAAGACAGGCATAATTCTGTCTTCTCCAAACCTGCGGTGTAACAAGGTGCTTGCAGATTTCGGCTGCACAATCTGTTGAATTCAATGCGACACTTTCAAAACACAACTGATCTAGCAAAATTAATTGACAATAGAAAGTAAAAGTAGATATTATCAAAGGAAAACACAAGTTGTGATGGATTCCACAGCATGTTGTAATATGCAACAATAAGTGAATAATCTTCCCCACATGCACGAGTCACTTCATGTGTCATTCTGCTCTGCTAAACTAGAGGCTCTAATGACAACAGCAGAAACAGGAAACAGGCGAATGGCACCTTAATAATATAAGAACCAGATTTATCAACGTGGCACTCGTACGAAACCCTTTGGCCCTTCAACCATGACTTCTGAACACACCATAACATTTACTTGGGTTCAGGAATAAGCGGAAAGCAGTCGAGAAATCCACATTTAATCCAACTTGGTCTCAATGCAGGGAGATATCATCTCGGAGAACTAGGAAGCAAACCTTGATGTGTGGAACTCGATCATTTTGAACGCCCTTGCTTATAGCGATTTCATGATTCAAGAAACTTTCAATCTCTTCCAGAGGTATTTGATGGAGAGTGCATATCTGATCCATGGTAAGCGCACTCTCCGGTTGTAATTGCCATCTGCACAATGTATACAACCAAAAACACAGGGGCAAGATCATTGGAAGTTGACGAGAGGATCAATCCAACAATAGAAGCCGTAATGGAACAACAAAACTTATAGGAAATCGTCTCCAACACGTACACTTGACAGCAACTTAGCACCACAATGAACTTCGTGAACTCTAGCTTCCCCAGTGCAACTTGCTTCTCGGTCAACGTCTTCCAAGGCCACGCGAATTTTTCCTCCAGCTTGCCAGGCAGCAAGTAGCACCAGTCTTTGTCAAGTCGGTCCAGGCTGTGAAGCTTCTGGATTTGAAATGTCTTAAGATCCACTACACCCGTGGAGGAAGACATTTCATCAAGTTGGGCTCTGGGATACTCATCCCCACCATGAAGTCTTCCTGGCGCCACTGCAGTCACAATTCCAAGCACATGCGTTGCATTACACCTCTCTCCATGAGCACATAAGCATCTGCAACGATTTCAAGTGCCAGGGAATTTCTACGAAAAATAACTTTACTCCCATAGCTAGGAACCAAGCGAGAGAAAATAAAAGCCGGGAAAACTAGACATACCAGAAGTCAAAGAGTGTAACCAGATAATTATAGTGTAATTGATCCTCTCATGAGAACATGAAAGTAGAACCAAGCATGATAATTATAATCTTCAAACGATCGACATTACTGCGTTTCAATATCAAAGATTTCGAATCGAGAAACTCAGCCGCGGAGTTGCCATTACAAAATGACAATGTGATCAAACAACGTCAACGAGACGGAAATCCTACCACCTCTAGGGCTCATTTCTACGAAGGAAAAATATACTCTGATGGTCATGAAAGCATGGGAGAAAAGAAAGTCAGACAAAAATGGTCATAGCGCACAACTCAGAGAGCGCAACCAGAAAACGAGAGCAAATTAACCTCTAGTCTTCATAAAAACGGGAGAGTAAAACCAAACTAATTATTAAAATTCTCGTCTTGAACGATGGATAATCCTACCGAAAAACTCAACCATGGAATTGACAACTCCAAATTAACAATTTAATCAAACAGGGATAGAAACCCTACCAGATCCCTGCAACCGATCTTCTTCAAGAACAAGAATCTCATTATCCAGCGTCAACTGACGAGATCGAGAAACAACCTCTCCCGAGCAGTCCCCCTGTATTCCAGGAACAGAATAGCTCGTACTCCGACGTGACGACCGCTTCGCTCTCGAATTTCTTCGCGGATGCCAAGAACTCGTGGACGCAGCACTGTCGCTTTCATTCGGCCCATAGTAATGAACGGGCAAGCCTGCTCGCTGCGCGGCCCAGTTCGTCGAGGGATCAATCTCGCTGTCGCTCTCTGTCGTCGGGCCATGGAAACTGTCGAGCTCATCCGCCCCCGGCTCAGCTGAATGCCACGAAGATTCGGAGTCGGACGAAGAGCGACACGACGATCGTGAGCAATTCTCCTCTTTCCTCTCATCTCGACCAACCCCTAACACTCCAAGGACCTTCTTGTACATTGCGAAAGTCAATTCTCACGGACTGATCGAACAAACACAGCAGCAGTGTCAATTCTCGAAGGAATTGCGTCATTTGTAGGAAACCGCATCAAATCCGAAACCCTGCAGAGCTTCCTCTGGCGTTTAAATTCACTGCCCTTGACTCTCTGACAGCAGCGACAACAAGACAGAAATGAATGAAAGATGGAGATGGAAAATTCATCCGCTGTCGTGCCGACAGACCAGATTCTACTTCCCGCTTGTTGAACGAATTTGAATTCTGAACCCACGCGTGCCATTATTAACATTCTGAACACAATTACCGACCTGTGTCCAGTTTCATTTTCGTGAGTTGACAATGATTTCAGTAAATGGTACACTAAACAATGAAACGAGGTTGCGGTCACTAATTTCTCAACATTTTGCACTGTATAATTATTTCCGTTACTGTAAAACAATGCACTACTTTTGAATTAGGTATTGTTGTAATTGAGACTCATAAACTTCCATGTGTACAAATAGAAATATCTATAAAAATATTTGTTGACTTTGATGGCTTGTAAAGTAATTTTCTTGGAGTAAGAAAACCTAATTATTTAGATAACCCAATTCACTTTTTAGTGTAGGTGAGGTATGGATATTTTATGGATGAGGTATAAGATGAAAGTTGTTTTCAAAATTATTATTTCCAAACTTAGGCACTCAGAGAAATTTTTGATAAAACAATTTTCATTGAAATAAGGACTTCCTATAACATTTCATGACATTTCATCCCATATTTGGATGGATAATGAATTTTGCCCTTTGTTGGCAAAATATTTTATAATTTGTGCCTTGCAAGAGGGATTTTTTCATATCCCATCACGGAATGTCTTTATGTAGATTGAATTTTGATGAATTGAAGGCCATAAAGGGACACTCAAAATTGTTAGGCATCCAAAAGTGACAATTAATTAAATGCTCTTTGATACAACACAATTTATTGCATCACCCCTTATAGGAACGAGGAATATTTTGGTAGAAATTGAAAAATGCGTGGAAAATTATAACATTTGAAGTCAAAGGATTTTATTTACTTTGATCAATCAGGTCAACAAACTTTAACTCCTTCTAAAGTGAGATTTTTGCACTGCACTTGGATTGGGGGGGACAATTGCATCCTATACAATATGTTAGTTACATATTTGCCAAATTTCAAAAGTCAAAAATGACTTTTGTACGTGCTATCCAAAGTTGTCCAAAAAGTTTCAGACAATATAATTTTTTATCCAGGCACTTGATTGGGAAAAAAATTATATTTCCACCAAGGGGATACACGTTCATACTTTGTGTCAATGTTTCTTGAACATCCAACCAAAATTGAGTGTATGCACAACTACACAAGATTTCTCATGTACATTTAGATCAGTCACTTTAGAGGTTAATGACGCACTTTTCATGCATTGTAATTGATGTCGCTCAAGGTCCCTTTTGTTGAACACTGAAGTAAGGTAGAAGCACCTATAGTCGATCATTTAAGCAATTTGGAAGCAAATGATGAGGAGTATGAGGTGTTAGAAAAAAAATTCATATAAGAAGATAGGAAATAGGGAGATAGAAAAAATTTCATAATTTTATTCTCAAAAATGAAATTACTATGAACTTTGGGAGCCAAAAAGTGCACTTGTCTAGTAGCCAGTGTCTAAAGTCTTTCAATTCCGATCATTCAATAACTACTTTCTCACTCACTACTTCCTACTAATTCACTCACTACTTCAAGACATGTGTCATAACCTTATTAGTTCCAATCTTGACAAGGACAAAAAAAAACATTCCAAGTTTGAGTTCTGACCTAAGATTGGAATAGTGCATCCTATAGGTTGGAAATTGGGCGTAGTTAACAACTGGTGCCTCAACCTTAGGGTGGCTTCACACTACAGCAGAGGGTCGAGAGGCCGTCGATTTCGACCAATCAAATCCCAGGAATCCATGAATTCCTAAAATTTCAGCCTCTCGACCCTTCACACTAGATGGCACAGTCGAGAGTCCGTCACCCTCCAAATTGACATTTCTAGCAAAAAATTAATTACATGTTGATGGACTATTGACCATAGTTTGAGTTGAGCAAAAATAGAGACCCAAACTATGATCGAGAGTCCGTCGAATTTTTTTCCTAGAAAATCAGATTTGTTCACTCTTTTCACACACTTTGTTATTCGTTATTTGTTATTTGCTGTGATTTTTTTTCCAAGGCCATTTTGGACTCCTTTCTCATGTTTTTTAATCTTTTGCTTGAAAATATTGACACATGGGTGAGGTTTGGACTTTGGGCTTGGCCTTTGGAAGCTTCACACTATGGCCGTCCAAGTTGAGAGGCCGTGCCCAAACTATGATCGAGAGTCCAACAAAATGGGCTCTTTAATGGGCATTTCTTTGGACTCTCACCCAAAGTTTGGGCACGGCCTCTCAACTTGGTCGGCTATAGTGTAAAGCGGCCCTCAGTGAACCAAGTGTAGCATGTCAGTTTCACTAACTTGCACTCAGTGATTGGGGAATTATGTGGATTTGTAAAGAGCATTGGTAGTTTTTAAATAAATCAATACAATGTAGTTCACAGTGTTCCATTTCAAATAATGTGATTGTTATCCAACTTTCATTAAAATTCATTCCAATGTTGACATTAATTAAACCACATTAATTCAAATTAGTATATGGACTCTCACTCTATTCAAAGTCTCACACTAATTAAATTAATTTGTGTTCCAAAATATGGAAAAGCTCTATATTGAATAACAAAAAGTTAACGACTCTCATTGATTCTACTTTGAATCTACGATACATAAAAATTGGATATCACCTTCCATCCTTGTATCTATTGTATCATTTGAAACATTGCAAAGTATCCTTTATACATAATAATGAAATTAGGTTGCATAACACCCCACACACCCCAAATTTACCTCATGAGTTCACATTGACATAACATTGTTAACCCCTAAAGGACTGTGACTATGTTTCCACCAAAAACACTCCAGAACTGCCATTTCTAGTACAAGTACCAAATTTTGAAAAAAACTCAATGTTGGACACAACTATATGATCTTGTAGTACACTAGTTTGAGAAGCTGTGGAAAAAATCTCAGAAATTTCCACCTTGTACATTGCAAGGTATTAGCGTTTGAAGTGACAAAACCCCTTTTGGGGGCTCAGCAAAAAACCAGGCAACTGCACTTCACAACATCACAATATACCAAAAAGATGTGAATATTTGTTTTCTCTCCCCCCCCCCCCCCCCGTTCCTCCGGAAAAAACAAGAGCCATTGAAATCTCTCAATAAAATTTCCCCCCCTTCTCTGATGCCATTGATCTTCAAAAAACATCCACCATTGATCAGAAACAATCTTGGGTGTCGGATACATAGACGTATACAAACTGTGGATATGGATACAAAATATAGGACATGTATACAAACTACGGATATAAAATACAATCTACAGCTACGGCTACGGAGATGAACAAATGAGGGCAACTAACCCATATTGAATGGTGGCAAAACTGCGTACCAAAAATACAAAAAAGGGGGTGACTGAGTGTGTGGTAGGGTGATCAAATGGCTGGGTGGCGGGTGATTAGATGGGCGGGTCACTAGGTGTATCCCTTTTGTAAAAGTTAACGATGAATGGGGTGTTGCCATGTGGATCCCCTTTGAAAATCCACAACATTTTGGTTGGAAATTGACATTTCTTCACACAATGTACTCAAAAAATACTCAACATCATATTTGTATTAAAAATGTCCCAAATGGTGGTGCTTATTTGGATTCATTCTTCAAGGCAAGTTGGCTCCACACTTGAAAACTTTCAGATCATTTGAAATTGTACAACATATAGGAAAAAAATGATAAGTTGAAAAAAGTAGATAATGATTCAAAATACAAAATCATTAAGGATTTAGTTATGGAATTGAAAAATGTCAACACCAATGGTTGAAATGTAGTAATAAACAATCTGCATCCTATGATTTTTTTATTTTTCTTAAATACTAAAAATTGAGTAAAATAAAGGACTTCAAAGTTTATTTAGAGTAGAGAATCCATAACTGCACGCAAACTAAAACTCCTCATAACTTTTGACTCATTGACCTAAATGGAATGATTTAAAGTTTTCCACGTATATATAACTCTAGAAAACCAATTTCAGTTTTTTGTTTACGGAAAAAGTGATTTTTTTATCTGCTTGGACTGCCCATTTATGAAAAAAAGTAATATATTAGGCCATAAATTTTGACTTGTATTTTCAAATGTCATGAAATTTGATGCATGTGAAAGATACTTGTTGTCGCCACCTTCTATTAAAATTTCAGCCTAAAATATGCAAATCTCCAATCACACATACTTGCCCAAAACATCTATGTTGCCAAAAAACGTGTTCTGGTCCTTTAGGGGTTAACCAATTTGGTGAATCCCTTTACTTCCATACGAAGTGGGAGCCCCCAACATAGCAACTTCCAAGCCAACTAATGACTTTCTTGCAACTTTCCACTTCGTCAATGTTGAAACTTCCTAGCCCACCAATGATTCTTTATAGATTTTAACTAAGTTCATTCCCATGCATATAGGGGCACGCTTATAGTTATGCAACGAGCCCAATGCATGGACCATTCTGCCCCTGTGTATTATCCTTGGGAAAAACATATAAACTTTATATTTGCCACACATGCTAAAATTTGCAAATTTTGAGCTTATATTTGCAATTAGAGACTCCAAATTAGCAAAGAGAAGTGTAGAAAATAGATTAATCAAGCACAAAATAGGGGGACTTTTTTTAACATTCACCTTTGGCTAGACCTTTGCTTCCATCTCATTGCACTATAGGGAGGCATTATCCCTCCTCCAAGGAAGAATGGTTTAGGTTGGTTAACAATGCTATAGAGGCGCATTTGAACTAGGTCTTCAACTGGTTCACCAACCCACACCACATCCATAGTTTTGGAGTGATGAAGATTGTTGCATCCTTGTACATTAAGTATTCAAATGTAGTTTAACCCCTAAAGGACTAACATGCATTTTCTAGCAACATAGAAATTTTAGGCAGGTACATGTGACTAGATATATTCATATTTTTGGCTGAAATTTTAACAGAAGTTGTGTGCGAGGAATATCTTTTATACGCACTAAATTTCATAACATTTGGAAATACAAGTCAAAAGTTATGGTCTAATATGTTACTTTTTTTCTCGGCTGGGTAGTCCATGCAGGTTAGATATTGTTTATTATAGCATTGAAACCATTGGGATTGGCATTTGTCAATTATATAACCAAATTCTCAACAATTTTGTATTTTGAATCATTCTCTACTTCTTTCTACTTACTATTTTTTTCCTATATGTTGTACAACTCCAAATGTTGTGAAAATTTTCAAGCATGCAAACAACTTCTCTAGGAAAAAGAATCCAAAGAAGCACCACCATTTTGGACATTTATTCATAGAAAAGTGAGCTTGTGAAGTGCAGCTGCTCATTTTTTTGCAGGGCCAAAAATACCGATTTTAATGAGTTTGGATGCTTATATCTTGCAATCCACGCTGTGGAAATTTCTGAAATTCTTACCACATGTCCTCAAGTCAGCACACTATAAGATCCTACGGTCACATGTGTCAAAATAAGTTTTTTTTCAAAAATTTGGTACTTGTACTAAAAATAGCAATTCTTGAGCATTTTCAGTGAAACCATAGCCATGAAATTTTAGGGGTTAAAATGTCAAGAAATTAACGAGGGACAACCTAATTTCACGATTCAGTGTAGTTCATTTTCTTTTCAGTGGACATTGGAAGAAATCATCCACCGAAGGGAGTAAAATTTGGACAAAATGTTTCAAAGTAAGAGTTTCGCAACAAAAATCCCCCCTAAACTGGCAACTCTGACATCCACAGATCCACCACTGTAAGTACGATGCGCTTTGCACAATTAACTTCGAACACTCAATTAAATTGATCGGCGGGAATTCGGCAAAGCTTAGCGAGGAAGGTTCCCGTTTCCATTCCAATACGGAGAAGGATTTTTGGACAGCCATGCCGTTATCCAACAAAATCCTTCTTCGTGCCTGCCAGGCATCAATGACTGAGTGGAATTCCGTTTGCTTTTGCTTTTCATTTCTATCATTGAAAATGGAAACTGTCAGTGCTGCATTCCTGGAATTCCACTCAAGGCACGCTCTGACAACATCGCATCAGTAAAGTCACCGAAAATCGACCCCACAAACATGATTCCCTCAAACCCACTCATGCATACCGCGCCTTTTTTAAAAAAAATTATTGTGTCTATTTGAAGAGATTTTTTGATCAATGCGCTTCCAGTGATATTGGAGTAATCACAAGTTCTAATTATACACCAAGAAAAATGTAGAAGTAAATTTGGAGGGCCAATATAATAGTTGGATTTGAGGACGTTGTTAGGGCTAGTTTACATGTGAGTCTGGTGGGTAAGAAAAGCAACTAGAAGAAAAGAACAGTGCCACCGTTGATCGGTAAGCACGTAAGGAGGAGAGGTAGTTCCATTGTTATCAGTGTAGAAAACGTTGTAGAAGGAGCATAAAAGTGCTTTCTCCATTTCGGCATTGTTGACTGCTCCTACCCACCGATACATGTAAGTTGGCATTCTCCAAATTGTGACTTTTTTTGTATGTTATTCAAAAAAGGAAATCAATTTTTTTTTGGAACTTCAACCGTATAAAATTAAAGTAAATTATCTTACCAAAGTGTGGAAAAGATTTCAACCCTTTTCATCATGTGGATTGAAATATTATAGCATTTGAAGTGAGAAAAAAACCTTTTTTTTGCAATCCTGCAAAACAAAGCCAATAGACTTTGGGCTCATTTGGAGTAATTTTTTGTTCTACACAAACGTGAAATTTTTTACCATTCATAAGTATATGATATTAGGTTCACGTGCAAAAAATTTAGAAGAAAATATGGAGTCTAAATTAAACTAAATCACCCTGCAACGCAAGGAGGTTAAGTGAATTGGCATACACCAGTCAATTTTTTTTGTGCAATGAGGAAATATTTTATTTGAAATCCAAACGGTGAAAAATCAAAGACAAACATTTGGAACATGTGGAAAAATTTCAAGAGTTTTGACTTCACTAATTGCGAGATAATAGGGCTTGAAGCTAGAAGAAAATGTTTTTTCTTGAAACTACCCCAACATAGCTAACAAAGTTTGATTCCTCTTAGAATGTGACTTGACAACTAATATGTTTTTTTTTGGAAAATTGTATGCCATATTTTATTAGTTACATACATGCCAAATTTCAGAACTTCATGATCTTTTTTGCAAAAGAGTCTTCAAAGATTCCCAAATTGCCGAAGCTGTCCGAAAAGTTTAGGGCAATATAACTTTTGATCCGGGGACCCAATTAGGAAAAAAAAATAGTTTTTCAAGAAGGAGGTACATGTTTACTCATTGTATCCAAATTTCATGAACATCTGACTGAAATTGACTTTGTAGGAACCTACCCGAGATTTCATGCGTACGTTGAACGGACACTTGATCCTTTAGGGGTTAACAAGAAACATAAAGCTAGACAAGGTGGAGGGACCACTTGGAGGGCACTATCTAGAGGAAGTACCAAACTTCAAGACAACCTTTGCTGCACATTCCCTTGAGGTTTAGTCTGCCGTAACCTTTGAGAGCCATTGAGGCTCAAAGTAACTGATGGATGACACTACAAAATAATGGTAGTCTTTTCCACACTTTTGGGGGGTAGGTTTTCAACATTAGAGTGTCAATAAAAAATTTGAGTCATTGTCAAAAAGAGTGTTGAAAGAAGTGGCCCATGTGCAGGTGACTTTCCTAATGCTTAAGGGCATTAGAGTGTCAACAAAAATTTGAAATTGGTTTTCTAAGCCATAAAAAGTTTAAAAATAAATAAATAGTGTTTAAATTTTATCTTTTTAAATTGACAAAATTAGAAAATTAGCATTCTCTAGTTGTCGGACCAAAGTTTGGATAGCAATTAAAATTTGGAATTTGGATTTTTGGATTTTTTTTTTCCAATTTTTAATTGTTGTAGGATCTAGACTTGATAAGTTTCATTTTGTTAGTTTGCTTGTACTTCAAAAGAGTTGATGAAAATGTTGAGAAATTAGTGAGGGATAACCTAATTTCTCTATTCCGTGTAGTTCACTTCCTTTTGAGTCGGGGATGTTGGAAGAAATCCTGGCTCCACTTCACCGGAGAAAGTAAATTTTGGACAGAATATTTCTGAGTAAGAAATTCTGCAAAACAGTGATCCCCCCAAATCCGTCCTCTGCACGATGGGGGTTTGCACAATTAAGTTTAGAACATCTGCAGTCCTGCACTGGTTGATCGGCGGGCGTCATTCGGCAAACTGAAGCTTCTCTACGAAGGCTCCAGTTCCCATTCGCTGCTGGGGAGGCAGGGGAGCGGGACTGCGGGACAGCTTTGCCATTAAGATATAAGCTTTATCTCCGTTGCCCGTGCATGAGGGGAGTTTGGTTTCCTTTCGCTTTCTTTTATCATTTTGAAATGGAACCTGTCAGTGCTGCATTGCTGCATTGCTGCGCGCTTGTGAATTCCAAGACACGGTCCGACAACACGCCGCACCATCTTCAAATCTGCATCAGGAAGGTATGGGGCTGTAAAAGCGACCTGTCTCTAAAAGCGATCTGGTAGATTTTGTCTCTAACATGTACCAGAAGTGTACACTCCAAGAAGGGGTCGCTTTTAGAAACCACTGTGTTTTCAACTTTAAAAATTCATAACTAATTCCATGAAGGTCCCAAAAATATGAAACGACTTGGATTAGATGTCGATTCCATTTTTCTTACCACGAAAATTTACTGAAAATTGTTTTAAGGAGTTTAGCTTCCCCCCAAATGCAAATCAGCTGGTAAAGGGTCGCTTTTACAACCCTCTACAATAATCAAATCATACACGGCATTGAGTAAAGGAGATCACCCATTTCCGACCAGTTAACCCCTAAAGGTTTTTGACTATGTTTTCACCAAAACCGCTCCAGAACTGCCATTTCTAATACTAGTGCCAAATTTAAAAAAAAAAACATTTTTGGACACTTGTAGCCGTAGGATCTTGTATTAAACTTGTTTAAGAAGATGTGGAAAAAATTTCAGAATTTTCCACCAAGTGGATTGCAAGATAATAACGTTTGAATTGACAAAAATCCTTTTTTTGTCCCTGCGAAAAAATGGGCAGCTGCCCTCCACAAGGTCACATTTGTATGAAAAAATGACCAAAATGATGGTTACTCTTTGGATTTATTCTTCAAGGCAAGTTGGCTACATGCTTGAAAAATTTCAGATCATTTGGAATTGTACAACATATAGGAAAAAAATAGTAAGTAGGAAGAGGTAGAGAATGATTCAAAACACTAAATTGTCAAGAATTTATTTATGAAATTGAAAAATGCCAATCCCAATGATTATAATGTTGTAATAAACAATCTACACCCAATGTTTTTATTTTTTTTCAAAAATATTGAAAATCGAGTTAAATAAAGGACTCCAAAGTTTATTTTAGAGTAGAGATTCCATAACTACCCTCAAACTAAGAATCCTCATAACTTTTGACTCATTGATCGGAATGGAATGATTCAAAGCCTCCCACGTACATATAAATCTAAAGAACCAATTTCAAATTTTAGTTTTTTTTAAAAGTAATTTTTAAAGAAGTTTTTTTTGCTGCCCCGGCTGCCCGCCGAACAATGAAAATGACATATCATGCAATAACTTTTTAACCATGTAGTCAAAAGCTACGAAAATTGTTGGACCTTAAAGCTACTCCTCGGGCACATCTTATGTGAAAATTTCAAAGAAAAAAAAGAAAAATTCCGGTCATAGTGAGCTGCCCAAAATCGCTATGTTGTCAAAAAACAGTGTTTGGTCCTTTAGGGGTTAAGCAATTTGGCCATGTGCAGCATGGAGAAGGTTGGGGAAATTTTTTCCCCAGCTATAGAAATATAGATGAAGAGGATTCTATATTTTTAACCCTTAAACAACGGTCTCATAACCATGGAAATCATTTGTTTTGTCACCATGTGAATTGTTGGATTAAAATAATGCAAAAGCATTCATTGGAAGTCAAGCTACTGTAGATGATCTTTCCTTTTTCCGCAAAATTTGGAGGATGAATAGTTGCACTTCTGTCCTACACAAGAGATTCTCTTGTCATTCATCGGCCGCAAAACGGCCGCCTTGACGTTTAACCCCTAAAGCCCCGTTTGTCCCCTCGAGGGACAATTTGGGTCCGGGTAGGTTCCTTTGACCTCAATTTGTAGAGAATTTTTTGGGATTTTTTTGATGTTGTGCGGTTCTGCGAGAGCTTTGTGGATATATAATTTTTATTCCAATTGCTGCCCGAGAGAAAAAATTATGCCAAAAATAGACTTTGGTAGGCAGCACAAAAAAATCACAGAAATTCAAAATAAATTTTTTAGATATTTTATTCAAAATCTATGTCTTTTTGTCTACATTTGAAGCTTTGATTCATTCTATTTGGACTAATAATGAAAAAGTTATGGACAATCTTAGTTTTTCGGGCAATCTAAGCATCTTCTTGAAAAAATAACTTCTAGGATTCATTTTTTAATGCAATTTTTACTATTTTCAGAAAAAAATTGTTAGACAAGGTTAAATTTGCTTGCTAGAACAATCTCACCGTTGGGATTATGGTATTTCAATTTTGTCTTAGAGCTATAAACGATTTAGTTATTCCTTCAATCTTGAACCTACTTCTATTTAACAATTTTTTAATGAGTAAAAATTTAGTGTTTTTTTCTTGAATTTTTTTTTTTAGATTCTCAATTGAAGTATTGAACATATGAACTTAGAAAATCAAAATCAACAATACAAAAAATTTAAGTTAAATAGGTTCAAAGCTCAAAAATCTAGTCAAGCAAGGTGCAAAAAAACTTGTTTTCTTCACTGTGAATGCAAATATCTTGCAATCTATTCGGTCAAAGTTTCTGAAATTTCTTGTACACATTCTCATACTAGTCTAGTATAAGATCCTATGGTTAGATATGCAAAAGAACACAATTTTATAGTTTTTTGCTCTTTGCAATAGAAGTGGCAGTTTTGAGTGTGTTTTGATGGAGAAAAGGCCTCGGGGCTTTAGGGGTTAAGGGTTAAAGACTTTCATTCTCAAAAACGAAATTATTATGAATTTTTTTGTGAAGATTTTGTTTGTCCCATTCTTGATGTATAGGCAAATCCATCTCCAACCATAGGATGATTATGAAACCAATGTAGGTGATCATTATGACTTTCGATGTACATGCAATGATCATTGTAAGCTTTCAATGTACACGTTGTGGACGTTTCTACTGTTCTTGCTAGTCATGTTGTACGTGAGCTATCACCTACACAAGAGTTGATTGGAAATTGAGCAACCTGAGCTCCGAGAATGGGATGCTAGTCGGAAGTGGGTGATCTCCTTTATTTGAGTGAAGACAACCCCACAAACACAATTCCCTCAAAGCCACCCATGCATACCAAACCCTTTTTCATAGTGTCTATTTAACCTATAAAGGACCAAAGCCTCTTTTCTACCCAAAAATACTAAAAACTGTCATTTCTATAGCAAAGAGTAAAAAAATTTGGAAATTGTTTTTTGTGCACATCTAACTATAGGATCTTACACCCAATTAGTATGAAAATGTATGGAAAAAATTTCAGATTTTTTGCTTGCACAGAGTGCAAGATATTTGCGTTTAAAGTGAAAAAAACAAGTTTTTCAATACATTGCGGGACTAGAATATTTGACTTTGAACCTTCTTAAATTAAATTTTTTGCACTAAAAAGTTTTGAGCTTTAAATCTTTATTGTAGGGAATTGAGTTGAGGTTTGAAGAAAAAGAAATTAAAAAAGACTTAATTTTCATTATTTAAAAAATTATTAAGTAGAAGTAGGTATGAGATTGAAGGAAAATCAAAATTATTAATATCTCTAAAATTAAATTAAAACGCACTAATTCCAATGGTGAGATTTTTCTAGGAAACAAATAAAACCATGTAAAACTTTCTTTTTTTTAAATTATCAAAATTGCATTTAGAAATGAATCCTAGAAGGGTTTTTTCAAGAACATGTTCTAATTGTCCAAAAAACAAGATTTTCCGTAACTTTCTCATAACAAATCCAAATGGAATGAATCAAAGATTTACATGTAGACAAAAATATAATCTATGAGAAAAAAAATTCCAAAGAAAAAGGTCAAATTTTGAATTTTTTTTGCTACCTCCTCTCCTTGTTTTGAGCTTATTTGGACATAATTGTTGTTCCCAAGCACCGATTGAAAATAAGTATTATATATCCATGAAGATAATTTATTTTTCTATCTTCAAAAAAAATTCAAAAAATCATTATAAAAATTCAACCCGTAGGTACCTGTCCAAAATCCCATTTGTCCCTAAAAGGGACAATGGTCCTTTAAGGGTTAAATGAGAGAGATTTGACACACCTCCAGTGATAGTAATGTACAATGGAACCATCCATAGTTGATCACTTAGAGCATCTCCACCCCTCCATACCACAAGGGATGCACCAAATGGTGGGTGGTGAACATCAGGTGCGGGGAAGAAGATGAAGAATTACTACTCTCCCGCCAACAACCTTCACAACATGCTGAACGAGGCATAGGGTGGCATAGGGTAGGAAACTAACATCATAATCTTGCCAGAACTTCAATTTCTTTTGGAAGGAGGTGACTTCAGGTAAACCATCCCATTCTAGACCAAATGGGAGCAAGCCCATTGTGGATTGAAATATGGTAGTAGTGTACATTTTAGTTCTAAAATGTACACTGCTACCATATTTCAATCCACAATGGGCTTGCTCCCATTTGGTCTAGAATGGGATGGTTTACCTTTTACCTTGGCCCACTCACATAGTCACACTTCTATCTCCAAGTGAAGACAAAGATATTGATTAATGAAATGTGACGCGACCACACTTTGCCCTTGAGAACAGGGTCAAATTGTTCATTTTATTTGAATAACGTGGCACAAGTCAAAGGTAAGAGACATACAACTTGAAGTGTCAAGATAGATTTTTTGAGTGGCTTGTGTTGAATAGTGACAAAGGTTGCAACTAGTGGGACACATATAATTTTCTAGGCATACCAAACTATTTGCAAGGGCAGTCTGACGCGCCCCAGTAGAGATGCTCTTAACTCTTGTTGCTTATTGCTTATATCTTTGTATAGAAAAATCATTTATTGTAATTTCATGAAATCGGTCATTAAGAAAGGTTGTCTTTTCTAATGTTCAAGTATTACATTGGATGAATGAGTAGTTAGTTGAACAAAATAGTGCATGCAAGCCCTTTGTTCATTGTCCAAAATGTGGACGGTGAAGTGCTTAAGGGTTAAGCAATTTTGTGCATGATCTAGAGCAGTAGAAGGCAATGTAAATTTTTTGCCTTGTAGGAAGATAGAAATGATGGACATAATAGATTTTTTGTCATTTTTTCCTTAAATTCAAATTACTGTGAGTTTTGGAAGCCAAAAGTTGGCTTAAACCCATACCCAATGTATAGAGTCCTCTATAACTAATCAATGTTAGTGTACTTCATGTTCACTTTAACACCCAAAATCAAAGACATTTGTCATGACACTTCTTTATCCACCATGCTATCACAAGCAAGAAAATTTATTTGAAAATCTCAAGAAGTGATGGCCAAAAAGTTGGCATTTTCATTACCATCCATGTGCACAAATCTATTGCCACTAAATCTACGAGCAAGTTTGTTGAAGTTGGTAAACTATTGTACAACTTATTATATGACCAATAATTCAACCGTAAACCCCTAAATGCTCAAGGCCTGTTTGAGCTTTCTGGAATTTGTTCTTAATTGAACAGAAAGACAACATTTTGATAAGTTCTATCAATTTTTTAAGAATTATAAGTGTACAAATTCAATCTAGACATGCTAGATATCACATAGAAAAAGAAAACACAACAATGTAATTTTTGGATAGAAAGATTATAATGTTTGATCATGAAGGTGTTAAAACTATGAAAATCTTTCAACTCTCTTTTCACATGTCAAATCTGAAATATTGGTCACCAAAAAAATATAAGATTGAAGGGCCTAACATGCATAATTCCAATCAATTTATGGCTTCTCAAAATCTACTCTACAATTTTTTGAAATGAATTTTTAATGTGATTTTTTCTCCAAGATCTAGTGTATATGAGTCTCATTTCCAAAAGCCTTCAATATTACAGATAGTCAAGATTGCAATGGACACCCTTGTACAAAATCTTGAATAGAAAAATCATAATCAATTATTTTCAAAATTGGATTTTGAATGCTTAAATTAGACTTCAAAAAGAATTTGTCAAAAATATAAACTACTAAAAATAACAACTTAGTCGGATCTTATTTAATTTCAAAGTATTGTCGAAACCATAATTTTAGGCTAAAATTTTAAATGAATGTGGGGACGAGGAATATCTTCATATGCACTAAATTTCATGATATTTGGGAAACCAATGTATAACTTATTGTGTGACCAATAACTTAATATAGCCCACCATGTTTAGTATTTTATGCTGTATTTTATGTAACACTTGGCATCATATCTTGTTATAGAAATTACTCCAAGCCGTTGAACTTTGAATCTTATGCTAACCATCCAAAAAACTAATTACAAAAATCAAATCCAACCTTTGTTGAAATTCAAACTCACTATTGGTTGTCAACTAGTTGGTAATGGGTGGTTCTACCACAACTCCATCTAAAATTGCACAAATAAACAATTCAACATGGTTTCCATTGTTATATTGAAAAACTTGTTGTGAGATCTTGTTGGTAGTCAAAAGAAGATTTTTGATTCCCTTCAAATGCATTTTTTGGACACCATATGGATAAACTATGAAGTTTCAAAGTGCTCAAAATAGGTATTTTAAAAATTGATTTTCATGAATAGTGGGAGTACATTTCAAGCAAAAATATAGGATGTGCGGTTTTAGAAAGCGGTTGAAATTAGGTTTATTTACTTTAATCATGAGTTTTTAGTATACACCATAAAAATAAAAATAAAAATTGAAGGACCAATGTGATCATTGTTGTGAATCACCATATTAATGGTTTATTTTTTAGAAAAAAAAACAATCTAAACATTGTGGGTGTATTTACAAGTCCGTAAGTATTAGTACTCTAGATTAAGCTACGACCACCGATTAGAAAAATTTCATTACATAGGAATAGGAATGTTAGGAAGTTAGGGCAAAATATAAGAAAATGCAATTAGTAGGAAATGTAAGGGAAAATTTAGGGAAAAAAATAGGGATTCAAAACTAAAAAGACTTTGAGCAAGATTTGGTAAAGTAACCAAATTAGGCTAATGGTAAAATAATGAAAAAAAAAAAACCAAAATACTATTAAGTAGAAAAATGAAATTAAAATTAGATAGGAAACCAAAAAGATAAAATATAAAAATAAAAACAAAAATAAAATACTAATAAGTAAAACATAAAATTATACTTAAACAAAAAACCAAAAATATACAAAAATGATTTAAAAACAAAAAACTAGAAGTAGAAAATGAACTAGAAATACATTAATAACCACAAAAAATAATAAAATAATAATAAAAGTTTGTAAAATTAAAACTACTATTAAAACACTAGAGTAGTGATGGAAACACTAAAATAATTTTTTTCTAGTAGTTTAGAAGGGTTATACACTAAACTAGCATGGTTTACATCAAATTAATGGATTAAATGTAAATTAAAGTAGGATGAAAGTAGTCATGAGAATTAGTCCATTAGGGAGTTTGATATATGCAAAATTAAGGTTGGGTGCCCTCTCTCTCTCTTACATTTCTTTGCAATTTTTGTTTGTGTGTATTTTGAAAGATCTCTTGCAAAATTGTGGTAAAAAATGGAATAGAAAAAGTATTAGAGAGAACAATGATATTAATTAGGTTGTAGGGACTAACATTTGTCAAATTAGTCACTACTCCCTTTTAGAATGGACAAAAGAATTGGTGACTGGGATTAGGATTTTGTTTGAATTGAAGAGGTGCTTAGTGAAACATTTCAACGTTTGTGTAAGGTAAAACAATCCATTGAGGTCAAAATTAGGAGTTTGCCCTTGTGCTATTTTTGAAATTTTGAAATTTTTTTCTCTACATAAAGATAAGTGTGAGAAATAGAGAGAGAATATGAAATTATATTTTTTTGACAAAGTATGAATTTGCTATGAATTTTTGAAGTGTTTAGTCCATCATAGTCTAAAAGAGTTTCTGGACTACTCCATAACAAACAACATCTATATTCATAATGCTCACGTTACACATCTAAAGTGGCTACAATATTTTCTAATGTAGAAGGCCTATAAAAGTCACTTCCTAAAATAAAATTATAGTAGAACCACCCAATATCAACTATGACCCTATTGGCAACCAATAGTGTATGTGAATTTAAACAAAAAAACACCTCAAGAAAATCAAATTGTAGGATCTTGTACTATACTTGCCTAAGATTATGTGATAAAATTTTTATGGAGTTTGACCTTACAGATTGGAAGATATCAGCATTCAAAGTTGGAATTTTTTTTTAAAAACAGTGATATGCAATTTCAGATGACTTTGACCACCATTTGTGGAACTTTTTTGCATTATTGGACTTTGAATTAAAAAAAATTGTGCTGAAGAATTGAGATGAAACTCTAAAATAAAAAATTTAGGAAACAAATTCTTGATTTAATTCTTTAAAAAATTGTTAAGTAGAAGTAGGTCCAAGATTGAAAAAACCCACTAAATCATTAATAGCTCTAAGATGGGGTTGAAGCACAATAATTTCAATGGTGAGATTATTCTAATAAGCCTTGTCAAACAATTTTTTTTGAAAAATTGTAAAAAGTCCATTTAGAAATGAATCCTATACGTTATTTTTTCAAAAAGATGTTTAGATTGTCCGAAAAACAAGATTGTTCATAACTTTCACATCACTAATCCAAATGGAATCAACCAAAGCTTCACATGTAAAAAAAAATGATCTATGAGGGAAAAAAAATTTAAAATTGAATTTCAATTTTTATTTTTATTTTTATTTTTCTACCCAATGACGTGAAAATTATGTTTAGGATGGCATAACTTTTTCTCCCATGTACCAATTGAAATAAAAATTATACTCTCACAAAGCTAATTTTTTTTTTCTATCTTATGAGAAAGTTTCAAAAAGTTTCATTAGAAATTGAGGTCATAAGAACTTGCCAAAAATCCATTTTGGCCTCTAAGGGGACAATGGTCCTCAATTAGGGGTTAATTATTTGTCACATAATGAGTTGTACAGTAGTTTATGAACTTCAACAAGATCCCACAACAAGTTTTTCAATACAACAATAGGAACCATGCTGAATCAGTGTGGTGGAAACTGTGCTTTCAAATTCACAGAAATCCTTTTAAGACTTGCAAAAAAACGGGCATGAACCAGACACTTCACAATATCACATTTGTATGAAAAAATGTCCAAAATGGTGGTGCTTCTTTGGATTCATTCTTCAAGACAATTTGGCTACATGCTTGAAAGTTTTCAGATTATTTGGAATTGTAAAATATATAAGAAAAAAAATAGTGAGTAGAAAAAAATAGAAAATGATTCAAAATACAAAATTGTTAAGAATTTAGTTATGGAATTGAAAAATGCCAATTCCAATGGTTGAAATGTTGTAATAAATAATCTACATCCCTATGATTTATTTTTATTTTTTTTAAATATTGAAAATTGAGTAAAATAAAGGACTTCAAAGTTTATTTTAGAGTAGAGAATCCATAACTGCCCGCAGACTAAAACTCCTCAAAACTTTTGACTCATTGATCAAAATGGAATGATTCAAAGCTTTCTATGTATATATAACTCTAGAAACCAATTTCAAATTTTTGTTTCTAAAAAAATAGTTTATTATGATCTTTTTGGATTGCCCGACCAAGGAAAAAAGTAACATATTAGGCCATATTTTTTTACTCGTATTCCCAAATGTCATGAAATTTAGTGCATATGAAAGATATTCCTCATCCTCACATTTATTTAAAAATTTAGCCTTAAATATGCAAATCTCTAGTCACAGGAACTTGCCCAAAATTTATTTGTTGCCAAAAATGCATATTGGTCCTTTAAAGGTTGAATTATTGGTCATATAACAAGTTGTACAATGGTTTACTAACTTCAACAAACTTGCTCGTAGATTTAGTGGCAATAGATTTGTGCATATGGATGGTAATGAAAATGCCAACTTTTTGGCCGTCACTTCTTGAGATTTTCAAATAAATTTTCTTGCTTGTGATAGCATGGTGGATAAAGAAGTGTCATGACAAATGTCTTTGATTTTGGGTGTTAAAGTGAAAATGAAGTACTCTCACATTGATTAGTTATAGAGGACTCTATACATTGGATATGGGTTCAAGCCAACTTTTGGCTTCCAAAACTCACAATAATTTTAATTTAAGGAAAAAATAACAAAAAATCTACTATGCCCATCATTTCTATCTTCCTACGAGGCAAAAAATTTACATTGCCTTCTATTGCTCCAGATTATGCACAAAATTGCTTAAGTAATCAACTATGGGTGGTTCTTCTATACATTGAAAAGTTAGAGGTTCCTAATGGAGTTACTAATCACTCCATTACTATCACGGAAGACATTGATCATGGCCCACATCTCATTTATTGAAACCCCACAATATGGGATCATTCCCTAGGTGTCTGCCGTGGAGTCTTTCTACCTTTAGTTAGTGGTAAAAAAATTGAACTTACTTGGATAATTGAAGAGGGGACTTGATGCTAGAATTTCAAACTAGGATGAACCGCCCCCCTTGCTTGTCCCCCCAAGTCATTCCAAGGGTGCATGTAAAATAAATGCCCCCTATTTTGGGTTTGATTAATTTATCTTCTTTCTATATCTTTCCTATATATTTTAAGACTCAAATTTTATCATGTGTGGAAAATTAAAAAACTCAGCATTTTCCCTCAGGGACGAGCCAAGGGGTCGGCTGCATTTCAGAGGTTGTTGAAAACAGCAAAATAGAAAATGAATCCTTGTTTTGCCGCATGAGTGGTAACTATGGGATGTTAAATTAAAATTTCGTTAGATGTGTTCTTTGAAATTCGTTTAGAAATTGGATTTCAATGAAATTTTTCCTTTTCAATTGTATCAGAGAGGGAATTGCATCTCTTCAAATTCAGTATTTTGAATCCAAATTTAATACAAAGTGGTATTTGAATTCCATAAATAAATTGTTAACAATTTAATATTTTGTATCATTCTCCACTTCTTTTTACTTGCTCTTTTTTTCTTATGTGTTGTAGAATAAGGTCTGGCTCATTTACAAACTATCACTAATTAGAGCCATTCCAATTTTTATTGTGTAGCATAGAAAAAAATTAGAATTTCTGTCTTGCATAACTAACACCCAATTCTTACACAATCCCAATCAAGCATACCAAATTTCAACTTCAAAAAAGGAAAATTTCATTTTTGGTGAAAATTTTAAGTGAATTTTCAAGGTTCTACATAATATTTTATTGAAAACAATTGATGGTGAATTTTTATAAATCAATTGTGTAGATATGTAGGGAACATCCATATCCACATCTTTCATATTAAAAAACACCCTACTAAGTACCAAAAATATAAGTTGGGAAGAATTTGGTGTGAAGCATCCTTTGACCAAACTTTGTGAAATACATATCTTTATATTTTTACTAAATTTTGGCAAAGCAATTGTACCATTGTGTTCAAATGTACAATATAAGGTACAATGTCTGGGTCAAATAGCAAAATCTAGTTAAAATATAAAGATGTCTATTTCACAAAGTTTGGTCAAAGGATACTTCACACTAAATTCTTTCTAGCTTATAATTTTGTTATTTAATGGGGTGTTTTTTTAATATAAAAGATGGACATATGGACATTCCTTACATATCTACGCAATTGAATTAAAAAAATTCCTCACCAGTTTTTTTCAATAAATTTTGATGTGAAACCATAGAAATTGACTTCAAAAATTTACCAATAATGAAATTTTGCTTTTTTGAAACAAAAATTTGGTATGCTTGATTGGGATTGCATAAGGATTCAATGATAATTATGGTTACCAAAATAACCAATTATACTACATTTTGTACCAAAAAATTGAAGGCCTATAATTGGCAATTTGTTAATGAGATAGACCTTATTGTACAATTCCAAATGATCTGAAATTTTTCAAGCATGTAGCCAATTTGCCTTGAAGTACCACCATTTTGGACTGATTTTCATACAAAATGTGCCCTTGTGAAGTATTGTTGCTTGTTTTTTAGGAAGGCTAAAAGAAAGATTTATGTCACTTCAAACGCTAACATTTTGCAATCGCTATGGTGGAAATTTGTGAAATTTTTTTCTTATCTTTTCAAACCAACTTATTAAAAGATCCTACGGTTACATGTGTCCAAAAATGTTTTTTTCCCTAAAATTTGATACTTGTACTAGAATTCTACAAATGGCAATTTTGGAGCTTTTTTGGTGAACACATAGTCAAAACCTTTAGGGTTTAAAAAAATGGACACCACTCACAAGAAGTCAAAGTATTAAATGAGACCTTACCTTTCGTCACACAAAGTTTGGAAGATGAACAGTTGTACATGAAGAGATTCTTTGTCATTTATTGGCCAAGTGAATGTTGTTTATGGTTTATCCCTAAAGTTCCTTGACTATGTTATCACCAGTAATGCTCAAAAATTGCCATTTTTAATACAAGTACCAAATTTAAGGAAAAAATCAATTTTGGAGCACATGTAACTATAGGATCCTATGGTACACTAGATTTAGAAGATGTGGAAAAAATTTCAGAAATTTCCACCGTTTAGATTGCAAGATATTAGCGTTTCAAGTGATAATTTTTTTTGGCCCTGCAAAAATCTGGGCAGCTGCACTTTACAAGCTCACATTTGTATGAGAAAATGTCTAAAAGTGCTGGTTCTTTTTGGATTCATTCTTCAAGGCAAGATGGCTACATGCTTGAAAATTTTAAATCATTCAGAATTGTACAACATATAGGAAAATAACAATAAGTAGAAAGATGTTGAGAATGATTCACTAGTAGAAAACAAGCTATCAATGACTGTCCTAAATGACTAGAAATTGTCCACAATGACTATAAATGAGTCATTGTGGACAGTTTTTAGTCATATAGGATAGTCATTGATAGCTTGTTTTTCTACTAGTGATTTAAAATACGAATTGTTAACAATTCATTTATGGAATTGAAAAATGCCAAACTCAATGGTTGTAATCTTGTAGAGAACAATCTACAACTAATGTTTTTATTCTTTTTCCAAATATATTGAAAATTGAATAAAATAAAGGACTTCAAAGTTTATTTTAGAATAGAGAATCTATAACTGCCTGCAAACTAAAATACCTCATAACTTTTGATTCATTAATCAAAACGGAATGATTCAAAGCTTTCTATGTATATACAAATCTAGAAAACCAATTTCAAATTTTTATTTTTAAGAAAGTGATTTTTTCAGATTTGCCCTAACTGCCCGAGTTGAAAAGCAAACCACATATTAGGCTATAACTTTTGACTTACATTTCCAAATGTCCTAAAATTTAGTGCACATGAAAGATATTCTTCGTCCACACCTTCTACAAAAATTTGGGCCAAAAACATGAAAACTTCTAGTCACATGTACTTGCCCAAAATTTATATATTGCCAAAAAATGCACCTTGGTCCATTAGAGGTTAATACATCTGAAAATTTTAGACTATGCATACAAAATATTATAGAATATCTTGGTGCCAACTAATTTTTTTTTAAATTCTTAATTATAAAATCAACAGCCTGTGGGTTTAGGTTCACAATTCAATTCGCCAAAAAATATTCAATTCTAGGAGTTTTTTATCTTTTCAAATTGGAGTAGAGATTGGAGTAGAAGTTATAATTCATTAGTTCAATTTGAATTTATAAAGACTCCTTTATGACTAACATTCAAATCAAAAGAAAAAAAAGGTTAAAATGCAGTGTAAAAATTTAAAAAAGATGTTATAACTTCTAAGTTTAATTATGATTATAAAGTTTGTATACAATTTACAAGGATTTTCATAAGTTATTGTCAAACTCATATAATCTATTTATTTATAGATATGGTATTCTTTATACTAATTTGGTGCACTATAGGACATAACAATATTGGACTATAATAGGATTCTTATAATAGAATTATAAAAAATCCTCCATCTTTTTAAAATGATCCCAAAAGCAAATAATGATACACAATGTTGGGTCAAAAAATTCTTCAGATCCTTTAAAAGATTCCCAAAATTAAATAATGGTACACAATGTAAATTGGGTCAAAAAATTCTTCAGATCCTTTAAAAGATTTCCAAAATTAAATAATGGTATACAATATAAAATAGGTCACTTTCATTTTATTAAATCAAATGCATTGCTCCAAAGAGGTACATGTGCCTTACAATTCACCATCATTTTGGGATGGATTTTGCACTATTTATTGTGCATATCCAAAATCATGATGTCCCCATAAAACAATTGACTCATCAATAATATCATTCCTATCAATGATGATATTATGGAGTAAACAACATGCTAATATCAAGTTTGAAATTCTTTTGAGATCAAGATTTGTTATAGGATTTCTCAAAATCCTCCACATTCCTTTAAGGATCTCAAAAGCGCGTTCCACTACCATACGTGTAGATGAATGTTTGAAGTTGTATTCCTCGTATAATTTTGAAAGTTGAATTTCAGACCAAGGCACCAACAAGTTCTGTCTCCAGCATACTCTGCATCACCTACAATCAATTCACAAACATCAATACTTTGAATCTCAATTGTTGGCCCATTTAGTCGGATTCCTGCAATCACTTCTTTAAAGTGATTTGACATCAATAGAACTTGAGAATCATGTATAAATACGTAAATCCCAACAAAAACATTTGTAAATCGGGCCTCATGGTCTACAATTGCCTACATTACTGTAAAGTAATTATGATCCTAATCATTCCAATCACTTGATCTGGTATTTTCTGGTAAGTCAAATTGGATATGAGAGCAATCGATAGCACCACAACATTGTGGAATGCCATGTAGGTTTTGGAAACCAAGTTTCACATCAGATAATCTTTCTCTTGTTGGCCAATTGAAATGCAAAGATAACGCCACCTTAGTTGAGCAACAATGAAATTTATACAGGCTACCATACTTGTTGAATTGGCTACGCTAAAAAGTTCACAAATTGAAACATGAGTATCTCCAATCCCTAGTCTTTGTAAAGCAATAACAACTTGTTTAGGAACATCCATCAATCTTCCAATTATGTTGATCAAACTAGCAGTGAATTACAATGCAATTCTTTATAAACCAAGTTGCAAAGATAATGAAAAGAAGACACTGATAAACAAAAAATTGTCAAAATCGCTCCGGATCATCACGCATCACCAAAGTCAAGTATTGATCCCACTAGTGAATTGAATGTAGCTTGATGTAGTGTAGACCATATTCTGATCCAAATATTTTTTTTTTGCCATGTTTTTCAACAAAAACTTGTTCAAAAACTTGTTCAAAAAACTTGTTCAAAAGGCAAAACTAACAATTCTTCTCCTTCCATAACCAAAGGCAAAACTAACAATTCTTCTCCTTCCATAACCAAAGGCAAAACTAACAATTATTCTCCTTCAATTTTTCCGCTTGGAATGCCTCACACTTGATACTGTTGGGGCCATTCTTTGACTCCTTTCAAACGTCCCTTGGCTAGCTAGTTGAACCATTGTCTCAATTGATGCGTTTGCAACCCCCACTAGTGCAAGTGCTGCTTCAACATTTGATTCATCCATATTTCACAAGCTTCACATAAACAAATACAAAATTGAGTTAGTCATATATTCAAATCATGCATTTGTATATAGTAAAAATACTAAATGTTTCATATTCAAATTATGTAATATATAATGAAATAATTATTGAACTACAAATAGAAATGAATTTCAACATCACCCCCAAAATGAACACAAGTAAAACCCAAAAGGAAAATTTGTTGATGAAAAAAATAGGAAGAGTGCACATATTGAGTTTGACCGTTAGTTTATTTTTTAAAAATTAAAATGTAATCAGCTCTATATATTAATACGTGCATAAGAGTAATAAAATGGTATTAAATATATTTATGTAGTTCAGTAACAATACGCAAGAGAATATTTTAGGTTGCAAAAGCAAACATGAAGTATTGATTTAATTTGCCATCTATTTGAAAGCGCTACCGTGTTGCAAATGCAGGCATTATGTAAAAATATGTATATTTACATTCTTTAGATGGGTTTTGATATTTATAAAATAGCAAAGGAGATGACATCATTTGACTTCAGTGGCTTCAAGATGATGCTTCTCATTGCTATGATAGACAATTATAAAAAGAAGAGTTCATTTGAGAGCTTTATCGTATTTGATGTTATTATTCTTTGTTTTTCATTTAAATTATATTGTGTTGAACTGGAAGGTTTTTCAGAGTCTCAAGATGAAGAATCTCAATTGGAGCGTGAGTTTGAATTTTTTTTATTGCAACTGCCAGACCAACTTCAATTGCTGTTAGGTCTTTCATTGCCGCATGGGCATTCACAAGATGAAGTTGGTCCATCTCAACTACCAAAACAACCTTGCGTGGAGCAACGATGGCACATAAATCTTTAATGAGATGCTCAGACATTGGTAATCTTGTTGCAAATTAGATGCGTTGAACTCGACAGCTGTAAAGTGACATTTGAAGGATGTTGTGAAGGTTTAAACGACAATCAATATTATTGCATGGTCAAGCTTATCAAGGAAAGTTATGATCACCAATGATGGTTGAAAAGGCCAATTATTCTTTAACTAAGGCGGATCGTGCCAATTATGTTGCTACTACCGTCAAATGCATTCTCAAGTTTTTGAAAATGGAGTGATATTTCAATTGGAATTCTATTTTTTTACCTCTATCAAACATATGTTAGGTTTTAGTTTTTTATTCCATACTTGGAGTGTTCTTCTAAATTAATTTTGTGTATATGAAATTGTACGAGGTAATTATTCAAATAGTTTATCTTCTAAATATTTTGGGATAATTTATCTTCTAATTAGAGATTTAGAATTAGTCTTATGGTCAAAATTCATGACCAATGGTGTTAGAGGAGTCACATAGTCAAAATATGGGCTGAAATCCACTTGGCTTGTGGGGTTTAGGTAGAAGACAAGGTGAAGGAAAAGGGAGAACAATATTCATTGTCTCTCTTGTTGTTGTTGTCGTTGTTGTTGTTGTTTGTAAGGCTCAAATGTTTGAGAAGATATTATGTGTTGTATTAGAAGAATTTTGAATGAAAATTAGAGGAGTGGTGTATCATGGTGTGAAATTTAAAAATTGATCTCACTTACTTGATTTGGAGTTGTCAATAAAAAATTGTGCTAGTTTGAGTGGAGGGACGTGTGTTGCCTTCTATATAAAAGGGCAAAGACTTCAACCAGTAATAAAAGACGAACATGTCTTTTGTTTGAAATGAAATTTAAAAGAGAGTGTGCAAAATTGTGTTGGATTTCTATGAAGCTATCATTCATTCTATTTGGAGTTTATATGAATGAGTTGTAAGTGACTAAGTGAGGAAGGTTCTGTTGTCTTTTATTCTCAAGGCCGAAATTTGGATGGCTATAGAAGTTGGTCAGAGTGTTAGAATGAGTTGACATTTGGAGGAAAAGTAGATAATTGTGTTAGCTCTTCCAAAAACCATCATGCATTTTATTTGGACTCTATATAAAATAGTGACACTAAATCTAAATTTAGCCAAAGATTTGAAGTTGGAGTTGAAGAAGACAATGAAGACTTGCGTATTGTAGCTTGTGGCTTGTCTTTCATTGTAAACTTTGTTGTTGCGGGCGACGTGGGTGAAACCGTTGCGTAGCCTCTTTTTGTGCCGTAGATACAACGAAGTGGGGTTCATCGTTTACATGGTTATACTTTTATGTCATTCTCATTAGTGAGGCATGATTTTTGGTCACCATGGGTTTCAAGTTTAAAAGCCAATCCCTCAGATGGTTTAGCTTGTGGTCTGGCCATCCCATTTTACCCATTCGAAGCCCATGGTTTCTTATCATCTACTCTAACCTTTGAACTCAATTACAACTATTACAGGATAAGCCAATAGGGAGCAGTTTGAAGATTCGATGATCGAGTTTGAAGAATCTACACCTCTACAACTTCTTTAACTCCTAAGCCATTCCTAGTTGTAGCCAAAATCCCCGTGATTTTCAAAGGCAAACCGCTCTCTACACAATAGTGCATTGCTATTTGTTTTCATGGCATTACTTCAGCTCAACAAGGCATCTACATAAGCCTTGCCACTATTACTAGCTCACATTCAAGCCTCATTAAATCAGAGTGGCGTGCTTTTTTTTACTATAACTTATATTTGTCCAATTCTATAATTTTTCTATGATATATATCTTCACGGTTATGCCCCGAACTTATTACTTCTACAAACTCAAGTCTCATTTTATTCATTGATGCCAATTCATCATCTGCAGCCTTCATGGATAAACAATGTTTCTTTGTAGAATAATTCATGGATGATTCACCATTCTCTTCAATATAAAAATATATATTAAAAAAATTTCAATGCAATAGTAAAGCATACATAAATGATCAAGATATAATGATAACAATGTAAAGAGGTGAAAAACGTACCAATAGATGGAGACATGGTACCAGTATCAAGTGGAAGGTCTCCTAGATCCACAACATTGGAGATACTTAGGTACCATTCTAACAAGGCAAGCGGTACACAACTTCATCTAATGGAGCTTGTAGAAACCTCCTTTTATGATTCTTCTTTTCCAATGGGCTCATCACAAAATAATTTTTCTGACCCGAAGGAATTTTTTTCTCATATTTATAAACTTTTTTGAAGTCTGGAGAGAGCTGCTTCCATTTGTCTTGGATTTGTTGTTCATTGCGATGAACACCTTTTTCCATTAAATCATCAGCCATGGCCTTTCGTCTTTTGGATGTTGTGGTCATTTGAAGGAGTTGACTTTTTGTGGGTCCATATATTTTGAAGTTCAATCTCTTGGCATAACACAAGTTTAAAGTATATGGTAAAGACCATCTCCTAGATATGTACATTCTACCATCCTTTCCTCCTTGAGGATCTCCCAATTCCACATGAATGTCATTTTGAGATTAATCCTCAAGATGTATGGACTCAAGGTTTTAGTTTAGACCAATAGTAATTCTCTAAGACACCATTTTCTATAGAAAAAAATATTTAATGTATGTTGATTATGAGAAAAAAATGAATGTTTTTTCATCATATCAAAATAGAATTATAATTTTTTAAACTTAAGCATAATCTTTTGTACTCAAATGAGATTCAAATTAACCCCAAATAAATTGAAAGAAGCATCTCATTATTTCTTTTTTAAAATTGTAGGTTTTTGTATTTTTAATTTGGCACAAGAAAAATAAAATTTCATCGCAAAAAAATAATACTAAACTAAGAGGTTTTAAGAGCGCATATGCTCTAAAGGTTTTCACTTCCTCAAAAGTACACTATTTGTTCATGTTGCTTTTATGTAGCCTTTAGCAATGTATAAATAGTGTACATTTGCGAAGGTGCATAATTTTAGAGTCCTCTGCCATTTGAACTTCAAAATTTAATAAGTAATTCCACATATTTCCAAACAATATAAAATGACTTGGGTTAGATGCCAATTCCACTTGTCTTTGAAGGAAAATCCACTGCATTTAAAAAAAAATGTTTTGCCCTCCCCTCATTTTAGTTTCCGCTCTTAAATGGGCTATTTTTGGAGGACTAAAAATACAAGTCTCTTTAGACTAGCAAAGGAAGAGTAAACTCTATACTGAACAATATGGATACAACCTAGAGCAAGGAGAGCATATTTTTTTGTAATTGTATTGAACTAGAAAAAAAAAAAATTGTACCAAAACTTTCAATAGAAATTGTCCATGTGTTTCCAGGAAAAAAGGAAAAAAAAAAAAAAATTGTACCAAACCAGCATCAAATCATCAATTGATGGAACCCACTCACTTATTATTTAGAAACCCTCAAAAATTAAAACACTCAGTCACCAACCAGAGTTGTTTGGATGTTTGCGGACCTGAGATCCCTAGACATCCCGTGACAAGCAAACTTTACCATCCGCCAGACTCGTCCGCCTACGCGTTCGTCTGTCGCTCGTCCGTCCGCTAAGGTTCCGCAATGTCCACTACGTCCGGACGTCTGATTTTCGGACGCGATTTTGAGCCGGACATTGAAATTTGTCAACCCTATCATTGACCCTCATTTACAAATTAAAGCCTTACTAATTCACAAATTAAACCCTTGCTAACTCACAAACTATACCTCACAAACTCATACAATTCTTTGTAGTCCCTTACAACAGCTATCCAGACTCAAATTTTTTTATTGAAATGTGGGTCCAAACCCAATAGAAAGGAAGACCAAAATCACATGTTATAAGAAAGTGAACGTATTTCAGTGAATTAGTGAGAATGAAGTTACTCAAAGTCATTGATTTTGATTGAACTCCAACAAAAAAAGTTCCAATAAAACTCCAACATAACTGTCAAAATTCTAGCACTCCAGCACAAACGCTTCGGCCCACTCCAAAATGGAAGCCAAAAAGACATTTAAAATTCGAACAATTTGGTTTAATAGTTGTCATTCACCTTCAATGTAACCGCCTGTAGCAAATAGAAAATCGTGAGAAACAATTTGTAACCAATAAGGTCACTTGACCGATATCGGTTGAAGCTTAGAATAGTCCATGGCAGCCACCGATGCTACCGATGAAGTGGTGGAACTAAATTCTCGAGTGGTGCGTTAAAGACTACCTTATATGTTCATCGATGGGTGCTTCCTTATCCACTAGGTGAACATGTAAGCTGACCCTCGGGGTAAAGGCCTGTTTGCATGGGCACCTGATTCCAATCTCAAAACTGTTTTTTGGCAACTTGCATCAGGGTCGACGAAAGTGAACGTCCCAAGTAAGTTTACGTCCATTTTTTGGATGTCCAAGCTCAGCAGACCTTACATCTGCGTCGGACAGCAACCATTGGAAAATTATAATGGGCAGACAACTCAGTATAGCGGATGGCGGTAAACGGACGCACTGGTAGATGGTCTTTGGGGGACTAGTTGGAGGATGACAAACAGATTGGTGGATGGGCAAGCGGTGAACAAGCATGCGACAAATGCCGGATGGCCTCTGGTGGACGGGCAAGTGGCAAACGACGGACGGCCATCTTTTTGACATTTTCAAACACCCTCTTTGAAATTTGTCCATAACTTTTAAGTGAAGTGTCCAAACTTCAAAATGATTTTTGGAGATGAAACTTTGCTTGACTTCCAAAAAAATTTAGTTCAAATTCTTTTGAAAAAAGATATTCTACTATGCTAAAATGAGGTCTAAAAATCTACATTTCTTGCATTTTCTGGCGAACACATGGGCGGACGACCTAGCAGACAACAGAGAGACGGCGGACGGACGAGCTGAATTTTGTTTTCATAATAGATTTTTTTACCACATTTTAACATAGTGGAACATATTTTTTCAAAAAACTTTGAATTAGAAAAAGTTTGGAAATCAAGTTAATTTTCATTTCCAAAATTCCGTTTGTGGTTTGAACACTCCACCTAAAAGTTATGGACAAATTTCAGAGAGGGGTTCAAAGGGACATTTTTTTTAATTTTCAAACACCCTCTCGGAAATTTGTCCATAACTTTTAGGTGGAGTGTCCAAACCACAAACGGATTTTTGAAGATGAAACTTGGCTTGATTTACAAACTTTTCTAGTTCAAAGTTTTTGAAAAGAAATATTCTACTATGTTAAAATGAGGTTTGAAAATATACTCTGAGCACAATTTTTGCGACCGCCGCCTGTCCGCCCACGTGTTTGCCTCTACTAAACATTGGATTCTAAAAAGTACACATCCGCTTCCAAAGATTGCTATTCAATGCTACAAGCATCCAATGTAGCAATAATGTATGCAAAAAAAAACTAATTCAAGTTATTCTTTCACACATTTAAATATGCACTCTAAATGCTATACTCTAAATTCTAAATCTTAAACCCCAAACTTTGAACTTTACATTAGTTACTAAAAACACTCATTGATGTAATGTGCGGAATATGTTTGACCTTTAATTCCCTTTAAATGTAATCATCATAATGTACTACATATGGACTTATGTAAACCCCACAGACTTATTCATTTGT
Organism: Antitrichia curtipendula; assembly: GCA_951230915.1. Classification (NCBI taxonomy): domain Eukaryota; kingdom Viridiplantae; phylum Streptophyta; class Bryopsida; order Hypnales; family Leucodontaceae; genus Antitrichia; species Antitrichia curtipendula. The sequence continues at coordinate 2,948,040 of OX579641.1, forward strand.
ATTTTCAACGTGTTTTTGGTTTTCTTTATGAATTATTATGTGTCAATCTACAAATGCAAAGCATGCAATTATATCTTGAGGTGTTTCTTTAGGTTTTGTTATAAAATGCATTAATAATTTGAAACACTGAGGTATACATAGTACAAGCAATTGTATTATTTTATTATTGTATTAGAAGATTCTACAGAAAACACTTTAGGCACTTTAATGTAATTTAATGTATTTCAAGATTAAATTTTGCATTCGTACAACAAAAATATAATTGAAGTTATTTCTCTAAAATCTTATATTTATATTGACATCTTAAATTGTAAATTGTCAACAATATATCCCATACAAAAAATATTGATGCTTAGGTAGTGAAAATTGTGATTGACCTTCAAATATAATGACCCATCATATATGACAATTATGAACCTCATTTATGTACGTTTGTAATGTGCTTCTACATCAAAAATGATATTTTCAATTCATCTTGTTGTAATCTATAAATTTGATTTAATAATTTATATTAGTAATATATTATTTGAAATATCTTCAAAAAAATTGGAATCATTTTACTTATTTTTTTGTCTTTCATCACATTAGTTTGAACCTATTATTTTTAAAATTTCTAAAAATTAAAATTAAAAATTAAAAATCCCAAACCCAATTTGTTTGTATAATTCTTTAAGTTCTCTGACTATGTTTTTACCAAAATCGCTCCAAAACTGCCATTTCTAGTACTAGTATAAATTTTTTGAATTTTTTTTGACATATGTAACCGTAGGATCTTGTAGTATGTTGACTTGAGAACATGTGGAAAAAATTTCAGAAACTTCCACCGTGTAGAATGCAAGATATAAGCATTCAAATTCACTGAAATCATTTTTTTGGCCCTACAAAAAACAGGGCAGTTGCACTTCACAAGCTCACTTTTCTATGAAAAATGTCCAAAATGGTGGTGCTTCTTTTGATTATTTTTCCTAGACAAGTTGGCTACATTCTTAAAAAATTTCGCATCATTTGGAATTGCACAACATGTAGGAAAAAAATAGTAAGTAGAAATGAGTAGAGAATGATTCAAAATACAAAATTGTTAAGAATTTGGTTATGGAATTGAAAAATGTCAATCCCAATGGTTGAAAGTTGTAATAAACAATTTACATTTTATGATTTTATTTTTTTCAAAGAATGTTGAAAATTGAATAAGATAAAGGACTTCAAAGTTTATTTTAGAGTAGAGAATCCATAACTACCCGCAAACTAAAATTCCTCAAACTTTTGACTCATTGGTCAAAATGAAATGATTAAAAGCTTTCCACATATATATAACTTTTGACTCGTATTTCCAAATGTCATGAAATTTAGTGCATATGAAAGATATTCCTTGCACACAACTTCTATTAAAATTTCAGCCAAAAATATGAAAACTTCCAGTCACAGGTACCTGCCCAAAATTTCTATACTGCCAAAAAATACATGCTGGTCCTTTAGGGGATAAAGTAAAGACTAGAAATGTCCCCAATTTTTTTTTCCATCTCTACTATTTCTTTCATTGGAAAAACATTATGTTTGCTCCCTTTTTTTATTAAACTATATTTCCTAAATAATTTAAAAATATATTTTTCACATTCAAATTTTGAAAATTAGATATATAATGCAATAAGTATATAAACTTTTTATCCTACAAGATCCTAATTTGCAAAATATTGAGATTTGTTTCACCCTAACAAAAATTTGGCATTGAAAATTTGAAGAGGATTCATTGTGTCTTCTTGGTACTTGAGGGGTTAATGATTACAAGTAGGTTTCATCTCTAGAAATAGTTTTTCTTAACTTCACAAAAAAAATTCAATATTACTATCAACATCAAATTTTCAATTAATAAGACCAAAAGATTTAGTATAAATAGAATTATAAATGTATGTCACAAACTTATAGCCAAAGAATTGTGGTAAGAATAAAAAATAATGCATGTACAAATGATTTTATAAAAAGTTATGTAATCTAAAACCTTAGAGATTACAATATCGATTAAATTGAAAGAGGAAAAACTATATGGTCACCTTTAGTAATATAAAATTGATCAAGCATATTAAGGCTCCAACAATACAATTGCAAGTGAACTTCTCGTCTAACTGAAATACTAAATAATGACCAACTCAATCTTTTTAGGTGAAAATAAGGAATCCAAGAGTACTGAAGACTACAAAAATCAAAGTAATGTTTAGCACCCAATCTTCGGAGGACCCACCATTGAAGTTTTTCTCCAAATTGGGTGCATGATATACCATTGGAAAGTTCTCAACAATACCTTTCCAATGATGTATTATAAGGCACACAAAAGCGGACACATAGGTCATCGGTCGGAAAAGGTGGACCAGACGGACGGATTTGGCAAGCGGACCTCAATCTTCAGAGTGATCCCACCGTTGGAGTTTTGTTCTAATCAGACATGTGATATACCATTGGAAAGCTTTTGACGATACATTTCCAATGATATATTAGAGCAACCCCATAGCTTCCGCATGAAACAAGGACTACAAGTGTCATCTTGCCATGCGGAGAGATGCGACCAGGCATACTGGATTAAATCTAGCCCACAACAACACTGTAAGTCACACTCAAAAGTGGGACAGGGTCAACACCGGAGAACCGGAGCTTGCCTTGTCATGACTTCGTCAACTGTGCAACCATTATTGCCAAGGCTACTTGCAGGGTTTGTAAATTATGTTCCTCTTTGAAGCCAATACCCTGTGCTTCATCTTCATCTTGCACCTCCTACAAGGCTCTGGGTTTGGTCGTGTGCTCGGCACATTTGGTCGTGCATGGTCATAACTAGGCCCTCCCTGTGCGTGCCGTGGGATTCAAACCTTGGCCAAGCACGGCCACTGGCCGTTTTTGCCCCACATGTCATGTGGCTGTGGGGTTGTTCTTATGAGGCACACAAAAGTGGACGGACGGGCAAACAACTGGATACGCAAACGAGTTGTTGGTTGGATGGGGTGGACAGGTCGGTCGAGACAAACAGGTAGTCGGTTGGGATGGACAAGTCGGATCAGATGGGGTGGATGGATCGATTGGGCGGATCAGATGAAGTGGATGGGTAGTCGATTGAGCGGACGGACTTGACAAGCGGACCCCAATCTTCGTAGCAATCTCACTGTTGGAATTTTTGTCCAAATTAGACACATGACATACCATTGGAAAGCTCTCAACAATACCTTTCCAATTATATATTATAAAGCACACTAAAGCGGATGGACGGATCATCGGTCGGGGAGGGCGGGCGGACGGACTTGGCAAGCAAACCCCAATCTTCAGAGCGATCCCATTGTTGGAGTTATTGTCCAATTTTGATGCATTACGTAGCATTGGAAAGCTCTTGATGACCTCATTCCAATGTATATTATAAGATATACAAAAATAGACGGATGGGCCGGACAGATCGGTCAGTTGGGGCGGACTGTTTAGTCAAGTGGATCGGACAGGGCAGAAGGGCAACTAGTCGAGGCGGGCAGTTTGGACAAGCGGATCTGACAGGGCAAATGAGTTGTCAGTCAAAGGGGACAGATCAATTGGACGGATCAAACAATTGGGATAGAAGAAACTAACGAGTTGGGCGGATGTTAAGGATGTGTTCAAATTTATTGTCCCTTGATAAATTTTGAGACATTGAATGTCACGGGACGTCCCAAGGATAGCGGACGTTGGACGTTGGACATCCAGACAATTTAGCTTGCATGCAATAGTTGGGAGTTTGGAACCCCATATGGAGTTCAAGTCTGCTTCGTACTCTATCCTCCTTGTTTTTTTCATTTTCAAGTACACTCTCCTTCCCATCAATCTGACTTACTATAATAATCTATAACTCTTTGCCACTTGTCTCTTTGTCTTACTAAAGTTGAAGCTATAGTCCTTGATTTGGGGCTTGTCCGCATGTAGATCTCTTAAACTTTACTTAAGTAATTTTTAAAGTTTTATTATCTTCTTTTTTTTTAAATTTTGGGTTAGGAGTTTTGTGTTGGAATTTTGCAAAATATGGACCCTCAGCTTGCTAGCTCAAGGCTACTCCTTTCTTGGTGAGTTTTTGATTCCCGAGTTGCATCCTTGTGCTTGGTGAGTTTTTGCCTAGTGATTCGAAGTTGTTGTATTATTTTATAATTGTCTGTTTCATTACTTTCAAATTAAATTAGCTATACACAATTAGACCATACTTGATAAGTTTAGTTTGTTCTAATGCATCATTTCAAAATTTATTTTTAGTATAAAATTATAGTTAGGTAATTTCTATATGTTATGCTACATCATTTCAAAATAATATTTTTTTACAGAATTAGGTCCTTCCTGGTAATGAGAAATATGTTCTACTACATCATCACAAAATTGATTTTCATAATACGATTATGTTTAGGGTGACTTCTACCTACCTTTGCCTACAAACGAAGAGGATATCATCCCTAGTTTATATTGATGTCACGTCCATCAAATATTTTAACAAAATATTACCATGGTCTAGGGTCAATTTGAGATTTTGAGCTTGAAGTGCCACATGATTACAAAATTATTTTTAATAATACAATTATGTCTTGAGGAGTAATTTTTACCTACCTTTGCTTGAAGAATTAAAAAAAAAAAAACTTCCTATCTTTTGTGTATGTTGTGTAATGCAAACCTTTTTTTACCAAGATGTTGTTAGGGTTGAGGACAATTTTAAGTCTATTTTGTTGTATCATTTCAATATTATTTTTGATAGTACTAATATATCATTTCAATATCTATATCTTATATAATGAGTCTTCCTCTCAAGCACAATGTCTTAGTTGAGGTCCCCTTCAAATGTGCCCCATCTATGCAATACTATAATTAGTAGCCTAATTGCCAAATTAGAATGCCAATATCAAAACCATATTTTCTAATCAAATTGTACCGTGTGCAGAGCATAAAGGAATTGGTGACATTCCTAAATTTAGTCAATTTCTTCTTCACGACTGCTCTATAGCTTTAGCTATTTCATTTCCAATCATCTTTAACTATGCTTGAATTTAGTTGGATCAATTAGACAAAGTAACTCCACATGATCATAGGATTAACAAATTTGTCCTATGACTGTCTATTGCCTCTCAAACTATCAACTAATTGAGCTCAACTTGACATGTTCAAAACAATAAAATGCCCCTATTAACTTGACACATGCTACGTCTTGCCACTAGACCAAGTGCATATACAATATACAAATTCCAATTATGCAATTTAAGAAAACTAAAGACAACTTAATATTTTGACATGGTTATGGAGATTTTCATGATTGAATTCAATGGAATGGCTTGCTTAATTTTACAGTATGGCACATGATCTGTTAATTTCAATTCCAAGAGTGCTAATTGGTTTCTAATCCAACTTCTATTAACACATTAATTTCATATACAATTGAATCATTCATAACTATTAGACTTCACCTTACTAAAATGCAACTTAGACTATTTGAACACATAAAGGACTTTCTCTGATAGTACAACTTCTTGACAATTAGTTCTTCCTAATTATCAATTCTCAAATTCAAAATCAACATGCTTAAGTTGCCAAATGAGTTCCCCCCAATAGGTTGCTAGCACACTTTTGCTTTATAATTTCAAACAATTAGCTCCACTATGAAATTCAAAACACCATGACCACTAGCATTAGTTAAAATACACTTACGGCCATTCGGCCTACAAAATACACTTGATTAATTAACTCACAATGTTTAATTAACTTATAACACATAGACAAGGCACAAATATCACATATCACTCCTCTCCATCAGTTGCACAATTAGACTTAATCTTGCCAAGAGTCAAACAAGCCATCAATCAATCACCAATATTCTCAGTGAATGAATTCCTCATCGAATACTGAAACATTCATTTGTTTACAATGTTTCCAAATTGACCCTCTCGCAAATCACTTGGACAATTAGCTCATAACTTCTTGCTGGCTGAACACACATAATTGGATAAACAAGTATTCACACCACATTCTCATATTTCTATTTAAATTGATTTACACAAATCAGCTAGTGAAATTAGACATAAACTCACCCACAATGTTCACATCTAGAGTTCTCAATTAGACCGATGTTCACACAACTATCAGTTCACAATGACTAATCAATTTATCATTCACAAATATTTCATGAGCAAATCTCCTCACACATAGCATTCAGTAGCCTGAAGAAAGGCTGCCTTTTCCTCTCTTCAGGTCTCATGGATGAATTGCATTCTGACATCAGGGTGGGTAGAACTGTAGAAGAGGAGTTTAGGTGGGTAGGAGTCGGTGAAGGCATGCGGGTTTTGTCAGGTGGACCCATCCAGATTTCAAATTACGACAAAAGAAGGCCAGGTGGAGTTTCATGGCAAGCTGCTAGTGACTCTTGATGATGGATTTTAATTTTTGAGTTTTTTTGGAAACACAAGGACAGTCACTCTTGAAGACAATTTCATGAGGGACTCACTGATAGAGCCAAAATGAGTACTGCAATTAGCGAGTTGGTTCAATTCAGGTAGCACAATGGATTTTCAATTAACTGAACTAATCATTCCGGCATTTGGGGAAAAAAAGTGAGTTCAGATATGTTACTTGTATTAAAATCACAAAATTTAAACCAAATGAAAAGTAATTAATTTTTACACATCCAAATCTTTCTTGTATTTTTGCATATTCTTGCTTATATCTTTATGAATATATCTCAATTTCATCAAATTCATCATGCGCAAAGTGGTTTTCTTCAAAGTCAAGCATTGGTTTGGATAAATGAAAAGTTATATGGTCAGTGAAGCCTACAGAACTTCTTTGTCATCGTCTAGATTTGGGAGGTCTGAGTACTAAGGGATTAAGAAGAAACATATATTAATATTATCATTATTTATTTAATCCCTAAATGATGAAGGCCTTTTATGAGCTTCTAGGAATTTGCTCTAAATTGAACAAGAAGCCAACCTTTTGATAATTTTTATCAAAATAATTTGAATTATAACTGCAGAAACTGAAACTAGACCTGTAAGAGATCACATGGAAAATGGAAACAAAAGAATATCAATCATGGATTGAAAGATTTTAATGTTTGATTGTGAAGGTGTTAAAACAATAAAAGCGATTTGAAGCCTTCTAAAATTATTTTTACATGTCCAATCTAAAACATTGGTCACCAAAAAAATATGAGGTTAAAGGGAATAACATGCAAAATCCCAATCAATTTGTGGGTTCTCAAAATCTACTCTACAATTTTTTAGATGAATTTTACTGTGCTTTTTGCTCCAAGAAATTGCATATTTGAGGCTCATTTCTAAGAGCCCTCAACACTAGGAAATAAAGATTTGCAATGGACATCCTTCTACAAAATCTTGAATAGGAACATCATACCCATTCATTTTGAAATTCAAATTTTTGATGCACAAATTAGACTTCAAATAGAATTTTTTATAAATACAAACTACTAAAATAATGAAGTAGTTAGATTTTATTGAACTTCAAAATATTGTCAACACCAAAATTTTGTGCCTTACCATTTAGGGGTTAATACAATATGAGAGAATTCATTGCAATGAGATTAACCCCTAAAGGACCAAACACCGTTTTTTGACAACATAGCGAATTTGGGCAGCTCACTATGACCGGAATTTTTCTTTTTTTTCTTTGAAATTTTCACATAAGATGTGCCCGAGGAGTAGCTTTAAGGTCCAACAATTTTCGTAACTTTTGACTACATGGTTAAAAAGTTATTGCATGATATGTCATTTTCATTGTTCGGCGGGCAGCCGGGGCAGCAAAAAAAAAATCTTTAAAAATCACTTTTTAAAAGAACTAAAATTTGAAATTGGTTCTTTAGATTTATATGTACGTGGGAGGCTTTGAATCATTCCATTCCGATCAATGAGTCAAAAGTTATGAGGATTCTTAGTTTGAGGGTAGTTATGGAATCTCTACTCTAAAATAAACTTTGGAGTCCATTATTTAACTCGATTTTCAATATTTTTGAAAAAAAACAAAAACATTGGGTGCATATTGTTTATTACAACATTACAATCGTTGGGATTGGCATTTTTCAATTTCATAAATAAATTCTTGACAATTTAGTGCTTTGAATCATTCTCTACCTCTTCCTACTTATTATTTTTTTCCTATATGTTGTACAATTTCAAATGATCTGAAATTTTTCAAGCATGTAGACAACTTGCCTTGAAGAATAAATCCAAAGAGTAACCATCATTTTGGACATTTTTTCATACAAATGTGACCTTGTGAAGGGCAGCTGCCCGTTTTTTTGCAGGGACAAAAAAAGGATTTTTGTCAATTCAAATGCTATTATCTTGCAATCCACTTGGTGGAAAATTCTGAATTTTTTTTCACATCTTCTTAAACAAGTTTACTACAAGATCCTATGGCTACAAGTGTCCAAAAATGTTTTTTTTCTAAAATTTGGCACTAGTATTAGAAATGGCAGTTCTGGAGCGGTTTTGGTGAAAACATAGTCAAAAACCTTTAGGGGTTAACCTCTAAATGTGTAATGCCTTTCTGGAACTTCTTTAAGATTTCTAGCAATTTAGCAATAAGATTAATTTTTGATAATTTTTGCTACTTATATTGAATTAAAATTGTATAATCTTCAACAAACGTGCTATGCATTACTTACAAAAAGAAACCACAAACACATTGAATACATCTAATATTTGATTACGAAGGGTTTTCCACTAAAAATCAATAGAGGTCTGTAAATTTTCTTTTTACATGCCTATATAAGATTGAGGTCTTGATGAAAACATTAAGTCAAAAGATAGGACAAACAAAACCAAAAACAATTTGAAGATTTATGAAAGAGTTTCCATTGACATTTTTTTTACTATCAAGTCTATTTGAAGGTCATTTCTAAGGTCCATGAATACTAAAAATTCTGAATTTACAATGAATACCTTTGCCTAAAATCTTCAAAAGTAGTTTCATAGATTTTTTTTCCACATGATTTTTGTGATATGTAAATTAACTTTAAAAGGTATTTACCCATAACTACTAAAAATGTATAAAACCATCTAAAAATAAAAAATCTAAATTTGACAAAATTCTATTTAACGTCAAAGTATGGTTGTCGCATAATGTTACACCTTGAGCATTTAGGGATTATCTCTTCAAGGAATAAGAATCCACTTCGTGTTTTATAAAACTATAAAAACTTGTGTTCAATTTAGAATTCTTATATGAATTGCTTAAGGTAGATGCCAATCATCGTAATTTCTATATAAAGCTTTGTTTAAGGTCATTTTAATAAATATTGCAAAAATCAAAAGTTTTTTAATTCTATGTCAAAAGGAGTAGTTAACCGTTGAAGGACTAGGAGGACACCGTGTGTTTTCTTCACATTTTCACTGGCACATTCTTGGTATAATGAAACAATTCTCAATATTTTGTAAAGTACAATCTTATAGACTAACAAGTTGACATATTTATTGCATTATGATTTCCAAAATTTCAATGTAGGAAGTACTAATTATTTTTCCTCCAAATTTGTAGTCTAATAGAATAAGGGAGCGAGTAGAGTTTTATTTCAATGAAAGGAATAGTAGAGATGGAGAAAAAACATTTCTTGGACATTTCTAATCCGTACTCTACACAAATTGGGTTTGGAGAAAAAAATATTGATTTTGTATTTTTAGCCATTTTAAAAATAGAATGTGGAATTTGATGTGATTAAAAACAAAAAATAATATAGATGATTACAATTTTTGTGAAGATGTTCCAAACAATATGTTGATAACATCAATTATTAAATTCCATAAATTTATGCATACATGAATTTTTAGAATTCTTTACAATCAAATTTGGTCAATTTTTATTTTCTAGTTATTAGCCTTAGATTCCAATAACAAAAATTTGGAGGGATAAAAAAGCATTCTTCATCTTCTTCTAACTTCTCTTCCACTAGAACTACATTTTCGGCTAAAACAGTTGATCATCCAAAAAATTCATAATCTCTAAATCCAATGGTCAATATTTTCACAATTACACAAATGAATATTTTCTTTTGTATGGTATAATCTAAAAACATTGAGCACATTCACGTGCAAAAGAATATCAAAGTAGAACAATTCATTGAAAACTTCTATTATCAAAAAGTTGTTAGGCTTGGAGGGGTCAAAAAAAAAATCTAACTGTATTAAATAGATGAATACCTATCTAAATGGATTAGACATTAAAATCAATCAATTCCATGAACAAGATTTTAATTAAATACTACTTGCTAATATATAATTATTCAAAAGATGAGTGAAGTATACAAGTTTTTTTGTGTGAATATACAACTCCATCTAGAAGTTCTTAGGAACAAAATTAGATGGTGCTACATGAAGAAATGATGCTTGGTATATTGAGCAATCAATCTTCCATCGAGCAGTATTGCAAACAAGAATACAACACCACATGCAGAGAACCTAAGGATTCAACAACTACTACCAAAAAGATTCCAAAATGATGAAATTTTTGAGAACCATCTATCTCGCGATTCTATAAAGTCATGTTTCTTATTTCAACAAATACAATAATGCCTGTGCTCTGTAGGGGCATACATGATTGATCAATGCATTTGTTGAAGACTTCATACCAAATTTCCATATAAGGAAGATAACTACTTTATCAAATATATAGTTCATGTTGCAAACATCACACTCCAATTTTTCAAAAGATTTTCACAACATTAGAAATGGGAATATATCTTTCAAGCGAATAGTTAAATGGTTTAACCTTACGAATTGTACATGGAAAAAAACAATCTTTTAGGCATCTAATTGTAAAACTCTTTAAGAATATACTCCTGTAACTAAAGGTCTCTACAATGATATAATCGTAACATTGAAGGGGAGAATTTTCTAAAACTATCTACAATAATTACTATGGTCAAACACTTACGGTTGCTCATTTACCGAGCAATTTCGTTTGAAAACATTTATTAGAAAAAATAGAGTGTCTAATATGAAATTGTCAACCTAGTATAAACAAAAATTACAAATAATTTTATTGACAACTCCTACATCTTGTAACATTCTCCATGTACTTTGCTTTTTTCAAATGAGAGGTTGAAAATCTGAGCTTTGTTAATGACAAAAATATCAACATATAAATTCAGACTTTTATTGATTTCTACACTTTAAATTCAGTCCAAATAAGAGTAGAAAATTTATACTTTGGTGTACTTTGATTTGATATATTTAAAATCAATAAAATTATCTACAAACCTTGAATGACTCTTTTAGACATTTGGAGTTCATTGTAAAATAATCTTTAGTTTAAAAAAAATTGGAATAGAATTTTATTAATTCAAATGATAGAGAATAACCAACATCCATTTCAGTAATTTGAACAACCCATGCTTGTATACAAAGCCAATACTAACCAATGTATTTAATATTTGCTAAACTATACTCTATTGTATCCAATTTTTTGGTAACACTATTTACGACCCTTTGGTCTCGACCTTTATTAGACAAAGTACCTTCTATTTCAATCATAAATTATATACTGCATGGAGTCTTGTGAAGGGGTTTTAGTTGCCCATACTTCTTTCTATGTGTTTTTTTGGATTTTTTTATATCTTTACATAATTCCAAATTTTCGTAAAAACAATAAATATTTGATATAAAGCAAGATCAAAGACTCTTGATTGAGGTCCTCTTATTTAAAATTTGAATGAGAAATAGTTTCCATCTTGCATTTTGTAATATTACATTGCATCTAATGAAATAGCAATAAAATGAAAATCTTTGTTATTTCTAAGAAAATCCAATTGGATTAAAGAATATATTCTTTGAGCTACACTTATATAATCAAGACATTCTTGCATGTCATACCACACATAAGTTGTGGAAGACAACTTTGTAAAAAATCTTCTTATATATTTGAGCATGTCTCTTTATTTTATCTTCTATAATTTAATATTTTCTATCACTCCGAGATATCTTGATTTTGAAAGCATCCCTCCAGAAACAAAATGGAATATTTTACTACAGCATAATTTCAGGGCAATTCACTACAACTTGAATTTCTATATTTTGTTTTTTGAAATTTTCACACAACATGTAGACAAGTTTTTTCTTGAAGGCCCAAATATTTCCATTACTTTAGATTACATGATTACAAATTTTTTGTATAGTGTGTAATTTTCATTACTTAGCAGGCAACTTGGGCACCTCATAAAAATTCTTCAAAAATCACTTCTTGAAAGAAAACATTGAAGTTGTTTTTCTAGGTGCACATTACTTACAAAGCTTGGAATCATTCCATTTTGATTAATGAAATGAAATGGAGTTTCAGTGTGGATTGTTACACATTTTCAACTCTAAAGAATTGTTTAAGTCCTTTATTTAACTTAATTTTCTATACTCTCTGGAAAAACAACCATACCATGTAGATTGTTTATTCAACATTACAATCACCGGGAGGCATTTTTCCATTCCATAATAACATTCTTAATTATTAGTATTTTGAAACATTTTGTATGTCTTTCTACCGAGCTTTCTACTTATTGTTTTTTTTCTAAATATATGTTGTAATAAACCGAAATGATCTAGAATTTTTCAAGCATGCAACCAACTTTCCTTTAAGAGAGTGAATCCAATGAAGCACCAACAACTTGGACAGTTTTCCAAACAACAGTGACCTTGTGAAGTGCAAATGCCCTCCTTTTTAAGGGGCTCAACTAAGGATTTTTCTCAATGCAAACGCTCATATCCTGCAATTCACACAATAGAAATATTTGAAACTATTTTCCTCATGTTCTCAAACTAGCATACTATAAGGTCCTAATGTTCCATGTGTCCAAAAATGACTTTTTTTTCTCAAACTTGGTACTTGTAGTAGAAATGGTAGTTCAAGAGTGTTTTACAAAGAACATACTTAGCAACCTCTTGAAATTAATAATATGTTCATTAAACCATATACATTATAATTACATAAAATTATACAGTAAAAAATATTATAAGTCATATTCTCACTCTTCATAGGAACTACTTTTTATATTTTTCATAGAATTAATATTACATGTATTCTAATATATAGTGACATATATGTGATGATCAAGATAAATTAACAAACAATAGCATGAAAATATATTACTCGTACTACACAATCACAAATAATAGGATGATAGGTAATTGTGGATTAAAATCAAATTCCAATGTTGCAGACATGATTATTTTTATGTGCTTGATACAATATATTTTGAATGAACTTTCACGAACATATTTCAAATTCTAAGAATCGCATGAATTTTTTAATATTTTCTAATCTCATGTACGTGGATTCAATAATGAGAAACTTCTTCAAAATATATGACGAATGGGAAAACTTGGAGCCCATTGAATGGGCTCATAAAAATGTCACCATATATCTTGTAATGAGGAGATTAGGAAGTGCTTGACAACAAGTCAATCACACTCCAATGTCATGGTTTCTTTCATCATGGAAAATACCTAATTCACTTCATGTGACCTATGTTTTTTATGACATGTACGTATTATAAAAAGTCACATTGTACAATACACAACAACTTTCCATTGTCCCCCCATTTTGCCATTCAAAAGAATTTTCCATTATAAAAATAAAACTATCATTTTTGGTCTTGCGCAATGAACATTCAATTTTTATGCAATTACAATCAAACATACCAAATTTGTTTTAAAAAAAATCAACATTTCATTGTTGGTAAATTGTTTCATTTGAAATTCCTAGTTTTACATGATAATTGATTGAAAAACATTGGTGATGCATATTATAAATTAATTGCATAGATATGTAGGAAACATCTTTACACATCTTTTAAATGAAAAAGCACCCCAAGGAAGTATCCAAAACATGATCTATGAAGAGTTGAATGTGAAACGTTGTATGAACAAATTTTTTGAAATAGTTATCTCTATATTTTAACTATGTAATGGCAAAGTCATTTTATCATTGTGCTTAACAGCTTAAATGCATAAAGTTGTTTACAATGTATGGGTCAAATAGCCAAATCTATTTAAGGTATAGAGATATCTATTTTACAAAATTTAGTCATACAACCCTTCACATTGAACTCTTCATAGATCACAATTTACGTATTTAATGGGATATTTTTTCTGGAGAAAGATTTGTATGGATGTTTTCTATATATCTATGCAATTAAATTTAAAATACTCATCACCAATGCTATTTTAATCAATTAATATAAAACTATGAATTTCAAATGAAACAATTCAATAGAAATGAAATTTTGTTTTTCACAAATCCAAATTTGGTATGTTGATTGTAATTGCGTAAGAATTGAATGTTCAGTGTGCAAGACAAAAAATGGCGATTATATTCTTATAATGGAACATTCTTTTGAGTGGCAAAATGGGTGTAGGGGGGTGATAGTTGCCGTATACTGTATAGTATTCTAGTTCACACAAAAGAGAAAAAACTTCCAGAAATTAAGGTGAAACCACTTATTACTAACCAGCACCCCTTCAACAATCAATAAAGTGTTGTTTTCCCAACCAAGGCTGTAACAAATTTCTATTTTTTCATTGAAATGCGTGTATTTTTCCTTTTCAAAAGTTTTAAACAATACATTCATGATACATAAGTGAGCAAAAAAGCTGGAAGCAATAAGTGGGAAAACAATTTTTGAATGATCAGAATTCGAAGAGTGTAGACATTGGCTATAGGTTTGGAACACTTTTTGCCTCTCAAAATTCATAGTATTTTTGGTTTGAGCTATAAAATTACCAAATTTTTACAATCCCCATCATTTTTTGTCAATTCAAATCTAAAAATATTTGCTTTGCCTTGTGAATATCTTGCATGTCCTGCATTGTTTATTTGATCGGTTATGGGTGCCTTCACTTTCTAGTTTTCCTACGTTTTAAGGTCCAAAAAAGTAGTTAACAAAGAAATTTTCTAATATAACAAATAATAGTCACCAAAACAAAGTCAACTATAATCAAACATATGGTGAAATAGAATGTATAATAGTAGAAAATTCTTCTAGAATAAAATAATAATAATAATAATAATAATAATATGTACATAATATATATAAAGGTCTACAATGTGAAGTGCCGACGCACAACACCAAGGCTCTCGTAATGATGCAGAGCATGATGCCATACATATCTGTCACATGTGAATCCCACTCAAAGGTGTGGCACACGCTTTGACATCCCAAAGAACATGAAAGTCATGGTGGGATCTACCCTCACTAATGGAGGATGTAAATGCACATCAGTAGGCTCTGCTAAATACCTATACAGAAAATCCGTCTAAAATGCCTCAGGAGTTCATACCCTGTGATCTCAAGACGTATGTACTAGGAACAATGCTGCACAATACAATGCTGAAGTATAAGGGCAAAGATTGTGCACCACATATCACTATCACACACAATATCGATATATGAAGAATCTAACGAAATAAAAGAATGGCGTGCACTAGAAAGTCTGTCATAGACCGCCCGTGCTAGAGTAGATAAAAAGATCACGACACGTACATGTCGTTGTGGTGCAGGTGTTGAAGAAGGAAGAATGCCATGAATTGAAAATGCTCTACTACTACCAAGTCGTTGTAGCACTGCATCCTCATGCCCACATGTGTACAATTTCTGCCATACTGTAGCAAAAATATTAATATTAACCATGTACTTGCAAAAGAACGCCATTGGCAATGGTACTTGTCCAGACCACAGACGATATGATCGTATAGTGAAAAAACAATCAACTATAGCTGCCAAACAATATAAAAAAATCAGTACATTTAAAGCTCCATAAAATTTATCCACCGTAATTATAGAATTATAAACAATGTCAATCTATTGTCTACAAAACATAAATGCAATTGTACATAGTATAAATGCTCAAGCCCAGCAAAAACACCAAATGAAAATTTCACCATAAGTTTCAAAAAATAAGCATCTATCTCTTTATATACAAATGCATCATCACTTGGATTGCTTACCGATAACACAATGGAGATGACAAAGGAAATTGTCAATCGTATAAAACACTTTCTGTTGCAGAACTCTACGTCCGGTAGTGCTAGAATGAATGAAGTCCGGAATTTGTACATTGGCCCGTCCAATGTCTTTGACTGTGAGAAATCGTCGATAAACAGAAACATGATGTCCATCACGAGAATCAACCATACAACATATTACCTCCGCTATATGTGTGCTCTCATCTGAAGAACGATATGCTATGTATGACCTGGGCCAAAACTCAACACGCATGCCATCTACATGATGTACATGAGAAGACACAGAGAAGTAACGCAGTCCTAAGTAACAAATATTGTACCCTAAGCCCCTATGTAGTGGAGGATAAACATCATAGATCCTACCTATGTATGTCCTTCGTACACCTACCACTACATCTCTACACCCATATAAAATAGGAATGGGCATGGATAGCAAATCTTCCCATGAAGGGGATGACGACCGCAAACCTCCCATGTCATTTACATATTCCATACATATATGTATTAATAAAAGGCGTGAATAATCAAAATACGTACGCCCTTCATAGTATATAGTAGGGACATGGGTATTGTCTAATATACAAAGCACCAGACAACCCTCACAAATAGAAAGAAAAGAAATTATAGAAGCTAGGGTAATTTGGCGAGCCCCATCAATATCCTTCAATACAGCCACAGTGACAAACAAAGGTTGTGTAGTGGACGAAGGAGATACAGTGTCAGTCGCCGCCATCTACAAGGAAATACAAAAAAATGATGAATACATGGGCACAAAACATTTCATAGTTATCATATGAAATTCTTGTGAAAGAATAGAAAAATTACAAGAATTTTATAGAATAAATGGCTATATATTTCTTATTATTTATTTAGACACATTCTATAGCTAAATTTTTATTTTTTTCATATTTCATTGTGGTTCAATGTTCCCTAGAGTGCAAAAAAAAACTTCACAAGTGAATTATGAGCTTTGCCTGTTTTCAATGTAGTGCAAAGAACAACTGAAAATTGCAGAAATTTGGAATCCATTAAAGTATAACCTTTATAATAAACTAGGCTAAGACCAGTCTATCAAATTATATTAGAGAGGCTATTAAATTTGGGAGGGTCATTTGCATTATTATGTTTGTATGCAGGCGGGTAATCAATATTAATTTGAATAATTTTATTACTTTAGAGAGGTAAGTTCTGGAGAGAGCTTCATTATCCAAACAGTGTTGCCTAATCGAGGTCCTAATTCATAAAAGAAGAATTCATGTCACTTTTTCATTCATTAACAAACATTTGAAACAAAATTTCCAAGGGCTACATCAATCCTTGTATTTTGTTCTAATCTTTAATTTTATCATTAAAATATAGTGCAAAAAAATACTCTCAAAAACCCATAGTCATGATAAACTTGCAATTGTGCTGGGAGCTTATCTTTCTACGCATGTTGCTTCAAATTTCAAAAAATTTACTTCAGTTGAAGGCTAGAACCTACCACATTACACATTCCACTAAGCTAAAAATACTCTGGTAATAGGAATATTGAGTACATAATAAAAACCTCATATTTGTCAAGCAGTTTTGAAAAATTGAATTACAACAATTCATACTACTAACAATAATGCTACCAAGTCCTATCGCCAAGATCTCACACGCACAGTGACATAGAAGCTTCACTTCGCATCTTGTCGTGCTACCATTCCAATTTCTTGCTAACTTCAATCTGTAAAAACCGAACAAACAAAAGAAAATCAAATTCTACAATACTATTCACTTTCATACACCTCTTCTAATCCTGAAACCATGAATCCATGCAAAGGCATTCAACATCTTCATGAAATAGTAACGCTACAGGCCATTACCAACTAAATTTTGAGCCTCACTAAACATCATTTAGTTGACTCTATTTCATGATTTGTTAGAATTTGTAGCATGGCTAAGTTGTTCAAAGTTGTCTACATGGAAAGTTACTATCAGGCATTGCAAAACGTATATTTGTCTCTATTTTTTTGTTGTTCTAAATGGATACTGAAAAATCTTATATGCTACTTCACATTGCATCTACCAGAAATTTTGTCCATTGGAAGACACCTCATGACAAGCCCACAGTTTGCCAAGGGTTTCAAACACTTTAAGTGACACAAGAAAAACTGTGCATGTTTTCTTTGAACTTCTTTATCATGCTACAACTTTGTTTGAGCAATCACAATCCTACAAACTGTACATTACTTTCTCTTTGTAAGCAATTAATAAAAAACATTAAGAAATTGAATTCAAATGACTCTTTCTAAATCCATCAGAATTGCTTACCTTCAACCAAAGCTTGTTGCCGCAATTGAAGAAACCCTAGAATGGTCAGAATTGTTGCCGTTCACGAAGCAATGTTTGATGTTGCGTCTCTATGGCTGGCTTCTCCAGTCTTGAAAATCCCAAATATTCAAGCAAAAATGAAGAGAACTGTGACAAGAAAATAGTTCGCTTCCCTTCTAATGGATAAAATCGGCACTAAATTGAAGAAGTGAAGAAATGGAAAAGATACTACAAGTTACAATTCAATTGTTGGTTGCCCAAACTCTCAAAAGCAAAACTACAAACCAAATCAAGTCATTTGGCATCTAATGAGAAGTTCGCCCTGCATACACTAAATGGCAACCCAAATCCACCACCACAGAGTTTTTCTACAACGCATCTCTCACTGGCATCGAAAAGCAATGAGAGATGGAAACAAAAGCTAAATGCTCGCAACACTCAAACTATCAACCACCTAACCAACTCTAAACTAGGTTGCACTGGCCTCCAAAAGAAAGAATCCTTAGCAATCATAACTAATGAAGGATCATGTCAGGACCATTAAATGAAACCCTTCACAAGAAGCGCCACTACTCCATCAAGTACCTCTCTACCACCGCCATGTTCTCACTGGAATTATGAAACTTTACATTGCAAAACGGAGCATACAGAGTTGAATCACTAATTCAGAGACGGTGTGAGCTCCCAATTTGTCACTTGGGACTCGTAGAAATATTTTTTTGGAAATTTGCAATTTAAAGTTAAGAAAAATATACAAAAAGTCATAAAAAAAGAGTGTAGAACCAAAATAGGGTTGTAACATACCCATTATAGTATTTGGTCTAGATTTGTGTTTAGACGTAGAATCCCACCAGACCTGGACCAAAAATAGGTAGAAATAACGAAACGGTTAGATTTGGAGGATTTGAGTCACATAGCCCCAAAAGGGCTAAATCCCACCATGAATGTGGCAATTCATCGCTAAGTCGGTCCAAGGGATCCACAACAAGGCCACTAGGTCGGGTCCTAGAGTTAGGTTTAGAAATTCCTCAAACCCCGATTGTTAGCATGCAGGAGCCACTGACGCAAGACTAGGCCCATGGAGGAATCTACAACCCAAGGATGGTGTCCTAGGATAAATCCCATGCCAGGAGTCCAACGACGAAATCGATTCGCCAAGATTCCTCCATTTGCAAAAGATTCCCGCACCATCGATAATTCAAGGAGATGGCCAATTCATCTCCACTGACCAATTGTGCCAGGTATGGAAACGCACTTGCACATCTTCCATGTGACCCCCTAAGAGGTCATGTGAAAAATCCCGTCATCTTCCGACTTGCAGAAGAACCTTTTGCGGGTGGTCAACCTTAGTAACCTCCAACGGGAATTTCATGGAAATTACCCAGGTTGCCAGAAAATCTCACTAAAAATTAGACTAGCTTGTTTTATGTTAATAATGCGCTCCGTGAAGTTTCGCGACATTCCAATAGCAGCAAGTACCCAAACCGGCGAGATTCCTCGGGAATTAATCAAGTGGCGGGGTCCCTGCCACGTTGACCGGCATCCCGGGACCATATGATGGTGAAACAAAGTCAACCAAGAGTCTTTTTCGACTCTCTCACACCTACCAGAGACCCTAAGCTATTCACATTTCTTAAAATAGGAGACCCCCAAGATCTAGGATTTTACCACGATTTGATTTTAAAACTAAATTAGCCTACGATGGTTTTTTGGCCTCGGTATGGGGGGTAGGGAAGTCTTGGACTAAACATGGCGATCTGGAGCCAATGGCGCAATCCGTTTGACGATTGGAATAAATCTCCAAAAGTTAGGAGGTTGGTCCAGCATAGATAGGTAAAAGTAGTTTTTTTAGGGATTAGGATGAAAATCTTTGAAGATGAGGATGAAAATCCAAGTTGATAAGGTTACCTTAGAACTCTTGAGGGAGGGGTGGGGCCTTGGAAACCTATTTAAGGTCCCCATTTTTCTCTCAAGAACACCCCCAATTCTTGTTTTGGGTCCGTGGGTCCAAGTTATTTTGGATATTTTGGCGTTTGAAGCCAAAAAAAACCTCTACGGTGTTTTTGGAGCACTTTTTGCTCCTTTTTGTTGTTGTTTTTCAAGCATTGAAGGTCTTTGGGGGTCCTACTAATCTTGCCTTGTTGCTCTTGTGTACCTTTGTTGTAAGTCAAGCGGGTGTTCCACCCCTCATGTGTTCTTTCTGTGCCCTTGGGAACTAGTTTGGGTGATTTAGGGATGTTGGTGGTCCTTGTACTAACCCTAGAGTAACCCCCCACCGTTCCTTGGCGATGCCGCTTTTGGGGGGCCTTTAGCGTATAACCTTTGTATTTGCCACCCTTCTGACAACCCTCTTATCATATTCTCCTTGTTGAGCGAAACCCCCTCCAGGATGGCGAAGCTTTGAACTTATAGAGTCCTAAAGTATGTGTTAAAAAAGTTTGGCGGTGGAGCTTTGAACCCCCGGGGCACCGCGAAGTCCTAGAGTTGGTGTTAGATCCAACTTAGTGACAAAGCTTTGACCCTCTCCGGTGTTCTGTTCCAAAGTCTAGTTTCCAAGACCTTTGTGGAAACCTCCAGAGTTTAGCTTCCAAGATTTAGAGTCCTAGTTCGAGAGAGATAGCAGGTGACTTGGGAAGTTGAACTTGTGTACAAAAATTGTAGGCTAACCTCCCGCACGGCGAAGCTTGACCTTGTCCCTAATTTTCTAAAATCCGGTTTAAAGTTTTTTTTGTGTGGGTTCCCCTAAGGGAATCCAAGGGAGATTTTTGGGGTCAGCAGTAAGCTTGGCCAGCAGTTTAGCTGGGCCAGCATTAAGCTCAACAGCAGTAAGCCCGGCAGTAGTCAAATTGGCAATAGTAAGCCCGGCCAGCCAGCAGTCAAGCTCGGCAGCAGAAGCTTGGCCAACAGTAAGCTCAACAACAGTTAAGCTAGGTTGGTCCTGATTTGTATTCTTACAAATCACACACCTCCTGGCTAAAAAACCAAGCCACAAGGGACAATACCCTACGGGGTCCCACCTCACTTTTTCCCTCAATTTCCCTCAGTTAGGAGCTAGTTTAGGAGACACTAGAGTAGGGAAGGAAAGACATTTAGTTAGGGAACTTAGAGTAGAGAACCTAGTTACAATGCTAGTGAGGAACCCAAAGAGAGAAGCCTAGCATAATCCAATTAGGAAGTAGGAGCCTCCAGGTCCACCTGCACACAAAGAAGTTTCACTCTCACCAACAAAACCATCCACTCCACACACAATGAAGGAAGATTAGAGAGAAAACGAGTGAAATAGGAGAAGGGGGGGAGAGATGATAAATAGTGACATAGGTTAGGCTAGGTGGGTTTAGAGAAGGAAATCTTGGGAATTCATAGCGACCATTAGGAGAAGGATTAGGATGATACGAAGACAAGGTCGTGTAAGAGAGTAGGAGAGACATTAACACCTCTTTGGGGTTCAAATCTATAGTGTAAGACCTCCATAAAAGAGTAGGTAGAATAGTACTAGTGTAAAAGAGAGGAAGGGAAAGAAAAAAGAAAGAGAAAGGGAGGGGAAAGGAAAGAAGAAGTTAGATCACACGGGTGTACTAATTTTCTAGAGAATAAGCGGTGAGCTTGGGAGAGATTCCCACGGCCAAAGGACCACCATGGAGCATAGAGATGTGCACTCGGACGCGGACAAGCGTATTTCTGACACTAGTAGTGATGAGGTGAGTTCTTGAATCAATACTTGGTGTTTTCTCCTTATTAGCGTTGATTTCCTTAATTAGCCCTTTTCACGTGAATAGTAAATCGGAATAAAAATTTAGAGTTAATTTTAGGAGTAAAGATTTAGAGTTAGTTTTAGGAGTAAAAAGTGAGAGTTAGTTTTAGGAACAAAGATTTAGAGTTAGTTTTAGGAGTAAAAAGCTAGAGTTAAATTTAGGAGTAAAGATTTAGAGTTAGTTTTAGGAATAAAAATTTAGATTTAATTTTAGGAGTAAAAATTTAGAATTAGTTTTAGGAGTAAAAAGCGAGAGTTAGTTTCAGGAACAAAGATTTAGAGTTAGTTTTAGGAGTAAAAATCTAGAGTTAGCTTTAGAAGTAAAAACCTAAAGTTAGTTGTAGGAGTAAAAAATTAGAGTTAATTTTAGAAGTAAAACCCTAGAGTTAGTTGTAGGATTAAAAAAAATAGAGTTACCTTTAGAAGTAAAACCCTAGAGTTAGTTGTAGGAGTAAAAAATTAGAGTTATCTTTAGAGGTTGGAGATTAGAAGTAAAAGCTAAGCCTAGGATTAGCATGTAGAATTGAAACTTCCAAGAAAGGTGTAAAAAATCCAAAAGATAGTAGTAGAGGTTCATGGAAGGAACGTGAGGGTTTTTCTTTTGCGTAGTTAGGGACGTTGGAAATGACGCCAACTACCCAACCAACTCTAGACATAGGATAGATATTTAGGAATTTAGGATTTTATTATCAACCCCGACCATTGCAATTAGCTTGTTAATCACCTATGCATTTCTAGTTAGTTTCACTGCCATCCACAACACTTAGAAGACGTTAGCAAAAAAGATCCATTGCTTGGAAGGCACAGTGGACCGCGCTCACAACACCCCCATATATTTAAAAGGTGGATAAAGGCATAGAACCTGGTCGGTGTTAGCATGATTACCAAGGGTGGATAATCTTGCGCCCACACACTACCATATATGTAGATGAATGCTTGACGTTGTATTCTTTGTATAATTTTGGAAGTTGATTTCTAGACCAAGGTACCAACAAGTTTTTGTCTCCAACATACTCTACATCACCTACAATGAGTTCATGGACATTAACACCTTGAATCTCAATTGTTGGCCCATTCAATTGGGTTCCTACAATAACTTCTTTAAGAGTGATTTGACATCAATAGAATTTGAGAATCGTGTACAAATCTAGGAACCCCAACAAAAACATCTATAAATCGACCCTCATGGTCTACAATTGCCTATATTACTGTAAAGCAGTTATAATCTCAATCATACCAGTCACTTGATTTGGTATTTGCTGGTAAGTCAAATTGGACATGAGAGCAATAGATACCACCACAACATTGTGGAATGCCATGTAGGTTTTGAAATTGATTTTCATCTCAAATAATTTTTTTCCTGTTGGTCAGTTTAAATGCAAAGGTAATGCTATTTTTACTAGAGCAACAATGAAATGTTGACAAACTACTACACTTATTAAATCAACTATGCCAAAAAGTTCATGAACTGAAACATGAGTATCTCCAGTCCCTAGTCTTCATAACGCAATAGCAACTTCTTTAGGAACATCCATCAATCTTCCAATGATATTGATCAAACCTGACAATGGATTATGATGCAATTCTTTATGAACCAAATTGCACAGACAATGTAAAGTTGGCATTGATAAACACAAAAATTATCAGTTCGCTCTGAATCATCACACATCACCAAAGTCAAGTATTGATCCCACCAATGAATTGAACGTGGCTTTCTGATCCAAATATTTTTTTTTTGCCAAATTTCCAACATAAACTTGTTGAAATAATGCATGCATTTCCATAACCGAATGCAAAATTAACAACTATTTTTCTTCAATTTTTTTCCACTTGAAGGCCTCACACTTAGTTCTCTTGGGGCCGTTCTTTGACTCTTCTCAAACATCCTTTGGCTAGCTAGTTGTACCATTGTTCCAGTTGATGCATTTACAACCCCCACCACTATAAGTGCCACTCCAACATCTTATTCATCTATATTTTACAAGCTTCACATAAACAAATACAAAATTGAATTAGCCATGTATTCAAATCATGTATTTGTATATAGTAAAAATACTAAATGTTTCATAATCAAATCATGGCGAATATGATGAAATAAGTATTGAACTACAAGTCAAAGTGGATTTCAACATGTACTAAAAAATGAATACAAATAAAAACCAAAAAGAAAAATAGTTGATGAAAAAAACATGAGAGTGCACATATTGAGTTTGAATGTTATTTTGCTTAAAAAAACTAAAATATAATCAATCTTATATATTAATACGTGTGTAAAAGTAAAAAAATAAATATTATATATATATATATATATATATATATATATACAATTCAAAAACAATATGTAAGTGAATATTTTAAATAGCAAAGTCACACATGAAGTATTGATTTAATCTACTGCCTATTTGAAAGCGCATTGCCATTTAATTTTATGGCATCACTGAAGCTCAACAATCCAGTGGCAATCCCAATCCAGTGAAAAGAAGCTGTCACCCCTGATTTGTATTAGTTGGCCCCCTCATTTCTCAAAAAATTTAAAGGCCGTTGATTTTTTTTTTTTTTAAATGTTTACCTTCAAAATCGTCGTTGATTTCTCAGAAAATCACAAGCCGTTGATTTTGTGAGATTTAACTTGAGCCGTCCAAATGTCAATACAGATACGGATACCAAAATGAATATTGGGTACGGATACAATATTACATATGAATACACAATAAATATTGAATGTGAATATGAATATAGATACGGCACAATATTGGATACAAATACGGATACGGGTACAAGATACGGGATGTTGTTTATCCCATATTGTTTGTCAATTGCATTCCTTTCTGAAAATTACAAGAAGGTAGGGAGAAGGGGGAGGGTATGAAGATTTTAAAATTTTAAAATTAATTTAAAAAAATTATGGGGTGTTACCAGAGAATTAATAAAATTGGATTTTGAGTGCATTGTGATCCAATTTTCAATATTACTAGCACTCTCCAATCTCTCACGTTCAAGCCTCATTAAATCAGATTGGCATGCTTCTTCTGACAATAACTTCTATCAGTCCAATTCTAAAATTTCTCTATGGCATATGTCCTTACGATTATGTCCCGAACTTATTGCTTCTACAAACTCAAGTCTAGTTTTATCCATTGATGCCAATGCACCATTTGTAGCCTTCATGGATAAATGACGTTTCTTTGTAGAGTAATTCATAGATGATTCATCATTCTCTGCAATATAGAAAAATACATTAAATTTTTTTGATGCAATAGTAAAGCATATAGAAATGATCAAGATATAATAATAACAACATGAAAAGATGAAAAACATACCAGTAGATGGAGACATGGTACCAGTATCAAGTGGAAGATCTCCTAGATCCACAACATTGGAGATACTTGGATACTATTCCAACAAGACAAGGTACACAACCTCATCCAGTGGAGCTCGTAGAAACCTCCTCACATGATTCTTCTTTTCCAACGGGCTCATCACAAAACAATTTTTTTGACCCGAGGGAATTTTTTTGTCATAATCCTAAATTTTTTTGAAGTCCAAAGAGAGCTGCTTCCATTTGTCTTGGGTTTGTTGTTCATTGCAATGAACACCTTTTTTCCATATATCATCAGCTATAGCCTTCTACCTTTTGGATGCTATAATCATTTGAGGGGTGTGAGTTTTTATAGGTCCATAATTTTTGAAGTTCAATCCCTTGGCATGACATAAACTTAAAATATGTGGTAAAGACCATCTCCCAGATGTGTACACTCTACCATTCACTCCTCCTTGAGGCTCTCCCAGTTCTACATGAATGTCATCTTGAAGATGTATGGACTCAAGATTCCAAATGAGATCGATAGTCATTTTGCAATCATTGTTGTCGGTGCAGTCATTGTGGACAAGTCATTTATACCCCCATTTTCTTGTAGTATATTTTTTTTAATTGTATTAAAGTAACAAAGAAAAATATTGTACCAAACTGGTAACAATAAATGAAACCAACTCATTCATAAACTAGCAACCCTCATTTAAATTAAACCTTCACTCACTCACAAACCAACAATAAATTAAGCCTAGTCACTAACAGGTAAATTTAATGCAGTTCTTTGTAGTCCCTTATAGCAGATACTCATGTTCAAATTTTAAATTTTTTTTACTTGAATGTGAGTCTAAACTCAATATATTAAGAAAAAACAAAGTTAAATGTTTCTATTGTGTCATAAAAAACTAAATTAGCTTTGAAGAATTAGTAAGAAAGAAGTACCTCAGAGTCACTGATATACAATTGAACTCCAATAAAGAAAAAGCTCTAAAAAAACTTTAGTATAACCACTTAAATCCTAGCATTCTAGCACAAATGCTTCAGCCCGCTTTCAAATGGAAGCCAAAAGGACATATAAAATTTTGAATAAATTTGTTTAATAATTGCGTCCTGACTTGCTAGTGTAAATTAGATGCTTAAAGTAACTACATTTAGCAAGTAGGAAATCCTAAAAATGATTTGTGACCAATGAGATCACTTGACCGATATTGGTTGAAGCTCAAAATATTCTTTGGTGGCTGCCATTTTTGTCAATGAAGCGGTGGAAACAATTTCTTGAGCAATAAGCTAGGGCTACTTCGTATGCTCATTGGTGGGCCAAAATTTTAGACTGTAGTGCTTACATTATCCATTGGGTGAACATGTAAACTAACCCTAAAGGCAACCCCACAACAAACTTGCCAAGAAGGGGTGCTAAGTGGGGTTTGCCATGCTATTCAAACAAGCTCATCTTCAAGTTTCAACCTTTGCCCCACGCCTCGCATAAGAGTTTAGCATAGCATCACTTTGTGAATGCTTGATGTTAATGAATGTTTTAAGTATCCGGGGCAGTCAAGCGACATGATGATGCAGGGTTGGTAGAGTCGCCTCGCTGACTACTTCTCGGCAAATTTTTACTCACCTCGCTGGATACTGCACAATCATCTACATGGTGGATGTGACAACTAAATTTTTGTGGCACTTTTCTACTATATTGACTCTAATGGAAAAGCTCCCAGCTTTTTTGCAATGTTGTGGCAAGCCTTCAATTTTCAAAGTCATTCTTTTGGCTAATGCGATTTAATACCTTTGTCCCATTCAATTTGCTTGGAATGGCTCAGATCATGCACAACACTCTCATGGAATACAAAGTGGACACAAGAAATTTGAAGACCAATACAAATAAGACAAAGTAGAATATGAAATGTACAACAATGCATTTTGTTCACTCACAAAAAAATTACTTAGGGTAGTTGACCCCTGGCCATGAAGGCCTTGCCTAGATACAATGAGCAATCCTCCCTCCCGTAGTTAGTAAATTGGTAGAACAAATTAGAACTCCAAACTTGTTGTTTTAAACCTTAAAGGACCAAACATTGTTTTTTGGCACCATAGCGATTTTGGGCAGCTCACTGCAAACAGAGTTTTTATTTTTTTTCTTTGTAAATTTCACACCACATGTGCCTAAGGAGTAACTTTAAGGCCCAACAATTTTCATAACTTTTGACTACATGGTTAAAAATTTACTGCATGATATGTAATTTTTGTTACTCATTGAGTAACTCGGGCAGCTTAAAAAAATTCTTTAAGAAACACATTTATAAAAAAATAAAATTTTAATTGGTTTGTAGGATTTATTTACATGTGAAAAGCTTTGAATCATTTCATTTTGATCAATGAAATGAAATTTTTGAGGAATTCCATTTTGAAGATAGGAATGGACTCTAGAGACTCTAAAGTTCTAAGATTCTTGGGGGGTTAAAATCATCCAAGAGGATACAAAACATCTTCTCATTGTGTCAAATATTAGATGAGATTTAGCTACTCAACAAGGCCACGGATTCCCCTGAGTTCTTGGACTATAGGAACTTAGCTACAACAACAATATGACATGGCAGAGCAATTGCCACATCACATAATAATAATAATAATAATAATAATAATAATAATAATAATAATTTTGAAGAAAATAAATAAATAAAATTTTATTACTCATTTTTAAATTCTAAATTTCTTTTATTATTATTTTTTTATTCTTTATTCTGGCTAACCCTCCAATGCCCCCAAACCATCTAATGAATAAATTGTAGAGACTTTTACTTTGTTGATTAACCTTTGATCTTATACTGAAATGATCAATATTGGCCTACATTTATTAAAATATTGAATTATGATTTCTTTTGGTAAAGTGTTTGAATTTTTTTGAAAACCAAGCATTAGAAGAAAATTCGGGTCTCTGGATGGCCGGTACTTTGGGCTTGAAAAATAATTTTTTGCTTTTTAGAAAATGGTCAATTCCAACATCATGGGTACTTGGCGCTTGTTGCCATCAAACCTGCACGCCAATGAGCTGTGGACGGTACAGGTCGAGTTGTCACTGAAGCACTCAAGTGGCGCCTTGTTGTCAACAGCCGTGCACCAGGACTCTGTACAAACATTCGCCATGTTGGCAACTCAACACTTGGGGCAATGAGTTTGGCACATAGATTAATATAGTTCGGTGACTATTTTAATGTTGACTGCGAGTACCAAATTGTGGATTATAATCTTTTAATCCACGATTTGGAATTCTGATTTGGAAGCCACTATTTCCAATTAGTGTACTCAACATGTACAATCCAGTTGACGAGCGTGTGAATTGGGGGATGTGGGGAATGTCAACGTGGAGATGCTCGCAAGTTCTCAATTGTTGGAATTGCTTCCCGCCAAATGAGCTGGCCTCATTGCCGTTGCCAACAGGCTCATTGGCATCCCTCAACTGGTTTTGGGGTGGCTTTGGCACACGATTTGAGAGATTTCGGTTTAGGATGGCACTTCAGGACATTACCAATGTTGGAAAGGGTAGTTCGTATACAGCAGCTGTTATATTGGATAGTAAATTCGCCCCTATTGTGAGGAAAGGGGTTCGAATTGATCAGCAAGCCTCAAAAGCAGAGTTTCCAGCGTTGAGAGATTCTGGAGCCACCAACATTGATTTATGGTTGGATGGCAATTTGTACCCAACAGATCCTGTCACAGGGAAGCCACCACCGTTTCAAACAATCAAGAGTTGCTTAGAATTTGTGTGTCACGGTGACTCTGGACTCCTAGGATATTCTAGAAACCTTGTTAGCACCTGTGACTCAATAAAAGGCTTGGAAAGGCAATTACAGGAGACACAAGCTGATGCAATTCGGAAGAGGGAAGCCTTGCAAAATTCCATTGCGTTACTAACGCAGGATCTGGACGTTGCCAACAGTAGCTGGGCACAACGTTCAGAGGAACTTGTTGCAAGAAGTAAAGAGGAGATTGACACTTTGAAGAGCGGTTTAGACTTCTTTAGGGCTCGATGTGTAGCAGTCGAAGAAGAGTTGCACAGGAATGAGGACCAACACAACAACAACTTGCAGTTGGCGAACGAACAAGGACGACAAGGTGCGCATCAGAAGGTCTTGCAGTTGGAGCATGAACTCATGGAAGCAAGAAAGTCCATAGTGAAATTCCAAAGGAAAATGGAAAGAATGGTCAGGACTCCAGCAGGACCACAACTAAGACCATCGAAGGGCCTCGTTGAATTAGCGAAGAGTGGTGGCGCGTCGAGGGCTCGTATAGCCAAAATTCGAAGTTTGTTGCAACCGCAGGTAGTTCAAGCTATACACGCTGGCAACAGGACGTCTAACAGAAGGAAACGTCTGTGTGGCGACAAGGATACCCAAGATGAGACCGGGCAGGCGATTGGACTATTGATGTCAAAGGGAGAGACGCTGGCGTTGATATCAAGTTCGCAACATAGTCATGCTGCAACCAGCATGACGAACCACTACCTTGAGAAAATTGGGACGGAGTTGGGAACAGAAGCAATACTAGCAGCGTGCGATATGACTGGAGTGTCACAGAAAGGATATGGTGAGATCTACAAGACGATCAAAGGGCGAGTGCAGCTCGTTGACAAACGCTTGAAGCCAACATTCTTGCCAAACCCGCATAAGGTTTGAAGTTATTATTCCCATTCCATGAATTTTGGCTATGCATTGTTGGAAACGAGTTGGGCTTACATTCAAAGTAGAGCGTATTGCTATGCCTTGTTGGAAACGATGGAAAATTTCAATATAGGACATACTGGAGGGTTCTTGCATTAGCCTAGTCGATCGGAGCATTGGAAAACAGAATTATAGCAGGGGCCCCATAAACGCTGCTAGAGGGAGGGTGGTAACGTGTTTGCAGTCGCAAAACCTGGTTTAGGGTTCAGGGTTCTGGGCGATTTACATAACTTCAATAAGGAAAATCTTGTTTCCAACGGCATGTTAGTGGTGGGTTTAGGCTTACGTGGTGTTCTCACAATATGGACTATGTTGAACAGGTCAGTTTGTTGCGAACAGAACTCAATTCAAAGTTGACGGATCTTGTTGGCAACTATTACCATATTGACAGTACGTTGGAGTTGGTGGTGCAACCTTCAGTTACCACTGGAAAAGGAAGAAAGAAGAAATCAGACATATCAAGGGTGGTTCTAACGCCCAAGAATTCTTTGTTTGTTGACATCGAAGTGGTGCAGAGGACTATGGTGAAGCTATACCAATTCACGATCGAAGGTGAATATCCTTCTTTTCAAAACATTCCTGTTCAAACGGTACTTGTTTCCAACGTGATTTCTTATTGACTTCTGTACATCAAGCGGTGTAGGGTGCTCTGACGTTGGAAACTGAACCTGCATGTCCAGAAGTTGGAAACAAGCCTTTAATTTTCGTCTTGAAGATGGACGAAGCAGAGATTGTACATGGGAGAAAATTCGAAAGGGTGAGTTTGACGCTCATGAATCGTGCATTAGACACCAGCATACAAAAAACAGATGATAGATATTTTTCAGTCCAATCGGAAACCGAAATCTGGCCTATCGCATGCTTTGAGGTGGCCAAGGAGTCGTATGAAGTTCTCCACTGGGTGTTCCAACAAACTCAGTTCCCTACACTCATCAAAGCGCAAGATGAGGGTCAACTGTTAAGAGTTGAGGGTGTTGGAGACTTCAAAGTAGAGTGGCATTTGTCAGCTGACATGAAGACAATTAAGTGTTTGTATGGGCTGAAGCATGGAGCCAACGCGATACACTCATGCATTTACTGTAACCAACAGCGGACAAAACCAGTGCTGGGAACAGCCGCGTCTGCTGCTACAGAGGCTAGGCGGAGAAAACATACATGGCATGGAGGTTTATTTGCTGGCAACGTGCAATGTAAACCGCTCGCCACTGACAGAGAATCACGGTGGAAGCCTATTCTACCCATTCCACTTGAGAGGGTACATATTTGTACCTTACATGCGTTAACTCGAATGATGGAGAAAATTCTTCACCTCCATTTCATGTTCATTTGGAACATGAAGAATGAGGAGCGTCAGCAACAAGCCATAGAGAATATGGAGAAGACTCTGTCAGCAGCTGGTCTTCACGGTGGAAACGTCCGCATCATGAAGGACCCAGTACTCAGTGGCGCTTCCAACAGTGTCCCCATCAAACCCTCCCTCAGTGGTGTGACTGCAACTAGGATGTTCCAACCATCGACTTGGTCAGGGCAAGATCGAGTATGGAAGGATGTCTTGCGCTCAGAAAATAACACTCTTCAACAAGGGAGGCAATATCTAGACAGGGTGGAAATGTGGCAGGCGTTGGAAACAGTGTTCCCTTATTTGGTTGGCCTTTCCTTGGATCAAGAGCAAAGGGAGACTTTCAAAGGTAAAATTGAGAGATGGGGGAGCCTCTACTTGAAATGCTTCGGGGAAGACCATGTGACTCATTATATGGTGAGTACCGTCTATTGCCAACGTACATCTGCAGTTCAAAGTCAATGTTTGCCGTCATGTGGGAAGTTCATTTGACAAGCTTAGGGGGTCCAGGGTGTGATGGTATGTGAACTTGACACATTTCATGGCATCTCGTTTCACGCAGTGCAACATTTTTACACGTACTTCTACTAATTCCTTGAATGCTGTGATTTGCTAGCATAATCTGGTGCGCCATGGTCCTTGGTATGTGGAAACGTATGGAAGTCTCGCTGTTTGGAACAACCAGGGCATGGAAAAATCTCATCACGCAGCTAAGGCTGCTAATCAGCATCACACTCAACATGGAGGCACTAAAGAGAGAACAAGCTCCATTGTTCAGCAATACCAACATTGGTACAGAAACATACAACACAGGTTTGCCAAGCAGGAACGACTGAAGGACGTTGCCAACGCGACATCGATGGAAGATGATGCCCAAAGAACGGCAGCGACAACAAGAAAGAGGACGGCCTACAACACGTCAAATGCAATGGATGCAGCTAGAATCTGGAGGGAAGGTAGATCACGAGTAGGCCGTGCTTGGGTGGCGACGTCTTGAAATGGAGGGTGTAGCAAACAGCGGCACCATTTCCATAGCAACAGAGTTTAGGCCGTTGGCAACGACGGTGGCTGAGGTTTATTTAACGAGGCCACATACCAATGTACTTAGTGGCGCTTCCATGTGTAGAAGTTAGAAACAAGCCTTTGAATTTACACCATAGTGTTTTTTTACTACAATATCCACTCATGGAAGGATTCTGCAAGTTTTTTTAGGTATCATTCACTTTTTCGGATAAAATCACTATAAACCACCAATTTTCACAGCAAGCGGAAAAATTTCCACATCAGAAATGTAAAGTTTGTACTGCCCAAATCTTGTTGCCAACAAATTGTCAAATGTACCCATTTTGATCCCACAGACCTAGGCAATTTTAATGCTTAAGAGGGACCCTAAACCGAAAACCCTAAACCAAGATTCTAACCCCTAAACCCACGACCCTAGAAATTTGTGATCTCCTGTTGGCACCGTGCTTATAAAATAAAATGACTGGGTTCCTAGAGAAGTACCAGCTTCTCTTGCTGGGGTCCATGATGTGCCAACAGGAGACACTATGAGGTGATGTGCCCACTCCACAAAATTAGGCCATGATGGAAACAAGTTGCCATCAGTGGATGAGGGAATCATAAGATACTGACCATAATGTAACGTCCCAAACACTCAATTAGGGCCTAAAGCGACATCTAATCATTAAGCTCATTGGCTCGTTGGCAACAGGAGGCGGCTGTGCCATCATGGAGCACGTTGGGAGTTACTGGCGTCATAAGCAAGGCACTTGCCCCATAAACCCCCAGCCTCAGGCACAAGTGAAACTTCAAAGTACTTCTACGTTGCCATTGCTCTCTCTCTCTCTCTCTTGTGCGAGTTTCGCGCTGTTGGTTACACATTCCAATTGCACTTCTTCTCTCCTGTTGTCTTTGCAGCAGGTCAATTGTAGGTCTCACCATGAGCGCGTCAAGCAGGAAAGCTCGTTCGAAAAGCCTTGTCAAAGGCAAAGCTCTCATGGCGGCAGTGTTGGCAGAGTCTGCTCCTCCCCAGAAGCACCAAGTGCTTCTCCCCATCGATCCGGGATGGGGAACGTGGGAGGTTCCATTGGATTTAAGCGGGCTTCCACCAGCGTTGCAGAAGAGGCTGGTGACGTTGGCACCGTGCTTGTTGGGGAGGCACAAGGCGGTGTATGACGCAGAGTTCTTCCACAGGGTTTACGGATTGTGCAAAGAAGGGATCATGCCCAAGGAGGTGACGGAGGCTATGGTTCCCTCCTACATGTACGAGTCCATCTGGGTTCCTGGCGAGGGGTTGAACAGGACACGGTACTGCTTGGACAAGTGCAGAGACCTCAATTCGCGGGATCTATACCTTCGGATGTACATGAGGGTTTATGGCGATGCACCTGACAACAAAGCCTTCAGCCAAACATTCTTGCGCGCGTGTGTGTACTTCTACAAGGAGGGGCGCAGGAACAAGGTGAATTGGGCAGCGGCTGCGGCCCAATTGACTGAAGAACGACTCGCTCATCCGGGCCTGAATCCCCTGAAATTGGGCCCTCCAGCATTGAGGGAGCAGATGTGGTCCATTCTGAAGGAGTTCCGGCTGTATTTCCAGAAGGAAGTTGGACTTCGGCCCGCTGGAAGCGAAGTTGGGCGCGAGGAGCAGGAGCAGCGAGAAGTTGAGGCCGTTGGCAACACTGACGGCGTTGACAATGTTGGGAACAAGGTGGCCGCGCTGGAGAAGCAGGTGAAAGAGAAGTCGGAAGACGTCAAGGGCAAATCCAAGTGCATTTCCCGATTGCGAGGTACCTTAAAGGGACTGGAAGGCACAATCTTCACGTTGGAAGCAGAAGACGAACGCCTCAACTCTGTGAAGGATTGCTTGCGGAGGCGGAGTAGAGAGCTTGCGGCAGCAGGGAACCTGTATGACAAGGCAACGGTGGACAAGGAGCAGCGGGAGGTGTGCAAGGACATCACTGCCAACAACGACAAGTTGGAGGAAGTTCAAGATTCGGTCCTTGAGAAGTCCAAATGCCTTAAGGAACTGGAGGAAGCCTTCAGGTTGAGCGAGGAAGGACTGGGGGATCTCCAGAAGCAGTTGGCAACAGAGAGAGCAAGCCAGTATTCCATCAAGCCGAAGAAGTTGGCTGACGACAAGGCGTTGGAAACGGGTGTCAAGCCAGTTCTTGAAGTGGATTCACCCTGCGGCTTGTGCTCTCAACTGTTTGTTTCCAACGGTGCTGTGCCCTTCTCATGTGGTTGCCTGTTTCACCCATGGTGTTTGTGGTCTGAACTTCTTTCGGGGAGTCGGGTGTGTCCAAGGTGCAAGAAAGGAGGTGACCGTCAGTGGCTGGAAGCATGGGGCTTTGACGCGTTGGAAACACAGATCCCGACTTGTGTTGGCGAGAATGAGGTTCCGCGTGAGGGGGCTTCTTATGGTGTCAGCATTCGGAAGAGGGAAGCCTCTGTGATCCCTGAAGGTGAAATAGCTCCGAAGTTGTTAAAGACACCGCTAGGTGCATCACCCTTGGCTGGTAAGGCCCAGCATTCAGTGCTCTCTCCTGTTGCTCCTAGAGAATACGTTTGGGCACTTCCTTGTTTTGCATTCAGGCGAAAAGGATCTCCTTATACAGAAGCGGTTGACGCAGCCGTGCGAGACTTAGCCTTTCACAGTACGTTTCTGGTAGCGTAATGTACTATATGCACTTAGTTGGTAATTGTCACTCAAATTTATAACACAACATCTGTAGTTCAAACCTTTGCTCTTCTCTTTTGTATTGTTGGAATTCTGTCTTTTCTTTACAATGTTGTGGTAATATTCATGTGGGATGTGCTCTGTTTCCAACAGCAAATGAAGCAGTAGCTGCAAGCAGAGGGGAGACGAAGCCCGAAAGAAGACCACCTTTGCCGCTCGAGGACAACAACAAAAGCAAAGCTCCCATGCCTTCAGATTCGGGGGCTGCTGCCAACGCGACCCCGTTGGCACCGACAGATGGGGCGGAGGCGGAGTTGGCAACGTCGCGTGAACCTCCCGCAGTGGGCCCGCCTGCCGCACCAGTGCACGTCGATCTTTCATCTGAGGGTGGATCTGCTGGCAGGCCTCAGGCAGCGGGTTCGTCATCCATAGATTCGGCGGATGCAGAAGTTTTGGATGCGCTTGTAGACCAAATTTGATTTTTTGTCGTGTTTAGAAGCGCCTTCTGTACATCAAGCTAGTGTAGGCAGTAGTAGACGTTGGAAACAGTGGATGTTTAGCAGGCCTACACTTGAAATGGCACTGATGGGTTTTTGAGGACAGTCATAGGAAGCAGAAACTTCTTTCCATCATTTTTGTTCACCTGCCTTTCACGAATATGAAAATTCTGCATTTCCGCATATTTTCATTGTGATTTTGCATTCATTAGTTCTTCAACTCTCTCGCAAGTTTTCGGTACCCATCTCTGTTGTCAACATGTTTTGTATGAATGCAGTTCCCTTCTGTGATTTGCCCTTGTTTACACACGCCATATGACTTAGATGGACGTGTACAAAAGAAAGCATTGTTGGAACAGGAAGTCACGAGTCATGATAGAGTTAGAGGAAATGAGAGTCATCTTGTTTCCAACGCAGTCATTGTGAAGTTGTTGCCTCATTTTGTCAAATGTACAATCACCGTGATGTAATGGAACTCCTCTTGTTTCCAACACAGTCACAAACACCATAAACCGAGTGGCAACCAAGTCTGAAACACGTCCCAAACATGAGGAGTTCTTTTGTTTCCAACACAGTCATTTCTCATCATGAACCGAGTGGCAACCAAGTCTGAAACACGTCCCAAACACGAAGGTAACTATCAACGTCCAATTTTTTTTTTGATTATCAAAATTCAGCCTTACAGTGTTTCCTATGACGGTTGTTGCTTACACATAAGTCCTTATCTAACTCTATATCATCCTAAACCGACTTGTTTCCAACGTGACGTTGAAAGAGGCACCTGTAGGAATGTAAGTGCTAAAATGTCTCAAAACTGACATTGATAGTTCTCTAAACTAACCATGCTCTACCACTTAGTTGGTAATTGCCACTATCTCCAACGTCCACGGAGGAAGGACATCTGCTACCCTGTTGGCACCCTCCTGCCTCCGGTTTACAAGGATGTCTGCAAACCCTTGCTCACGGACAGAGAAGCGGAAGTCTTCTGGAACCACACCTCCCAAGGTGATATCCACCTCTCTGCGAATGTGTGCCAACGGCCATGTTCGACCCACCTGGAACCTTGCCACCGTCACACCTTCAAACAAACATGGGAGGACCACCATGTCCTCCTCCTGCACTTCGTCTATCTGTTGCCAACTAACACCATCTGGCGCCAGACGCTCTCGGCCGTACTTGAAATTTGTGTACAACGTTGCTCGCCCAACATGGTATCTACAGCACACCCGACACGTCTAAGAAAGGTTGTTTTCAACGTTCGCAACAATTCACAAGCACCCTACACCCTAAAACACTCTCAATGGCACATGCAACAGTCTGTTGGCAACAAAAGTCTCCTTACCTGAAGGCTACAGTGTCCATTGAGATTGTGCACCTGACAATGTCCTTGCCGAAGACTACTTTTTGATGCCAACCTGCGTCCATGAGGCTCGTGAACAACTCGTCGGAGGGGCTGTTGACAACGTACAGGACGGCAGTGCGTCTCATCCTCTCCTCCTCACACGCAAAAAGATCTACAAATACATGCAAGGGCATAAACCACTGGAGGTGGCCCATGCGGCTTCCAGTGGTGGCCTTGGTGACAGCTTGGAAATCGGCCCGAAGCTTGAACCGAAACGCTTCACTGGTGTGCATGTCGGGGAGAGGCCATTCGGGATCAGTGAAAGGTGGCAACGACAGTGGCTCAACTGATCCATATAGAAGCCCTGGTGTAGGTGGCACATAGACAAGGTTAGAAAAAAATATCCCATTCTCCAGAAGCTCATTGTAGGACCTCCCATTCCGAGTGGCTTCACCAATTTCGCTGTG
The DNA here is from genome assembly GCA_951230915.1 of Antitrichia curtipendula. Taxonomy (NCBI): domain Eukaryota; kingdom Viridiplantae; phylum Streptophyta; class Bryopsida; order Hypnales; family Leucodontaceae; genus Antitrichia; species Antitrichia curtipendula. Next base: position 2,985,437 of record OX579641.1, read on the forward strand.
CACAACAACGATGACTCCAAGGATAGAAAGTGGGTCCACCCAGTCTTCAAAAAAGGATTGGTACAGAACTGTTTCCAACAGAAAATACCACAAACCAAATTAGCAAAGCAGTGTAAAGCCCCAGCCACGTTTACTTTGATGGCCATCAAACTTTCAAGAACAACATGGCATCAAAGGTGGAAACAAAGCGCCATCTATTCTCACAATTGCATGGAACCCGATCGTGGCGAATCTCTGGATCTAAGAGCACTTGATGCCGGTGGTAAGCATGTCTAACCAACACGGACTCCAATTCCGGCTTGTTGGAAACGGTCTTGCGCCCATCAAACTTGAACCGGAAGTCCATGATTTGAGCCTTGTAAGATCCCCTCATGCTCTCACCTCCATGCCGACGAGCCTCTCGAGCCCAAGTTCCATTTCTACCAGGGTTCAACCTCACCCACGACAACCTCTCGTATCTCGTTGGAATCCACTCTCCCTGGTCATTGTGTGTGTTGTGGAGCGTCACTGCTGCCACCTCCGAACGCGGTCTGCGATTCTCCATTCCTGATGACGTTGCCAACGCACAATTGATCACCTAACACTTGTTGGAAACGAGTTGCCAGTGATCACACAATTTGGGCAGCACTCGACAACACTGGCATCCACACAATTCATGGAACTACAATGCATGGAACTGTGACATTGAACGAGTGACGCGTTTGGACCCATTCTGAAATTGGAGCTCAGCCAATTCCGTGCCAAGTTTGAAATTCCCTCCAAGTTGTCAAACACATCGCATCATTGACAACGATGCGCGGCTCCACTACCGGTCCGCATGCGGGACTAGTCCCTGCGTTTGGTACGCCCAATTGGAAATTCGTTTTATAACCCTACACACAGGACAGGGGACAACGGTACGCCAATAAAATATTGTTTCCAACGCGTCACTCCCATTGGTAGCAACGGGTGCTAAATCCCTCGTCATCACCTTATACTCCACGTTGGCAACGTGCAAGGTGGCATTTTCAGCAATTTCCAAGCACGAAAATTGCGTTGCCAACTTAGGCATCTGGAGACCCGAATTTTCTTCTAATGAGTGAATGTAAAAACATTTTTTCTACCTACTGAGAAAATAAGAAAAGTAGAAAATATACAGTTGAAAGAGTATGATAGCTTGAGTTATTTTGAATATGTACTTATAATTCAAACCCAATAATTTATTAACCCCTAAAAGACCAGCATGCACTTTTAGGCAACATAGAAACTTTAGGCAAGTACGTTAATAGAAGGTGGATACGATGAATATCTTTCATATGCACTAAATTGAAACTACAAATTGGTTTTCTATTTTAAATCATTCTCTACTTTTTTTCTACTCACTATTTTCTTTCTTATATGTTGTACAATTTTAAATGATCTAAATTTTTCAAGCATGTAGCCAACTTGTCTTAAAGAATGAATCCAAAGAAGCACCACCATTTTGGACATTTTTTCATACAGATGTGATCTTGTCAAGTGTAGCTGCCCAATTTTTTGCAAATCCCAAAAATAATTTCTCTGAATTTGAAAGCTTATATCTTGCAATCTACGTGGTGGAAATTTCTGAAATTTTTTCCACGTGTTCTTAAGTCAATATACTACAAGATACTATGTTCACATGTGTCCAAAAATGTTTTTTTTCTAAAATATGGTGCTTGTACCAGAAATGGCAGTCTTGAAGTGTTTTTGGTAAAATATAGTCACTATCCTTTAGGGGTTAAAGCAAAAAATATATATCTAGCCAATATGTCATAGAATAAAAATTATATACTTGATAAATTATTGACATGTGCATATAGTAGAGTCAAAATTATAATATATTGTTAAAATTTTGGTATCATATTGTTGTTGTTATACCATCTTAAATCACCCGTAATCCAAACATATGTAATATATGTTAAATGTCCTTGCAAAAAAACATTTTGAATTAAAAAAGATTGCTGTAAAAAAAATAGGTTTGGTTGCTAAATACAAACTAAAATGATTAGTAATAATTGAATATTAGGACAAATATCTTCAAATCTATGCAAATTAGATGCAAAAACATTTCAAATTGCAACATATTGATCATTTGTGATATTAAATGAGGTCTCAAGTCTTTGATTCATTAAGAATCATCAAATTCCATTCAAGTTAATATTATGGATACTATTCTCTCTCTCCTCTAAAATGTTATACTTGCTAGAAAAATGGAAAAATGACAAAAAATAACACTATTCTAAACTTGTGTTTAGAAAGCATTAGAAAAAATCTGAATCCTATGGAGGGCCGCTAACTTTTCACTTTTGGTCCCCGGCAGTGCAAATACAGAAAAATAAAAATAAAAATAAATTGATATATACATATATATTTTAAAATGTATATAAATGGTCAATATTAATGCCACATCACCTCTTAATAAATATAAATATAAATATTTATTTTTTTCCAATTTTTTCTATAATTGCACCACAACCATCCAAAACTCGAGGCCCTCAACAAGCCTGGAATTTTTTCTAATGATAAAGCACATATCCACCAAGGACATGGTTCTTAAGAATTCTATAAAATTGAATGGCAATAAAAATATCTTTTTGCCAAATGATATATCAACATAGAGTAATCATGATTGAGCTCACTAAGGACAATAAATGTCTTATGATTGACTTTCTGGATTACTTTAGAAGCAATATCACAAAAGCACCTACCTATCCAAAAATCTAATCATTTTAGGATTCCTTACCTTGGTAATAGGCCTTGTTCTTTCCAAGCTTAACCCTTGAGGATGTCGTGGCTGTTTTTTGGCCAATGAATGACCAAAAATCCTTTTATGTAGGACAATAGTGCAACTATTCATCCTCAAAATTTAGTGTCAAAAAGAAAAGTCTTTTACAATAGATTGACTTCCAATGGGTATTTTGGGATTTTTTAAACTAATTTCACACAGTTCCAAAATGGATGATTTTCACGGTCACAGAACCGTCCTTTAAGGGTTGAGTGACTATGAGTACATTTACTTCAAAAAGAAGTGGTAGCCCACTAAACTACAAACACAAACAGTACATAAACAAAGTACTCCCTCCGTCCCAAAATGATCTTCTTGTTGGCCTTCATTTTTTGTCCCAAAATGATCTTCCTTGTTGTACTTTGTGAGCTGCAAATTGGTCAAATTTAACTTTTGGTTGTTCTCTAGGATTAACAAACAATGCCAAGCGATAGTTCCCCCTCCATCTATGCAATCACTAATCAAAAGACAAATAAAATGGTTGAAGGGGTCAATCAACACTTTTTGTTTTTATTTTTTGCGTCTCTTTGAATATTATCTAATTGAAGGAGATGAAGGCTTTGGGAGGCAAAATATAGATCCACATATGGTCTTTGACTTATACTAACTACCCACAAAATGACGACCTCACACTCAATAATTAAATAACCATTGGTGCTCCTTGAAAATACTCAAAAAATTTCACTTTTCAATAATCCAAAACTATACTTTAAAAAGGGCTTCAAAACTCAAAATTTCAAGGGCAATAGGAGTGCACCAAACTCCATATGTAGTGCAAAACAGGCTTTAAAAATGTTATTTTTAGTCTTAATCCGGAACATTTTGTCTAACAGGAAGATCATTTTGGGATGGAGGGAGTACTAATCATGCCACCGACTGGCTAGTTGACAAGCCCCTCGAGATAAATTCTTCAATGAGAATTCGAATTCTTGAAAACAACGTCTAAGTCTAAGTTACTGGCTTGCTGTGTGACAATCAATACATGGGATGGCTATTACAAAAAGAATTCTTGTAACATTCTTAGCACTAACTAACTGGTTGGGAACAATCAATACTTGGGATGCTCATTAGCCTGCCCCAGCCATGATGCATTGTATGGCAATTTACATCTTAGTTAACCCTTAAAGGACAGGGTGGTGACCGTGGAAATAATCCCTTTAGGTACCGTGTGAATTATTGGTTTAAAAAAAAATTTAATAGCACTCATTGGAAGTCAAACTATTGTACAAGACCTCCTCTTTTCACATTCACGAATTTCTGAGGATGAATAGTTACACTTCTATCCTACATGGAAAGATTTTTTTGTCATTCATGAGCTGAAAAACGAACACGGCGTCCTTTACAGGTTAAAATCCCATGCACACATAATCTTTGTAACCAATGTTTGGCAGAGAACCGCTCGTTTGTTCATTGTTAGCCAATGGAATTGGGAAAAAAAGTGGTTTCAGTTTGAAACACTGGAAAACTCCAGACCTAGTGAAAATATCTATAAAATTTCTATTTGGGACTAAAAAAACAAGGAAAAACCAAACTTGTTCTTGAAAAAATGGGTGACCATGGGTAATTGGAGGAAAGGAGGTGGTAAAATTCAAAAAAATATCTTGAATGCCATCTAGAACCATACTAAATTAGATGAGCAATTCAAAGAAACTCATGTAGAATATGGTCTACTTCATTTACGAATTTTTTAGTCAATTTTTACTAGAAAGCTCAGCAACTTTAGGAAGCTCTAGGATGCTAAAAAATGAACTAATTTTGAAACCGCAAATTGAGTTGGAATTACAATGAAGTGAACGTCACCTTCATGACAAGTGAAAATAAATAATTTAAAATTATACAACAATTTGGATTCCTTTTATATACTATCTACCATTTCATAGAGAACCTTGGGAGGATGGTCAAAGATTTTTTGCATTTGGGTGAAGAACAAGCAAGAAATCATACAAGGAATTCAAGTGGTAAAGAAGTAAGTATCTCTAAAGCAATTTTGAAGGTTCATTTCTTATATGTACCATTGAATACAAGTTGTAATTTTCACAAATGTTGGCAGCACTAGACAGTACATAGTGTATAGAAAACATCAAAAAAATTGTATGATTATTAGTTACATATGTGTGTTTGTAATGATGATAAAGTAGACTTCAGTGTAATTCCAATGCACTTCAAAATTCAAAATTCCATTCATTTTTTAGTGCACACAGGCCTCCCAAAGTTCTTCTAATTTTAGCAAGATCCAATAATTCATAAATGAAGTAGACCTTATTGTACAACTGATGCCTTGGGCCATGCTACATGAAGAACACATGAATACATAGTTTAGACAAGCCTACAAGAAACCTAAAAAAATCAAGTTCCCTGTGTTGCTATAGTACATAGTGTGTTTGTATTGCGGTGCACAAGATATGTTGCTACTGAGCAAATTTTGTAAGGCTGGCATTAGGAGGAAAATGGACCTATTAAGAGGCTTTGAGTTTTCTTATTAGTTTTAATACTAATGAGTTGAGGATGAGGATGGTCACATCATCATTAGTACCACCACATAGGAACACTAAAGGTTGGTAGTGGCCACTTGGCGTGTATAAGGTGGGTACCTCAAGAACCGCCACTAATTGCTATTGTGCCTAGCTACTATTAATAGACTATTCAAATTTTTATATTTCATTATTGGAAAGTGAAAGGAGTTTCCAATGCACCAAAGAATGCAATATTTAGATACTATATGCAAAAGTTATGAAGGAACAAAGTTTGGTTTCTTCCACATACTTAATTGATTTTGGAGATGTACATAGAGTGAAGATGGCGGATTAAGGTTAGTGGCGCATTTGGAGGTGTCCACCATATACTTGTGGGAGGTGTATTTTTTATGAGATCATAGAGATGGATTGGATAATCATGACAAAATTTTGAGCCCATTGTGCAAATAATTAGTGAGTTGAGAGAAGGCTCTTCCCATCCAAATTTTTGCATTGTGAAGCAACTTATTTTGGGGTTGTATTTTTTCTAATGGTTGTAAAGTTCTAAAAAAATATGGATTATATTGGGTAGTGCTTTGCTATGAAATATATAGAATTCTGGTGCCAGATTTCAAAAACCTTATTGCACACTTCGATAGTATTCAAGAACTATTTTAGTGAGATACACTATGATTGACAAGGTTTAACATGATTTGACAAGAGAGATGATAATATTTTCAATGGCTAATTCCTTGCTTTTATCATGTCTTTTGCAATATGCTTTGGTTTATGAAAAAGATAACAATTGGTCCTTGGCTATAGATCCTTGGTGTGCATATTTAAACGTAACTACTTGTTTGTTTGGGATGTCTAGGCACAAGTGAGGCTAAGATCCTCAAGCTCTAAGCATTTTACAAGGATTCTAGAGATTTTCTTTTCAAGTTTGCTCTAAACTTGTTTTTATTGCTACATTAGGTGTTAGGCATATGACACGGACTCTCTATGTTTGCTTTCTATTCATATAAAGATGATATACTCACCTTGCTACTAGGAAGAGAAAGCACAATAATCCCACCCTCTTGCTTGGCTATGACATGTGCTAAATAAAGTACATGACAATGGATGAAAACATTTTTAAAATAATTCGTCGAGGAAGTTTTTGTAGCAAAAAAAGTTTTGTAACAATTGTGCTACATCATCCTTACACTTGTTAGGAGTTTTTTCGAAAGTGCCCATTTTGATAGGGTGATAAATCAATCTTCTCCCTATTTTGAAGCAAATATATGTGAACTTTTTACGATACCAATGGGGGTGGGTCTTAAACAATGTATAACAACAAGCAATAAAATATTGAAGTTACTGTGGCTCAAAAGAGAACATTGACAATTTTTTGAATGATTATGAAAACCAGTAAAACAATTGATTCTACATGGTTAGTTTAGCTTCCAAACTACAATTGCTTTCGCTTCAAAGTTTTTTTTAGATAGTAGCATGCCCGTGATACAACATTCATGTTCACTCCTTGGATTATGCCCACACATTTTCAAAGTAAGGCACATCAGGAGTGAAACTGAACAAAACATAGACTCAATTTTTGGAGTTACTTCAAAGCACTCTGATCACTCTTTCTCAAAGCAGTCACTTTTCTGAGACAGGAGCTCACATACTCATTATCTGAGGTCACTGCACTATTGTTTTACAACATTGAACTATCAAGAGTCAACATCGTAGCTAGGTACACATGAATTTTGAGGGCTACTCTAGAAACAAAATTTTATCAGAATTCATCTTCAAACTAGAGACCCTGTCGATCGCGGTAGAATTGCAGTAGTGACAAATACTTCAATTTTCAATTTTCATATAAGGTACTCGGTAAGTACTTCGACGTCGACGAAGGTAACAGTTGGGAGTAGCATTCACACGCAGAGACGAACAATCCACACAAAGCATGTCGGAAGTAGACAAAATCATGCTGTAGAAGATGCTTTAAAATAGTGAGTTAGAAAATAGGCACCAAACTCATTTATTGATACAAAAAGTAACATATTAAAAGTAATTTACCCTTGCCCAGCTTTTCCTGCAAAGTTTTTCAGACGTTGCTTGATTGTCTGCATTTGAACACGCACATCAGTATGCAGCAATCTTCGATACAATATAGATCGAGCTGGACGGACAAATAGATGATCAAAATTAGCACTCAAAAACATTGACTAATCGATGTCAATAAATGTTTTTAAGCTTGCGAAACTAAGTCCAGCTCAAAAAATGTTGAACTAAAGGACCTGCAGCAAGTGACAAAAATTGATTGGGTACACAAGTTGTGGAAACCTTGGTGCTTGGTTAGTTGAGTCATCATCAGATAAGTACAAGAGAAAATGGAAATTCTTGAAGAAAAAATGATATCTGACCTGAAGTTCATCATGCAAGATGTTGCAGGTCTTCTGCATACGTTTGAATTCCTGAATACCAAGAAATACCTGACCACGATTAGGGGAAAACATACCTCAGTCACCACACAAACCTTAGATCGACTAATGCAAAAATGAAACCTGTGTTCAATACGAGCTACTTTGAAGCAAGGATCAAAGCCTTGAACACCTCAAATTACAGGCTCACCTTCCTAATGGCGTGAAATTCCCTCCGCACTCTAGTACTGATCTGTTGTAGTTTATCAGGGTGGCTAGTTGCCAGCAACATCTCTCGCTTCAAGGAATGAAAACTTCCTCTGCAATTGAACGTTACATTTAGCGAAATAAGATTAACACATTTGACACTGAAAGTCACGAAGTGGAGGAAAGCTAGGTAAAGCAGGCAAAGGCAAAGACAGGACATAGAACACTTGTGACACATCTGTACAGTACTGTACAGTACTTCATTTCACTAGGTGTGAACCTGCCGTCTCACTTTCAAACGATAGTTGACGATTTCATTTTCAAAATAATTGCACATAAATTTCCAGGAAGACATTATACAAGATAGTCTCTTGATCTTTGATAATAAGGCCAGATAAAAATAAAATTTCAGCAACAATTCACAAACACCAAGACCTGAGAAGCAGCCACGCATTTGGGACAAAAATCTCACCCGTTTTTATCAAGGTCGGTGTAGAGGCGAATATAGACCTGGTACTTGATCTGATATTCCTGCTTATATGTTTCAGCCCTGCAAACATATTAAATGAGAACTAGTGAGATTCATTGGTTTTGCGAAACTTATTGCATCCATTGTATTACTTAATAAAAATAAATTAGTTAAACTAAATCAGATCTCAGGGTAAGTAGCACCTACATTTAAATGCAACGAACGACGAAAACAGAAAACATCTGAGAAAGCGAAGATAACTCAAGGTAACGAGAGTATGTAACGACTTACTCTTCAGGAGATCGGATGGGCCCTCGCAACTCTGGAGCATCCTTCTCATACTTAGCAAAATATGCCTTCCCAGAAACTTCTTCAGGACTTGATGAAGGCTTCAGACGTTTGCCATTGCTCAGTCTTGGGTCAGATTGAAGATTATCATTCTTCTTTTCGCCTCCGGGACCAAGCAAACCAGCACTGGTCTTGGCTTTCCAGTCACGACCTCTTGGCGGTTCCATGGCTTGCTTAGCAGAAGATTTCAGGGTTTTACCCAATAGTCTCTGTTTGTGGTCATTTACTCCACCAGGTCCTTTCGCACTAGGACCTGCTAAATTAGTCGAGCCTTCTAAAGAACCTGCCCTGTCTGCCTCAGAAATCTGAGGCTTATGAACAACATTAGGACTCGCTTGTTTTCGCTCTGTCGACTTTGCAGCACCCAGGTCTGCGACGCCGCGGTTAATTGATGATGAAGCAGCAACAGAACCAATAGAGGTTTTCTTGTACGCTCTCGGACGTTCACTGCCGCCATCATCCAGTTGCCGTTTAACACCCCGGGATTCCACTGGCCTCTCGAAGGTATCATTAGAAGCTCTACCATTGCGACTTGAGCCACCCTCTAGCCTCTCCTCTGCTTGGCTAGAAGACGAAAGTTTGGCCAGACCAGAAACTGCACGATTAATATCCCTGCCAACAACTTGATCAAATCTCTGTGTCTCTTTCTGAGCAACCTGGACAAGCTTTGGGGCATTTGAAGTGACAGGTGAAGGTTTTCTTGTATCACCAGCAGTCTTCAGAGGAGAACGATTTCTCAATTCTCCAACTGCATTTACAGGAGATGGCTTTCTCAAATCACCAGCAGCAACTCCTGGAGACGGTTTTCTGAAATCTGCAACTGGCCTAATAGGAGAAATCCTTTTACTGAAGTCCCCGGCTCCCTTTCCAGGAGAAGGATTTCTCAGCTCTCTGTTCTGAGATTTGTTCAAAGCCAGTCTAGAAACAGTCGCTGCATCTACACTCCTAAATTTCCCCTTAATATCCAACTGCTCTATACCAGATGTACTTTCTCTCCACTCACCTGACTCTCTATCTTGACACTGTCCAATTTTTTTCTCACTTTCCCTGCTGCTCAAACGAACAGGTAAGGACGCTTTCAGACCTTCCGACCCGGTCAACTCCTTTCTGGACCTGTTAAAATTTACATCACTATCATTTCCTAGCTTTGTCCCGTCCAGATCTCTTGTCGGCTTTCCCCTCGAGTCAGGATCGTTCATTGAATCATTTCTCCAAGCAGCGTCCAGCGTCCGGATGTGTTTCAGCTGCTTGCTGGTCGGCACACTGGCCTCTGTTTCCCTACCTTGTGGCCGTCCAAAATTTACAGGCTTTCCGAGCAATCCCGGTCCATCTGAATTCTGTCGCCAAGGTCCATCAACAAGAGGCCTGGAGGCACTGGGTAAAACCTCAGCTTCAGCCTCCCTACCTGGAAACCCTGACCCTTCACCGTCTCTAGAACCTCTGGCACCAGACGCCGGAGTTGCATCTACGCACAGAGACTGAGAAGCATCAACATGCTTGCTGACGCGATTGACTTCCGCCAACTTAGCAGGCCTCGGTCCCTCCACAAGCATTTCCACAAGTTCCTCGCTTTCAGTTTTGACCTCCACGGAAGTGGACTTCCGAACTTCGGGATTAACCCTTCTTCTCGCAGTATCTTTCTTCAATGCAGGAGAACCCAACAAGGACTGAGTACCAGTTTCTACTCTTGAAGGGGAGGAACTCTGTGCAAGAGAATCCCTTGAAAGTGGCTTAATATTGGTCTCTGAGCAAGGAGACTCCTTCGCTCGAATTTTAGTTCTAACCTTTGGAGAGTTTTTCTTCGCAATCGTCCGATTGTTAGCCACGCTATTTATACATCGTTCCAAAGTAATGGATTTCGGTTTTCCCAACTCTATACGGTTTCTCATAACAGTATCCTTTTGAGCCCCAGATTCACCGGTCTCGGTAAGTTCTTCAATTGACAGTACAGAACTGTTTCCTCTTGCACCAGGTTTCTGTAATAATTCTCTGTTGTCTTCTACAGCAGGTGCACTTACAGACTCTCTTCTTCTATCTTCCATTTGTTGTTCAGGGACAACTGGAGACACAGAGCCCGTGTTCTGTGGTGAGTCACCACCACCTACTGATACTACATCTACCTCCAAGTCATCAATGTCCAGATTTTCCACCACCAGATCGACCACAGGGTGAACTGCTGCATTGTCACCTCCAATGTCGATCTCTTCTGATTCCCGTGTCAGAAGCTCCTCTGGAGGTTTCAGCTTAGCACGTTTTGCTTCTTTCGACTGATGAGATGCCTGTGTCATGATGGTATCAGGTGAATAAGCGCAACTGGTTTACTTGAACAGATACATTTTGCAGGCATTTGGTAAAATGGTCATCCAGAACACAGTACAGTCATGGAATTCACGCACTGATGTCAAAATTGCATACTGGACAGACAAAAAAGCAAACGCAAACTACATCAGGCTCGAGAAAGTTTTAAATACCCACCAAATACGATACAGCTAATTCGTATAAAATATGTCAACAAACAACCAATGCAATGGGACAAGACCAAGACAAAATGCCAAGTTGACGGATGCAAAGCAATCTCAAATCATAATTTAACATTAAATCTTAACTTCGGACGGATATCACTCTTTATTCAGAATAAATAACTTTCTAAGTTTTACCTTTCTTTTGTCGTTCGCTTTATGTTTCTGATGCGGTGGATCTCCAGCCTCGTCATCACTCACTATCTCGACATCTTCGTCCATGTTCTCGTCGTCACTGTCACTGCTGCTCCCGTCACTGTCACTGTCACTCCCATTTCCACTGTCACAACCAGTAATAATAACTTTCATGAGTAACTCCAGAAATCTCCATCAACTGAAGATGATGGAAGAAAAGGCACTGAGCGCTACTAATATAGAAGTACACAATAAAGAAAGCGACAAAAAGAAGATGCAATCAAGAGGTTGTCTTATAGATGAGGAATTGTTCACCTAGTCCCACTGCGACTATCACCACTATCCGAGCTTTCCGAATCGCTATCACTGGAGCCGCTGGAGCTGCTACTTTCGCTACCACCACTATTTGCCTTCTCCTTCGATGAGGTCGGAACCGACTCAGCTCCTCCATTCACATTTTCAAATTCAGTGTCACCATTCATATCTGGACGACCTCCACCTTCAATTATTTCTATCCCTCCACTTTCATCACCACCATCGCTGATTTGCTCTGTTTCAACCACTACATCAACCTTCTTAAGTTTGCCTTCAATTTTTTGAGAATAAGAATCTGCAGTTGGTCTAACATGATCTGGCTGAGAATGAGGCTGGATCTTCTGATAACTCTCACTAGCTTTCCGTATTGCACGACTAACAGCATTTTCATTGCTCTTCTGAACAATTGATGGGGCTTTCCCGGTCACCGAGGAATTTAAGGTACTGAGCTTGTCTCCAAGTGAACCAGATTCGTTAAGGCGAGCACCGCCAGATACTTCATCATGAATTATGCTTTCAACAGTCATATCAGGCAGTGCTGGAGAGTCAACGAGTGGTGGAGAATCAACATCTGCATTCTCAGGGGAGCTGGCGACACAGCAGAAAGACATGTAAATCCTGAGTCTCAGTCAGATGCAGGTGCAGTGCACGACTAAAAACCTTTCACATCCAATCAATTAATGATTGAGAGATCCAACTTGAAAATCACGAATAGGTCATTCCCAGCATGGTGCAGAAAATTCACATTTGCAACTGAAGGATCTTGAAGTGCATAAAAAGTGAAATGATGTCTTCAGTTTCGACTCACCTTCCACTGTTTGGTGAGGGTTTTGCAAATGTGACCCCCTCCTTCAAAATATATTTTCCCGGTGCATGATATGATGCAATCTACAAACAATCAGCTTAAGTTGAATCAGATCACAATGCAACTACAAATTCTAAGACATATTGGAATCGAATTCCAACATGCTCGCAAATAACACACTCAGCTCACAACATACAATGGCATGCATAAGGAACCCCTAATTTTTACTGATGGGATTGAAATCTCAATATAAAGAAGGTAGATTAAACTTACAGCTCTAATCGCCTTCTCAATAGTTTTTTTCTCAGGTTTGACATGGAGCATTGACTCTCCAAGACATTTCTCCACCGCCTAAAGAAGAACCCATAGAATCAGAGATCTCGAACTTCTGAGAGCAGTCATATAGATATCAAGAATCTTGTGCAAATCAAAATCAAACGAGGGTTAAGAAAAACCGTAGACCTACCTTGAGCGTCATACCTTTCGGAGTCTCTGTAAGCAATGTAATGAGGCAATTCCGCAGCTCAGTTGGACCCACTAAGACACCTAGTTTGGCAGGACCAACAACATCTGGTGTGGCTATTGTAGGACTTGATGTGCTATCCATCTGAACAGAAGACATGCTGGGAGTAGCACCCTCTTCTGCAACTGGCTTGCCATTAGGAAATGGCGGAGGGAGAGGAGCTACTTTCCCAGACGGAGGAAGCTCCGGAGAAGCCACTGACGCTGCTTTAGCAGACTTCGCACTTGCGATGGCTGCTGCTGTTGACATCACTGGCTTCCGCGCTGGAACGGGTGCAAGAGCAGGAGCAGGAGCAGGAGCAGGAACAGGACTACGAACTGTGAGCAAAGTCCACAAAGCAAGAGATTGGTATCAATAGATTGAAGCTCAACACAATCTACAAGATCTGAGACAACAAATGAGCTCACATAAGAGCACACTTCAAGAGATGCTCTTAAACAAATTTTCTAGAAATAACTTTGTTGTTCAGTTAATATCATAGGACCTGAAGAATAGCATGCGTGCTTAAAGATACTAGGACGACAAGAACTAATAGCCGGGTATGACATGGAGGTGATTAATCGGAAGTGACTTCAAAAAATCGACACCATATTTGACTAGCATAATCAGTCATCTAAAGGAAGACAAAAAGCAGGGTTCTAAAAAACGATGACGACTAAAGACGTAGTTATGGATTCATGTTCAAACGAACACACCTGGTAAATGAAAAGGGAGTTGTTGACAAAAACAATATCTACTGTCCGTCAGTAATAAAGTTACAGACATCCTTCTCAGGTAACGACCCTAACCCCAAAATGTTAAAGATTAACCAGGTCTAGCAAACACAGTTGTTTGACACAACGAGCCATGGAACTCCCTTATCTGCAAGTCCACAAATGCACTTGAGTCAGAAGGCTGACTCCATGGTTCACAACGTTTTAAAGTCAGAAGTTCAAAGTCAGAATTTACCAAGGCTGTTAGGCTTGCACTTCTTCCTAGGCGGCTGCACCTTTGTCTTGATGAGCGGCCTCCTACCAACGGCTGCTCAAAACCATGAAACCTTATTAAATACCACAATTCATAGTAACACTTCTACAAAATGACAATTTCTGCCGGCAAGTAAAAACTGATGATAGGATGCTGAATTCCAATAATTGAGATTTAAAAAAGGGATCTGTCATCCCAAACAACTTGAACTGGCTATGTAGAAGTGATAATTTAGGTTTATGTGGGACGTTCAGGTTCATATAGAAGAGGCGAAATAGAACAGCTCCAGCATCTGCATTCAAAATACCACTTAACCCCTAATTGCCTACAGGTTTTAGATAAAACTTAAATGTGCTGATATACATGGCTTCAACAATTACATACAAGCTGATATTGAAAACGATGTCAAGCACGATGATTAGATATTATCTACACATTTGAACTTAAATAATAGGTCTTTGCCAAATGAATTAAGACGCTTTTAACTGGGAAAATTCACCAAGACGACAACTTTGGTTTTAGTAATTAGATTTTATTATGATAGGCTAGTATTCTGAAATTATCAACCAGGTAATAAGCCCATCAAAGTATTTATTTAATATTTTCTTCAAAGTATGATAAAATTTTACCAACGAGAACTTTTTTAGATTAGAGAGTTCCATGACCCGGGAGACTTCTAAGCATAATTCATTTTTACCAGCGAGAAAATTCAGACTAGACATACTTGATAAAATCTCGATTATTCGATATTTCAGAAAGCATTCATCGCAGTACATTCTGGTACCCAAGGAAAGCCAACTTCATCCTGCTTCTGAGGATACCAGATGCATCTTTCCAGAATCTTCCAAATGTAAGAAAACGGAAGAGCAGGACATATATTTCCTCCTAGGCACTTAAGGTTAGAAAAGATTCCAAACTTGCTCACCATCCCCAGCAATTGAAGAATTCTGAGTCAGATTCTGCGAATGGGTTGGATCCAAGATAATCGCCCTGCAGGCATCCAAAACAATCTTTAGGTACACCTCAAACCACATTAAATTCAATAACCGATAGCTCAAATGCTCTAATCAGCTCCATAAAACAACACATTTGACCCAGACTAACTTTACATTCCTCATGCTGCTGCTCATCTTTTTGTCAACATTGATGTCAACATTAATCCTTAACAAGTTTCCAGGAACTACAATCCAACAAAACATGATCGAAACCCTATATAACAAATGCGATGTGGAGGAACAGCATTTTCGAATCAGAAATAGGTGCTTGAGGAGACAGCAACGTTTTGGGCATTAGTTTAGCCCTAAGCATAGACTCAGTTGCTCCTCAGCTTCGCCATCTATTTCCATAATAAAGATACAAGCAACCCAGTTCACTGCAGTCATTCCACACAAGTATCAATCCGGAATAGTAGTTCTCGTATGAGTCATTCAACTGATAAAATGAGGTCCAGGAACCAGGAACTCATTAAACCAGTAAGGACGCCGAGCGTCGAGGACTAAAGGTGTTCGATGAACGACTTTCACGGAAACGTAAGACGAAGAATGCACCTATCCATTCAGGACCGCGTCCTTCGAGGGTTGACCAACGGGCCAGAGATAGAAGAACACGAGTCTTCACTGGCACCAAGAAACAAATGAGAAAGGACAAAGCAGAAGAAAAACACCAAAAGGGTATTATAAATGGCCAATTGTCTGCAAGATACTTTACGTCATGTACTTACTTGCGCGACTTTTGTTGTTGTTGGGCCTCCACGGATCGTTTCTTGACACGATCCTTCTCACTTGCATTCAAAGTTCGAAGAACAGAGAGTTTGCGCCACACTGATCCAGCATCCTTGAGTAAACCATTCCCATCCTCCCCGCGGCGTTGCTCCTCCAAAATATCACACAAACCTCCGTCTTCACGAGCTGAATTAAATTGAAATTCCTCATCTCCAATTTTCAAAACCTAATGAAAACAGGTCCCATGATATCACAGTGAGAAGAGTTACCCCTGTCCGAAGAAAGACTACAAAATCTGACATGACCAATGACCAATACTTTACTCTCGAGTGTGAAGAATTTAATACACAGAGCCTGAAGATTGTGCAGATAAGTGATATTGAACTTTTTTAACCCAGACTAGCGAACCCCAGTGAATTCTCTACTCCATCCCAGACCGGTTATGTAATCGCATGCATTTGAATAATAAACAGCTCGAAATTGAATTTTCTAGTGATAATAAGGCATACACGCTAGTAAACGAACTGGAGCGTATTCAATAGTTGACTAGCCGAACACCCTCACTTCAGCAATCGGTCAGAATCATGTTTATTAATACAGAGGCACAGTTCTGGGAGTATATCAATTGCGTGGGTACTGCGATCGAGACATCTCTCTCATTCCCTACGTCCCCTAAAGTTACAATAATGTAGTCAACAATTTAAAGATACAGAAACCGCATACGAAGTCGCGTCTCACTCACTATCTGCGACGCGTCATGGCCCACAAGGCACATCTCTCGGAATTCTTATACATCCTTTGTGAAAAAAAAACACTCTTGCGCCAGTGCATTTCGAGATCACCTTCTGAATTATGCGGAGGTGAGGTGAGGGATCACTGAATCCTAAATTTGAACAAAGGGATAATTACGATCATTACGTGAATATTGGACAGCCCACCAAGCAGGCCATCCATGGCAACTTATTAGCAGGGAAGAAGTCAGCCATCAAAGTGAACTCGAAGAACTACGGGAGTGTGATATTCTAAGGAGAATGGACAACCTCCGCTTTCAGGATCGTCGAACCAAACTAAACTAAACTTCATCCTCAACTCCAAATCCTCCATCAATTCTCGACCAACTCTACCTTTCCATCACCATGCCCAGTTCCACTTACATGCCCGGTCGCAGTGTTCCCAAACTTCATCCAGCATGCTGCCCCCTCGCCGTCTGCACGCTTCAAATCGCGAAGAAGCTCCGGCGTGAGGCGAATCGCCATAGCAAACGGCCGAACGGCTCCCATCTCCAACTGCTGCAGCTGGAACTTTTCAGGTCCAGGCCCCCTCCCCCGGGGCCCCAATGGCGGAGGCCCCGGCGTCTCCTTCCTGCCCCGCCCAGAGAGCCCGACCCTCCCAAACTTGGAGTTCATGGTTGCGCTAGGGTTTGGCGCTCGGGGTCCGACCCGTGCAATCCTTCGCTTAAGTTGGCATGGATTGTCCTTCCCGAACCCTAGCAATCACTGCCTTCCTCACGACTGGCTTGTTCACAAACCCCGGCCGTTGCACCCGAACTACCCGGACCCCGCAGACGGCACAGTCGGTGGGGTCCAAGAATCGTACGTAAACCAGCGCCACCAAATTGGCAGTGATATATGCAGGGGGGGCGTCTTTCGCGTGATTAGGGTTTCAATCGGAATTACGCATGATTAGGGTTTCAATTTGCACTAAATTAGTATCCAACATGAACAGTAGTTGCTAACTAAATGACAAATAGAGTGACTTACACGATAGTGTGATGTAAATGATATTATTATAGGTATAATAATACTAAATTTAATTATTAGCATGTGGATGCTATTGAAATCTTACTATTTAGAAATGTTGAATACTCATGAAGTACAACAAAAAAAACTATTATTTCGTGAAAAAAGTCATGACCTTTGGATCCTCAATTCGAATTCACATAGATTTATATTTAATACAAAAAAACTTAATATGAGATGTGCCCTTCACTTGATTATGCAATGTGCCTCTTATTTTCTATATTTGCTACATATTTGGACAACAATTCAATGTGCCTTGGTGCATTGTTTGGTTATCACAAGAGTCTATTTAATAGCATCTATAAGTAGTGCTCCATTTTCTTCAATATTTCTCTTGTTTTTATTGAAATTCCAAAAAGAGACAATCAAGGCAAAAAAATTGACCAAGAATCTTCAAATGACATCCATCCCAATTGAAGCTATTGCCAAGCCTCCAACACCCAAATAGTTGAAAGTTAACCTTTTAGGTTGGAAGGCAATTATGGCTACAACTAGAATATTTATTGAGAGAATCTTTTTGAGATTGGTGGTTTCAACTTTCAAAAGAAATCTAAATTTTGGTACACAATCCAATGGTCCTGTATAAAATAGAAGAGTATTGGATGGGCATGTCATGTGTAAAACATAATCATAATCTACCATCTGCATTGAAAAAAATTCATGATCAAAGTAAATGTATATAGATCTTGTTTGTGATGTTAAAAATAGTGTAAAATTCAATGTCTCATCATGGTCACAAAGCAAGAAAAAAAAGGCAAGAATGAGATGCTTTGGATTATAAACACATAGTAATAATGTTGTCAAATATAAAAGAACCACATGTGATTTTGGATATTGGACCAAGAGATATGAGTAATATATATACAAGATATAACTAGATTTGGGGTGTATTGAATCAATTGTTGAAAATGCCTTTAAGTTCTTGAATATAATATTCTCAATTCATCAAAGCAAACAACAATAAAGGTATCAGCAGTAAGTACCGCATTGGAAGTAAATGGATAAAAAAACATAATAAATTCCTATAAGAACTTTGATTATACATGTAATCCTATTGTACAAAGATGGAGGCACCATATTTCTTTTTAGGCTCTTTTTTTTTGCAAGTAGGAGGCCAAATAGACATTCTTTAGTAGGTGTTCATTTGTTCTTCTTAACATGTCCCTCAACTTGTTTGTTGTTCCTTTTAGGTGCACATGTGACTTGTACATCTTGCATCTTTTACATTTCTTTTGAAAACATAGTCTATGAAGACTTCTTAACCCCTAAAGGACTATGACTATGTTTTCACCCAAAACGCTCCAAAATTGCCATTTTATTACAAGTACCAAATTTTTGAGAATTTTTCTTTTTTTGACACATGTAATTGTAGGCTCTTGTAGTATACTGACTTAAGAGCACGTGGAAAAAATTTCAAAATTTTCTACAGCACAGATTGCAAGATATTAGCATTCAAATTTCCTAAAATCATTTTTTTGGGCCTTGCAAAAAACAGGGCAGATGCACTTCACAAGCTCACTTTTCTATGAAAAAATGTTTAAAATGGTGGTGCTTCTTTGAATTCATTCTTCAAGGCAAGTTGGCTACATGCTTGTAAAAATTTAGATTATTTGAAATTATACAACATATACAAATAACACAGTAAGTAGAAAGAAGTAGAGAATGATTCAAAATACAAAATTGTTAATAATTTAGTTAGGAAATTGAAAAATGCCAATCCCAATGGTTGAAATGTTATAATAAACAATATATATCCTATGATTTTAGTTTTTCTAAAAATATTAAAAATTGAGTAAGATAAAGAACTTCAAAGTTTATTTTTAGAGTACATTGATGTTTCTTAAATGTTTCTACAATACAACTTGAAAAGTTAATAACCAATATTTTTCAAAAATTTATAATGTAACATAATGAAAGAGCACAGAAAATAATTTACCAAAAATGAGATGTTTTTTTAAAATAAACTTTTTGTGCATTAATCAAGATTGTTTAAAATAATAAATTTAATAGATAATTTTGATGGTACATTCTTAAAACGATAGTATATTCTTCATGCCATCCAACAATCTATGTAAAGAGTAAAAAAAGGCAAATGATATTACAAAAATGATATTACAAAAAATGAATAATTAAAGGGTAATTTAGGCAATTGCAATCTTTATGTTTTAAGATTTCCACAAGATTTTTGAAATTACATTAGTAATTGTATCATTTGATGTTTGGTCTTTTTTTAAATTCCAAATTGTTCCTCATAAAATCCTTAGCACCCAAATGCCTAAGGCCTTTTTTGAGTTTCTTGGATTTTGTTCTATATTGAACAAAAATCCAACATTTTGATAAATTTCATCAATATTCTTTGAATTGAAAATGTACAAATTCAAGTTAGACATATTAGAGATCACATCAAAAAATAAAACATAACAATACCACTTATGGATTAAAAGATTATGTTGTTTTTTAAAAAATAAACTAAAATAGAATTATGAAAATGGAACTAGATTCCAAAAGATTTTGTATTTCCTAAAATTCTATTGATTCGGTCATTGCACTTCTCAAATCAACAGAAAATAGGCGTCATTTTGTTGATTTTCACAAAAAGTTTAAGAATTAGTGAACAATCATTCCAATGCTCCAAATAACAAAAATCAGTTGATTTTATGCTATTTCAATCATGGTTTTTTAGTATTGCTTATAAATTTATTTATTTTAAATTGTAAAAACTGAGTTTAAAAATGAATCCTATAAGTTATTTTTCAAGAAAATGCTTTGATTGCCCAAATAATAAGATTGTCCATAATTTTAACATAACAAATCCAAATAGAATGAATCAAAGCTTTATATGTAGATAAAAATACAATCTATAAGCTCAAGAAACAAATTTTTATTATGGGCCCCTTCTAAACACGCTTACGCTCCCCTGAAGGGAACCTCGTCGGGGAACTTCGGCAATGTGGGAACGGGGAACGCGGAGAACGCCGCGGAGGATCTCGCCGCACCGCGCAGGATCTCAACGTAAGTATGAGTATTGTAAAAATGCAGATCACATGAGAGGTGTTTCTTGCAATCACCCATGAATGATCATGGATTGGAAAAGCTAGTCCCTCCTATCCGTTGTGTAAGATCTGTCACCCACTCCTGGGAAATGATGTGAGAGTAGTCATAGATGACATTAATTACACTAAACAACTGGAAGTGGATAGGCTGATAACACGTTGCAGAATCACAGTACATCATTTACAATTCTGCTCGATATATCTGGACGGCAGCAATAAAATCGGTTATGAAAATATTTCCTGCCTGAGCAAATTTAATGAGCTCCTGAACACACTCTAAGAGCGGCGTGGCACATGGAAGATCCAACAAGGTGTGCAAATCACGTAAAACAGAAAGGTTACGCTTGGCTGCACTTTTCTGAAGGGAATCCTGGCTGAACTCCACAATCAGTGTCTTAAATTCGCCCATCAAGGGCTCAAGAAGCGAGATCCACCTCGTGGCCTCATGATTCAAGATATCGACTTCTTGAGCCCCCTGTCTCTACAACTTCTGCGAGCATTTGTAATTCCTGATATCGTTTGGGTGAGCTGGAGAAATAGCTACGCAATTGAGTGCACAAACCCTCACACTTGTGAACGAAGGGGGCCTTTTGTAACTAGAGTTTCACACGATCTGAGAGCACTACGCACATGGACTCCGTGAGTTTTCATTCCGAAGGCTCACATGAATACTTCCTGGAATGTTTGGAACATTCAAGTGGATCAACAAATTTCGAGCGCCAACATAGTCAGACCTCGAACGTCCTTGATTAAGAACATGGAACAAGGTTTTCATTTGGACAAGTCGTTTCATTCTCTCCTTAGCAATGCCTTGAGGCACTTGCTGCACAACTCTGTCTCCGCCCCTGGCAAAGTAAATGCGCTCATTTTTTACGTGCTGGTTACTACCAAGGTTGTAATACTCGCCCCGTCTCACCTTCCCCATATCACATATATAGTGCCTTTCTCCTTCCTGCATATTTCCACAAAGAATCGATATTTGGAACAAGAAGTTTGACCCTGTTTTCAACGTCACTGCAATCCTTACAATGGACTTGCGTAACTCGGTCATCAACGCCAACCACAACCTCTGCCCATGGCAGTTTGGCTGACCAGGATTCTTGGAAGTACCGATTTTAGTCATACATTTTTTTGCGTTTTTTGGTCAATTCGTGACTTGCTGATGCAGAGGCAGGATCCAGAACCACGCACTCGGAGTCACTGATTGAATGCCGTGCACTGCAGGTGAATTAAGCCAACCTGCGACCCCATGGCGGTGCGATTCAAGCTGTGATACCACCACGTACATCCGCCTGCAATTGCAATTCAGATTGCACCTGTCTCGCCCGGGCCAGCCTCCTGTGACGGAAGTCTACCTTCTTACACAAATCTACGGAGTGAGGATTGCGCCGTCGACACGACTACTCTAAAGCACCGAACCCATAGTACGAGAATTAAGTGCCATCCTCAAGCAACAGCTAGCTGCGATCCCCAACCCCAAGAAATTCACAGGGAGAACGGCGGGCCATCACACCCCCCGGTACAATTCTGGGGTTGCCGCTTGACCCCCCCCCAAACTTTCTAAAGATAGAAAGTTTGGGGGGGTGTCAAGCGGCAACCCCAGAATTGTACCGGGGTGTGTGATGGCCCGCCGTTCTCCCTGTGATTCAGACTAGCACCCTACGTCCAAGAAGATAGAGCCATGCAAGAAGCGTCAATCAGAATTGAAGAACATGAGAGCATGAGAAGGTGAGAAAACTCCATCAACGCTGCACTTAAAAATGCTTGCACTCCCACGAAGAAGCGTCACGTACTCGGCTCCGTCCGTTGCAGTATCGCTCAACGCCTCATCTTCCACAGTAAACGCCGTGCGCCCCAAAACTAATCCGCCTCCAAGAATAAACGCTACCATTGAAATGTGACTGCCAAATTCCAATGCGTACACAATTGAGCCGACGCAATCTAATATTTTCTGAAGTAGCGAAGGCTGATCGACACGTACTGTAGTGTGGGCAACAATCGGAGACAGTAAGCAGGCGAGAGCGCGCTGAAAGCAGCAAGTGGCGATTTGACAAACAAGTAAGTGCAGGCTTTGTCGATTTGGCAGGAAGATTAGACAACACGCTGGCGATGGAACAGAAGTGCAGGACACAGGCGGCGCACGAGCTGAGTGACAACAACGAAAAAGGCTACTGAAGGCGGCGCTGAAGACTGGACGTGGTAGAGCCCCTGCGGCGAAGGGTATGAGTGCAAGGGTCCGGATATGTGAAAAATATCCGGCTTTATACCCATTTTTCTGTGTGTACACTTCGTCGGGGCCAGGGAGGATTTATCCATGTATTGCCCCCATCAAAGGGTAAATATAAAAGTTACCCCTATTTTATCACGTTGAGCAGCTAATTCGGGGTCTCTGATTTGCAAATATGAATTTAGAATTTGCACATTTTATCATAAGTGGCAAATAAAGAATAATTTTAGTATTTTCTGTAGGGGTAAAACTCAGGGCAATACATAGATAAATCCTTCTTGGCCACTTTGTCGGTGCTTCAGGCAGGTAAGATAGGCCGCGGTGAACTGACCTCCTTGCTCATCCACCTAGGAAAATCCTGAATTTTTTTATTTTCCATGCATGAATTTTTTTGCAAATTCTGAATTCATATTTGCAATCTGAGGCCCCAAATTAGCTAGGAGAGATATACGAGTTAAATTTGTCAAGCACAAAATAGGGGGTCTTTTATTTTACTTGCAGTCCTGGAATTACTTCACGAGGACGAGTGAAGGGGTGAGGAATTTAACCCCTAAAGGCCCGTTTGTCCCCTCGGGGGACAATTTGGGTCCGGGTAGGTTCCTGTGACCTCAATTTGTAGAGAATTTTTTGGGGATTTTTTGAGGTTGTGCGATTCTATGAGAGCTTTGTGGATATATAATTTTTATTTCAAATGGTGCGCGGGAGAAAAAGTTATGCCAAAAATAGAGTTTGGTGGGCAACACAAAAAAATCACAAAAAGTCAACATAAATTTCTTAAATATTTTTTCCAAAATCTATGTCTTTTGTGTACATTTGAAGATTTGATTCATTCTATTTGGACTAATAATGAAAAAGTTATGGACAATCTTAGTTCTTCGGGCAATCTAAGCATCTTCTTGAAAAAATAACTTTTAGGATTCATTTTTTAATGCAATTTTTACAATTTTCAGAAAAAAATTGTTAGACAAGGTTGAATTTGCTTGCTAAAACAATCTCACCGTTGGGATTATGGTATTGCAATTTTGTCTTAGAGCTATTAACGATTTAGTTATTCCTTCAATCTTGAACCTACTTCTACTTAACAATTTTTTTAATGAGTGAAAATTTAGTGTTTTTTCTTGAATTTTTTTTCCTAGATTCTCAACTGAAGTATTCAACATATAAACTTAGAAAATCAAAATCAACAATACAAAAAATTTAAGTTAAATAGGTTCAAAGCCCAAAAATCTAGTCAAGCAAGGTGCAAAAAAACTTGTTTTCTTCACTTTGAATGCAAATATCTTGCAATCTATTTGGTCAAAGTTTCTGAAATTTCTTGCATACATTCTCATACTAGTCTAGTATAAGATCCTATGATTAGATATGCAAAAAAGAACAATTTTTATAGTTTTTTGCTTTTTGCAATAGAAGTGGCAGTTTTGAGTGTGTTTTGATGGAGAAAAGGCCTCGGGGCTTTAGGGGTTAAAAGAGTATTGATATCACTGCAACTAAGGTAAACTATTCCATTACGGATTAAATGGGAACAAACCCATTGTGGGCTGAAAATTAATGGTGGTGTATGATGTAGATATTTGATTTAAAAGTTTAAAGCTCAGGTGCAATCTGTTCTTGTGTTTTGAGGATCTTTGAAGATTCTTAATCCACTTGAGTTTCCTATCAGAATTAGTTGTGGAACCTAAGCTTAATGGAGATGTTTTACATAAGGACAATAGGACCAATAAGGTTAGGGCCTTCAGTCTGATTGACCATTTGGTCAGACTTTTAATTAAATCATTCTGTAAGCTTATTGCTGATCTTTTTTGCCACCAAATTAACTCCTTTGCATTATGTGCATGCTTCAATTTTGCAATCTGTATTACATTTGTTTTATATATAGTCTAAAGGTAGTTTATATTGTAGAACCAATATAGTTATTTTAAATGCTAGAGAAATAACAATTATTCATAAAAAGAATTAATCTCCATAACAGATTCAATAGGTGATTCCCTAGGGCCCACACGTCTTGTTATTTATTTATAAACTTAAGTGTTGGGACAGGGGTTCTACACGCCAAACTAAAATTTGGGCTTATAATGCAATAACTTTTGTTTTTTGACACCAGTTGAAATAAAAATTTATATTCCTAGATAGCTAATGCATTTTTCTATTTTCACAAAAAAAAATTCAAAATCATGAAGAATATTGAGACTATAAGAGCTTTTTGGAAATTCATTTTGTCTCATAAGGGGACAATGGAACTTTTGGGGTTAATCCTATAACGTCTATGTAGATACTAAGTGCTCGATAGATGATAGAAAATACGTCTATGTAAGACAAAAGTGCAAATGTTCATCCTTAGAATTTTGTATAGAAATTGGAGGTCTTGTAGTTAGTTTGATTTCTAATGATTGCTTTTAGGTTTTTCCAAGTACATGCTGAACTATCTCTTATAATGATGCATCTCCCTTCCAAGTTACAATTAAAGCACCCCCTCTCTATAAAGATTGCAAGCTATTGATCTCAAAAACAAGAATTCTCTCTCTCCCCTCCAACGTTGTTGATCTTGAAAAATAAATAACCTGGATACAGATACTGTGAGATATGGATATTCTAGTATATATGTCATGCGTGAGATATGGATATCCCATATTGATTGGTGGCTAGATTGCTCTTGAAAAATACAAATAGAGAAGGGGTCTTTACCAATTAGTAACATGAATTAATTAATTTACTTTTCTTCTTCTTTTTTGTGTGGGGGGGGCATGAATGTAATACAATAAAAAATCATTTGAAACTAATTGATTTATCCCCTATGAATAACTATACACTCAAAAGACAAGGTACTACTATTTAGCATTGTACCAAAGAAAATGATTTCCACAATGACCAACATGTCTTTACAAGATTAAGGATTAATGATGGTTATAGGTTAAGGATTAAAGATTCTTGTATTGTTTTTTTTAATAATGTTTTCACTATTTTTTAAGAATCTATCCCCTAATGTTCTAGTTTCCCTTTAGGAACAAATTAGAATTTGGACAAGGTCCTATGATCTTAATTTTTGGCATGAGTTTTGAGTTTTTTTTTTTAATATTGAATAACACATTAGCTTTTAAAAATATGATTTTTATTTCAATTGGGGCCCAACAACCAAAAGTATGCCACAATAAGCTCAAAATGGTCAAGCTTGGGTAGCAAAACTATCCACAAAAGTTTGAAAATAAAATTTGAGATTTTTTTATTTTATAGAATACATTTTTGTTTATATTGAAGATTTGATTCATTTCATTTGAATTAGTGATGTACAAATTATGGAGCATCTTTATGAGAAAATAATGAAGTAGATTCATTTTTCAACTCAATTTTAGCAATTTTCAAAAAGATTTTTTTGGCATGATCTGGTTGTTCTTCGTAATTTAGGCTCAAACATTTGCTCATTTTATTGCCATTTCTTATTGTCCAAGGATGGAAACGGCGAAGTAGGGTGTTTCTACCTCATCCCACATCCAAATTCATGCATGAATAAGTTATTGATTTTTTTTATTACCATACTCAAAATAAAAATTGTAAATTCATTGCTAGTGTGAAATCTAAAACATAATCTAAAGTCACTAAACCACAAATGCATTAAGCATTCATGACCCCACAATTAAGATTCCCTTTGAAATGCAATGTTTTTATTTTGGACAAAATTTCACTTAAACTAATAAATTTTGGTCTCTATGGCATTATCCTTGCATGTATCAATGTGTATTGTGAGGCTATCAAGGCTGACACTAACTTAGTCCAAAATAGAAACTGTGCTTCAAACCCATGTATATTGGCGTTGGGCAAACTCTACAATAAGATTTCTTCCTTTTGGATTTTTTTTGGTGACGTGCAAAAAAAAATTTAGACAATGCTAGTAGTGAAATTTAAACAAAACCAACCCAATTTGCTTATCTAGAGTTTTCTATTGAGATGTGATTCTTCATGAATACTTATCTAACATTCTGTGTGCATTAGTTCTTGTTTGACCTTATTTCTTATAAAATATCGACCAAAATTTTGCTTTTAAACCAATAATTTGAAAAAGTGAATTGGCTTGGCGGATTATAGTTGTGTTGGATCATTTTACATATTAGACACAAAGAAGGCAATATTATTAATAACAAATAAAATTGACATCTAAAAATAAAAAACATCATTTCAAATGTCATTTTTGTGATTTATGATACACACCCAAGCCAAAGGTGGCCTTTAAAACTCAATCAAAAATAAAAAACAATTTCATTTTACTTTCCTCCCTCAAAAATAAGGAATGCCTTTTATACCATAGTAACAATGTTGTCTTTTCTGCAAAATTAGTCTAAAAGCAAAGAATTTAGCCCTACTGTAAATGGGATTCAACAAAAATGATAAACTTTCATCGCTTGCATCATGCACCTTTTCGGCTTTTCCTTAAGTAAGTTTATCACTTACTAGTAACCTTTGAGGATGTAAGGTAGTCTCAAAACCCTTTTTGACTTTGGTGCTTGACTCTTGCAATAGTATTTGTAGACTCAAATATTTTCAAAGTAGCTCACTTATTGAGCTTGTGTGGCTCTATAGTTCAATGCTTTTCAAAACAATCAAGTTTTTGAGCCTCTATATCTTTTTTGTTGATTTGGTAATTTTCATTAGTACAAATTAAACCACCACTTCTATTTACATTAGATTTGGTGAAATTTTTTGCCTTTTTAAAATTATTTTAAAATTTGTTGATACTTGTTAAAACTTGTGAAGTTTAACAAACTTGAATAAGTTCTAATAGTTGTTTGTTGAAATAGAAATAAAAAATTCAATTGAACTACTTTGACAATTTTCTATCAAAATCTATCGAATAAGAGAAAAGGTCAAAAAAAATCCATAAAGCAAAGTTTTACCAAATGTAAACATTTATAGGAGTGATGATTTTCTACTAATGTTTCTACACTAGGGATCCAAAGTTTTTCAGGAAATGGCACAGTGGCACTTCAAAAATATGTGGATACCATCCTGATTTCATATCCTAACTTGAAATCAAAGGAAGTCTGGATGGGTTGCTTCTCTATTGTAGATTATGCTGAAATATGTCTCACATGACCTAATTGTGGCCAATTGTAATTATAATTCAACTAACCAAACTTCGTAAGAAGAGTGTTTTTTTCAAATAAAATTGCATCAAGTCATCCTTATGATGTTTTCTGACTCTTGAAACGCAAAAGAAGTAAGACTTGTCGTCTCTATCAAATTTCCAATCAAAACTAAAGTAGGTACACCCAAATGTGCCACTGAGCTTAAAACGCCATCTATACTATGTGTACATCTCCAAAATCAGTTCTGTACCTATAAGAAAGAAACGCTTTTAGAACCAAACTTTGTTCCTTAACCCCTCACCGCCCAAGGGGCCCAAAAGTGGCCTCACACAATCTAGCAGTCGACTTCAAAGTGCTGTAACTTTTGCGTCCAGTGTCCAAATTTAATAAAACTTATTGGAAAAGTTGCGCATACTAGACTAGTTTTTGTGGTAAAAATTTCAGGTCTATCTAAGATGTATTGGATTTTTAGAAGCCATTCGAAGTTTGCAGATTCAATTTCAGTTCACCACACTGCATTGAGATGGCTGCAACTTCGGGGGCTTGTATCTTTTTCATCAAATGTTATTTTTCAATAAAAAAATTTGGGTTTTGTTCCCCATAAAGTCTACTTAATGTGGGAAATTTTTCATGTCAATCCAAGTTGTTTCGAATGCTTGGGAGCAATTCGAAGTTCAAAATATAGACATTTCTGCATTACAGTGAACTTCGGCGGCTTATAACTTCTTCAAACAAGGTTCGATTTCAATAATTTTTATTGGAAAAGTTGCGCATACTAGTCTAGTTCTTGTAGTAAAAATTTCATACCAATACAAGAAGTCATAATTAACTGAGAGGCATTTTAGTAGAGGTAGGTTCAGCAATAGATGTGATTTTTTGCTACTTTTTTCACTGTTTTTTGACATTTCAAAACAATTTTGCAAACGCAATGAGTCAATTGAATGTTCTTTTTTCTCACCAAAGTGTTTTTCTTTTGGTTTTGAATCACTTTTTAGTTCAAAGTTTTTTCATTTGAGTAGGTTTAGAAATCGAATTTCACCTCGAATTGTGTTTTGAGGACAATTTCAGCATCTTTTTTCAACACTAAAACATTATAATCTTTCAATCTATACGGTCAAATGACCTCAAATTTGATTTACACCATCTACAACATGTATACTACAATATTGTACGGTTGAGATTTTCATACCTTACTCACATTTAGACTTATAACACTTGAAAAGGAAAGTTGTTTTTTGACATGGTTAGGCCTTGGGCGGTGAGGGGTTAATAACTTTTGCACACAGTATCCAAATGCCATGTTCTCTGGTGCGTTGGAACCTCCTTTCACTTGCCTACAAGAGCATATGAACATTTGACCATTCTAATAATAGTAACTAGGCTCAGTAGCAAAAAGTGGCGGTTTTGGGTGTACCCACTTTATAGAGCTTGAAGAAATATAAATTTAGTGGTTAGTTGTGAAGGACTAATGCATTTAGAGTGATTTTATTTATTTATTTAATATAGTTATTTACATATTGAGAGTACATGAACAGATTAAAGTAAATATTTCCTTCTGTATGTCAAAACACCATAAGGTAAATTTACCTATGACAGGCAGAATTGTGGACCAACCTAATTCAGGCCAAATTTTTTTTGTGAAGTACATTTCACAAGACACATGTATTGTTCATGAACGTCTGGGCTTGCATTAGGCTAGTCCAAAGTTGGCCTGTTATAGACAGTTAATTTATGGTGTTTTGTAATTCCTTTAGTTTGTAGTAGACAAAATTGTGAGCCCATCTGGGTATTTTGCCGAAATCTTCTATGGTAAGCCAAATTGCTCTTCAATGAATATTTTGTTTGCAAAATTTATATGGGGGCATCTGTATTACAAGTTGTGGCTGTTCGAGAGATGAAACTTGGTAGAGAAGTAAGTAAGCTTACTATTTGAGTTGCGGTATTAGGACTTTTGGAGCACTGCAAAGTTTATTCGTGTGACACCCTTTAAAATGTTTTTTTCTCTTATACAAGGATAATTTGAAGGGACCCCTTCATTAAGTTTCTCAAGTGTTGCTGCCTCAGAGTCTTATTAAGGTAGAACTACCCATTACCACCCTGATTTGCAATCTAACTATATTGGGGCCAACTCTATGAAAGACACATATTTTTCAAAGGTGTGCTTTTGTTTCAGGAGTCAAATCCAAGTGGAATTATAATTTTTTGATAAAAATTATAATTTCTGTGAATTTCTGAAGTGAAATTGTACAACCGCTACTAGACTGGATTCATAAACGTCCTCTTACAACTCAATACCGCTTTCCAATGTATCTAATAGCACTTGAAGATTCACCAATCATTAATTGACATGTTATTTTTTAATAGCATTAATAAACTACTGTTGTTAGAATTTGAAGCGGATTTGCATGTTTTTCTGACGGAATAGGGACAAAGTTGTAGACCACGGATTTGAATCACTGACGGAATTGGATAGTTCTACCTTAAACACAGCTCAGCTGATCATATCAATGCTCTACCCTTGGACTAATTGTTGAGAACTCACTACGGTGAGTTTTCATTGTTGTGGATCTGTCACAAGATGGAGTACCCTAATTCCCGCATTATGAGGTACTCTTGGCTCAAGTTTTTTTGCTCTTCACTGAGCTTATTTCCGTGGTCAAGGTCCCCTGCAGGAATCCTTGCCTCACTTATGATGTGGTGTATGTCTCAAAGGAATCGCCATTAAGGTAGAATTGCTGATTAATATATATATATATTTGTTATTTAGGTACTTTGGAGAAGCTATTTGTTAGCTCTCATATTTTTTAGAGATTGAAAAATTTGAGAGAAGTCATTTGCAAAAAGAATGAAGACATTATGACAAGGAATGAATTTTGTGTGATTTTTCAAAGGTGAAATGTTAAAGCATGAGTAGATGTGTCCGCTTTCCAAGTGCATTGCCATTATAATAAAAGGCTGGTAAGATTGTGGTAATGGATGAGTTATTGATGTAAATGGGAGTTAGATATTACATTGGATGTCATTGTTGACATAAAAACAAGGGTTGTTAGATTCGATGTCATCTAAAATCCGTCAACTTAGACATCAATTGTTATATTAAACATCATCTAAAACAAGGTTTTCTTATAGAAAAGAAAAGCACTAGCAATTATATTTTTTTAGCATATTTGTTGGTTGAACACTTTGTTGATATATTGTATTTTCAATATTATAAAATCTACAAATGAAATGGTAGTCAATTTATTTGCTATATTTATTTTAATAGGACTTTGTTTAGAGCTTTTAAGAACACTAATTTTGCGAGTTGATCAAAACAATGAGCTTACAAGAAGAGCTTACATTTCTAGTATCATTTGTCTAGTGAATTTGGTTGTTTATATTGGGTTCTAGTATGCACAATGTTGTATTGGAGCTTCATGCACTTCAATATCCAAGTAGATCTTATCAATTTTTTTCACATAATTCCTTAAATTGGATAGGATTTGAAATACTTGGATATGTTTGAAAACAAATTTAATTGATGTATTTATTTCTATAAAGCTTCTTTTTATGCTTTTGAAATAAATATCAACATTTTTCATTTTAGAGGTGATATATATATGGATTATCTTCTTTTAAAATTCTTGAGCATTTTATTGATTTTGCAAATCTTTATAAAATATGTCTTCAAGCAAGCATCAATTGTTTTTGCAATCATTTGATGAAAAGATTCTTATTAAAGTATTTCAAGTGATTTTAAATCAAAATGTTGGTGATTCTTTAATTTCTGATGGCTTGTGAGGTAGTCAAACAAGTCTAAAAAATGTCAAGACATGTCAAAATGTCAAAACATGTTATATGCTACACCAAGATTAGTTTGGTGCTGATTTTCAAATTAAAAAATATAAACTTTGATTTGTAAATTATATAAATTTAGTTGATCTCTTGATGCCCCCAATCAATATTTGTTGATTGAGTATAAGGTCAAACTTATATTGAGCTCATTAATGTTTTATTTAGCTAATTATCTAGTCCATTGGCTAGAGTTTAGATCTAATATGAAAGTAAAAAACAGTTGTATTGTTTTGAAGTCTAGTATTGTAGGAGTTTATCTCAAATGCAAGATTAACATGTGGGAATTTGGAGTGATGTAATAAAGATAGTCAACCAACAGTAGCTCTTTATGAAAAACCAGTTGGTTGACTACGTGGACCTTTCCACTTGGCAGATTGCATCAAGAATGTGAAGGCATTGAATTCTTAGGTGCCGCTTCGAGAGAGTTCTTTGTTTCGGGTGGACCTCGAAGTTCAGCACCCGCACGCACTTTCACCACCAACTTGCTGCTCAACCAATGGTTTGTGGAGAGCGTTCAACGAATTGTTCTCTTTCAGAGTCATTGTTGAGAAGGCCGTAAGAAGTTTGCAGTACGCATTGCGTAATATTCGGCAACCTTGGGTATATATAATCTCCACTTCTCCAGCAAGGGAACTTGGTCTCAGCACATGGGTGACATGAGCCACTCCTTCAATTCTGCGTAGAGGACTCGATCGTAGCAGGAAAAGCAACTGCCACAGCATCCCCAGATTGGAGCGTTTTTGCAACTTCTGTGGTTGCAAACTCCAACTCGAAACCTGCAGTCTCGAATATGGCTGCATTTGCACCACCACCACCTGGTTTCAGCCGCCTGAAAATGCAGACAGTCATGTTTACTCAATCATAGATCTAGCAAGAAGTTTCAAGAAATCTGCGTCAAACTGGATCGGAGTGGACAATTTTGAAGCAATCACTGCTTACAGATATAGCTATGAAATCAGGCCATGCTCACCAATTCGTTGCATTTGCAAAGAATCTGCACTTGGGACCTCCTGATGAATGCAGTTTTGTAACATATCTCCAGCTGTCCAGCATGTATGAGCAGCTGCATTGATGAGACACAGGGAGTTCATATCGCATTCCCGGTGTTAATTCCCGGTGAGTGTCAAAATTCCCACTGAGATTTAAAATTTGACACCTGTAAAAACTTTTCTATTTACAGGTATTTTGGACACATGTTGCAACTACGCGTACACAGGGAATTTTGACACTCACCGGGAATTAACACCGGGAACGCGATATGAACTCCCTGTGAGAGTCCAGTTGCAGCAGCCTTTTTCGAAACCCTACCTAGCATGTCTTCCTAATTTAGGTCGAATCATCTCCTCATTTTCTTGTTCTTTTCTGGTTGTCCAAGGTCAAAAATGGAAAATTAGGGTGATTCTACCTCAATCAGCATCCATCTTCATGCATGACTAAGTTATTGGGTCCTTTTTTACTACATTATTGAAATGGGAACTGCAAATTCATTGCATTGAAAGCATAAAATGATCAGAGCATGTACATTAAAAGCCAAATGATCACCTACATCAGTTTTGTAAGCAGCCTATGGTTGGAAATTGATTTGCCTACAGATGAAGAATGAGACAAACAGAATCTTCATGAAAAAAATTCATGACAATTTTGTTTTTGAGAAGAAAAATTTCAAAAATTATGAAATCCTCCTTAAAACTATTTCTCTTCACGGGAATTTTTTTCCTGAACCTTCCCCATGCCACAGATAGGCCGAATTGCTTAAGTGGTTGGAAATAGGTCGTTATCTTGATATGAGTTCCACATGTTGCGATGAGAAGGGGCGATGGAGGCAGGAGTCCCTGGACAGAGGAGAAGAAGCCGGCAGTTGGGCACCCGGATGGCCGGGGGGGGGACGCCTTCATCGCCAGAGGTGGCGGATAGGAGGGGCAGGGCAGTAGTCGGAACTCGGAAACGTGCCAAATTTCCGGCCTTGCTCCACTGCCCCCAATAGTGCATTAAAGCTGGACGGATGCACAGCGACATACCTGCCCGGTTGCACAGGAAAACCGGCGGGGCGTTACCCCCGGTATTTGGGCCTCCTTACATGTATCGGTGGGTGGAGGAATCAACTGGGGTCGAAATATAGAAAGTACTTTTATGCTCCATCTATAGTGTCTAATAATAGACACTGATATTGGTAGAAATCTCTCTCCTACTTTCCACGCTTGCTGATCATCGGTGGTAGTGTTCTTGTCTTCTAATTGCTTTCTTTGCCTATCGGGCTCACATGTAAGCTGGCCCAAATATATTCATAATGGGGGGTTTCAAGTTACACCCCCAATATAATACGGTGGGTAGGTGGGTAAACGCCCTCCCGTTCTCCCAGTGTTGGAGGCCAGTGGAATCCTGTTCATTTCGTCGTTGGGATTGGCGGCCGTCCTTTTTCGCCCTTGAATTCTTCCAAAGTACGGTACCTCTGCACTGCATCACCACCGCATTGTCATGTTAGGAAGAAATCGGGAATCGCAGGGAGAAAACGGGGAGGCGTTACCCCCGGTGTAAACTTGGGGGGTGTAGCTCCCCCCCCCAATTTTTTTTTCCTTAAAACAGAAAGTTTTGGGGGGGTAAAGCTACAACCCCCAAGTTTACACCGTGACGCCTCCCCGATCTCCGTGTGAATCATCGGGATAAAGGTGGAATCCGATGTGCTTGCAACTGTTTACTTTTGGGTATTCCAACTCTGGGAATAAAGTGCAAGCTGGACGCTGCCACATTTCCCGTGCAAGTGGTTGTCGATCTTATCTGATGTGACTACTTGGTTGTTGTTCACTTTTTTGTGAAATTCCATGCGTTTTTTGTGCGTTTTCTGTCCTGATTCTTATGCAGCTGCCCTGCTTAAGAGAAACTGATGCCTTCTCATGAATTGCGCCACCAATTCATGAGTCTACCTGTTCTTATTCATATCTGGTGCTTTTCGGGATGTCAGGAGATGACACTTCAAAACAACAGAGTGCTAGAATCTTACTGTCGCGAAGAGTAGTCTACAAATTTGATTTCCTGTGACCCCACGACTGGAGGTCAACTTCTCACTTTCTCTCCACGAGCATCAGTCCGGCATTTCAAGGTTAACAAGTCAACCATCAATTGTCAATGCAAATTGAAAAACTACCCCCATTGGTTTCGCATATTCACCCGCCGTGTTGACTTTCTCTGTCGGAGATGCTCTGATCCCAACCTCTTCCTACGAAGCAGCTCGATGCGCGTGTAACGGCCCTCGTTGCAGCCGTTCGTCGAGATCAATCGATGGCTACGAGCGCCTCCTCCTCCACAGTTTGCGAGGTTGGGAAGATGGGACAATATGGTAGCGCAAGTTTAAAAATACATTAGGAAAATGGTAGAGGAAGCTTCCTCAACGGAGCTCTCCTTGTGTGGGCGGGGTGCCCCATCAATTGCATTTAAGCCCAGCGTAGACTCGACAGAGCTCACTCTGAGCGTGCGAGCGAGCTTCAGTCTGTTTCGTGGGGAAGGGGATAGTTTCTTCAACTGGATAGGTGCACTCCCTCCGAGCAGTGATTTGGAGAACTTGCTGAACAGTGGTGCCCATCTTTAGAGAAATCGGGATTTTCCTTCGGTGACTTGCAATCAGGCGGCCAGAAGAAGCTTTTGTTTCGAAGCTCTTTGAGTGCATGCATGCATGTCACTAGCTACCGACAATTATACTCCACTCACTGGGCTAGTTCAGGTACTGGATCGCTTTGATCGATCTTTGATCTTTCTTCACTCTTGTAGTCTCGTGTTAATTCGTCTCTGATCATCTGTGACCTGTGTTGCTTCATTGGGATGCTTCAAGTCGTAACGAGTTTTGATGCAATGGACCTTAATTACTTAGAGATCTGAAACTTAAGGTTTAGTACCTGATTAATTAATGTAGTTAGGATTTGAGTTTGACTTCGTACATGTGGACTCCTCTTCGTGGTGGTCCAGAATGTTCTTGTACGTCGCCTTTGACACCGTAGGTACGGAACTTTCAAGCTGAATGCGTAGAATCGTGTCTACTTTCGAGTCAGACCTCGGGTCAGACAGTGCGCGTGTGTTCATGTGATCTCGAGTCTGTTCCTGCAGCTGTCCATATTTTCGTCTGATGGATGGCTGTCGGCATTGACTCCTGAGTTAGAAAATCCAACAATTATGACCTCTTCTACACGGTAGTTCATTTGTGCTCAAGTGAATCCTTTAGCACCATTTACTCCTGTATTATACTGGGTATGCAACTCCCGTATTATATGGCTATGATTATAATCACTTCTAATGCATTTTTGTCCAATTGCAAGGGATATAATTTGTCTTAATGCTCAAAACTCTTGTCGCCCTTTTAACAAAGAATCTAAAAATATATTTGTAATTATAATGATCCTGCAGCCTTCTGGCGAAGAAATTCGTCGTAAGCAAACAACGTACTTGAGCTGCAGAATTGGACTTCCGGAGCATTGCAACGTTGATCTAATAAGAAATTTTCAAGAAGTATTCTTAATCTTTAAAGAGACCTTGAATAGTCCCTTTCTAAATATTATTTTTCGTCGTCGTTGCTGCATCAGTGTTGATAAGCGCTGCTCATCTGCTTATATCAGTGCTTCGACCCAATCAGTGCTCGAGGGTCTTCACCGATATTTATCTATTTCTACAAATTATAACAACATTTGTTCAAGACGAGAGTGGAGAAATTGTGGTGTTCTTAATTGTGGTGCACGGCCATACATTCTTTGGGGTTGTGGAAGAGGAGAGAATGGCAGGGAGGAGGTGGATTGCAAGGGACGCTGCGGCATCCATGGGGTGGTGGTGTTTCATTATTTTCGCCGTCGGAGGATGTCGTGGAGTGTTGGCTGTTACTGATTCTGCTGCAACGGAGACCAATGGGGAGGAGGGAGGATGTTATCGTCCATTGTCGGATGTCATTTGGGGATTCCTGGTCACTCTTCTTGCCTTGGCCGTCTCCCAGTGGGGCTCAAGTAAATATAGAGCTCCTTATGCAGTAGAGCCGGATGATGATGATACAGAAAAGTCAGTTCACGTGATTTTTTGTGTACTGTTTCCACTTGAGGACCTTATTCCAATTGTTCGCAAGTCACTGCGGTGTGTTTTATTGTTGTGGGTTTGTCATAAAATGGAATACCCTAATGCGCGCATAATGAGTTGCTCGTGGCTCAAGTTTCTGTGCTCATCACTGGTTCCGTGGTCGAAGTCCTCTGTGAGAATCCTTGCCTCCTGTGACATTGTGTTGTATGTATCAAACGAGTCTCCTTTACTTGAAAAGGAATGGTTATGGACTACTACAATGAAGGTGGAGGATGAATCGGAGGCAATGGTAGTTGGAGAGAATGGGGCAAGAGCAACCCGAAATGACCAATATGTAAGAATGAGACTGAGCGAAGAAGGATTAGCTTTGTTTGTGTGGAAAGAGGTTTTCTTCAAAGCAGAAGAGACCAAGCGCTTGCCCAAGTATGATGAGTTGAAGCATTTGCGTGGCAATTCAGGATTTGCAATCATTGCTATTGCGGTGCAAGCCTTGGGGTATATCTATGCGGTTGGTTTTCGGTTGGCAAAGAATTTGAGGATATCTCCCCTTGAAGGTCTTGGATTGGTTTTCAACATCTTATTGTTGATCAAAGTATTTTTTTATAGCACTTGCAATCTTTGCCACAGGCCATTGGGTTATTTATATGGATGGAGATTGGGAAAATGAAGTTGGTGAATTTGACGACGATGACCAAAAAAAGTTCGAACTATACGATATAAGCAAAGTCCTAGCATGCGTATTCTTGGGTACATCTGTTGTTTTGAGCACTTTGCTGATATATTGTATTGTCAATATAGTAAAAGCTACAAATTTAAGGATAGCATTACCCATCATATTTTTTTTATTAGGAGAGTGGATAGGATTTATAGGATTTATAATTGGAGATGACATTTCTACTGTTGATGCTCGATTGATTACGATGGCTTCTATTTGCGTTACTGTTGGAATTGTATTGACCGCAATGGCTTATATTTGGGCTATAGCAAGGACAGTGATGTATTGGAGAATCATGGACTTCGATACACGGGCAGATCTTCTCAACCTTTCTCAAATAATCCCTTTCATTAGTTAGGATTTAATCTACTTGGACATATTTTCAATGGATTTGATGGATTTGTTTTTATAAAACTTTCTTTTATGGTTTTGAAATAAATATCAATATTTTCCATTCTAGAGGTGATATCTATAATATTCTTTCTGAATGTTTTTTAGCATTTTACATGTTTTGGAAATCATTGTAGAATCCTTTTTGAACCAAGCATAAGTTGATTTTGCAATCATTTGACCTTTAAACGACGGACTCATAAACATGGAAATCATTTGCTTTGACATTGTGTGAATTGTTGGATTAAAATAATGCAAAAGTACTCATTGGAAGTCAAACTACTATAGATGATCTTCCCTTTTCCCACAAAATTTGGAGGATGAATAGTTGCGCTTATGTCCTACACATGAGATTCTCTTGTCATTCATTGGCTGCAAAATGTGCGCCTCGACATTTAAGGGTTAATGAAGTGCTTCTTAATGTGGTATTTTAAGTGATCTTAAAACAAAATGTTGGTGATTGTTTTAATCCTCATGACTTGTGAAGTTAAAGAGAACCCATTTCTGGAGTTCAACTTTTTGATCTTGAAAATCAATCTATTTATAATCCAATTCTAGAGAAGCCCTCTCATTATTTTGAGACATTAATGGACTCTCATCCTTTGAATTTACTACTTTTAAAAAAACAAATTTTATGCATGTCTAGGACACTAATAGATATCAACTAAACTTTTATTTCAAATATTTATGGATATTTCAAAAAATATTAAGATAAAAAAAAATTTATTGAATTTTATTCAAAAAATAATCATTACAAATTAATCAATTATGAATTTTGATAGCTAAAGAAAATAATTTTTTTAAAGGATTGAAAATAGGTTTGGTTAACCCCTAAATGCCCAAGGCCTATTTTGAGTTGCTTGGAATTTGCTCTAAATTGAACAAAATGCCAACATTTTGATAAGTTGTATCAATTTTTTTTGAATTGTAACAGTACAAATTCAAACTAGACATGTTAGAGATCTCATAGGAAAAGAAAACACGACAATATCACTTATGGAGTGAAAGATTATAATGTTTGACCTTGAAGGTGTTAAAACTGTACAAATCTTTCAATCCTCTTTTCACAAGTCAAATCTAAAAAGTTCGTAACCAAAAAAATATGATGTTAAAGGGCCTAACATGTATAACCCCAATCGATTCATGGCTTCTTAAAATCTACTCTATAACTTTTTTAAATGAATTTTGAATGTGATTTTTTCTCCAAGATCTAGTGTATTTGAGGCTTATTTCCAAGAGCTTTCAACACTACGGGAAGTCAAGATTGCAATGGGTACCCTTGTACAAAATCTTGAATAGAAAAATCACTATCACTTATTTTCAAGATCAGATTTTTAATGCTA
This sequence comes from Antitrichia curtipendula, assembly GCA_951230915.1. Lineage (NCBI taxonomy): Eukaryota > Viridiplantae > Streptophyta > Bryopsida > Hypnales > Leucodontaceae > Antitrichia > Antitrichia curtipendula. The sequence continues at coordinate 3,024,570 of OX579641.1, forward strand.
AAACTAGACTTCAAGAAGAACTTTCCAAAAATATAAACTACTAAAAATAGCAACTTGGTTAGGTTTTATTTAACTTCAATTTGCAAACACCAAATTTGGGTGCCTCGGGCATTTAGGGGTTAATTTAGTCCAAATTCCAAAAAATGTCAAGACTTGGCATATGCAACACTAAGATTTGTAAGCACCAATCAATATTCGTCAATAGAGTGTGAGGTAATACCCTTGCTGAACTCATCAATTTTTTCAACTAATACCATCATTGTCTAGGGTTTAGATCTAATGTGAAAGCAAGAAGCATTTATATTGTTTTGAATCCTAGAATAGTGGATATATCTCAACTACAAGCTTAACATTTGAAAAATTGGAGTGATGTATTTGAAATTAGTATTGGAATAGTGTTTTGCATTCCCTTGTGCAATCAATATTTTTCAGAATTCTTAGAATTTTATAGAGTGCTTAAGATTCAATTATCATGATCTATCATATTTTGTGAATTTTATGATTTTTTTGTATTATTGAGAGACCCAAATAATGAATTCCATTTGAAAACTTTGAATTCAAAAGTCCTTTGCAAGTGTTGCACCTTTTTGTCAACAACCATCCAAAAATAGTTAATTCCTTGTGGGTCAAACTACACTCAAAGGTACCATTGGGGTTACTTTGCTAGGACAAGATTTGAGTCCTTTTTTGAACTTTTAAAGCTATAAATTACTTTGATGTTTTCATTTTTAAGAAAAAATTATAAATGAATAGTATTGCAATGTGTCCCTTAAATAAATTGGAGACAAAATTTTATAGACAAAATCCTTAATAAGACGTAAATCAGTAGTTTTAAGGCTAAATTTAGTATTTTTTTAAACAATATAGCACTTTAAAAGGATATTTTTGTTCAAATTTTTTACACTTTTCAAACATACAACTACTTAAAAGAATCTTTTTAGTGATTAAATTTTTAACTCAAAATAGCATAATGTTTTTAATTAATTAATTGATTATTGATAAAATATTGATTTCATCTGATACAAGATTTAGACATTCAATTCCAAAAATAGCTTATATGGAGACCTTTAAGTCAATAATATATATACTTTTGTTCTAACACAATCATCATTTGGATTATTTTTTATATTGAAAAGGACATTCATAAATTTTTACTTCTGAATATTATAGAAAATAAAAAAGTATTCATTTGTAGCAAAATAATCCTTTTTTACTCTATCATATGATTATATACATGATTTTTTTGGATTCAGTCACATAATTATTCATCAAAAATTAGAGCCCTTTTCTACCATTGAAATACTTGACATGTTAACATCTAAACTTCAATTAGAACTATAGTAAAGAATTTTTTATTTTTTAATGAATGAAATGGTCTTAGGCTTAACATGACTTGAAATACTAGTAAAAAATGACTAGCATTAATGGATTAGCATTAAAAGAAGTTACATTGCACATTTTAGTGGGTTTGACCCCTTTTGTGATACATTTGAGTGTGATTTGACCAAAGATTTCATTGAAGCTCCCTATTCATCATTCAAAAAATAGACTTCATAGAGTTTAAAGGTTACTAATAGCCTATTTTTGTATTGTTTAAAAAAATATTTTCATTGATTTTTAAGAATTTAATCCCTAATGCCAATTATTCCATTGGTGGACAAGTTATAGTCTTTATGGAAGATTTGATTGGACTAATGATGTGCAAGTTGTGGAGCATCTTCTCGAAAAGATTATGGATTGAATTTTTTTTGCTTATCTCAATTTTACTATTTTAGTAATTTTCAAAAGAAAACTTTTCTAGGATTATTTTTGTTGGTCTTCTTCATTTAAACCCAAGCATCTCCTTAATATGTTGTTGTTTCTTTGTGTCCAAAGATAAATGGCAAAATCACGTGTTTCTACCTTATCAAAAATCCAACTCCATGCATGATTAAGTTCTTGTTTTCATCTTGTTACATTACTAAAAATGAACACTTTGAGTTGCTTGCTAGTGTGAATTCTATGACACGCTTTGGCTTCACTTAAGTCACAAATGCATTAAGTTTGCTTGATCCCCCAATCACAATTTCCTCAAAGCAACAAATTTATTCTGGGCAAAATTTTGCTCAAATTGATACATTTTGACTTCTTTGACTTTGTCTTCCCCCCCTCTCCCCCCCCTAAATTGACCTAAGCATTGAGACTATCAAAAGTGATACTAGTCCAAAACAAAAATGTTGCTTGACTTGCATCAAGTCCATGCATGCCAACATTTGACTATGAAGAATGATTCCTTTGTTTAGTATTTTTTTCTTCTTCTTTGTAACACAAACAATGCTTGTAGAAAAATTTAAATAAAACTAATGCAATTTGCTAATCTAGAGTTTTCAATAGAGATATGGGGTTTTTTGTGGATTCTTGTCTATTATTCCTTGTACTTTATTTTTTGCTTGACTTTATTTTTCTTGAAATATTGACCAACTATTTGCCTAAAGTTTTGGCTTAATTAGAACCAATAGATTGAGAAAAAGAATTGGCTTAGTTTACACTTAGATTGAATCACCTCATGCACATTAGAAGGCAATATTATTAATAAAGAATAAAATTAGCACATGCCAATTGGAATGTCATTCTCGTGATCTATGATACACCCTTCAAAATGAAAGTGGCCTTCAAAATGAAAGTGGCCTTCAAAATGAAAGTGGCCTTCAAAACTCAAAAATTAGAAACAATGTCATTTTACGCCCCCTCCTCCCCCTAAAAAAAAGAGTGCCCTTTATACCTATTTGTGACAATGTTGTCTCTTCTACAAAGAGAGACTATGAGCTCATACATGAATGGATTTCCATAAGGATGGTAAATTTTCATCACCCTTGCATCATGCACCTTTTCCTTAGTGGAAGGTCATAAAATCTATCATCCGTCATGAATCCTCAAAAGATATGAGATAATTTGAAGAAGTGATTGCTTGATTGCTCATTGTCCAAAACAAAGGAATTGTATTCAAAGCACAACTTTAGGCCTCATTTGAGGATCATAAAATTATTTTTTCCAAAAAACTTTGACCTAAGAGAAGTTGGTAAATCAAGCTAAGATTTTGTGATTTTGAGCCTCTGAAAAAAAATTATTAAAAAAATTTAGAGAGGATGTTTGAAAATTTCAAAGAAAATGTCCCATCCAACTGCTCTCTAAACTTAATCCATAACTTTAGATTGGAACATTGAAATCTCAAACAATTTTTTGTAGATGAAATTTAGCTTAATTTTACATTAACTTAGTTCAAAGTTTTCTGGAAAAAGTTATTCTAATATGCTAAATAAGGACTAAAATTCTACTTTAAACACAATTCTTGCTTTTGACTTAACTATGAGTGGTTGAGCCTCTACTAATCCTAATTTAACCCCTAAAGTCCCATTGTCCCTACAAGGGACAAAATGGATTTGGGGCAGGTTTCTATGAACTCAATTTTTACTGAAACTTTTTGATAAGATAGAAAAACTTATTAGATTTTTGGGAATATAATTTTATTTCAATTGGTGCCCAAGAGCAAAAATTACGCTAGAATAACCTCAAAATGGGGGAGACCCGGGCATCAAAAAAAATCCACAAAAATATTTAATTTTTTTTTTCTTGTAGATTATATTTTTGTCTAAATGGAAAGCTTTGATTCATCCCATTTGGATTAGTGATGTGAAAGTAATGGAGCTTCTTGTTTTGCAGGCAATGAGAGCAATTTCTTAAAAGAAATTTTTTCTTTCATTTTGAATGCTAAATAACTTTCAATCTATACCATCAAAAATCACAAAATTCTTACCACATGACCTAAGACAAACATAGAACAAGATCCTGCGGTTAGATTATGACTAAAATAACTTATATTTTTTTTCTTTGTAGGTGAATGTAGTAGAAGTGATAATTTTAAGTGCTTTTTGATAGAAAAATGGCCTTCGGACTTTAGGAGGTTAAGTATCCCACACAGAGTGTTTTACCTCCTACCACCCCACTTGTATAAGCTTAAAGAGCTTGTTTTCTTGACATTCAGTTCAGTGTTTGACACAATCATTGGCTTTTTTCTATCTATAAGAGACAATCTGATTGGCTATGGCGGAGATGCTTCCTGCAAAGCCGGTGCAACCGCACTCGTGACAGCCTTTGTCAAAATCAATCGACAGCTACGAGCACCACCTCCAGTCCACAGTTTGCGAGAAGTGGTGACCATATGGGTCGCAGAAGCTTAAAAGTAACTCCCGCCAGGCCACTTGTGACTGGCACTCCTTGTATTTTTATCTATGCAATGAAATTCCGTTACATTTGTGTCAGAAAAAAACCCCAAAAAGTTCTAAAATAAATACACAACTGGGTAGCAGAAGCTTCCTCGACGGAGCTCTCCATCAATTGCATTTAAACTCATCCGTTGACTTGAGTGAGCTCACTCCGATCGTGCGAGCGAGCTTCAGTCTGTTTCGTGGGGGGTAAGGGCAGTGTCTTCAACTGGATGGGTGCACTTCCTTCGACCAGTGATTCGAAGAACTTGCTAAACGGTGGCACCCATCTTTGAAGAAATCGGGATTATCCGCCAGTGGCCTGGCTTGCAATCGACCAGGCGGAAAGAAGCTTTTGTTTCGAAGCTCTGTTCGAGTGTATGTGACTACCGACAATTACACTCCACTCACTGGGCTGGATCAGGTACTTCATCGCTTTGATCTGATTCGTCACTCTCGTGTTCAATAGTCTCTGGTTATCTGCGATCTGAGTTGCTTCATTGGGATGCTTCAAGTCGTAACGGGTTTTGATAGAGCTTGTATTACTTAGAGATCTGAAATCTAGATTTAGTACCTTATTTATGAAGTTAGGTTTAGATTTGCGTTTGTATTCGTACCTGTGGACACCTCGCTTCGTGGTGGTCCAGAATGTTCTTGTGGCCTTTTATACTCTCGGAACAGAACTGTCAAGCTGAATGTGCAGAAGCGTGTATACTTTCTCGAATGTTGCTTGTTATTTTGTTAATATATTGGACAACTCCATGGAGGGCGGTACCTCATTGTAGCATTCTGTTGGGATCACGTGTAGGATTGGCTTTCTTGTCGCTAGAGGATGAATTTTAGCATTTCGTGGTCAAACAGTGCGCGTGGGTTCATCTAATCTCGTCTATTCTGGCATGTAGATCTACATATGCCGTCTCGTATTTACTGTCGCTATTGATTCCTGAGTTAGAAAATTCAATACTTATGATTGCTCATCCATGGTCGTTCATTTGTGCTCAAGTGAAGCCTTTATCATCCTTCACGTGTGTCCTTTTCAATTTTAAGCTACTTTTGGCGACAATCAAGATTGTGTACACTATGGGTTCATCCTGGAAGCAGCTGTTTTATCCTGATTGACTTATTTATATTCAATCGTGAATTTCATTAAAATGGCGGCATTCCAGAACTTTGGCGGTTTTACATCTATACCTGTCCTAGATGTTGAGACAAAGTGGCGGATTTCATATGCCATTTTTAACGAAATTGACAATTTGTCAGACTTCATGGCCTGATTAGTGGATCTGCTGACGATGACCACATGCATTGCTTTGCAGTTGATCACCATCCATTTTGTCAAAATCGTCTCAAAGCCGAATTGGTCTGTATTATCTATTCCTAAGACAGAAAGAATCCCGGCGCATCTTTATTATCAGCTACCTGTGACCTTCAAGCGAATAAATTTGGCGTAAGGAAACACTTTGAACTGGAGTAATGAACTTCTGGAGCATTGCAACGTTGATCCAATAAGGAGCTTTCAAGAAGTATTTGTCAATCCACAAAGAGAACTTCAAGGTCTCTTTCAAAGATTATTTTTCGTCGACGTTGCTGCATCAGTGTTGTTATACGCAGTCCAGCTGCTCATGTGAGTGCTTCGACCCAATCGCGCTCAAGAGTCTTCACCGGTATTTATCTATTTCTACAAATTATCACAATATCTGTTCAAGACGAGAGTGGAGAAATTGTGGTGTTAGTAATTGTGGTGCACAACCATACATTCTTTGGGGTTGTGGAAGAGGAGAGAATGGCAGGAAGGAGGTGGTTTGCAAGGGATGATGTGGCATCCATGGGGTGGTGGTGTATGATCATTCTTGCCATCGGAGGATGTCATGGAGCGTTGGCTGCTGATTCTGCTGCAATGGAGCCCAGTGCCGCAGAGGCACGTGGGGAGGAGGGAGGATGTTATCGTCCATTGTCAGATGTCATTTGGGGATTCCTGGTCACTGTTCTTGCCTTGACCATCTCCATGTGGGGCTCAGTGAAACATACAGCTTCTAATACAGCAGATTCGTGTTCCATGATTCTTTTCAGTGTATTGATTCCACTTGTGGACCTTGTAGAGACCGTCGTGCGCTCACTGCGGTGTGTTTCATTGTTGTGGCTCTGTCACAAAATGGAATACCCTGATTCGCGCAGTACCAGTTACTCATGGCTCAAGTTTTTGTGCTCATCACTATTCCCGTGGTCCAAGTGTCCTGCAAGAATCCTTGCCTCCTGTAACATTGTGGTGTATGTATCAAGGGAGTCGCTGTTACTTCAAAAACATTGGTTATGGACCTCTACTTGCACTGTGGAGGATGAATCTGAGGCAATGGTAATTGGAGAGAATGGGGCAAGGCTGATGCGAGATCCGCAGTATGCAAGAAAGGAACTTAGTGAACAAGGATTAGGGTTGTTGCTTTGGAAAGAGGTTTTCTTTCAAGCACAAGACCAAGACTGCAAGCGCTTGCCCAAGTATGATGAGTTGAAGTATTTGCGTGGCAATTCGGGATTTGCAGTCCTTGCTATTGCAGTGCAAGCCTTTGGGTATGTCTATGCGGTTGGTTTTCGGGGTGCCAAGAATTTGAGAATATCTCCCGTTGAAGTTATTGGATTGGTTTTCAACATCATCTTGTTGATCAAAGTATTTTTTTACAGCACTTGCAATCTCTGCCATAGGCCACTGGTTATTTATATGGATGGAGATTGGGAATATGAATTTGGTGAATTTAACGACAACGACCCAAAAAAGTTAGAACTCCTTGATTCAAGTGTAGTCCTAGTAGTCATAATTTTTGGTATATTTGTTGTTTTGAGCACTTTGTTGATATATTGTATTGTGCATATAGTAAAAGCTACAAATGTAATGGTAGGAGTACCAGTAATATTGTTTTTACTCGGATTTTGGGTAGCGTATTTTGGATTTTTAGTTCTAGATAAGTATCTTCAAATAGGATTTTTATTTGCTATGGTTGGATTTCTATTGACTGCAGTTGCTTATATTTGGGCTATAGTGGGGACAGTGTTGTATTGGAGAACCATGCACTTCAATACGCGAGGAGATCTTATCAACCTTTCTCAAATAATCCCTTTCATTGGTTAGTATTTGATCTAGTTGGACATATTTCTTGTGTAATTGATTGATTTGTTTCAATAAAGCTTCTTTTTATGGTATTTTATTCCAAAGGTGATATCTATAATATTATTTTTGAATGTTATTGAGCATTTTACAAGTTTGGAAAATCATTGTTAATTCTATCTTGAACCAAGTATAATTGTTTTTGCAATCATTTGAAGAAAAGCTTCCTTACTCCATGGTATTTCAAGTAGTTTTAAAACAAAATGTTGGTAATTGTTTAAATTCTCACGACTAGTGATGTAAGATAAAGCACTCATTCTAGAGCCGTACTTTTTGATCATGGGCTCCATTGCAAAAACACATTTTTTTTTTTATATATAATTATTTGATGTTACTTTGAATTTTTATTTTATTGTTTTGCAATTTCCGGAGTGAAAAACAAAAAAGTCAAGATTTTGAGGTCAAATTTCAATCGATAAAAATCCAAAATTCATGGAACTTGTAACATGTGATTCTAGTCAAGATGTACATTCTTCTTATTTATATATATATATATATATACACTGGCTTTTCACAAAAATATTAGTTTTACATAGTAGGTCTACATATAGGCCATTCAAAGTGAAATTGCATATAAAGGTAGAATCCCTTTGTAAATTGTAAAACAACATGTCCAAATTTCACTTCATAATTCTAATTTCTCAATTTATGAGAATGATTTATATCGTGGCCAGCTACTTTTGGAAGTCACCGTAGCATAAACAACATGTGAAGCTCATTTTCTATCTTTGATTTTCATTAGTTTTTAGGAAAAAATATTCTGTAAAGTTTTAAGAAATTTTTTAGTTTTTAAAATTCTTACTACAATCTTCTTGCCATTGGGATTGAAAATTTTCTATTCTGTGACAAAATTATAAATAACTCAATTTTTTCTTCAATTCGATGACATGTTCTATTGTACATTTTAACCCTTAAAGGACCAAGCCTATTTTTGCCAAAAAAACCCTCAGAAATTGCCATTTCTATTGCAAAGGGTAAAACAAAATTTGAAAACTGTTTTTTTTACACATCTAACCATAGGATCTCTTACCTAACTAGTATGCAAATGTGTGGAATAAATTTCAAAAAAATTCATAACACATAGTGTAAGATATTTGCATTTATAGTAAAGAAAACAAGTTTTTTTGCACATTGAGAGACTAGATCATTTGACTTTGAATTGTCTTAACTTAAAATCTAGGCACTACAAAGTCTTAAGTTTTAAAATTTTATGGTGTAAATTTGAGTTGAGAGAAAAAACAAACTAAACAAACTAAAATTTCATTCTTAAAAAAATTGTTAAGTAGAAGTAGGTATAAGATAGAAGAAAAATCTAAATTATTAATATCTCTAAGATGGAATTAAAACATACTAATCCCAATGGTGAGATTATTCTAGCAAGATATTAAACCATTTAAAACTCTCTTTTTGAAAAATTGCAAAAATTGGATTCTGAAATGAATCTTACAAGTTATTTTTATAGAAGATACTTAGATTGCCCAGAAAACAAGATTGTCTATAACTTTCACATCACTTATTCAAATTAAATGAATAAAAGCTTTCTATGTAGACAAAAATTTAATCTGTAAGAAAGAAAACTAAAAATTAAAAAAATTTGAATTTTTGATTTTTTTTTTTGTTGCTTGGTTTCTTCTATTTTGAGCTTATTGGGGCATAACTTTTGTTCCCAGGCATCAATTGAAAAAATTTATATATTCCCAAAAAAATTATCAGTCCTTTTATCTTCAAAAAAAATTAAAAAAATGATGACAAAAATTGAGATCATAGGTACCTGCCTAAATCCAATTTGTCCTCCAAAGGAACAATGGTCCTTTAGGGGTTTAGAGAAAATTTTATGTGATCTTTTCTTATGAAATTTGGTGGAATCATATTAGACCTATATGTTTTCAAGAAGTCACCTTTCAATCAAAATAATGAAGAACCATATATGGAAGAGATATGAATTTTCAAAGTACAAAGTTGAGGCTCATTGTATCCCTAAAAAAATTTAAACCACAATTGGGCATTATAATCTCATAATGTATTGGTCATAATTACATAAAACTATGTTAGCACATGCACAAATGCACTAGATAGATTGTGGAAAACACTAATTTTCAAAGAGTGGCACTTCTTTTCTCAAATTCTTTGATTTGAGGGTCATTTTTTCATAATGCAAGCTAAAACATATGGGGGTTAATAAGGAATAAATTCAATACCTAAAATTGGTGCACATCATTTGGGATGTCATTTTAGTGATTTATGACACACACAACCAAAATGAAGGTGGCCTTTGAAACTCAAAAATAAGAAAAAATGTCATTTTATTTTCCTCTCCGAAAAAGGTAGTGTCTTTTATACCTATTGTGAAATTGTTGCCTTTCTACAAAGGGAGACTACAAAAAATGAATCTAGAAGCCCTACAATGAATGGAATTCCACAAAATTGTTTGCATCATGCACCTTTTCTTTAAGCAACAAAGTTTGTCACTTATAGTAGCCATTATGGATGCAAGGTATTCTCTGAAACCTTTATAACTGTGGTGCTTGAATCTTGCAAAAGTGTTTGTAGACTCTAAAAATTTCAAAGTAATTGGGTTATTAAGCTTCCATAGCTTTATAGCTCAAAGATTTTCAAAGCAACTAAGCTATTGAGCTCCATAGCTTTTGTTGTTGATATGATAAAGTTTGAGTAGTATAAAACCACCACTTCTATTAATGTTAGACTTGGTAAACTTTTGTTTCTTTTGATTTTTTGGGGCCTTTGTGTTGTTTGATTTTGTGAAAATCTATTAATGCTTGTTAAAACTTGTGTAAGTTTTATAAATTTTAAATAGTTCTAACAACAATATGTTGAGATGGAAAACAAAAAATTCAATAAAACTTCTTTGACAAATTTGTCAAATCAATCAAACAATGAGCCAAAAAAAATCCAAGGAAACAGAATTTCAACAAATCTAACATAAATAGAAGTGGTAGTTTTAAACTAGTGTTTCTATACTTGGGATCTAAATGTTTGAGGACATGGCACTTCAAGAATATGTGGATATCATTTAGAGTTCATGCCCTAGCTTGAAAATAGAGCAAGTTTAGATGGATTATTCCTCAATTGTGTATTAGGTTGGAATGTATTTTCACATGATCAAATTGTATTAGCCAGTTGTAATTACAATTCAACTAAGAAAACTTTCTAAAGAGAGCTTTTTTCAAATAAACTTGCATTAAGTCATCCTTATAATGATATTAGACTCTTGAGGCTTTAGAAACACAAAAAGCGAGACTTGTGGTCTCTATCAAAATTCCAGCAAAGATCATAGAGATTGAAAAAGTATGGATATAGTGATTAGCTATGAAGGATTGATGCATTTAGATTGACTTTTGTATTTATTGAATTTGGCTATTTAATATGTTGAAAACACATCACCATATTAAATTCAATGTTTTCTTCTGCAAACTATGATGTTTTGTACTTCCTTTAATTTGTAGTAGAAAATTTGAAATAAAAGTCAATGATTTGTGCTTGACAATCAAAGCACTACCACAACATAGGATGTTTAAAGCATATTTAGTCCTATTGGAAACATTTGTAGTATTCAAGATAATGAATACATTTTTTTTTGTAGTAGGGACTTTAGATACACAATAGTTTTAGAATGTGGCAATTGTGACAACCAAGCATTTTAAAAAGTAGTATTTCATCATAGGTCTAACGCCTAAAGTCTGAAATATTTTTGTGTTGAAACTAACAGAAATTGCATTGAAACTATTGGAATAAAGCTCATCATTTCAAATTGTGGGTGCATGAGTTCTACTAGAGTGGTTTGACATCCTAAAATTTGAGGAAAATTGCATCCAAAAATTCTAAGAAAATGTCCAATTTATTTTTTTGCTATAAAATAAAGCTACATCTAAAATCATTCAAATAAGCTTTGAATATGTTTCCTATCACTAAATTAAAAAAGTTGATATGTATTTGTTTATAGGTGAAAGGAGATTTTAGATTGCTTTCAAGTGCTTATTTGAAGATTACATGAATAAACTTAAATCAATTTAAGACTCTTATAAATGGAAGCTGTATATTTTAGATAATAATTTGTAGGACAATTTTAGTGTCATGAATCATTGCAGATTTAGGAGACTAAGCCTCATGCAAAATCTTCCATTCTTTTGCAACCTAGACCTTTTTCCATGTCGAGAGAAGATATTTCACTTGCAAATGTATGCATGCAACTAAAATATTTAGAATTACTAAAACAAACTCATATTTTTAAAGTATTTTTTGTGACATTACCTTGTTTTTATATTAACAATGACATTAGACATGATATCAAGACATTAATTCTAACATAAATTGTAACATAAAAATAAGTGGATGTCTCAAAAAATGTGTAGAAAAACATATATATATCTATATATCTATATATCTATATATCTATATATCTATCTATCTTCAGTCTAATGCGTGCAATGTATTGCATCAGTAGATCCACATGTTTTAGACTTCATACATTGACATTGAAGCAAATGAGTGTATAGATGACTCATGTGTCGGCACCTCTACGTGTAACTCCGACTCATTATAATTTTGTCATAGAAACTTGTAATGAGCCTTATTTGGATTTGTTTATTTTTCATTTTTTTCTTAAACCTTAATATCTTTTAGTCATAGGATGATTGGAGTATTGTTCTAGTCATTGATTTTTTTCTAGCTACACTCTATTTCCTTAAACCGTATACTTTTGCACATTGGAAGTTCAAAATTAACCCCTAAAGGCCCATTGTCCCCTCAATGGACAAGATGAATTTTGGACAGGTTCTTATGGTCTCAATGTTTGTCTTGGGTTTTTGAATTTTTTTTTTAATGAAGATAGAAAAACGCATTAGCTTTCCAAAAATACATTATTTATTTCAATAAGAGCCCGGGAGCAAAAGTTATGGTACAAAAGCTTCTTTTTTAGTTTGGTGGATAGAAAAAATGCTTCAAAAACATTTAAACTAAATATTTATTTTATTTTTTGTATATATTATATTTTTATGTACATGAGAAGCTTTGATTTATTCCATTTAGGTTTGTTATTTGCAAACTCATGTACGTTCCTACTTCCTAGGTTCAGAGTTTAGTAATATTCTTGGTCATAAAAGGTGCCAAAAAATTCATTTTCTTTATTTTAAATGCAAATATTTTGGAATTTTGTGCATTGAAAGTTTTGGAAAAAATTTCCACCCATTTTTATACTAGTCTAACTATGCAAAATCTTATAGTTAGATGTATTAAAAGACAACTTAAAAAATTCTCAATGGATTTTGATTTATATTTAAATGCCTTGGGACTTTAGGGATTAAACAACAAAATATCTATTTTTCTAAGACTTTTCTTTAACTCCACTAATAATGAAATTTAATGTTATGATACCTACAGTGTTATTTATCCTATCATGTAACTCACCCCAAATCTCATTTTATTAATAATCAATATTCGTATTAGATACTAGTTCAGTACGGGGTGAACTATCTTGATCCTAATTTAGTTTTTTTGGTAAAAGTTAAGTTTAACTACAATTAGTGATCATGTTGGCATTTAGCGTTGTTTTGATTTAGTGTTAGAGTTCGTAATGTGTATCACAAACACTAAATTTTGTTATTATTATAAATTTGAGCATACCTTTGATTATAAATTTTCTTAGGCCTAAATTTTGTGAATACAATATTTGCAATATTATATTGACTTCTTAAGATTTTTTTCATAAAATCTAGTATCCCTTAAATGCAATAACATCAATTAATATTTTATACTTTCATTCTTTACAAATTAGTTTATTGAAGCCTGACTATGTGTATGGTGCCTTTACTACATAGAAGATGATGTTTATTCAGTTCTCTACTTTTTCATGTTTTTAGTTTTTACACATATTGGAGGTTTCACAAAACAACTTAACCCCTAAAGGACCACTTGTCCCCTAGAAGGACAATTTGCATCTGGGTGGGTTTCTATGACCTCAATTTTTAATTTTTAATTTTTATTTTTTTGAAGAAGTATGATTTTAAGTGTGCAAGAGCTTTGTGGATATATAATTTAGTGTTAGTGCATAGTGTGACTAGTATAAAAATATAATTTAGTGCAAATTTAGTGTGTTTTAATGGAGAAAAGGCCTCGGCCTTTTAGGAGTTAAACCCTAAATTTCTTTTGCCATTTTGAGCCCTCGAAAGTAAAAAACTGATCTTTTTTGTGTCAAGATTTTTCAATGAATTTTTTAAACTATTGCAATTGTAATCATGCGGTTTCCATTTCAACTTCTAGTAGAACACATGCAAAAAAACTCAAACTCAAATTCCTTTCCATTTGCAAAATCTACAGACTCAAAACAGAAAGTTTTTTTTCATTGAATGCCCATGGAGGTACTTCAACTTCAAAATTTGATGGGAATTAGATGATGTTGAATTTAGTTTGCATCTTATAATATAATGTACTTGAGGGATGCAATAAATGATAGAAAGATAACTATAGGTGCAATCAAACGTAAGGTACCAAAAAAACATTTGGGCTAAAAATTATAAAGTGATTGATTATACTATAGTGTACACAAAAGATCATTGGGTGTTTTCTAAATACTATAGGGTGCGGTGTCATGATGTAGGCCATCTACTAGTTAAAAGAGGCATCTATGTTTGTTTAAAAGAAGTGTTAGTGTCAAGCTTTGTTGTGTTAGGAGCTTGTTGTTAGTTCCCTTGGTCATGCTAACCACCAATTGATAATTGGTTGGTTAGTGTTTGGTATTTAGGCTAATGAGATTAGGATTAGGACTAGCTGCCTTTAAGATTTGGTGGCTACTTGAGGCAAGAACTAGTCCCTTGCTTTCTCTCTTGTTTCTTAGTGTGTTGGAAGGTCTGAAGGTGTGGTAGGTGTGGGAGGTGTGGGAGGCACTTAGGGTGCAAGTTGTGTACTTGTTGTGACTTTGGTATTGCAATGAGCATTGATTGAAGGAATTTTGTGTTGCATTTGATAAAAGAGTTGGATAATTGCAATTTTTTAGATCTAAGTCTTGGAGTATTGATCTTCTATGATGCAAAGTTTTAGATCTAGATCTATTGTGGGAAAAAAGATATGAGGCTTTGAAGTGGAGGCGTTTGGATTCTAAGGTGGCTAAGGAGGGTGTATTATGGAGCTCTATATTTTATTGAGATCTTTTTCAATGGCAATGAAACTTGAAAGGTATCTTTTTTATCTCATATTATATCTTGTAATAGAATTTTAGCTTCAATAGACCTACGATTTATGAGTTATGCACCAAAAATGTAACTGGATTGTAAAGGTAGTGAAAGGTTAAGTAGTTAGTAGTAGTATTTAGTCCATATAAGTTGGACAATATCTTAAAATGAGATGAGATTCGGTATGTGAATACCAAAATAGCTGATCTACAATGTGAAAAAGTTTCAAGTGATTTAAATTTACTGTCCAAAAGTTATGCCAAGCCAAAGTTGGGTACGGCAATTTCTAGGGTAGCTTGATGAGGGTTAGGAAATCAGTAGTAGTATTTTGTCCATAAAAGTTGTACAGTATCTTAGAATGAGATGAGATTAGGTACATAAGTATTGGAATAGCTGATATACAATTTGGAAAAGTTTCAAGTAATTTGGAGCTACTATCCAAAACTTATGCTAAACCAGAGTTAGGTATAATTTTTTTTAAGGCATTGTAGTAGTTGTAGGATAGGGATTTGGGGAAGTAGAGAGTTTGAGGGTAGGTTTATTATGATTTAGTGTATTTATGAGCTTCAAAGATTATACATAAAGCACTTTTACAGCAAAAGCCCCGTGCTATTCCAAATGTAGTAGCAAATCCTTGTGACAACAAAATAATGGATTCATTTAGAAAAAAATTAGACTTAGGATATTTCCTTTTATATTAATTTATTGGGACATAATTCTTGATTAGGGTTGACTTATAAGTTGGCATATTAGTCAATATGATAAATGTTTAAATGTTGGAGATGTTATTTCACTTGGGGTGATTTTGGCTATTGGATAGAATTGTGTTACATCCACAAAATCGTTAGAGGGCTATCGCTAGGTTTACAATGCAGTCTCTTGATCATCATTTTCAATTTAGGCTTTAGATTTTCCACTCCTTGTGTTGTTGATTTGCTACAAGGTTTGACGTATTAGAACTCAAGATGGCATCTTGAGGCTTATGGATTTGGCTTAGGGTCTATTTGTGTGGTTTTGGACATACAAAATGACTTTCAATTTCAAAATAAGTTGTACATGGTTGTAAATGAGAGGGTGCAATTGGAGCTTTTGAGTCCATTTTTTTTGCCAAACTGATGACACTTATCTAGATTTGCAGTTGCGTTTGGAAAAAGGTGTGTGTGTAGACTAGCCGTTCCAATTTTGAGTTTAAATTGAATTCTTTGCTATCACTTCTACTCAAAACTCTTATGTATATTATACATGTCATTAAATTTTCACATACAATAGGTGTCCAATACATCATTCAATTCTTTGTCCTTTAATCTCATGATAAGTTGATTTTGCGTAGGTTGATCCGAAAACACTAGTATTCAACTGCACAACAAGTCATCAATATAATCTATATTCTTCATTCAATCCCTAAGAAGTATGTCTTAGGACTTCTTTTGAAGTTCTCTAAATCAATTTTAGGCACAACATTGATTTGGGATAGTTTTAACTTCTTGAGATTTTTCTATCTCAATTCATTGTCTTATGCTTAGTGTTTGATGTAGGTGAGTTAATTATAAAAATATAACATATTAGCTTTATATTGACATTTGTTGATTGTTGTTGTAGGTGAATATTTGGCTTTTTGTTCAACTTTTAGGTGATTAATATGTCCAATTGAGGTTTAGGATTTTAGTATGTAAATGACAATTTTATTCTTTTAATTGAGAAATAATGGAATTGAAGGTTTAGGCACCACTCACATGTGGACTTGGTGTAGGTGACTAAGCTGATTGTCTAGATCATTTTCATGATCTTTCCTGTCTTAAAGTTGTGACGTTCTAAATTGACAAGTGTTTATGGTCAAAGTGTAGCAAGAGATTATGGAATTTTTCTGGTAGTCCATGATTGCTATGCAATGTTTTAATGAAGATTTGTTGATTTGAGGGTGCCAACTTTAAGAGTTCATTCTATTTCTGGTGTGCCAAAACTTTAGAGCAGCTTCTTGAATGTTGCATCATGGGGGCTCTTGCTAGGGAATTTTCTAAATCCTAAACCCACCGCATTGCAGGTATGTTCAAAATCCAACTGTTGTTGTTGTTGTTGTCAAATGAATGCTTTATCTCTCAATTTTTGAATTTTGAATGTTGGAGCTTAAAGGTTTGGATTTTCAATGTATCTTCTCCATTTATATAGGTTTTGGGCAGAGCTAGAATCCATAGAGAATGTAAACATAGCAAAAATCATGAGGGATTGTATGTTGTCCCAATCTCTCACCTTTATCGATGACAATTAGAGGCAAACATTTCTTGATGAAGAAGTAAAGTTGGCCTTTGCAAACGGACTAATTTTTTGATTTTTGGTTATTTGACTAGTATAGTAACTATAAGAACAATTTGTCAAATTGTTTTCACACTTACCCGAAAATAGATGTTAATTGTATAGATAGATTTAAAACGAATTAAAAAGGCAAGATATGAACAATGGTGAAACATTTTGGAATCTTTTAATGTGAATAGTCACCTTGCTGCGGGAAATATAGTCTAGGAGAATTGACATCTTTTCTCTCTTCTCTCTCGGTTTTTCTCGTATATAAAACTCTTGTCTTTTGTATCAATAATCTCCCTTATAATAAAAAATATTATTTGCCATCTGTATTGAGGTTTCTTTTTTGTGTGGTGTCTGTTGTTTATCTTGATCCTTGCATTGAGTGGAGTAATTTTGGATACAGTGATTGGGTCTGGTTGAATATTTTGTTAAACGACTTGACTGTGTATTATTTTATTATTCTGTGTGTCTGTGATAACCATGGCTGAAATTTGGAAGAGCGTTTCGTATGAGTAATTTGTTTCACATTCGTGTGTCTAAATTCTTGCAACTGGATTCTTGTGTGACTATTTTGTAAGTGAATATCTTCTTGGTGATTGTACGTGTGTGTGTTCATTGACTGAGATTCTAAACTGGAAGATGTATCTGATTTATTTTTGAATAAACTGTTGGTCTATTACACAGGAAGATTTGGTCGTGTTAGCCCCTGGGGCTAAAGTTGGAGAGGGGGGCTAAACTGGCCCACTTTATACCCCAGCGTTTAGCCCCGGATAAACTCTTTAGTTATTTCACAATCCGCGTTTTTGTGTTATACGGGGCTAAACTGTTTTGGTATTTCACAATTTGTCATTCTGGGGCTAAAGTTGGGGAGGGGGGTTAAACTGCCCCACTTTAGACCCCAAGGTTTAGCCCCGGATAAACTTCTTTGTTATTTCACAAATCGTGGTTTTGTGTTAGACGGGGCTAAAGTGTTTTGGTATTTCACAATTTGTGATTCTGTTAATTAGTTTTTGTTCCACATAATCTCTGGAAATAAAATATTTTCGGTTGAACAATTGAACCCACTGTAAAAAAAAACATATTTAAACATGAAAAACTTAATCTTCATACTTTAAGTAATTATGAGGTTGACATAAAAAGAAATATTGAACAACAAACTAAATCATTAGTAGTTGCTATGATTTAGTAGTTCTCAGATGGAACTAGTATACACCAATCTGTAAAGGACCAAACAATGTTTTGTTGGTAATCAAAAAATTCGTAGCAATTCATTAAGAACGATCTTTTACATTTTATATTTTTTTAAGTTTACACAAAATATGTAGTTGAGGAATAGCTTAAAAACACAACAATTTTCTAGAACTTCTTTCTATAGCATTATAAAATTAAATATTAGATATATGGTATGGTTTTTTTTCTCAACTTGCTCCACTCAAATAAATGACTCATTAAACCCCTACAAGACCAAGGTCTTTTTTTTTCCAAAAAACACACTCAATAATTGCATTCTAAAATGAATCCTATACGTAATTCCTTGAAACATGCTTATATATCTTCTCATTTGGAAATATGCAATGACTCTCTCATCACAAGTTTAATTACAATTATTTTGAACTTTGCATACAAACAAATACATAATATTTGAAAAAAATAGTTATTTTTTTTTGTTACTTCTGTTTTTTCCTGTTTTTATCATCAAAGTCAATTTTACACTCATTGTGGTATTATTTTTTTCAAAGTACAAATTGGAGGAAATACTATATTTTAAAAACGCTATTAATTTTTTCCTTGTTAAGGAAAAACACACCTAAGTCTTGAGGTTAACTTTAAGTAGACATCAAATCTACCTCAACATGCTTGATGTATACTAAGGTAGTATGCTATAAAAGCACCCATCCTCTTCAAATGGACCCTATATTTAGGTATAAAATAAACTTCAAGTGCTCCTAAAATGGATATGTGACAAACTTTTAATAGACTGAAGATAAAGTGGGAACAACTTAAAGTGTGTTAAAGATTTTTTTAAAGTTCAAATGTGCATGGTTAAAGCATGCGGTTAGGTTCATTTTTAAAGTTAGTGATAGGTAGGCATTTATGTATTTAAATAAGAAGTTAACAAGCCAACAACTTTATTCAGAGAACAAAAAATCTGAAATTGATTGGATATGAGTATGGTCACTTTAAGGGCCCTTGCTTGTTACTTATTGCAAATCTCCATGCTTATTCTAAGTTTTCTCATCTCCCTTTATAAGCCGTATGTGTACTAATTTTGCCAGACCTATTGTCATAAATAGGTGCCTAGAACTTAAAATTTTGAAAAACCATAACTAATTCAATATTGGTTGGAAAACTATGTTACTACTTGTGTTAGATGCTGCATCCATTCATCTTTCTTTGTAAAGTAAGTAAAAAATCTTAAGGTCTACAGAAGCCTTTGAAAAAGATGTAACAATCCATAAATGGTCCCTTTTATAGCATCCTACCTTATACCTTAAATCCTCCTCTATACCATGTGATTTTAAACTTGTACAACTCTACAATGGAGTCTATTTTTGATTGATTTTTGTGTTTTGAGTAGGATTTAAGGCTTTTTTCATTTTTTTGTATCTAACTAAATATTTTAGCAAAAATAAAATACTTTTATGTCGTCTCGACAATCAGAGGATGGCCATCCCCCAAAACAAAATGTTTGTTATGAGGTATACAGAAGAAGTAGAAGTTGTTTTGTCATAGGGAGTTAAAAAATACCACAAGAAGTGAAGTCAAATTGAAGATTCAACTTTAAACGTTTTCATGTCAAGACATTACTTTTGTTGTTTCCATTTCATGTGTACTAGTAAAAATTTGATTACAAAAAATCAAATGTTCTTCTCAGAAGGCTCGATGTTTTCCATTTATTTCTATTAAGGCCAAGCATCTGCTCTAACATTTATCCTTCAACAATTGTTTGTCTACTCGAAGGACTTTGTGGGTTTGGTTAGGTTCCGGTTATCTAAAATTTATAGTGAAAGATTTTGAAACTTCCTTAAAGTGTGTGCTTATACAAGAACTTTGTAGATACATGATTTTCATTTCAATAGGTTTCCTACAAAAAAAATGTATGGCTTAGTAAGCTAAAAATGGAGGGTAGAGGGACTATTACTGAAAAAAAACACAAAAATATATATATATATAAATTCCTAGAATTCTATATTTTTGTCCTCGGTAGAAGCTTCGATTTACTCTATTTGGAGTAACGACAAGAAAGTTACAGACAATCTCAATCTTTCAGACAATCTCAATCTTTCAGACAATCTAAGCATTTTTTTACTCTAATAACTTATCAAATTCATTTGTGAATTTTCTTAACAATTCTTCAATAAAAAATTAGTAGATAGATATAGTTTTGCTTGCAAGTACAATGTTATTATTGAGATTATTGTAACTCAATTCTTTGCAAATCTATTAACGATTTAATTTGAATTGCACTCTTTGATCAACTTCTACTTAACAATTTTCTAATGAATAAAAATTATGTGTGTTTTTATGTTTTTTCTAAAACTAATTTTAAAATCAAAATCAACAGTACTAAATTTTTTTGTTCAAACGATTTAAAGCCAACATATCTAATTAAAAATATTCCATTAAAAAAATTATTTTTTTAATTTTGGATGCAAATACCTTGCAATCTATATTGTTAAGATTTTTGAAATTTCTTCCATATGTTTTTCTACTACTCTATTATAAGATCCTACGACTAGGTATGCAAAGAAAAAAATTTAAAATTTTTATTCTCTTTGCAATAGGACGGGAAGTTCAAGTGTTTTTCTATAGAAAAAAGATGTGGATCCTTCAGGTTTCATTTTGTTACTGCATGTGTTTATTAGAAGAAGAAATGTTTTTTGGTTCGTTTTAGACTACAAAATCAAAAGGCAATTCTATCCTATACAACAACATACAAATTACAATTGCCATAGAAGTTAAAAAATACCACGTAGTCAGTCACTTTGTATTCACCATATACTTCGATGTAGGACTTACCGCTATGTTCAAATTCATTATCAAAGTGAACTGCCTATCAGTCTTCTATGAAATGTAGTTCATACATATGCAGCCCTACGGCATCTACTTCATAACTCTAATATAAAAAAAGTAAAAATACTTTTACTTTTGCTATAGGATTACAATGTCTTTTATTTTTTGATGTTATTTTTTTAATTATTTTTACTTTTTATTTTATTAATCTTTGAATTTCTAATATAAATATGTTTACAAAAATTATATATCTTATGTTCACTTTTCTTTATTGTGTTATCTATATTTCCCATCCATTTCATAATATAAATTTTTCTTTATATTTTAGCTCATTCATACATACATATATTCTTTTCAAACATTCATTTCTTCAATAATGGCACGAAGACTTCCATGTCGCAATAAACAAGTGAAGTGTAGATGCAGTAAATGTAGATTAAGCAATGAAGAAATAGGATTTAAAATTGTGAATTATAGGACTCAACAACGGCATCACAAAAAAAACATTGTACTACAACTTCAGAGGGATGTTGAACCTATGCAAAATTTACAAGATGAAGCGCAATTTCTAGAAGAAAATATGCAAGATGAAGACCCTGAACAACCACCAGTAGCGTTGCAGGTTGATGCAACGTTGGATCGGGGGTCGTACTTACAAATGAAGATGAAGAACCAAATTATTAAAATGCAGCACAGTGGGACAGTAAAGGCATGCCTTTAGAATTACAAGATTGGACACTTCACCAAATTTTTGAAGGTCTGCGAAATCCAAATACTAATTCTTCTAGAATCTCCACTGAAGATAGGCTTGCTCCTTTAATTAGGATGATGCCTGAAGATTGGGATGGGAGCTTAGAGGGGCCTACTTCTACCCCTTCATCTCTTAAATCACTAATTCGTTTATACAAAAGGTGGGGCCTCGTGCAGCCTAGGAGATGGAGGATGTGCCTAGGCACTAGAAAATTTTCTCATGAGCCTTTCATTTTACAACCTGTTGAAGAAGATGGTTATGATGGCCAAAAATATATAGCTTGTTCATGTACGCCTCCCAATGGCAAAAGAACATGCCTTGAGTGTGCACAAACATGCCCACATTGTAACAACTTAAGGTTCAAAATGGTTGCATTTGACTATCTTAGCATAGCAGACGAGCTTTCAAGTGCCATGGCTTCCAAACATTGTGCTATGAAATGCTAACCATGTAGAGAGCTAACACAGAGTGGTTGAATGTGCATGAAGCTCCTCCATCCCTAGTCAATGTTTGGCATGGTGAGAAAATAAGGGAATACCAAGACTTTTGGAACCCGGAGGTTGAGTGGGAACTCCCCGTTATATGTCCCAACACCAAGTGCCAAAGATCGTATTGTGCTTTTCCAAAGAAATGTAAAACATTACGCAATCCAGATCATTGGCAAGCGGAAACAAGGTCTTATAAATTCAAGTGCAAACTTTGCAAGAGGCAAGTGCTAGTACCTCAAAAAATGGTACAAGGGGATCCACGAAACATAGCTCTAGCTGGCCACTGGGATGGTTTTCAAGTATCTGGAAAGAAACAACGAGGATGTTGGGCTATGGAGATTGATGTACTTAATGCAGGCACATCCTCAAGCTTATCTCTGCTACCTGTATTATTCATCCCATTAGGTGGCAACCATCCCTACATTGTAAAACGAATGAAGGAAAATCTTACTACTTTTATAACACCGTTTGTCGAAGAGCTTGAGGCTTTGTTTATAGATGGAATGCAATGCAGATACAACTATCCAGTCTGTAGAATCAGCAACCTCTTACCGCAGTCTGAAATGCCTAACTTAAGGGCACTCTTCATGTTCATGACTGGAGATCATCCCGCTCAATGTAAAATATCTAATTTGAAATCTTCTGGAAAAACAGCTTGTCGAAGATGTAAAATGCATTCAGAGTTGGTTGATGGCTAATATGTATATAATAACAATGAAAGGCAATGTGTGCACCCTTCGGAAAGGCGAACCGCTAAGGAATTACGTCGTAGTGTGGATACTCTAATAAGGTTGAAAAACGACAAGAAGGCTAGAAACGAACATAGCATGGAGTCTGGAGTAACTGGAGATTCAAAATTGTGGCGCCTCTACTATTTGAACAGATTCGATTTGTCGTGAGATTTGGTCTATGACATTATGCATGTAGCAAATTTAAATCTCTTTAAAAACTTCATGATTAAGTTTTTTCAGGACATCCGTCAACACCCTAAAGCACATGCCTTACTGGAACTTGTGGATGCAATTTGCACCTCTGTTACTAAAGTGCGCACATATGAATTAAGACAAGGACAATGGCCACAAGATCCCATCAACGATCATGAAAACTATATTGTAGAAGAATGTCAACATTTTGTGATGTGGGTTTTACCTATTATCTTAAACAAACTGGAAGCCAGCGTACATCAATTTTCAAGCGAACGATGTATGATAGGACGTTTGCTTGTTGATATTGCTCATTTTTTTTTCAATTGGACTAGAGGTAAAGGATGGAGCACAGAAGACCTACATGTTGTTCGTCAATTATTACAAAAGTGGCGCATTCTTTCAGAAGCAGTTGATGGTCCAAATAGTAGACCTTTGGAGCATGTGGCGGGTGCTGCTCACATTTTAGAAGATGTTATACGATTCGGCCATTTCGATGTTTTTTGGTGTTTTCCGTACGAGAGGGAATTTAAAAGATACAACAATATAAAAACCAATCAGAAGAATGTAGAAGCAACATTTGCTCAATACACTGCACGTACACTATTCCATAAAATTCAACTATGCATTGCAGCTGAAGCTGACGGCATGGAAACAAGGGAAAGAGCTCTTGTTGAAGTTCACAATGCTCTAATGTTTCCAGAAGGTATGAGGCATACTCATATTGTGCAGTGTCCTGAGTGGCATTTGAATTGTTGTTTGACCACATCATCTATGAAGAAAGCAAAAAATTTGTTGAAGATGTTGGAGCAAGCCTCCGATTCATTTTGCAGTGCCATTGCAAAATCAAAAGGCATAATGATTAGTCCACTTAACAACTCATATCAACAAGCCTCAAATATAGTCTGGTCTTATTTAAAGCAACGTATACATGGATTAGATGACACCCATGCGCCTTTCATACTCATCCACAAGGGTTGCATGTTGAAAAAATATTATTATGATGTTGGTGATGATGTTGTTGTGGAAAATGATGATATTACAGGAACTCCATACAAAGCTAGAATTAAAGAAATATTCAGTCATGAGCACAACATGCATATAGAAACATACTTTTCAGCAGACTATTACCAACATCAAACTTTGTACAAAAATAACAAGTGGGTTGACATGTTAGACCCCATTACACATATGCATTTGATAAAAAAAGGTGGTTTTGTTCCATTTGATGATACCTGTATTCGGCCCATACGATGCATTAAACACAAATTCATGTGTCTTAAAAATCCTAATCAAGGGAGAAAGAAGTATTTGGCATATGAGACTGAGGACAATAAGATTCGCGACCAATTACTCATTTTGTAGATTTAGATTGTAAAATTTAAATAAAAACTATCATAAATAAAATTGTAATAAATATTTTTTTTGAAATTGAAATATATGTTCATTGCATAAACTTTTTTTATGGAGTCGTTAATCTCAACTAATTTTTTTGTTTGGAATCTTAATCTTGTAAGGGTGAAAAAAACTCATTTTTTACCTCACTTTCTTTCAATAGTTTTTAAGTATGTGTTAATATGGAGATTTAGTTTTGCCAGAATAATTAAGTTTCTGAGGTAATACGATGACAAGGGCACTTGAGTGCCTGCAGATAAATATTTGCAAACAAAAGATTCATGCAATGGAGTTAAGACAACTCCACTTCAATGACTAGTGCACTAGAGTTAAACACATATGTATTGGAACTTGGAGTCAGAGAACTCCACGCAGTAGATCTAGATGTAGATACAAATTTATGATGAAATCTAGCCTTTTGGAAATAGTTTAGATGGGGATAAAGTCTTTTGTATTTTCCTGGAGCAGATCCTTATGTGTAGGCAAGAAACTGTTATCTCCATTCTGTGAAGAGTGTAGTACTACCTTTGAAGGGATACTAGAGAATTTTGTCGCCAATGCAGAACATCGTGAGGCAATTGGAGGTGCCATTGTTGAAAATTACCGGAGAGATTAGTAGAGCAATAAATAGCAAGGTCAATGGAGGAGCAAGACGTAAAGGATTTTCAAGGGCCCCCAGTAAGAGAAGCTATACAAACAGATCCTACATCTAAAACTCCAACTTATAACATGATTTTTTAGATCTCAATTTACGAACCTTTAAAGGACCATTGTTCCAAGGACAAATGGGATTTTGGCTAGGAACCTAACGTTTCATTCTTTTCTTGATTTGCTAAACCTTTTCTTGAAGATAGAAAAATTGATTAGCTTTGTGGGAAAATAATTTTTTCATTCAGTGCCTTGGAATAAAAAATTTGCCCAAATAAGCTCAGAACATGGAAAAGGGGTCAACAAAACAATTTGAATATGTTGATTAAATAATTTTTCCTCTCATAGATTATATTGTTGTCTACATGGAAAGCTTTGATTTATTCCATTTAGAATTGTTGTGAGAAAGGAATGAACAGTCATGATTTAGAGGCAATAAAATATCTTCTTGAAATAATATCTTTGAGGATCCATTTTTGAATGTTGGAATTAGAATTCCACCTTAGAGATATAAATAGTTTAGATTTTTATTCTATCTGGTAAATACGCCTATACGAACAATTTTTTTAAGAACTAAGATTAAGCTTTTCAAGAATATTTTTTGTAGACTCTTAACTAAAATTCTCCACCATAAAAATATATTTCAGCCAAAAATATTTAGTGCAAGAATTTAAAGTTAAAAAGGTTTAAAGGCAAATAACCTAGTCGCTCAATGTGCTGGAAAACTTTTTGATAAATGTTTAATAAAGAAAAAATTGGGACATCATCACGCTCGTTTTGAGCTTGAGAAAGCTTCTATATTTTAATAATTTGATATCAACTATGAATATATTAATAATTCTTCCAAATTTCAAAGTCATAAAAAATTCATACAAATAATTTATCACATTTGGATTATTTTTAACAAAGTTCAGAAAGGATACATTTTGAAAATTTTCTATTGATTTTTGTTGCAATGCCTATAAATGTTCTAATCATTAGAAAGCTAGACTACAAAATGATTAGGGCAACAAAAACACTATATTCCTATTACTTCGATGCAATTTAAAGGTCATTGTATAAAATATATTTTGATGTTATTTGTTTGATGAATGACAGAGAATCCTTCTTGTGTACGACAAAATTGTAAGTACTCATTCTCCGGGGTTTTTTGTGAAAAGGGGAGACCTTACACAATAGTTTGACTTCCAATATACGTTTTTCTAATTTTTTAGCCAATTATTTTGATGTTATCCAAAGGGATGACTTCCACAGTCACAAATCCGTCCTTTAACCCCTAAATGTTCAAGGCTTGTTTTTGTCTTCTTGAAATTTGCTCTTAATTTAATAGAAAGACAACATTTGGATAAGTTGAATCAATTTTTTTTGAATTCGAACCCATACAAAATCAAACTAGACATGCTAGAGAGCACATAGGAAAAGAAAACACAACAATATCATTTAAATATATCACATTTAAAATGTTTGATCATGAATGTGTTAAAACTAAGAAAATATTTTAGCTAGTCATATTTTCATGTTTTATCTTAAAAAAATTTCAACAAAAAGAATATGAGGATGTACGGCCTAACATCCGTAACTCCAATCAATTTATGGTTTTTCAAAATCTACTCTATAATTTTTTTAAATGAATTTTTAATGTGGATTTTTGTACAAGATCTAGTGTATTTTAGGCTCATTTCCAATAGCCCGCAACACTACAGAAAGTGAAGATTGCAATGTGCACCCTACATCCCCTAGTCATGTTCTTCATCATAAGGACCCTGAGGACAGAATGTGTCCTTGACCAATTTTTGAAGTTAAATAAAACCTTACCAAACTACTATTTTTTGTAATTTATATTTTTAATAAATTATTTTTGAAGTTTAATTTTAGCTTCAAAAATTTGATTTTGAAAATGATTGGTTATGATTTTTCTATTCAAGATTTTGTGCACAAGTGTCCATTGCAATCTTGACTTTTGTAGTGTTGAGGGATCTTGGGAATGAGCCTCAAATACACTAGATCTTTGAGAAAAAATCACATTAGAAATTCATCCAAAAAAATTGTAGAGTAGATTTTGAGAAGTCATAAATTGATTGGGGTTATGCATGTTAGGCCCTTCAACCTCATATTTTTTTGGTGACCAATTTTTTAGATTTGACATGTGAAAAGAGGATTGAAAGACTTCAAATCACTTTCACAGTTTTAACACCCTCATGATCAAACATTATAATCTTTCAATCCGTAAGAGATATTGTTGTGTTTTCTTTTCCAATGTGATGTCTAACATGTCTAGTTTGATTTTATACGGTTACAATTCAAAAAAAAATTGATACAACTTATCAAAATGTTGGCTTTTAATTCAATTTAGAACAAATTCCTAGAAACTCACGAATTTCCAGGGTCATTTTGGGGTTAAAGGCTCGAGGTAGAACATTTTAAGTGTCGACAAAACTTTGAAGTTGAAGACCTAACTAAGTTTCTATTTTTACTAATTTATATTTTTTGAAAAAATCTTTTAAAATTAATTGATAGCTATGTTAGTGCAATTGAGTACAGACGTACTTACTCTCCAAGTCTGTGTCTGCGTGTGCCGGATGAATCGCTCATGTGTGACTTCGACGTAGGGTTTTTCCAATTTTGTGAACTGCTTGTTTCTTCCGCGAGGACAGAGTACTTTGCCTTGAAGTGTACATAGCCGACTGTTGGAGTCGTGTTTGCGAAGGGAAAAGCTCATATCCCCACCTTCCGGGTTTTTTTTTGGTGAGTTTAGGGTTTCTATTGTCCGCCGTTGTTGCTTTTCAAAATTGTGGGAGCTTTTGATCGTCTTCCTCTTCAGGGCTTCATCATTGCTTTGCTCTCGGGTTTGATGGTTTCGGATTTTCCTTGTGGGTTTGCGGGAGGAAACTCAGTGCTATGTCACGGTAGATTACTTAGCTAATTTGTGTGTCACTTTCATGGTGCAATGTGCTCCTTTTGGTCCCAAGCTTATCGGGAGCTCAGAAACTCTTGTTGTGAAGTCATTGTGTACGTGGAAATGTTTGATGAATTTTAGGTTATAGAAATTATAGAAAGTTATGAAAGCCTTCTCTGTGCCAATTGGCATAGTGAGACTGTTGGTGAGTTGGAAGCTGCGCCGAATGTGGCAAAATTTGCTCTATGCTTGCTCAAGCTTGCTGTTGGTAAGCATTCTATGAAATGCTCTATTACGATGATTTGTGAACTCTCTCCGTAGGTGTCTTCAAAAAACTCTTGCAATGAGTATTATCTAATCAAGAATATCACGTGGTAGCTGTTACTTTTACATAGCCCTACAGTGAGGGTTTCGAATGTTTATCATGGCAGTGAAAGGACATTGAGAAAATTGAAGAAAAGTTAACTTATTGGGCATTCCAATTAACAGTTGAGGTTAGTGACTATGAATTTGCCTCACAAATTCGTCACTGTTTGCTCAAGAATTGTACAATAGAAGGATTGAATGAGTGACTTGTTTGCAGAGTAAGCTTATTTCGAAGTAATTAGGAACGTTATGAAAGATCATATGCGAACCCTTGTTTTAGTTCTTGTGTTATTCTAGCGACTAATGAATCCTTGTTTGTCAATATGGGCAATCTGGGTTATTAGAAATCTCAAATTAATCCGTTCATGTGATTCATGCCTCTACAGGGTGACAAATGCTTGTCTTCAGGTCCCAAGGAACACATCCGTTGGATCGTTTGAGTCCCACCAAATTGTCACGGTGGCCAAGAGAAACATCCTCTTCTTTTTCAAAGTTGAGAGTGAGGTTCGTTTTGTTTTTTTAATAGGCAGAAAAATCTGTACACATTTCTTTGGAGATAGATGTAGATTGAGCTTTCAGTGATTGTGCTTGAACTTTTATTTTTTCCTCTTTTAGTAAGAAAATTTAACTATGGATGTGGGGTTTATTTTTCCCTTACTTTTTGTACTTCTATGTGCAGAAAAAAAAATGTCGTCTCCATTTTGCGAAGAGTGTGGAACTGATTTTGAGAGGGATACAGCAAAATTCTGTCGTCAATGTAGGACACCAAGAGGGACATGCGCAGATGGAGCCCAAAGGAGCATGCAGTTGGAGTTGCCAATACTACAGTCACCGGAGATACCAAGAAGAAGGTTAACAGAAGAGGCTTTGGTGGAGCCAACAGAGGTGGAGATGCAGGAGCAAGACACCGAGGATTTTCGTGGTCCCCTCGCACGAGAAGCTGTTCCGCAACATCCACGACAGAGAACTCCAAGTTACAATATGATTTTTGACCCTCCTTCCTTACCTAATAGAGTAAAAAATAAACTATATGGGAGAAGATGTTTAAAGTATGAGTATCCAATTCAACATAAGTGTTATGTTAACAATTATAAGAGGACACATTCATGGATTGATGAGGGTCAATCACTTGGGCATCTCCCTAAGGGTGCATTTACTTTAGAAGATCCAGTGGTTCGAGATTCTTTAAAGAAAATTATAAGTGAAAATAAGGAGAATTTAATGGATATTAAATTTGACAAAAATAAAAAGTATGAATGGAGAGAGGCAGACGTTTA
This sequence comes from Antitrichia curtipendula, assembly GCA_951230915.1. NCBI lineage: Eukaryota > Viridiplantae > Streptophyta > Bryopsida > Hypnales > Leucodontaceae > Antitrichia > Antitrichia curtipendula. Next base: position 3,054,208 of record OX579641.1, read on the forward strand.
CAAAAAAATAAAAAAGAATCTTAAATATCGTAGATGGAAACAGAGGAAGGCAGAAAAGGCTAGAAGTAGTGACACTGTAGGAGTTTTTGGAGGGCTCAGTATTCCTCCACCGTCACAGTCTCTACAGTCGCCTGGGCCTGGAGAGTCTGAACCTCACAGTATGGAAGTTGGAGATGAAGAGGAACAGAGTGACGACGAGAGTTTGGTAATGCGGCAGTTGAATTTTGAAAATGTTCATGAAATGTACGCGGGATTAAGTAATTTTATGAATGGTGAGAATGAGATAGCTAGATGTGCCAGAAGAAGAACTTCTTTTCCCCCGAACTGCAGGTCTTTTCCGGAGGGAGACAAATTAATGTTGGTAGCAAATTTTTTACGCTCCCAGCATGAGAGAACTCGTGGAATGGATCGAGATGAAGGCTTGAGAGCATTACAATAAGTTTCAATATATAAATTGTTTTTTTGATTTTAGATTATGCCTTATCAATTCTCCTGTGGTGAAGGGATAACCGCTCATATTTAAGAAAGAAGGTGTTTATCTACTTTGAAAGAAGTGTAAGTGTTAGGATTTTGGCTTTTAGTTCTTGCTTTACATTCTATCAATTTAAAGATTTGATTGCTTGATTTTATTCATCGGGCATGACCAACTACTTGCAATGAAACTACTGAACATTTACTTAAGAATGTTGCTAATTTTTGGAAATGTGGTGTGGCAGGTGAAGGATGTCTTCCTACTATGGTATAATACATAGAGGTTTTTGGTGCAAAATGTGAAGAGGTTTGATGCAGAAGGGGCTTAACCCTTTCAAGCCACTTAACCGAACTATGTTGCAACAATCTAGATAGATGGATCAATTCAACTAATGAAAGCCTTGTGGCCTTTGGTTGTCAAGAAAGGAATGCTTACCGCCTATACATGGTAAGTATATATACGCTCACGTTTCATTTCGTGGGCGTGTAAGAGTAGTGATATGGAACTCTTGAAAGTCAAACTTGCTTATCTTAACATTTGTGTGTCCAGGTTGTCCCAGTTCTACTTAAGTTCACTAACAATTTGACCAGTATTTATGTTTTGTTGAACCAAAAGCGTTTGAAAGGTCGCACCGAGGATGACAACACTCGTGTTGCATTGTCTACTTTGTATTTCGTGAGTGCATTGCATCCCCCTTCCTCACTATGATGAATGTGGTGATGTTTACTGTCTTGTCAAATAATTATTGGACCTACTATGGCACTTATTCTCGAAGTTGTAAATGACACCAGCACTTGCTTGATGACATCATTTCAATTTCAGTCGCAAGGACTAGTCAAGTGACTTTTGCATTGCTTGAAGCAGGTGCTATTGACGTGCTGCAAGATTATGGCACCATTTACTGCATTCTTGCAGATGGAATGTATCAGAATTTGCAGCTTGCGGTACCTGAGGCAGAGGAAAGTGTACAGTACTGTTCGTTTCCAGAGGTGGAGAGTGAGGTCAGTTTACACAAAATTTTGTATGTCCCTGTTTAGTCTTTGTGAAGCACTAAGTGTGCTTCTCTTGGTTAGGTTGGAGTACACCTAGTGCTTATTTATTGACTGTTGTTGATAGAGATTTTCTCTTGATACGTCCACTTGTCATTTATGAAGATCAACATTTGTTGTCTGCATCGTCTTTTTCACTTGCAGAGTGAAACTAAAGATTCTTACGGATGTGGCATCGAGGATGTAGCTAACAAGACTTTGAAACATTTGGTGTGATTGTGGATGCAGCTTGACGAACGTATAGAGCGGAGTGTCACCCAAATGATGTCCGTCATTGATCTTGCTCGCAATATTCGGGAACGCCACAACAAGCCCCTCAAAACCCCTCTCAAGTAAGATGATTTTCCTTTTTCTAAACTTAAAATTCTCTTGGATTGTTTCCTCTCAAAATACATCAAACTGAACGAATTAATATTGTTTGTGCAGGGAAATGGTGGTTGTCCATGCTGGTATTGACTTCGTCAATGATATCACGGATTCCCTTGGCAAGGTTTTTTCCCTGTCTTGCAATTGACTGAGGAAGTGTATTTGTCTTATGAAACTAGTAGCTAATTTTCTTGTGCATCAAGTTAAGAAATTCAGTAAAATGATGGTGGTTGTGATTTTTGATCGACTAATATTGAATTCATTGATTGACAGTATGTAAAAGAGGAGCTCAATTTGCGGAATATTGTGCCTTGTAACAATCTTCTCAAGTAGGCATCTTTGCGAGCTGAGCCCAATTACAGGTATGTATTCACTATAGACATTTTCACAATCATGTTCAGAGTCTAAACTCACTGTAGCAATTTCACAGCATCCATTGCAGTCGCATTTCAGTGATTTGCTTTTCACATTTAGGCAATTTGCTTTTTTTTATAGATAGGATGTGTTGGTACTTGATTAATAATGATATGAATATGGGACCGATACTCAGGGTAAGGGGACCGATTCTCATGTGCAGTGGATTGGAGAAGAAACAAAGGAAGTCCGTTGGGCTGGTTGCAAAGGAAGTGAAGGCATTGACACAAGCTCAGATTTTAGAGTTCCAGAAGGCTAGGAAGGCACGTTCGCTGGTCACAAGCTTGGGTTGTAAGATATGAAGGTGAAATTCCTCAGTACCTTTGAAATGTGGATAAAACTATAATTAGGGATATGTTCTCATCTTTTTGACATCTAAATTGAATTTGTAATTTTACCTTCTGCACACTTTTGTGTCTTTTTCACATTGATTTGGACCTAAGTGACCAGTCTATTAATATAAAGTCCTTTTTTTGGAAGCATATAGTTCATTGTAGTGACTTTCATAACATTTTCCTAGTGTTCGAAATTGTAGAGTATGATACATTTTTTATATCCATAGTCATTTACCTTGAAGCTTCCTATATGATAGATTTGTAAATTTTTCAAATCCTATCAATACAGAAGCAGGCACGTAGGTGTTACTTGCGTTTCTGTTCATTTACTACTAGGGACTAAGCCGAAATTGTACTGGTTTGGAGGTTCTTGCAGGTCATCAATGATTTCAAAGCACCTGATGGAATTGCTAAAGCAGGTATTGATGCAGCTGGGGATGGTAGCACTCCTCTTACTTGTGAAATTTGATTTGGATGTTCTTTCGATGCTCAAGTTCTCATCACTTTACCCTTGTTCATCCCTTACCTGTAGTTTCTTTTGACATTTGAGTTATATGTAGCTTATTTTCTTGACACACACATGTACATAGTCATACATGATTGTGCATTACTATTATTGTATAGATCAAGAAAACTGACTTTGCAATGTTTTGTTTCAGCCAAATGTTGGAGTTACCAAGCCCATTGTACACATGAGGCGAGAAGGTGGAATAGGGGTAGTTGCACTGATCAAATTTTTATGTACTAGGTACTAGGCAGTGGTACAGTTGAAGTAGTGACAGTTGTATTTTGTACCCATTATCTTCAATAATTAAAGCTTATGAAGTCTTTGCCAATGCTATTCGTTGTAGTGTTTGTTTACCTATTGGTCCATCTGGCACAATGCCAGTGCTACCCCTATCGGACAGGAAAAGCATCGCATAGGCCTCTTCAATAACAAAGACTTTAGCCCGGGATAACAGTGGCACTTGATTACAAAGGCATTAGACCCATCTAACAAAAGAAGGGTTAGCTGGGACTAACTTGCATTACATTAGCCCTGGATAGTACAAGCTATGTTAGCTGGGGCTAAAGTTTGAACTTTAGCCTGGCCAAGGTGGCCCAATTTGGGGGCTAAAGCAGTGCTCACAAAGAACGCCGAAGATTTTTTGAACACTGTGTAGGAGGGGTCTAAAGTGGGGGCTATTCCTCAAAGGATTAGCCCCGGCTAACGCGACCAAATCTTCCTGTGTTATCTGTATGAGACAAAAACGAGTGTGTCTTGGGGTGGTGATACATTGACTATGCACTCTTGAGCTATATTGTAAGCAATCCATGTGTGTATTTCGAGAGAGTAATTGAGAGGTGGGAGTTTCTAGATTATTCATCGATGTAACTGACTTTGAATCAGCAAGTGGATTGTGTGCAAGAGGAGTGAGTGATTGGTTTCTTTAACATTTTGAGTGTGATAAAGCTGAGTGCAACCAGTGTTGGACGGACCTGTGAAGTATCTTTGTGAAGTGAAAATGAACCTGACGAACTGAAGAGGGGGAGAAATTGGAACCTGCAACTGTGGCCGGCCTGGGAGACTGAAAGGGTGCTGCAGAAAGTAGCCGGACGAATTGCAGCAGTGGCAAAGCAAAAGATAAGTTTTAAAGTGTAATTTTTGTGTGCTTAGGCCAGCTCAGTTCTTGAATTTGATTGAGCAGTGGAAGCACGTAGGAAAAATGAATAATGATAACCTCCATAACTGACCTAAGGAAACTGGTCTAGTCGTCTGGTTCATTTATTATTTCTGCACTTGCAATTACATGGGCGAAAAATTGTTAATAGTGTGATTGTGCTGAGGAAATTGGAGGCTCAGGAATTGTAAGTGAAGATAATCTCATATTGGCTATGTACTGTGGATTGATCTTGTCGAATTTTCTGAGCTGAGCAACTTGATTTCATTGATTGGATCAAGCCTTTGGTTTGAATTTGATGTTCTATTGTATGGTCGATTATTTTTTTTCAATTGCCAACTGAGTAGGTTGGTCTGAAAAAAATGGAATTGACAAGAGTTTTGAAAACTGATAGCTAAGGTAAACCAGCCCATCATGGTCAGAATTTGGAGTCTGCCCTCATGGCATTGCTGAAATTTTTCAAATTTTTTCCCACACAAAGATAAGTGTGAGAAATAGTGAGAGCAATTGCAATTTTATTTTTCAGACAAAGTGTGAATTAGTTATGTATTTCTAAAGTGATCTTCCCAATACGGTCTACAAGCTGCCCTATAATCAACAAAAAGTGCATCCTATATGCTCATCTTAATTACTTAAAGTGGTCACAATAATTTCTAATGTGGAATGCCATGAAAAGTCACTTCCTACAATGATTTACACTGAAAAAGTTGGGTGTTCCTAAAAGGTCACTAATCACTCCATAGGTGTCAGGTTAGATATTGATTTTGGTTTGAAAAACTGTCATGGGGTCATGAGGTGTCCACTGTGGATGATCTGACTGCAATGGGCTGGTTTACCTTATGTGAAGGCTTATTGTGGATAACTTGTTCATTAATACTTGCAACTTATCCTTAGGATCAGAATAACCAGACTTTACTCGATAAATTAATTGTTTCAGTCCTTATACGTCAATAAGTTATTTATTTATTTATTTTTGTATAAGTAAGATACATGGATGTGACAAATTGCCTGAAAACGAGTCGTCCATGGAAGTTTGAGGTTTGGCCTGTTGGATATTGCGGCTACTAGAGAGGGCAAACTGACAAACCATAAAACAGGCTAATTGTCGTGAGCCAATTGTTGTTGTAGGGTATTAATGACTCGACTATACGGTGTTCACAGAATTGGGGTTAAGTTGACCCAAGACCGTGAAAGGCGAATAGTATTGGCATTGCCATACATCGTCAGTTTGTTTGAGAGTTGGTCTTGATTTTGAGATTATTTTTGGGAACTTGTGGTTTGTTGTCCTAATTAATGAATGGTTGTGGTAATGGAAGATCTTGGTGGATTTGGGATGTGTATATTAACAAATGGATTTGAAATTGTGCAGCTTAAATTTGTAAAATGAAGTATGCATCACACACTCATGCCCTGCATTAGTTAGGGACAAATTGCTTTAGGACTCAAACAGATTTAACTAATCTAACTAGTGATTAGGCTAGTTAATTAGTAACTGAAACGAATTGCCAAATATAAACTATAACCAATAATTAAGGAATTTGTATGTAAAATTGTTTATATAAATATTATCTATTTATGCATTGTCTAGGTCAGATAGTACATGCATAAGACAAGTTGCCGGTCAAACTTGACGATTTGCTAAATATCCCCTAGAATACTAGATAGGACAGGGATCACATTTCATGCGTCCATAGCATTGAATAAAGGATTGGCCACTAAATTTATGCCCTTGGGAAATACGAGTGTAAATAATTTCTTGTTTTTGAATTTGTAAATTAATATATTGTAATTCTCGTTTAAATTTAGAAATGCAAGTGACTTTAGCCACAAAACGTTAGACTGATTAAACCTTTCCCTAAAACAAATAACTCCTATACTATTGTTTCCTTGGTTTTGTGAAAGAGCAAAACCTAGTTCAAAACTTTCCTTCCACATTTTGTAGCTTCCTGTAAGGAATGGTGTGACATTGTATTAACTTTGCGCAAATATAATATATTGCTCTTTGTGTTGCCATGGTAGATTTGCTACAACTTCAACCTCGTTTAATCTCTTGTGTTGGCTCGCGAAGAAGGAGATGGCCTTTGTGCTTCAGAAATATCAACTTGCTTGTTATTTCCTTTGTTGTTCATGGGTGTTGCAGGTTGATGTTTATAAGAGGTTGCGCACAGCACCAATCACACAATTATCTATTGAAAAATTGTACACCTTACAATCATTGCTGCAAGAAAAGTGGAGCTTAAAGGAGATGAAGCCTCATGTAGGAGATAATTTCAAGCCCTCAACAAGGATCATGTGAATTACACCTTCACACTAGATGTCTAGATCTTAAACTTTTCTACCTTCATGTGATGTTGTTGAAGTCTGAATGTGCTACTAGTACTAAATAATGCATTTCTTTTTGTTGTGGTTGTTTCTCCTGTTGCTCTTACTACTGTAGCTCCTTGTGATGCTGTTCCATTAGATGTTTTTTTGGAGGTTGGAAGGGCCGTTTCAGGTCCATTCTTGACATTGTTTTCCTAGCAATTAAGGAATTGTTGTTGTCAAAAAAACATTTAATGAAAAAAAAACATTTAAAAAAACTGAAATTGAAAAAAACAACTAAAAATCAAAATAATGTGGCAGTCTCTCTGCCACATCAGACAACTGCTACAGTGCAATTTTCAGAGTTTGTGAACCTAGAGGAACTCGCAGCCCTCCATAGGGGCTGAAAAACATCTAATGCTATTGCTATGGCTTTGAATGATGATGCTATTGCTACTAGTGTTTATTTGGCACTCATGCTCCCTTTTTGTCTATTGCTGTTGAAGTTGTTGAAACTTTTGTTGATCCCAAGCCAAAGTTGCTTCTAATGCTTCTATTGTTGCTATTGTACCCTAAAGTTGTTATATTGTACACCTCTTGTTTTGTAAGAGAGGATCATAATTTTGGTTCTTTTCAAGTTAGTATTGTGTATGTATGGTATTTCACGTTCTAACCCTTAACATTCTATATTGTTGCCATAACTTGCACTAGACTCCATTTACAATGTTTTGTTTGTAATTGTGTTTGTAAACACATTAAATTTGTTCTATTCTATATTGTGAATGATTTGTAATGTGCACTTGAATTGTTTTATATTTTGCTTGCATTGAATGTGTAATTGTAATTATACTTTGCTTGTAATTGTATTGTTTCATTCAATTTCTGCATTCAATGGGTGTTCAATTGAAGAATGTGCTTAAGGTGGGATAATTTAGTGTGTATTTAAGAAGTAACTAACTATAACCCCTAAATTGTAGACCAAACTCTCTAAATGGGAATAGTGCAAAAAAATTGAAGTAAAACAACACATGATATATATTTGTAGCAATTGGGAATTAGAACTAATGTATTCTCCCTTACTACATTAGAAAATTATATAATGATAGAAAGATAAATAAACAATAGACAAAAAAATAATATACCCCTACTAATTACCTAGTGTTTGCATCTGTATCTTTATTTTTTTCACAAACTACACCCCTTGATGCTTCTGGAACCCTTGGCAAATTTAGCAATACATTTTATACCAAAAATAGATTGCAAAGGTGATCATCTTGTATTTGATTTGTGGTTGATCTTTATTATGTGCCACTATGACATATCATAGTCACTTTCCAAAGTGTTCATAATATGATGCTCGATATTAACATATGCAACTATTTTCAAAACCTTCTAGCAATCCACAAGAGGTGTCCTCAACCTTTTTGGCACTCAAGACTCAGAGAAGTTCACCTTGCCTAGACAATGACATTTATCGTTAGATCCAACCAATATGTCTAGATTTTTCTTTGAGCTCTCAATTACTTCCTTGAAATCCACCCCCTCCAAGTGAGGCAATTGTATCTGCTCCTAGTAGTTGATTCAAAGCGTCTATTATTTTCTTTGGGTCCCTACTTCACATGGTTGCTCATAGTTTAAGTTCTATTTTGGAAGGTTTGATGTTTGATGCATTTTTTAACAAGTACACTTGATACTTTTTCATCTGCATGAATATGGGGATGTTTTCATCACATGTAGCCTTAAACAAATCATTCCTATGATTTCCATACTACTACAACCACTTGTTATACATCATCTTTAGTAGGTTTCATGATAGCATATTAGACCCTACATCTAGTGATTTCTTTTGCCAAACAAATGAAACAATATCATTAAATAAAATTATGTTAACAAAATAAATAAATAAATTGAGGATCAAATTGAAAAGGCCCACAATTCTTTATCATTTGTATGAGTCCACTCCACTACGGGATTTGAAAGTGTTAAAATGAAAACCATAGATATAGATTGTTGATGGCATTGTCAAGTAGAGAGAATATTGCTTTGGAAACATAACATTCAATAGTAGTTAGAAAGGCTTCCTTCCTCCAAATAGAATAATGTGGAATATTCTATATCTTTTCATCTTTCAGATGAAATTGTGTGGAATATTCTATATCTCAATTAGTAACTACAAGGCCACACATCACAAAGCGTCAAAAAACATAATACATTTCAACTATCGTTGTGGTCACAATTATACACTAGTAGGGTCAATAGTAAAATAAGTTTCTAAACTTGTAAATGAAACTTAAAAAAAAAACATTCAATTAATTGAGAAAAATAAATTCAATAACACAATCACCATACTTTACTTCCACAACCATTCATGGTGTGTGTTTCAAATATTGAATTCAAGTTCCTTATATAAAGTGGTAGGAGGTGAAACAACTCATGTGGAATATGTAAATTAGAGTTAGTAGGAGCTCTTGAACCGCTCATAGTTAATTCAAAAGTAAGAATTGTATTTGAAGTAGAATTTTAGACGCCATTTATACATAGTAAAATAACTTTTTTCAATAATTTTTTAACTAAAAATATTGAAAAATCAAGTTAAATTTTTTATTCAAAAATTCGTTTAAGATTAGGAACTTTCAATCAAAATTTATGGACAAATTTCAAAGACGAATTAGAAAGGATATTTATTTGACATTTTCAAACATCCTCTTTGAATTTTGTCTTTAATTTTTGATTGGATGCTTGAAATCTCAAAAAAAGAAGTTAGAAATGAAATTTAGCTTGATTTTCCAATTTTTCTAAATTCAAAGTTTTTTGATAAAAAATATGTATTAAGCCTAAATGAAGTCTAAAATTATACTTCAAGCATAATGTTTACATCTTGACAAATGAGTGGTCAAGCTCTCATCTTTGAATTATCCTATAACCTTTGAGTGTTCATGATAGACAATGAATTTCAATTTTAAAATGACGTCTCCACCCTCCATTTCTACAAATGTCAATGAAACAATCCCTTCATTTTACCATCAAAATTTGTTTTCAATGGTAGATGGTTAAATGACATTGATAATTGATTCAATGGATTCTTTGGAATTTTTGCAAACCACCTTTTTTTACAATTATTTGTTGATGTGTTTGTTTGATCCTAAAAGTAGCAAAAAAAAATGAAATATACAATAAATGTACTACCACTATCTTGGTACTAAAGCTTACATTAATGATGGGTGGATGAACTTTGTTGATGAAAACTCCAAAGAGGAAAAGGTAGCCTTTTTTATTGCTATTGAATGTTATGAACTATGAGTTTCTAGCCACAACTACAACTAACTCAATATAAGTAGTAAGATGTAAAATTTCAAATAAAATAATGGAATTGTTTAGTATATAAAATGATATACCATATAAAATATATGCAACTTTATATATATGACTTTGTATTTAATATGTATAAATACTATATATTAATACTTGTATAATATATATAAGTCAAATATATCCATAGTCATGTATACTATGTGTGAGTATTGTGAATCCGTATAAAAATTCTTGAAATCATAGTCAATTATTCAATATTCAAATAAGCACTATACCACAAAACTCTCCAAATCAAACATATTTTGTCTTTTGAAAAGCTAACACAATATGAGAGTTTTTCACTGCATCAACAAAAAAAAAACCTTAGAGTTGGCTAGTAGAGAGTGTATGGGACCCTAAACTATTTTGCCTTCCAAGCAATGGTTTCCTATCAAATTTTTAGTCAAATTTAGGTTAAATGACCTTAATTGAAAAGAAAACCACACCCCTAAACCACCCAAATATGCATCCTAGCATCCCCAATATCATCCTAATCCATATTCTATAAAGTTAAGGTAACCTTACATGCCTAAATCTCCTTAAAATTCACAATTATGGCCTCAAATGAACTAAATTGGACTCTCAAAATTAATTCCAACACAACTACCGACGCCACAACACCCAATCTCTTTATACCAAATAATTCAATTGACATCCTAAGTATTAGTATAATAAGTTTGTTCCAAGGAAGGCTTGTCAATGGGAATTTTATATCAATAAATAAATGATATTTGGTTCCTAATTCTAATTAGAAATCAATTTTCAACTCAATTGCTTAAGATATACATCACATTCAATTACATCACACAAGCACATATACACATTCATTCTACTGATATTTTTTATTACTTCCGATTTGGTGTGTATATCACCTTTAAATTTTATAGATTTGTCATACAATACTAATACTTCATCAGGTTTTATCTATCGTCATCACAGACATAACTTCTCAATTAATTCTCTTCATCTTCCTCATTCACACACACAAATTAATCTCCTTCTACACTTCACTTCTCTAAACATTTTCCAATTTGATCACACCTTAGTGCAACTCATAATCTTTAATTTTTAGTTTCTCCCAACTAGGAGACATCTACAAACTTTTCACTTAATTACACTTAAACAACCTATATCATCTTCATGATTCTACAAGTACATTCACTCTATATACACACCAAACAACCAACTTGGAACATTCAAACAAGAAAACTACACAACTTGATTAGTTGGGACTTACATTGGCCTTTTTCGACAGTAGGTAAAGAAAAATGGAATCAAAACCAGTCTAATAGGAAAGACTAAAGCAAAGGTTACAAAATTGAGAAAGACGGCTAACTACCAACAACTACCCAAATTGGAATCACATTACTAACATTCATCTTACCAATATTGACAAAATTAACATATTGCCAATTATGATTACAATTCCACCTACTTACCCCTTTTTGACTCATCTAATTAGATAAACACTTAACCTAATCCAACTTGGCAATTGACTTGACTGCATTCTTCCTTTATTCCATTAGTTTCCAATCAAAAGACCTAGATGGACAACCAAAAAGACTCTAATTTGGATCAAAACAGCTCATCCAAATGGCCCACTTGGACTAAAACTTAACCAACAAATTGTCAAAATACTACAAAACATTCAAAAATTCAACCCAAAAATTGCAAAATTAACAATCCGACTAAGAGATCTACACATCCACATGCATAATTTCATGATCATCCATAATTTACCATACCATTACTAACATTTCACTTGCAAATTGCAACCACCAATGAGACAATATTTGACCCTATTCCTGCAATGTTGAACCCTAAGACTTGGAGGCACTTTTGAAGTTCTGGGCAATTTTTCAATGAATAACTTCATTGTTTCATCTTTTTTTTTTACCATAAGGTGAAGACACCCTAAATTGTCCTTGCATCCAATTCCATCACTATGTATCAAGGGTACATATTTTTGTAGTAAGAATGTATTTTGTTGGTACATGGTGATGGAATTGGATACATGGATGGTTTAGGGTGTTTCCACCTTACATGAGTCTCATATATACAATTAATCCTTAAACGCATGGCTAGTGACCTTGGAAATCATCTTCTTTGGTTCTATATGGCATCATTTACTTTAAAAAAAACAAAAAGTGCTCATTGGAGGTCAAACTACTATTTATAATCTACCCTTTTTGCACAAAATTCAATGATGATTAATTGCACTTTTGTCCTACATAGAAAGATTTTTTGTCATTCATTGGCCAGAAAATGTCTCTAGCATCATTTAAGGGTTAATTAATCCTATAATCATGGTGCATCAACTACTAAGACTCCTATGTCATGGCTTAATTGTTTAAGCAATTCTTCTTCTTTGTTATTTGTTTTGTATGGTTATGAACTACCTCCTTTGTAAACCACCGCTAGGAAATTTTCCGTTTATATTTTGGGTGGCTTCTATGCTACAACCAAGGTTTCCTTACAAGTTTTTGCCCGCGTAAACGGGCATTTTGCTTTTTTCATCCAAAAATGATATGTTGATAATTTCCCAGCGATCGTTTACGCCTGGGCAATGCCCCTTGTCATTGGGTATTTTGCAGAAAAAAGGGCCTCCTTGTTGGCCCTTTTTTTTGCAAAATACCCTCCTCCTTGGGCATTGCCCTATACACACTACGTTAAGATCAGGGGGTGGTACTCGGCTCATATCGAGCTCAATTAGTTTACAAAATCGCGAGATTGCCGATTATGCTACAGGCAGCTCATGGTGCATTCTGCCACGTTAGCGGCTACCGTAGCTCTGCTTGCGTGACAGAATGCGCCATAACTGCCCGCTTTTTCGTACAGCCCATGTCCCATGATGTGACCAAATCACACAACATGGCGGCAAGGCATGTACAAAACAACACAATGGGCAACGATTTTAAGGGACAAACTAGAGAGGAAAAAGCAACAATCCTACGCATGAAAGTGAAGAAAGTTTCTCCAGTTGGGACCTACGAGTTGCCGGCTGCTAGCTCCCTATCGAATTCGGGATCTCCGCCCTCCACACTTTTCCGCCTCAGCTTCCCAGTCTTGCTCGTGATCCTCTGTGTCCTGGCCCCTTCCGCCATACGCCGGACTTCGCCTTGACTAATGTGCTGTTTTCTTGACCGTGGCGTGATTCTACTTGCGCTGGCATGGTGGCTTTTTGACCCTCGGTGACCTTCTGCTCCGGAATTCAACAGTTACCCTTTAAGCTAGCTCACTCCGAGGCCTCGGTCCTAGCTCGCCTAGAGAATTCGGCCTCTAGGGCCCAATCTCGCATATGCTGAGCTTGGAATTCTCACTCTCTGGTCGTGAAGGTGCCTCGTTGTCACCCTCGTCCGGCCCTGATCGATCGATCTCCCAGCTAGCCCTGGGCTTCGACCGCGCGCGCTTCATGTCTTCTAGAACTGCGGCGTGGCGGTACTACCTTGAGTTTCCCTAGCCGTGGGTGCCGGGAATCTCCTGGCTCCGTTGCTGCTGTTGTCTTGCTCATCGTTGCTGTTTGAGAATTCGTCCCCGCCCAGCTCAGCTCGCTGTAGAAGGTTCCCTCAATGCTCGTGTCAAAGCTATGCCCGGGGCTATCCCACTGGATCGAGTTGCAAGCAGCAATTTCTGGAATTGTAGCATTTTGAGTGCATCTGCCAGAGAAGTAACGGGCATTTTCAAACCATGTCGATCGCCAGTTGCTCAATCAATCATCAATCAATGGATGATTGTTGATTTTCGGCCAGTTTCTACAAGTGAAAATTGCAATCATTTTGCGCCAGTTTTGTAAGAGTTGCAGGACGGACTCCCTTGCATCAATTTCGAGACTACCTGAAAACAGAATAAATCCGTTTCACTGGCTCCGTTTTCCAATTTCTAGTACAGTAATAAAAATAACGGTTTGCAAATTGTTTCAGTCTACGTATTTGTACTCACAGTAATAAAAATAACGGAACAGAGTACCGGTATTTTGAGACATACCGTATCCAGATAGCAGCTTCGGCTTTAATTATCCCTAGAAGGGCCTGAAAGTCCTTTGCGGTTGCATAGTATATTATGAATTTTTTGGTATTTGATCAGAAAAACAAACCAAATACTTTTCAGGACAAAGTAAATTAATGATCATGATGGTACATATTAATTAACAATGTATCACGATTCATATATTAAATCGCAATTGAAAAGAGATAAGGCTAAATATGGGTCGTATAGAGGGACCTCAAGGGCCTTTTAAGGGTTAATTAAAAAAAAGATTCCAAATTATTTTGCTAATTCTAGGACCAGACAACCAAATCTACAATTAAACTAAAGATGGTTAGTTGAAAATTCAACAACAATCCATTGAGACAACTACCAATCTATCATTTGTCTATCTACCAACAAAAAACAAATTTGATGGCAAAACAATAGAATTACTTCATTAATATTATGTAAGCACAAAAGAGGGAGAGATTGTTTTTATAATGAAATCTATTATTTGTCATGAATTCTCAAAGGTTATGGAATTATTTGAAGATGAGAGATTAACCACTCAATGTCAAAATGTACTAATGTAGATATTGTGTTCAAAGTAGAATTTTAGACCTCATTTGGGCAGAGTAGAATAAATTTTTATAAAACCTTTAATTCAGAAAAAAATTGGATATCAAGCTAACTTTTATATTCAAAAACTTGTTTGTGATCTTGAGTTTTCAATAAAAAGTTATGAACAAAATTCAAAGAAGATGTTTAAAATGTCCAAAAAAATGTCACTTCCAATTGTTCCAAACCCTCTATAAACTTTGTCCATAGCTTTAATTGGAGGCTCAAAATCTCAAACATATTTTTTAAGATGAAATTTAGCTTTATTTTTCACATTATTATAGCTCCAAGGTTTTTGAAAAATGTTATTCTACTATGTACCTAAATAATGTCTGAAATTCTTCTTTGAAAACAATTCTTGATTTAACTATGAGCGGTTCAACCTTCACTAATCCTAATTTGCATATCTTACATGGATTGTTGTACCTACTACTACTCCAAATTCTCCAATTGCATAAAGAGTCACTTATCTTCTCACTTTTATAAACACAAATGAAGTGACTTTTGAAGTTATATGAGATAGTTGATGAATATTTATGACAAATTTTGTTAAAATGGTGGTATTCTATGTGCCATTTCAAACCACCCGATTTGAGTTGTAAAGGTGATATCTAGTACAATTATAGATTTCAAAAATCTAAGAGTGGTATAAATTTTAGACCGTGCAATCTAAATTGTGAAAGTGGCATCTATGACAGATGTAGATTTTATACGTCTAGGAATTGTAAAGATTTTAGACATCTAGGACTGTTGTACATTTCAGGACGCTTGATCTGAACTGTAAAAATTGCCAAAGTTAAGAAATTTTGCCATTTTAATGAAATTGCCTATATTTTGGGCTCTTGAAATTTAATATCAGATTTTTTAAAATTATACTTTAAAGCTCAAAAGCTTAATTTTATAGTTTAATTAATATTCAGCACCAAAGTGCCCAAGCTGCCATCAGGGTACTGCAATTGAAAAGAACACGTAGAAGGTTATTCGCACATGAATAGAACAGAAGGTTTCCATTATCGACCCACTGCTTTTTTTGCTCAGACACGGTCCAGGAAATTTGAATTTGAAATGAAAAAAGTTATTGGACTGCATATGTTGGCTATTGACCTAAGTATTTATGTTCATTGATGCTCTACCTTAATTGTTAATTGCCCGCACAGAACATTATTTTGTGGAAACTGAGATTCTATATTAAAATCTGAATTTGATTTTGAGCTTCTAGATTGAGGAGCACCAGAAGCTGCATTAATATTGAGAATCGAAGGAAGCAAGGAGATCAATCGACTCCTGCAAAAGCTGGAGTTTGGAATTTACAATATACATTGCAATCACATCCATAATTACATGAAGAGGGAACTTGATTATTCTCCGGTTCGTCAGGATCGCAATCTAATTGAAATCCTAACGATCAAAGCCAGGTCTGATTACGCCTAAACACATTGGCTTCAGAGAATTCAAACTATACATACAGGCCAAAATTAGCTCATCTTTATTTTAGTGACTGTACCGTACACTCGAGCTTTGAGTCGGTGCTTTCAGTTGCATGTCATGAATGTCGTCTTTCACATGACCACGACGATTTTCCCTGTGGCGTGTCCTTCGATGCTTCGGGCCCATGCGTCTTTGGCTTTGGCCAGGGAGAACGTCGAGTCCACCACCACTTTCAACTTGTCTTCTGCCACCAAGTCGGTGACCGTCTGCAAGATGGTCGTGTTCTTGGCATCCAGGACGAACGGCAGGAAGCTCTGTTTCGAGAGCGTGATTTTATTGTACCAGTTCCGAAGCACGGTCTTCAAAGTGGGGGTCATGTCGATGACCTTGCCTCGCTTCGTCAGCTGGGATTTGAAGGCTTCCAGGGGTTGGTAGGGGGCCAAATGCACCACCACGTCGTATTTCTTCCCCGACGGGCTCTTGTAGTTGGCTCCGTCGTGGCTCTTGTAGTCCAACACTTCGTCTGCTCCTAAGCTTCGGACAAGCTCCATGTTGCGGGCTCCACAGGTGGCTGTCACGAAACAACCGGCTAGCTTTGCTATCTGCTCACAAGAGGGGTGGAAAGTAAGGTCACACTTCATCAACTCATCAAAACCTGCACACTGAGTCTACTTTGAATTTAACCCCTAAGGGCCCAAGGCCTTTTTTTCTGCCCAAAAACAATCAAAACTGCCATTTCTATAGCAAAGAGTAAAAAAATTTGAAAAATGTTTTTTGTTCACATCTAACCGTAGGATCTTACACTTAACTAGTATAAAAATGTGTGAAATTTCTTTTAGAATTTTTGACCGCACAGATTGCAAGATATCTGCATTTAAAGTGAAAAAAACAAGTTTTTCAACACATTCCAGCCTTCCAGGACTAGATTTTTTGACATCAAACATTTTTTAACTTAAAATTTTTGCACTACAGCTGTACAGCATTTTGAGCTTTAAATCTTTATAATAGAGAATTGAGTTGAGAGTCTAGGAAAAAGAAATTTCAAAAAAACTTAATTATCATTCTTAAGAAAATTGTTAAGTAGAAGTAAGTACAAGATAGAAGGAAAATCTAAAATATTCATATATTTTAGATGAAGTTAAAATGCACTAATTCCAATGGCGGGTTTATTCTAACATGTAAACTAAACCATGCAAAAAAGAAAAAATTGAAAAATTTGAAAAATGGCTTTCAAGAATGAATCCTAGAAGTTATTTTTTTCAAAAAGATGCTCTAATTGCCCGAAAAACAAGAATGTCCATAACTTTCTCATAACAAATTCAAATGAAATGAATCAAAGACTTACAGATAGAAAAACATATATTCTATGAAAAAAAAAATATTAAAAAAGAAAATTCAAATTTTTGCAAATTTTTTTTGCTGCCTAGACTGCCCCCCGTCCCCTGTTTTGAGCTTATTGGGTCATAACTGTTGTTCCCGGGCACCAATTGTGAAAAAATTATATTCCCACAAAGCTTATCAATTTTTCTGTCTTCAAAATTTTTTTTCAAAAGATCACAACAAAAATTCAGCCCGTAGGTACATGCCCCAAATCCCATTTGTCCCCCGAAGGGACAATGGTCTTTTAGGGGTTAATTATGTAAGTTAATTATTTAGACAGTGACACCTCTCTTTCAAGGGGGCATTCATCCAGAATTTGTTGGATCCATGAATAATCAAAAGGTCAAGTAAACTAAGAAACTACGAAATTCAAATTTCAGGGCACTGACTCGTACGTGTGCTTTGGATTGGAATTTTAGAATGTATGTGCGGTTGTTTGAACTTGGTTACCTGGGTCCAGAAGAGGCCGACCCCTCCGGAAGCGGCGGTGATGAGAATGTTAAGTTTCGGGCCTGATCCATCGAGCTTGAGCCCAACCAGTTGGATGGCACTTTGGAGTGCCGTCACGGCAGCAACTGGCAGAGATGCAGCCTCCACAGGTGTAACATTGTCTGGTCTCTTCACCGTGGACGTCACGGGAGCCAGAGCATACTCTGCAAATCCACCTCCTCTCTACACGGGCCAACCAGTGATTGTGTGCTTGTTACAATTTCATCCCAATCCACATACAGCCTAAAACTTGAACGTTTCAGATTTCTCTGAAAGATGTTAAAATTAATTTCTACCAAATGCTTACAATTCTTAAGAGTTTCTTGTATGCTCGTTCATGCAGCTTGCACTTCAGGGCAGCACTGAATGAATGCTGATGAAAACAGAGGAGGTGAAGTTGGACTATAGCAGAACTCAAATTAAGTCTACGGTACTATTATCTCCTTGGAGACTGCAATAATCGGATTCTTACCAGTAAATCTATCCAACTGAGGACCTTGTCACCAGGTGCAAAGCCCACCACCCCTGGTCCGATGCTGACCACCTCGCCGCTAATATCAGTGCCTGCACCTCCCCCATAAACCATTAACATCTTTGCAGACTCAGTGGCAAATTACCCAATATATATCCTCGCAGTTTTGTTCAGTCTTCCATGAGACTCAGTTGATCGAACTGCAGGTAACTCACATCTTCTGCGAGTCAACTAGCAGTTTATGATCCATCTAGTATGTATGCAGCTACTAGCTAGCTTGAAGGAAATCCGTCTAACCTGGAATGTGAGGGAATTTGCGAGGGAGGATGGGCTTGAGCAATCCATCCTGGATCCTGCAGTCGACGATGTTCACGCTGGTGGCTTCCACTTTCACCAGCATGTCGCCCTCCTTGGGAATTGGCAAGGGCACATCGACATACTGCACGTTGATCAGCGACCACAGCATGAGCACCAAAACCAACTACTGTCTACTAAACGATTCATTTTTCCGGATCCAGCGAAGTGTACGAGACCGGGATGCAGAAGTAAAGAAATTGCAAATCAAGACGCCTTTCTCTCCCAGTCACAAACAATGACAGCAATTACTAGAGAGCTAACTGGACTGTAATTTATTCGCTCTCTCCATTCCACCCTCCTCTCAAACAAATTAAGTCGATCACGAACTGGGCTTCACGGATCACGATGTTGAATGGAGCCCTCTGCACGGGATTTTTCTGCATTGGAGAGTAATCGGAGACACAAGTTTGAAGGTGGCGGGTTCCCGAAGACGCCGCCTAGCTCGGAGTTCACACAGGATCCAAATCTCGATCACGTATATCTACAAGTCTTTTTTACCACTGGGGAATAACCATGACCATCAACAACACATGCGTGCATCTGGAACAGAAGCTTGAACGAAATTACGTGATCCCTGAGTACAATCAGTGTACAATCGGTGTCACCGAGACTCGTGGGATTCAACTCATACCTCTAGAGCTGATGGACCGCCGTGGTATTTGGAGTATTGCGCGGCGCTCATCAACTTCGTCATGATTGATCAGTCTTCGACCAATTGCAGTTTGAAGTCTGCCCAAAATGGACTCAGTGAATTGATTGCAGAATGTGAGAACACAAACATTAACGTGGTTCTTATCATAAAGTTATGCACTGTAAACTCTGTAGACTTTGTCACCCCTAGATGAGTGCACGGAAAGAGTTGTCACTATTTCTTTGGGCTTGTCGAAGATATCAGCATTGACCCTCCATGATTGGGAACCGAGAAAGGTTCACACAGAATGGGCCGAGCATCAATAGAATGGGTCGAGCATGAACTGAATGGGTCGAGCATTAACGTGACATTAGGTATAATCATCACAACCACGATCACTGTTCTAACCGGATCGAAGAGCCCAGTTATGCATCGAGTTAGCCTAGGGAACAGAGACTGTTTATGGAAAATACGTCGTGCTGATGAACTGCTTTCGAAAGAGTGCAAGCCTTGAGAGTGCCGATGCAATTTCATGGATCATATCAGCCAAGACTATGAAATTGCCGGTAATAGGCTTCTATCATTGTGTATGTGACCCATTGGTGCCAAGTGTCTTCTCGTTTACCATTAAAATGGTAATGACATGCTTTAGATTGCCAGAACATGCAACGCGCCACAATTCTGGTGATGACATGCCATTAGGGAAAAAGTTTTAACTCTCTGGACCTCGGGCCAGGAAGCTGGAACACCTTTAGCTATTTCAAAGGCGTCACTGCATCTTTTGCGACTTTCGTCAAGCAGTGACACCTTTAGCTGTTCGAAAGAGGCTAAGCTTAGTAAGGCTAGGCTTAGGACAGAAATTCCTGTCTGCAATCTTTTATGACTTTCCTGAAGGACAATGCAAGTAGTTTATTCGGTAATATGAATTCTTAATTCTTTCATGTTTGTTTAGCTTTCACCGTACCAAGCATCAATTTGGTTGGAGCAGTTTCAATGGTGGCTGTAGCTCAACCTCTGATTCGCTGAGGACCTCTTTTAATAGTGATTGAAGGACATGAGCAGTAATTTATTCGGTAATACGAAATCTTTATTCTTTCATGTCTGTTTAGCTTTCATCGGGCCAAGCGCCAATTTGTTTGGAGCATTTTCTATGCGGACTGTACCCCAACCGCTGATTCGCTGTGGACCTCTTTCAATGGCGATTGGACGGTTTGTACCCGAAGAAGTTTCAGACCGATTCCACTGTACCCCAACTCCGGGTTGAGAACCTCTTTCAATGGTGATTGTACCCTAAATTAAAAAGTTTCAGAATTCCACTGTACCCCAACCTCTGACTCGCTGAGGGTGACCCATCTAAGGTAGCCAATCAGATTTTGTACCCACCAGAGATTAACGTTAGCATACCGGGTGGGTAATGCCACGGCAGCATAAAAATCGAGAAGGACAGTTTAAATCAAATACAGGGTCTCCTTCGAGATCGTGTTGGTGGATCAGACTTTCTCTAATGCTTTAGTTTGCCTCAACATGCCAGAAAATCGTTTCATCGTGCTTTGGTACCCAAAATTGAAATCCTACGCAGAACAGTCGAAATGAAATGCACCGCCCCGTGCACCGCATCTACTTTTCAAATATTTTAAAAAATGAAATAACAATTCTGTTAACTTTGAAGCTTCAACTAGCTAGAATCAGGTAGAGGTTGCCAGTTTCATGTAACACGACCCAATTCTATGAAGCCGGGGTGACGCGCGCGGTTCTTTTGTGAGTACGCAGGCAAGCCACGTAGATGATACAGGTACGATGCTTTTGTTCACTAGCCATGAAATTTGTGCACGCTTTATAGAATGTTCTATAGTGCACAGAGAGTGTCTCATAAACTATTCTATTAGAGATCAAAGGGCTCCATCACCTGCCGGCATGAAAACTATTCTATTATTTTTGTTTCGTAAACTAATATAGACAAGGGATTGACTGATTCGCACAAAAAGTTGTTAAGGTTGCTTCAATTCAACCCTCAGTACTACTTTCCAGTTGAATAAACAATTCTGTGCATTTCGAAGTCTTCCCAAAGTCTTCACCTTTAGCTGCCGTCCGTGGGTGGAAGCTTACAGCTTCACTTAAATATCCCCGCCCACCCATCCCTCGATCTCCCTCTCTCGTTGCCAGTTTGGCACCCCCATTCCATTAACTTTAACTGATCCATGGTGTCAATTAATGCGCATGCATGCCCCCGTATTTTACTCCTTTCCAGTCGGAATGTTTGCATGCAGGCACCATTTCGTCAAAGGCTCCAATTGCACAGTCAATGCTGACTGCTTTAGTAATAAGTATGTGATCTTTGTGCCAAGTCTCTCGATCAAGATGTTGAAGCTGAAACCTAATGGCGGGGGCCATGCATGAGGTCCACAGCTAGCGTCCTAGAGTGTGGATGCCTGTGTCACTTCGTATGTATCACGTGTTGCGAAAGTCGAACCACCAAGTTAGCTCCAACATATTAGAAAATACTAATTATGTAATTATTAAAGTATAATTTACTTATATAAAAATCTCGTCGGGACAAACGATGCAGCCCGATCGAGGACACAAATTTATTCTTAAAAACACGGTGAAGTACGGAGTGGAAGTACAGTGGCCGTGGTTCAGGTACAGCCAACATGTGGACCATCACGCACTGTTGCACCGACATCATTGAATTCGGAGGTATGGCAGACGACCCCACCCCAAAATAGTGGGTATAGGCTGTTGTATTTCCCTTTGCAGGGAGGGATGAATACCAATAAGGTATGGTGCAGTTCCCGACGCAGTTGTGGCGCATTACGATTGGCTACAAGCCTACAAGTGTCCTCGATATTTGAACCAGTTTTTGGTTGATTTTGTTTGCAGTCCATGGTTGAAAATAGGAACGTCTATATGAGTACTCTATATGAGTAGGTCAAACATAATCTTTAGCTAAAAAACTCAGGGTAATTATATTTTGAGCTGAGAAATTTTGAAATTTTTTGGAATCTTTCCAAACTCTATTTTTCGACATGGGAGAAATTCCGTAGTCGAGATGCACGCACTCCATATATGTGTAATTGCTTAAGTGGTTGGAAATGGGTCGTTTGCCATAACAACTTTTGTGCATAGTGTTTGACAAACACAAAATTTTCATGGGACACATTCATGGCCTTAGTTGTGTCTCAAACTGTAATTTCATCTTGAACAAGAAGGAATCATGGCTTTGGGCTTACAAATAAGGCCAATTGATCTGATGTATAGTAGGGCAAACTTAGAGGGACATGAAATATGTATAGGGCAATGTCTAAAGAGGGGATTGTAGTAAATAAAAGGTTGACTGCAATAATCAAAGGGTCAACAAGGAAGGCAGAGTCCGACAAGGAGGCTATTTGTTTATTACAATCTCCAATGACAAGCGGCAATTGCTTGATGTAAACCATGAGCGGGAATGAAAATTTTGGATGAAATTTTGGGTGGGAATCAACAATGTGGATGAAAAATGCACAATGCCCAATTTTGCTATTTGGCTCGCATAATCAAGCATTACAACTTCATTGCAACATAGAACTTACCCAACAAATTAGCAAGACGATTCCTAGCCGTGGTTTACGTGATTACGAAGATTAGTGAATTTTTAATATTTTTGCCATTGCAAATGATAGGAGATTTCAATGTACGTTAATACATCATTTGTTAATTGTTTATAATAATTAAGAAGAAACTAAGTTTATTTGGTAGATTTTCTAAAATTATTTCAAGCCACAAGTTATTATAATTCCAAAAATACTTACAAAATTAATAAATGCTTTAAATTTTTTTATAACAATTAATATTTAATCTATTGTGGCTGTGTCTTGCTATGTTAGAGTTTTACACTACATCTTAATTTTCAATTAAAGTTATTAATAGTTTTTGTTTTTGTTTTAAATATTTTAAAAAATTATTTTAAAAATTAATCAAAAAATTAATTAAATATATTAATATTCTTTTTAACAACAATTGTTATTTTTTAAATTTAATATTATTTTTCAGATAATATTAATATTTTAATATTATATTCTAAAAATATTTTTAATTATTTAAAAAATATCTTTAATTTTAATTTTTTTTATTTAAAAAAATATTTTTAGCATGAAGAACAAAATGACCTTCTCAAAGCTTCAAATCATGGATGCACATGGATGGCAAAGTGGTGCTTTTAGGCACATGATACATTTGGATGTCCCTACCTTAACCCCCTTGGGAGACTCATTTTGACAATTTTGGTCAACTTTAATCATTCTAATATTGACATTGCATTGAATCTAAATATAACTCTGTGAAGTACAACACTAATGATTCTTCTTAGTATCCTAGGGTTGTAATTCCAAATATAAAGAAGAGATTTATTGGACTTGTAAATTAAAGCTTGTCCCATTTGACGTGTCCAATTTGAAGTCTTCAGAGAACTAGTACCATAACATTCAAAAGATTAGTATATTTGAGCTCATCATAGGTGCACGTAAAATTCATATAACAATTTTCAATCCTTGTTTCCATCTTTATAAGGACAAATGAATAAATTACGCACATATACCCTAAACTGCATCATCTATTCTGTTAGTACATATATTATAAGCCATTGATATATTATAAACATCATGAATTGTTGTCCCTATTGGTAAACACCATTCCTAAAGCCTTGAAACTCACTCGGAAACTTATAATAGCTACTTGTTCATTTGTTACTTGGGTGACTATTTACTTAAAAAATATTGGTCCAAAGGTAAACAATTTCAACAAACAAAACTAATCTATTCTATATAATTTTATTTGAAATTGCCTTAAATAATAGAGAAAATTAATAAAAATAAATAATATATTAAATTTGGATATTGCACATTTTTGTCTAGTGAGCAAAATATTATATACAAATAGTTGTTGTATAAGAAAGACGCATATAGACTTAGATCAACCACATTCAAACATGTTTCAAAAATAGCAAGTACATGTGACCAAAAGATATTTTCAAATTCTATAAACATATTGTCAAACTTCACCTCTCAAAGAACAAAGAAGAAAAAAGCTTCAAATTACATTTACAAAAAGCACATTTACACTTTGTTCTAAGAAAATGAGATTAAATAAATATCCTTAGGACAATAAACAAAGTGCTAAACCAAGTCTAGTTTATATCATGAAGAATTTGATAAAATGCTCAATTAACCACCAAAGTGGTCAAAATCAAAGTAATGTAACTATAAAAAATTATAATCTTATTTAAAAATAATCCCTACAAATAATTATTCACTATTCTTGTCTAAAATACATAAAATCTACATATGAGAGTTTAGGATTGATTTCAAATATTCCTACAATCAACACTTTGAAAATTTATAGTTTATTTATAGAATGTTCAAAAATCCATATCTATAATTAGTTAGTTAATTTTTTTTGTTATGCTAAGATCTCCAAAACAGCATATCTTTCGATTGCATTCTTGGTACCATAGAAAAATCCTCTGCAAAGAGGGGTGCATGGGCTTTGTTTCATGGCGTTCCAATTCATGGTGTGAAAGTTATTGATTTTTTAAGTTTTTAGGAAATAAAAAATTATTTTTATTTTTGTTTTAACTGTGGCAACAACAAATGGCACACCATTTATATACTAAGACGTGCTAAACTATCTTTAATTTCCAAAAAGATCCAACCACGTTTAGGACAATGCAATAACAAGATACAATAGGAAATAATGTATGAGGAAACAATGTACTTGAACATTGTTATGTATACATGCCTTGTGGTAGGAACTACTTTGTTTTGTTTGCCTTGAAAGGAAACAAGCAGGAAACTATGCTACAAGAGGTACCTAGAACCAAAATAAAAACAGAAGTAATTTTCTAATTTTTTATTTCATAAAAAACTTTGAAATTCAATACCTTTTACATTGTAGGTCCCACGGCTACAAAACAAAGCACTTGCACCCTTTTTCACGGAAAGCTTTTTGATGGTACTAAGATCGCAACATGGAGACACACAATTCTCACCGTAACAAACAAAATAAACAGGTATAAATTGCAAATGCCATGTCAATTCCCTCAAAGATTTAAAGGTTCAAAATTCAAGAGAAAGAATGATACATAAGGTAATGTGCTCTAAAAGCACCCATCTTCTTCAAACCGCCCTTATGTTTAGGTGGAAAATGGAGATGGGGTGATTCTTAAATGGACCAGTTTAGCAATTGAATGCATGGAGGAAAAATTATTTTTCTATTGCAAGAGCCAATCATTGACTTTGATTTCCGCTCATCTCTTTACAAGTTGCAAGTAGATAGATTTTGGAAGACCTACGGTTTCAAATAGGTGCCTATGCTCCAAATCTTTGAAAATTTATGAGTAATTCAAAAATGCTTGGAAAAATACAAAACCACTTGTGTTAGGTTCCACATCTATTGATCTTTCTCTGAAAAATGACCTAAAAATACTTCTGCCCACGGAAGCCTGTGAAAAAGGCGAACCAACCCTTAAATGGTCACTTTAAGAGTATGTTGCCTAAAACCTTTGCAATCTCAGGTTGATGGCACTTCCAGATGTCCATTTTGGACGTACTTCACAATGTGGCAAATTCCGAGTCAACAGCTGTTGTTGCACTGTCTTGTTTTGAGGCAAAGCGATGCATCCTTCAAACCACAGATTACTTACGATGTTAGTAGCCCGAATTGGGACTACGATTTACAATTCCAAAAATATTTACATACTCCGTTGCATGGGCATTGAAGGGTTAGGGCATCCACACATAGACATGGTGAAAAGGGGCACCAAATGTAAGTTTGGCGTGTGGTTTTGGAGACCGGGGCCTCACTGCTCTTCCTGTGCTCCACAGAGGACAAGTCAAAAAGGGGCCCTGAGTGTACTATGCAATGTGAGGTAGTTTTGTTGCTTAAAAATCAAATTATAGAAATTTAACTTTCAATTCATTGAGAACAATGAATCCAACATCCACCTCACATATTTTCAATAGCATTTCTAAATTAAATTGATTTTCAATTGAAAAGAGAAGCTCTCTATGAACATATTGGGTGGTAGGAGGTAGAACAATTCATGTGGGATATGTAAATTAGAATTAGTAGGAGCTCAATTGCTCATAGTTATGTCAAAAATAGGAATAATTGTGTTTAAAGTAAGATTTCATACCTCATTTTGGTATAGTAGAATAACTTTTTTCAAAAAACTTTGAACTAAGAAAAGTTGTGAAATGAAGATGATTTGCATTTCCAAAACTCTTCTAGAGATTTTGAGCTGCCAACCAAAATGTTATGGACAAAGAATGGTGCCTCATATTTTTTTTGGTAACCAATATTTTAGGATTGATATGTGAAAAGAGGATTGAAAGACTTCAAATCACTTTCACAGTTTTAACACCCTCATGATCAAACATTATAATCTTTCAATCTATAAGTGATATTATTGTATTCTGTTTTTCTATGTAATATCTAACATGTCTAATTTGAATTTGTACAGTTATAATTTTTTTTAAATTGGTAAACTTATCAAAATGTTGACTTTTTGTTCAATTTAGAACAAATTCCAAGAAGCTCAAAAAAACTTGGGCATTTCGAGGTTAAAAGAGAGAGTAATCAATATTGCTACAAGGATAGGTGGCATTCCACACAAGACTTCGTAAACATGGAATTCAACTACTAATATACTTAGTTCTACTTCAATAACCATTTATTTTCTATTTTTTATAACGGAAAAGAAAATGATTTATATACAAATGGGATGGTACTAGGAGGTAAGACAAACAATATAGGATATGTAAATTAGAATTAGTAGGAGCTCAACTACTCATAGTTAAGTCCAATTGAAGTAGATTTGTATTTAGAATAGAATTTTAGACTTCATTTTGGCATAATAGAATCACTTTTTTTAGAAGACTTTGAACTAAAAAAAGTTGATAAACCAAGTTGAATTTCATCTCCCAAAATCCATTTGAGATTTCAAGCCTCCAATGAAAATTTATGGACAAATTTCAGAGAGGGGCTGGAAGAGACATTTTCTGTAACATTTTCAAACATCCTCTTGGACTTTGTCCATAACTTTTGATTGGAGACTCGAAATCTCAAATGGATTCCTAGAAATGAGATTTACCTTTATTTACAAACCTTTTTTAGTCCAATTTTATTTTTGAAAAAAGTTATTCTACTATGCCAAAATGAGGTCTAAAATTTTACTCCAAACATAATTTTTACATTTTGACCATGAGCGATCAAGTTCTAATCTTCAATCTATCCCATATCCTTTGAAGATTCATGATGGGTTCATTTCAATATGAAAATAACATCTCCACCTTACATTCCTACAAATGCCAATGATGCAATCTGTTTATTTTATTGTCCAAATTTGTTTCTCATGCAGATGGTTAAATTGCATTAGTATTTGATTCAAAGGTTTCTTTGGATTTTTGGCAAACTATCTTTTTATACAATTATTTTTAGGTGTGTATGTTTGGTCCTAGATTTAACAAAAAAATTTGAACAAACTATAAATTTATTGCCTCTACCCCGGTACAAAAGCTTACATTAATGATATGTGGATGAATTTTGTGGATGAGGATTTTTCTAAAGGCTGTTCATTAGAGAAATTCTAAGGCTTATGGAGAGCCGCTCTGCAGCCCTTCCAAGACCCCAAAGTTTAGTTTTTATTTGCTTAGAAATTATTTTTCCCCTACACCCGCTCACCTTCCATCAGGCTATCGGATGACTATCACCAGTTCGAAAGCCAAGTACAAATGTTTAATAATCAGTAATTATGGGTTCTAATTTATCTTAATCCTGATTTTTAAATAACTTAGAATTGTATGCACCTTGCACAATAAATAAGTTGTGGAAAAACAAGCAAATGTCCAAAATATTTCGACATCCATCTACCATCCATTTTTTTTAGTATGGCAATGTGAAATACTGACTTCATGGACATTAATAAGATTGAGGATGAGAAGAGAAGCACTTTATACAATTTGGGTAGTAGTAGTTGAGACAATCCATGTGGGATATGTATATTAGGCTTAATAGGAGCTCAATTGCTCATACTTAAGTTAAAATAAGAATTGTGTTCAAAGTTAAATTTCAAACCTCATTTAGGTATAGTAGAATGAATTTTTTCAAAAAAATTTGGACTAAAAAGAAATTGTGGAATTAAGCTAAATTTTATATTTAAAAATCGATTTGAGGTTTAAAACCTCCAAATAAAAGTTATGTTCATAAAAATGTCCCTTCCAAACCCTCTCTAAAATTTTGCCATAACTTTTAATTGGAGCCTCCAAATATCAAATGGATTTTTGGAGAGGAAATTTAATTTGATTCTCCACATTAACTTAGTTCAAAATTGTTTGAAATTTTTTATTCTACTATGCTTAAATGAGGTCTGAAATTTGACTTTGAGCACAATTCTTATTTTAACTTAACTATGAGCTGTTGAGCTCCTATTAAACCTAATTTACATATTCCACATGGATTGTGTTAATTACTACTACCCAACTTGTATAAAGTATTTTTCTTCTCAACTTCAAACATGTGACACTAGGTGACTTGTACAGCTAGTTTGAAAATTTTAGAGTGTTTAAAATTTTATGGCAACTTGCATTAAAAGCCACTTCAATTTGCTTAAATTCACTTAATTTGTTCATTTGCCAATTGATCACCATGTACTTTGATAAAGGTGAATATTAAATAGAACTTTGTTATATGTAAATTACAAAGACTTGGTGTCCTTCCCGAAAGTCAAAGCATATGACCATCTACTATAGCTAGATTTGTCAAGGAGCCTATTTTCAAATAATAGACTGGTTTGGTCGCTTTTTGATGGCCCTGTTGAGGCCTGGTTTTCTTTCTAACGTGTACTAAGTGTTACTAATGTAGGCACCCCCAAAATGGCACCTGACCTTAAAGCGCCATCTACAGGCTGTGTACATTTCAAAAATCAGTTATGTACCTATTTGGATGGAGCGCTTTTAGAAACAAACTTTGACCCTTAATAACTTTTGCATACGATGTCCAAATGCCACGTTCTTTGGTGCGTTGGAACCTCCTTTCACTTGCAATAGTAGTAACAAGGCTCAGTAGCAAAAAGTGGCGGTTTTGGGTGTACCCACCTTATGTGCTAGCCCAATCTTCATCACTTTACTCCTAATCATCTGAAGACTAGAAAAACCCATCGTATGCAAGGGTTGCAGGACTCAGCTAAGGTAGAACCATCCATTTCTGCCCAAGGATCCATACCTAACAGTAGGGTGCAACTATTTTCAACCAAGGTTGGAATAGATTTACAATCCAAGCATGAAATGTTTTTTTTTCTCGTTTTCAAGGTTGGAACTAATAAGGACATGACACATGTCTCAAATTGTCATAAAGTGTATACGAAGCATTGATTGGAAAAGTAGTCTCTTAAGTGATCGGAATTAAAAGACTCTAGACATTGGCTATGGGTTCAAAACACTTTTTGGCTCCCAAAGTTAATAGTAATTTTAATTTTGGAAATAAAATTATGAAAAATTCACAATCCTAATGTTTTTTATTTTTCTACATGATAAAAATTTCCATTGCCTCACACTACTCCTCATCTGTCTCATAATTGCTTAAGTAATCAAATATGGGTGGTTCTACCTTACAATAGATTTCTAATTGAATACAAACATTCTTGAGCGTAGGAGTATTGTTGTCTCTTCTAAATGATGTAAAAAAGATTTCTACAACTCCACTTTTGAAAATTCAGAAATAATACATCTTCAGTACATAAATGAAATTTTTTTAATTCCATTTAAAGAAAATACACTTTCACTCTTGAGATAGAAAATAGCATTTCAAATTCTCAATCTTTCTCCATGCCTTTAACCCCTAAAGGACCATCATGCATTTTTTGGCAATATATAAATTTTGGGCAAGTGCTTGTGATTGGAGATTTGCATATTTTGGGTTGAAAGTTTAATAGAAGGTGGGGATGAGGAATATCTTTCATATGCACTAAATTTCATGGCATTTGGAAATATGAGTCAAAAGTTATGGCCTAGTATGTTACTTTTTTCCTTAGTTGGGTAGTCTGGACAGAGCAGAAAAGATCACTTTTTTCAAAAACAAAAATTTGAAATTGGTTTTCTAGAGTTATATCTACGTGGAAAGCGTGGAATTATTCAGTTTTGACCAATGAGTCAAAAATTATGAGAAGTTTTAGTTTGCAGACAGTCATGGATTCTCTATTCTAAAATAAACTTTGAAGTCCTTTAACTTACAAGCTATATTCAATACTTTTACGAGCTGTATTCAATACTAATATTGTAATAGGCCTGCAAAAGATATGTGCAATCTGTAGGGCCCAAAGCGGTAGCTGACAGCATCTTCGCTAGCATTTTCCACATGTTCTTATCTTGCAAACTGCTCCAAAATATTATTCGTACCCTACGGAAGAGCCAATCCAGGAAGTTCTTGAAACCGGGTCTCCGAGTAAAGTCAGATTTGTTATCCTTATAAGTACAATGAATAAAAAGTCCGTTCAAGTCTAGAACCACGACGTATTGCCTTATAGATACCTTACTCGATACAGTCTTTTTCATCAATGAATCCGAGACAAGATCTGAAGACAACAAATAGAGGAACCAGTTAGAGGCAGAATACAACCGTTACAAACAACAAAAGACCCAATAGAAAATAAATTAGTAGAAAAGGTCACGAGAAGCACCTTTCGGGACACCCAAATGAGAACCCTTCTCCACCTCCACCACACTAGTCTCCTTCTCCACCTCCAGCACACTAGCCTCCTTCTCCACCTCCACCACACTAGTCTTCTTCTCCACCTCCAACACACTAGTCTCCTTCTCCACCTCCAGCACACTAGCCTCCTTCTCCACCTCCACCACACTAGTCTCCTTCTCCACCTCCAGCATACTAGCCTCCTTCTCCACCTCCAACACACTAGTCTCCTTCTCCACCTTCAGCACACTAGCCTCCTTCTCCACCTCCACCATGCCTACTCCACCAGCCTCGTCTTTCCTAGGATTACTTTCCACCATCACATCATCCCTTTTCTCCTCTAACTCGTCACCCAGAATTCCCTCCTCTACCTCAACGCCAGTCACCTTGTCACCTCTAGCCTTCTGTTTGATGATCACGTCGGGGGTCACAACTTTCAACACTCCTACGAAAGAATCATGTACCACAGCAATGGGAACATCTTGGAAGACAAGGAAGAACACACAAACATGCATTCCTAAGTAAAATGAAACAAAATGGAAGTTATTAATCACTTGATATTATAAATGTAGCCAAAGTTGTCCAATTTATTCATACAATAAAAATGATACAAAGTTGTAATGCTAGCCCCTAGACCTAACCTTCTCTGCGGCATTTGCATCGTTATGACGGCCCAAATTAGGACTCAATGGGCTCAAGTCTCCTAGAGTGTCATTCCGAATAGGGCCAGACATCTCCGGAGCACCAATTTCAGTTGGGTTCATTTGGAGTGTTCTAGATGAGCTAGACCCAACTCCATCCTTCCTTGCTTCATCAGCATGGCCTTCCAGTCCTTTAGATTCAGCAACAGTAGAACCCAAAGTATGAGCACCCTGACTAGTACTTGGGAAAGACAATAATGCGGATGCAACATCCCTTTCTCGTTGAATCACCTCAGCTGCAGCATCCACCGTATCACAAATAATCGGATTCCCTGAGGCCGCATTACTCCCCTTTGCTCGTTTTTCCAACTCCATAAACCTTCCATTCAGGTTTTGCTTTGGTTGACCCGCCTTCTTACAATTTAAAATTGGTAGGATATCTTCTACCAACTCCAAAAATTTCCTCTTCTTCTGCTTGCTTGTTCCCTCTGTCATGACTGCGGAAATTGGATTTTCGGCAGTTTTCTTAGAGGTTGGGTCCTTCAACTTCTTAGGCGGCAATGATGGTGGAGGAGAGGGCACTTGCAGTAACAATGTCTTGAATGTGAGACTAGGTCCATAAACATTCTCTAAATGAACAACTGGAGCAATCCAGATGCATGAAGGTCATGCAACACTCACCTCAGGTGACTTGTGCTTTTGAGGCTCATCATCGCTCTTTTTAGAGTACAGTTCCCCGGTATTCTCTGGAGTATCCGAGTCACTATCTGAGAAATCCTCAATATCGGGCGGTTGTACTTGTCGGACGTTGACTGCATATTGCTCTTGGATCTATCTGGCAATAATTATCCCAGCTTTTTCCGCCTCCGCAGAATTAAATACTTCCAACACCTTCCTTATTGAGTTCTCCATTGGTACAGTACAGCGATCGCCAATTAATTGACAAGATAACTAAGAATACAACATGAAACAACAATAACAACCATTTTCCATCGTTTGGTCTTACCATTCCCAGGTGAGTGATCTCAGGTCCCCCGTTCACGATAACAAGCACCATGTCATCTTGTATTAATCCTTCGAATAATATAAGTGCGGAGTTTGCACTCAGATAGGGCCTACTACGACGCCTCCATGAACTGTTTACGTCAGCCAGGATTGCCTCAAAATTGTATATAGAACTGTATACTTGATGAAAGGGGAAGTAGTAGTTAAAGCGGCTCTGCGTGCTTTTCGATTCATTGTATTCAAAGTAGAAAATCACAAACATCACAAATTCGCTTCCAGTGGCAGTTTCTGGAAAGCCGTGATTGCATCCAGCAATGTAGTGAATCACGTGCCAGTTCCAAATTTTGTGCGCGATCTCCAACTTCCGTTTGTACAAGTGAGCCACTATTTCATGGAATCCTTGAGCATCAGTCATGAGAATCGCTGGAGACCGAACAGAAGTGCCCTTCTTCTCTATGCTTTCGAGAGCATAAAAAACTCGTCGCAGATTCCGGTCCTCCAAAATCTTTGCCCGCGGTCCCGTAGCCGTGGCTTCAAACAAATACCATATGTATAAGTGTCTCATCCCTTTGCCACGCCATGCTACAATGTCCTGTTGCATTAGAATGCCCCTGATGTTCCACATATTCTTGTCCATGATTTTTGATAGGTACTTCTTTGCAAATCCTTTCTCCATTGCCTCTGCCACCACGACTTGGGCTTTCGCTGTGATGAATGCATCCCACATGTCATGCACAAATTTTGGATAGTCTGCGGGGTCGGATGTCTTGTTTAAGCCCTTTGCCCGACCTTCAAGCCAAATCTTCCCTGCTTCCATTGGAATAGCTCTGTCCATCCAAAGCTGTAATTTGGGACGTCCAAACTTCATCTCAGTAGTAAATTCTTCAAACTCAGAATCGGGATATGGAACGTATTCCGACTTCTTGCTGGGAAGATGGAATTGCCGGTAATGAAGCATCATCTCATTTTTCATGGCTCAGATGTATTGTTCTCTAGTGCCATCTTCCGATAGGGTCTCTAGTGTCGGGCCACTGCCTTTCGCTTGGCCTTCGAGCTTTTCATGGTTATCTCCTTATTCTGCACCCAATCCGCTAGGAAGTTGATACCCTCCACCCGCAACCCGTATAGAGTCTTAAAATCAAATAGTACTAGGCGCTTCCGCAATCCCTTTGCTGAATCGGGTAATTTGTCCCGGAAGAATGTATTGCACATACTCCCTTTCAATCCTTACCCACTTCTCTATGTCAGCGTCATCCTCCAGAAACAACAACAAGATTTTCATATCACTTGTGTCGGTCCCTTTGATGGAGGTGAAAATAGTTGAGATCAATGTAACGAACTCCTGAATGCATAATGATACAGAATTAGTTTTACATTTATGTTATTGGTCGACATTAGAGAAAATCAAAACAAGCAGCTGGAGTGAACCAGGTGACCTGTTTGAGTACTATAATACCGAAGGCTATAATGCCATGAGCAAAAGCAATGGAGACCATCTGGATCACTCCAGTTGAAAGCAACGATGGATTGACATTTGAAATCATCACGGGCTCATAGACTCGACCATTAGGAGTGATCCAGATGGTTATAACGTGATATCCATTTCTAACAATATTTTCTGAAAGAAAAAAAATATAAAAAAGAAAGAATGTACATTATATGCAGGAGTGTGTGGTCGACCGCTATACGCTGGTTGTGGACTTCCCATCTCCCTCCATTTGATTCTGGCGGTAAGTAGTTGCGTGAGAAATGATTGCTCCTTCTATTCACCAGCGACGTTCTGGTTTAGAGCTCAGGAGAGGTGCATCACGTCCGAGAATTTGCTTTGCGGCGCAAAAATTGGAATGATTTTAAAGCAAGAAGCTTCATAAACATCCGATTCGGGAAGTTCTCCGTTTTCGACAAGTTTCTTGTAGGCTTCCACTGTGTGTTGGTCCCCAATAATATAATAGTGGTTTTGGCTTGTGATGGATTCCAGCTTTGGACAGGTATCAAAGTACGTTGCCCTCCCATCTGCGCCATATGACCCGATTTTTATAGGAAGCATTGTAATGACTCTCCAGTTAGCGTTAAAGTCAGTGTCCAAGCATGCCCTGTTCATCATACCAGGTAATTGAGTATCTTCAATTCCTCTGTACACTAGCTTTCCTTTAGAGGCCCTATGAAGATAGTTGAAGTGCACTCGCAGGACATCACCAACGGCGTTGACAAACGGTGTTTTCTTCCATTTGTACATGCAGTCGAAGTGAGCTTTGTACAATGCCTTCATCACTTTCAACTGCTTGGAGTCGAGCTTCTTTATCTCAGCCTCCTTCATTGCAACGCAAACGGAAATGGTCAGCTTATTGGCAGCATCTTCTGTAGCCGTCTTATCTCCTGGTGCTCCAATCAAGGACCTCCGTCTCTTTCCCTTTTTCTTTGGCAACGGTATTGCAGCTACGACTGGTACTATTGCTTGGGATGCCTTACTTTGGTTGCTATCTTGGCGAGCCTCCTCAATTAGACTCCCAAAATACATGCATACACAAGTTGAGAGAGTTTTTAGAGAGAGAGAACTTGGAACCCTAATTTTGCCTATATCCAACATCCTAACAACTAATTTCCCTAATCACATTCATCCCACACTAGTTTACTGTTAAAGTTGTTAATTTACTGTAAAATGCATTAAATTAGTGAAAACTGCACTACTTTGGTGTAGACTGCGTGTGAGCTCCCAATTTGTCACTTGGGACTCGTAGAATTATTTTTTTGGAAATTTGCAATTTAAAGTTAAGAAAAATATACAAAAAACCATAAAAAGAGTGTAGAACCAAAATAGGGTTGTGACATACCCATTATAGTATTTGGTCTAGATTTGTGTTTAGACTTAGAATCCCACCAAATTTGACCTAAAAATAGATCAAAAGATACGAACCGGTTAGATTTGGAGGATTTGAGTCACATGGCCCCAACAGGGCTAAATCCTACCATGAGTGTGGCAATTCATGGCTAAGTTGGTCTGAAAGATCCACAACGAGGCCACTAGGTTGGGTCCTAGAGTTAGGTTTTAAAATTCCCCAAAACCTCGATTGTTAGCATGTAGGAGCCACTGACGCAAGACCGGGCTCGTAGAGGAATCTACAGCCTGAGGATGGTGTCCTAGGATAAATCCCATGCCAGGAGTCCAACGACAAAATCAATTTGCCAAGATTCCTCTATCTGCAAAAGATTCTCGCACCGTCGCTAATTCAAGGAGATGGCCGGTTTCATCTCCACTAACCAATCGTGCCAGGTACGGAAATGCACCTATACGTCTTTCACGTGACTCCCTGAGAGTTCACGTGAAAAATCCCGTCATCTTCCGACTTGCAGAAGAACCTTTTGCGGGTGGTCAACCTTGGTAACTTCCAACGGGAATTTCATGGAAATTAACCAGGTTACAAGAAAATCTCAATAAAAATTAGACTAGCTTGTTTTATGTTAATAATGCGCTCCATGAAGTTTCACAACATTCCGATAGCGGCAAGTACCCAAACCGGCGAGATTCCTCGAGAATTAATCACATGGCGGGGTCCCCGCCACGTTGACCGGCATCCCGAGACCATACGATGGCGAAACGAAGTCAACCAAGAGTCCTTCCCGACTCTCTCACACCTACCGGAGACCCTAGGCTATTCACATTTCTCAAAATAGGAGACCTCCAAGATCTAGGATTTTACCACGATTTGGTTTTTAAACTAAATTAGCCTATGATGGGTTTTTGGCCTTGGTATGGGGGTAAGGGGATCTTCGACTAAACACGTCGATCTGGAGTGCAATCCGTTTGACGATTGGAGTTAATCTCCAAAAGTTAGGAGGTTGGTCCAACGTAGATAAGTAAAAGTAGTTTTTTAGGATTAGGATGAAAATCTTTGAAGATGAGGATGAAAATCCAAGTTGATAAGGTTACCTTAGAACTCTTGAGGGAGGGGTGGGGCCTTGGAAACCTATTTAAGGTCCCCATTTTACTCTCTAGAACACCCCCAATTCTTGTTTTGGGTCCGTGGGTCCAACTTATGTTGGAAGATTTTGGCGTTTTAGCCAAGAAACCTCTACGGTGTTTTTTGAGCTCTTTTTGGGCTTCATTGTTGTTCAATCTTTGAAGCCTTTGTGGAGTCCTTCTACCTTATTGCTTGTGTTATTTGGCTCTTTTTCTTCTTGTGCGTTTGGACTAACGGGTTCATTTTGTCAAGTAGTCTTGGTTTGATTGTATTAATCCTAAAGGTATCCCCTACCGTACCTTGGCGATGTCGCTTTGGGGGGCCTTTAGTGTGGATCTTTGAGTGCTTAAACTAACCGTTATCGTACTAACCCATGCATGCTGAGTGGCACTAATCTGTGGAAGCATTCTTGTGTTACCATGACCCCATTTGGGAACTAACCTTTGTTGAAAGTCGTGTTCACTGTGTGTGGGACCCCTATAGACGGCGAAGCTTTGAACCCGTGACAAAGTTAGAATCTTAAAGTTTGTGTTAAAAGTTTAGGCGGCGGAGCTTTGAACCCCGGGGTACCATCAAGTCCTAAAGTTGGTGTGAAACCCAACCTAGTGGCAAAGCTTTGGCCCTCCCTGGTAATTTGTTCCAAAGTCTAATTTCCAAGACCTTTGTGGAAACCTCCAGAGTTTAGCTTCCAAGATATGTAGGACGTTAAGGGACTCCATTTGTCAAAGTCATAGCCGTAGCCTTGTTCCATAGCTTAGAAGCCGGTTCCCTTTAGTTTTAGCGCCCAGTTTTTGCACGGTCTAGCAACCCCTAGTTCCCCAAGACCAATTCCAAGTTCAATTCAACCCCAAGGTCCGATTAGTCCCCAAAGTTTAAACCAAACACCGGGCCAACCAGCCAACGGCAGCCAGCCATCGGAGCAGCCGGCCATCGGGCCAACCAGCCATCAAGGCCAACAGCCATCGGGCCAACAACCATTGGAGCCTCCAGCCACAGCAGGGTCCAGGCAGGTCGGGGTTAAGGCAGTTGGGGATGCTTAGTTCATTTTTATCCTAAAAAGGGGGGGATAGGACTCTAAAAATTAGGGGATTAGGGTGGAAAAGTAGGAGTAGAGTCTAAAAACACAAAAGGGAAGGAGAGAGAAGAGATTGGAACACTGCCATACCTACATACAAAGGACATCTCACCTTCACAAACGAAACAACCCACTCTATACAATGGAGGAAGATTAGAGGAGAATAGGGTCAAATAGGAGAAAGAGTGAGAGAGATGATCAATAGTACCCTAGGTTAGGCTAAATAGACTTGAGAAAGAAGATCTTGGGAATTCCTAGTGGCCATTAGAATGTGGATTATGATGACACAAGGATAAATGGCGTAAGAGGGTAGGAGAGACATTAAACCTCCTCGTAGTTAGAGTCTATAGTTGTAAGACGTCTATAAAAGTTGGGTGGAATAGTATTAGAGTAGAAGACAAGAGGGAGAAAGAAAAGAAAGGAGGGAAGGAAAGAAAGAGTTTAGATCATACGGGTGCACAAACTTCCAAAAATAAGCGGTGAGCTTGAAGAAATTCAACCGAAATCAAGGACCACCATGGAGTACGAGAATGTGCATATGGACATGGACGAACTTCTCTCCGATATCGACAGTGAATGGGTGAGTTTTTGAATTAATCTTTGGTGTGTTGTTCCCAATTAGCTTTTGATTTCTTTCTTTAAAATTAGCCCTTTTCACATGAATAGTAAACCATGATAAATAAGGTAAAAATTAGAATCAAAAGCTAAAATTGTAGAGTTAACTTTAGGAGTAAAGATTTAGAGTTAAGTTTTAGGAATAAAAATCTAGAGTTAAAATTAGGAGTAAAGATTTAGAGTTAGTTTTAGGAATAAAAATCTAGAGTTAAATTTAGGAGTAAAAGATTTAGAATTAGTTTTAGGAATAAAAATCTAGAGTTAAATTTAGGAGTAAAGAATTAGAGTTAAATTAGGAGTAAAAATCTAGAATTAATTTAGGAGTCAACCCCGAGGATAAAAGTCAAAACATAGAGTCAAAATTGGAGTTAAAAATTAGAGTTAGCGCTTGAGAGTAAAAATCTAGAATTAATTTAGGAGACAACTCTGAGGGTAAAAGTCAAAACATAGAGTCAAAATTGGAGTTAAAAATTAGAGGTAGCGCTCGAGAGTAAAAATCCAGAGTTACATTTAGAGGTTAAAAATTAGAGTAAAAGCTAATCTTAGGATTAGCTTGTAGAATTGGAACTTCTGAGAGAAGTAGTCTTAGAGGTTCGTAGAAGGAACGTGAGGGTTCCCCTTTCACGTAGTTAGGGACGTTAGAAATGACACCAACTACCCAGCCAACCCTAGACATAGGATAGATAGTTAGAGAGTTAGGATTTACTATCACCCCTGGTCATTGCAGCTAGCATGTTAGTTACCTATGCATTTCTAGTAGTTTTGCTGCCATCCACGACACTTAGGAGACGTTAGCAAAAAAGATCCATTGCTTGGAAGGCACAGTGGACCGCGCTCACAACACCCCCATATATTAAAAAGGTGGATTTAAAGGCATAGAACTTGGTCGGTGTTCGCCTGATTATCAAGGATGGGTAATCTTGCACCCACACTGCGCCAATTTAGTGCAATCCCCCCTAAATTACTGTATTTTTTCCAATTTTACTGTTTTAATCCAATTTTAGTGTTTCTAACATTATTCTAGCATTCTAGTAGTAGTTTTAAGTTCACTAACTTATTTTGTGTCTTTTCATATTTATTATATTTTGTGGTTTTCATTTTACTTTTAGCTTCATTTCCTACTTGTAGTATTTTGGTTTTCATTTTCATTTTATACTTCTGTACTTTCTATTTTTTATTTTTTTTATATTTTTTATCCTTGATAATTTTTTTTGTTTTTTCTAATATCATTTTCCATTTGTAAGATTTTGTTTTCATTTTCTAAACATTTTTCCCATTTGCCTAATTTGGTTACTTTATCAAGTCTTGCTTAAAGTCTTTTTAGTTTTAAGTTCTTATTTTTTTCCTTAGATTTTTCCCATTACTTTCTCTTAATTGCATTTCTAGATTTTCACCCTAAATTCCTAAAGTTCCTATTCCTATCTCACGGAAAACTCCCTAAATTGTGATTATGGCTTA
Source organism: Antitrichia curtipendula (assembly GCA_951230915.1). Taxonomy (NCBI): domain Eukaryota; kingdom Viridiplantae; phylum Streptophyta; class Bryopsida; order Hypnales; family Leucodontaceae; genus Antitrichia; species Antitrichia curtipendula. The sequence continues at coordinate 3,093,969 of OX579641.1, forward strand.
ATCCGGAGTACTAACACTTCCGGACTTGGAATTTAATACATAACGTTTATATTTTCTACAATCTAAAAAGCGAACCAATATAGTGGTTCACACTTTACTTAACCTATAAACGCCGCGGAGGACGTTTTTTGGTTGATGAATGACAATTAATCTCTCTATGCAGGACAAAAGTGCAACTATTCATCTTCCAAGTTTTGTATGAAAAGGGAAGGTCTTCTATAGTAGCTTGACTTCCAGTGAACGCTTTTGCAGGTTTTTAAGCTAACAATTCACACAGTACCAAAATAGATGATTTCTACGATGACTGGCCTATTGTTTAAGGGTTAATTTTGCCCTTGGTATACCAATATTGGGTAGATTTGGTTGACAAGGGTGGCATGTAAACATTTTTAGTCCTGTTCCAAACCACCCGAGTGTAGTTTTATTTTTTTTCATTTTGGAGAAGGAGCCAACTGTTTCTTCAATATTCATGTAATACTTGGATGATACTTGGTGATATCTATATAAAAACTAGGTGATATCTAGGTAAAATTTGGCTAATGGTCTTCAAATCTAGCATTGATCTTGCAATCTAGACTCCCAAAATTGAAAATTTTATTAAAAGAAAAAGCCAATATCTTTGGGCCATAGCCAAGTGGCAAAAAGTTGTGCATAAAAAACACACTATCCATGTGTGTGTGTGTGTGTGTGTGTTTGTGTAACAAGACCATTTATATTGGATTCTTTGAAGTAGAAAATGCGTTAACTATCTACTAAAGAGATGCCTCTAGCCTTATCTTGCCCTCCTTGACCCTAGAAAATGAGAGTTGTTAGATCAACGTTGATCTAGGCCATCAATCTGGGATACACATACGAGTACATATATAGAAGATGGATATGGCAATATCCCATATATAATCTGAAATTACAAACATGGGATGTGTATATTTAGGGTTTGGTTTTGGGTTGGAAGGCTTGGTTGGGAGGTTGGTTGGGGAGCTAGTTTGAGGGATGAGATTGGGATTGGGAATTTATAAAAAATAATAATTGGATTTAATTGGGTTAAAATCACCTAGGACCTCTACCTCACTGTGCATTCTAAAGATAGGTCCACTATGTCCACAGGCCTCACTACGTACAAGGAATTTGCATTCTATTATAGCAAGAAGATCAACAAATTGGATCTTTTTGGCTATGATTCTTTCATCTTCACACCCATGACTGTGTAAGAGTAACAATTAATTGGTAGAGGAGATATGTCTAATATATGTCATAAAAAATTTAGAATTGTTGATGAAAATTTCAAATTTCCATTAATTTCTGAAGAAAAAATTATCATCAAATTATCCTCAATAAATATGAAATTTTCAAAATGAAAGTACAATACAGTGCAGAACATTGTAATGCACTAGAAGATTTCCGTATCCCTCCATATTTAAATTAGTGTTAATAGATCTTCAACTTAAAACTTCTATGAAATACTTATTTTAAGGATTTTTTCAAAAAATATGAGTGATGTGGAAATTGCACTTTACTTTACAAGGTTCAGTTAGTTAATTTTGATCAAAAGAAAAAGAAATCATTTTGAATGTCAAAATCAAGTTTTAACCGTTTAAGTCTAAAGACCTTTCTTTCATCCCAAAACACTCAAAATTGCCACTTTCTATTGCAAAGAGTAAAAAAGTTTTTTTTTACATATTCCATATTTTATTGTACAATCTTGTTGCTATTACAAAAATGTGAAGAATTTCAAAAACTTTGACCACATAGATTGCAGGATATTTGCATTTAAAGTGAAGAAAACAAGTTCTTTTTGCACCTTGTTTGACTAGTTTTTTTGGCTTTGAATCTTTTAAATTTAACTTTTTTTGCACTACTAATTTTGAATTTCTGATTTTTTGTGTTGAAGAACTAAGTTGAGAATTGAGGCCAAAAAGTTCAAAAAATCACACACCTACTTTTCATTCTTAAAAAAATGTTAAGTAGAAATACATATGAAATTGAATGAAAAACTAAATTGTTAATAGCTCTAAGATGAAACTGAAACACAATAATATCAACATTGAGATTGTTCTAGCAAACAAACTTAATCCAAAAAACAATTTATTTTGAGAAATTGTGAAAATTGCATTAAAAAATAAACTCTATAAGTTATTTCTTCAAAAAGATGCTTAGATTCCTTAAAAAACAAGATTGTCTGTAACTTTTCCATCACTAGTTCAAATAGAATGAATCAAAGCTTAACATGTAGATAAATATATAATCTTTGAGGGTTTTTTTATTTAACATATTTTGAGGGTTTTTTTTGTGTTGCCCACCAAATTGCTTTTTGGACTTAAGTACTCCCTCTGTCCCAAAATGATCTTCCGGTTGACCTTCTTTTCTTGTCCCACAATGATTTTCCTAATGTGACTAGGAGAAAAAAACTGGGAAATGAATTCCTCCTTGTAATACACAATGGATGGCCATTGCCTGTGAGTGTGGCCATCATCACAAGGGCCCATATAATGAACTAATAATTTAATAAGGAGAAGGTCCACAGCAACTTCACTATGACCCAAAAGTTGTGGGTATCAATTCTGGAAGTTATTTTCAGAAATTAGACGTACCTACATGGTGGTTTCCGTTCCATTGTCATCATGTTGTTTGTTTTGCTTGCCCTTGTGGCTACACTAAGGTAGTCTACTCTAAAAGCGAGCGGGCTCTAAAACCGAACATGGCACAGAGGTACATTTTGCTTTCTTCAATGTATCAACGGTGTACATTTCAGGAGGTGGTCGGTTTTAGTGACCATTGCGTTTTAACTTCAAAAATTTGTAACTAATTCCACGAAGGTCCAAAAAATATGAAACAACTTGGGTTAGATGCCAGTTTCATTTTTCTTCCTCTAAAAATTAACTGAAAATTATTTCAAGGAGTTTAGGTTCCCCGAAAAGGCAAACAGCTCTTAAATGGTCGCTTTAAGAGCAGATTACCTTACTCATTTGCAATGATGTTCCTTTTCATTTGCCTGAAAAAATAAAATGAACAAACTGAAACCGTGTGGTTCATTGCTTGCTCTACCAAATTTGAGAACAAAGGTCCTGTTGTTTTTGCTCTTGAGGCCATGTGCTGAGTTTTTTTGTTTTAAGAAAAAAATAAACCGGACAATTCCCTATGTGCTAAGTTTTTATAATCTTTTCATGTGCAAAAAACAACCACATTCATTGGGTGGAAAAAAAATTCCACTAATCTAGATGGCTCCATTTGTAAGGCCAAAAAATGTGGAGTACTTGAAGCTACCAAACCTTGCGAAGTCATAAATCAAACATTTTCAATACATAATGCGTAGTACCTTTGTTCTTTGGTTCACCCTTAAAGGATGTGGCCTCCCATGATCAAGGTAGTCACACAATATGTATACTCTTTGTTTTAGTGAACAATGAAGTTCACCTTAACCCCTAAAGTCCCAAGGCCTTTTTTCCATCAAAACCCACTCAAAATTGCCATTTCTATTGCAAAGAGCAAAGAAAAATCAAAATTATTTCTTTTACATATCTAATCATAGGATCTAGTATTACACTAGTATAAGAATGCGTGGAAAAAATTGCAAAAACTTTGACCCCATAGATTGCAAGATATTTGCATTTAAAGTGAATAAAATAACTTTTTTTACACATTGATTGACTAGATTTTTTGGCTTTGCATCTTTTTAATCTAAAATTTTTGCACAATTGATTTTGATTTTATAATTTTTTATGTTGAAAATTTGAGTTGAAAATCTAAAAATAAAAAACTCAACAAAAAAAAACTTAAGTTTCACTCATAAAAAATTGTTAAGTAGAAGTAGCCCGGGGAGATCACTTAGAGGGTCCATTAGGAACTACGTGTGTTAAGATTTTAGACCCCCTATCTTATGTTCTAAAATTTAAATAAAAGTAAAAATAAAAAATATGAATAGATTTGACTACTTTAAAAGTTTATATTTTGAATTATTGATAATTTTATTTGTTAATTATAATTAGTTACTAATTTTTGAAATAAAAAGATACACTGCAAAGCTGAAAATAACTTTCATACCCCTATTTTATATAAGAAAAAATTGTATAAAAAATACACAAAAAAATTTCAAAAATAAAACTCTATTGAAAGTCCCTATTCCTTGAATATTGATGCAATGGTCATCTAAATGCATTCTCTATAAATATTTGAGTTGAAAAACATGCCATTTTAGTTCATTTTTCAACGTTCTCTAGAAATCATTTAGTATGATATTTGAATTGGGAGTTTGGGGCAATAGAAACCTATAGCCTTTATTAAACAATACTCAAAATTATAGGTCGAAATCAAAGTTCATTAAAAAGTAAATAGGGAGGCAAAAAATCACTTGAACACACATGGTTAGTTATAGATACACTAAGTGATCTCCCCAGGAGAAGTAGGTTCAAGATTGAAGGAAAAACTAAACCGTTAATATTTCTAAGATGGAATTAAAACACAATAATCCCAATGGTGAGATTATTCTAACAAGTAAACTTAACCTTACCTAACAATTTTTTTTGAAAAATTGTAAAAATTGCATTCAAAAGTGGATTCGATAAGTTATTTTTTCAAGAAGATGCTTAGAAAAATATGATTGTCCATAACGTTCTCACCACTAGTCCAAATAGAAGGAAGCAAAGCTTTAGATGTAGGCAAAAAAATAATCTTTGAGAAAAAAAATTAAAATTAAAAAAATTCAACTTTTTGTGATTTTTTTGGGCTGCCCGCCGAGTTGCTTTTTGGACTCATGGTGGCATAACTTTTGTTTCCGGGCACTGATTGAAATAAAAATTATATACCTAGAAAGCTAATCTGATTTCCTATCTTCAAAAAAAAATTCGAAAAATCATGTCAAAAAATTGAGATTACACGAGCCTACCCAAAATCTCAAGAGTCCCCCATAGGGACTTTGGGACTTTAGGGGTTAAGACACTTTTAAGCCTGAACATCTTTTAGAAGTAACCCTTCAATAACACAACTGTCCTATACCAAGGTAGTCACTCAAATGCTTTGATTATTGAATCAATAGGTGTATTCTTTATTTCAGTGAACAATCAAGTTTTCCATGAGACACTTTTTGGCCTAAATGTCTTATAGGATTAACCCTTGAATGATACAATTGCCCTATACCAAAGTAGTCATCCAAATGTTCCAAAAACTAAACCTATAAGTTCATTTTTTGTTTTGATATTGAACAATGAAGTCATCCATTGGACATTTTTAGATCTCAATATCCTTCAAGGGTTAAACAAATTCTATATATAAAAGTAGAAATATTGTTAACTACATTGGAAATTTGGCCAAGAATAATGCTATTTGTTGGATCAATTTTTTGCGGAAATCTTATTTGTTTCTTCAAAATCATCTTAACCCTTGAAAGACCATTGGGAATCTTTTAATTGACCCTGTGACCTTATAACTCTTCAATTGTGGTTTAATCCCTAAAGTTCTATGACTATGTTTTCACCAAAAACACTCTAAAACTGCCATTTTTAATAAAAGTATCAATTTTTTGAAAAAAAACTTTTTTGACACATGTAACCGTAGGATCTTATAGTAAACTAGTTTTAGAAGATGTCGAAAAAATTTCAGAATTTTCCACCATGCGGATTGGAAGATATAAGCATTTGAATTGGCAAAAATCTTTTTTTTGTCCCTGCGAAAAACAGGGCAGCTGCACTTCACAAGGTCACATTTGTATGAAAAAATGTTCAAAATGGTGGTGCATCTTTGAATTCTTTTCCCTAAACAAGTTCTTTACATGCTTAAAATTTTTCAAATCATTTGATATTGTACAACATATAAAAAAAAAATAGTAAGTAGAAAGAAGTAGAGAATGATCCAAAATACTAAATTGTTAAAAATTTAATTATGGAATTGAAAAATGTAAATCCCAATGGTTGTAATGTTGTAATAAACAACCTACATCCTATGAAAATCTTTTTTTCAGAAAATATTAAAAATTGAGTTAAATAAACAACTTCAAAGTTTATTTCAGAGTAGAGAATCTATAACTACCCGCAAACTAAAAATCCTCATAACTTTTGATTCATTGGTCGAAATGGAATGATTCAAAGCTTTCCACATATATATAACTCTAGAAAACCAATTTCAAATTTTTATTTTTGAAAAAAGTGATTTTTTCTGATTTGCCCGGATTGCCCAGTTACAAAAAAAGTAACATATTTGGCCATAACTTTTGACTCCTATTTTCAAATGTCATGAAATTTAGTGCATATGAAAGGTACTCCTTGCGCCCACCTTCTATTAAAATTTCAGCCAAAAATATGAAAATTTCCAGTCACAAGTACCTGCCCAAATTTTTTATACTGCCAAAAACCGCATGCTGGTCCTTTAGGGGTTAATATATGAATTGTGATACATTGTTATTTACGTACTATCAGGATCATTAAATTATGTTGTATTGAAAAGAATTTGGTCAATGCTAGTCTAACCAAAATCCACCAAATTCACAATCATGTATTATGTGGTCGCAAAAGGCTTCTTGGTTTTTCTAAGGTTAATTTTTCTCTTAGGTTCTCATTCAATTTTTTTCTTCTATGGTATATTCCAAAATTACCTCACTTTGTTGAAATTTTATATATAATGTAAAATTTCATGGCATTAGTAAATTTTCATGGATGAAAGAAATTAATGATGCATAGATAAAAAAAAATTATGATTAATTGGTCTTGCTTGTATTTTAGGAAGCACATTGTCTTTTCTACCAAGGAAATTAAAGTGAATCATTTAACAATACTTATTGCAAATACACCTAAAAGTAATAACATTAGCATTTGAGTACAACTAATATTAGTAGATTATATTTGTTTCAATTAGGTCTTCTTGGTAGGGATTTATGATTCTCATATTATACTTTTATCTTGTACTTAGACTGTTTCTTAGGCATTGTTTGAATAAATTAAAAATTTATGTGGTACTCTATACTAGTTACAAGTGTTTCTAAAACCAACCTTGTAGTTTGATGTTCAAGAGGTGTATGTCTTAGGAATGAATCTTTGGATGTTGGTTTTGCACCATGATACATTTCAATTAAACTAAATCAAAACAAATTTTGGACTTTTCAAACTTTAGAGAAGGTGTAGCAATGATCCCCACATATCATTGCTAATACAATAAGTCCTGCTCTAATTTTATATTGACCACTTCTTTAGTTCATTCATATATTTTCGCACATGAGATTATAAGTTGGCTCACTAAATGGTTTTCTACCAAATTGTTGGTGAGTCCTTTTTATTATTATTTCATTTACTTTTTGTAAAAACTTTCAATTTCATAATAGGAGTGCTTTCTATTTTAGTGTTATAGGTGTGTTATTTTAATCATTTTCATGTGTACTATAATAAATTTTAGATTCATTTCACTCTTACATGAAGAAAAAAATTTAATTGTTTCGTGGTCTAGAACTCTTCGAATGAGAAGCCTTATAAGGTCACAGGGTTATAAGGTCACAGGGTTATAAGGTCACAGGGTTATAAGGTCACAGGGTTATAAGGTCACAGGGTTATAAGGTCACAGGGTCAAGATGCCATGACACTTCCCAAATACATTTGAATCCTTATGAATTGAAATTATCTATTTTTAATATACCTTATATGATTTACGATTTCTTTTAAAGATGTTGGACTCCTTTTCTATATAGTTAAGCCAAATTTATTGTACACCTATAGGAGTAGTTAACTAAGATGCAAACCACATGGATTGAAAAAACTAGTTAATCTCTAGAAGATTATAAGGCCAAAAGATGGCCGACGCTTTACATATATATAGGAAATTTGTAATGTGAAGGGGAATGTGAATTACACTAACAATCCGAAAACAACAAAGAGACCCTAGGTAGATGATTTTTTCTATTGAATGCATTTATACCATCCAATCTATGAATGACCTTCTCTTGATGAGGTCCACCACCTCTAATAAAGGAAGTTACGCTTTTAGCAATTCATAAGCTCAATCTTTGTGCAACAATGGTATAGGATATTTGGATGATTCCACCTAAGATTGTAGCATGAGATAAAACAGTTGTTCATCTAATTTGATTTTTTATTGTATGAAATTTTTTTGGTAGAATACTGTAGGTTCCCTTTCTACAATGTTATTGAATTTTGTATTTAAAAAATTACTTTAGTCCTAAAGTCCCAAGTCCCTTTTTTAAATTTTTTTATCCAAATACACTCAAAATTGCTATTTCTACTATAGAACAATGAAATTTGTTTATCTCTTCCAAGTACAATTGATGGTGAAGGCATTTTAAAAGCTTTGATGTCTACAGTGCAAGACATTTGCATTTAAAGTGGAGAGAATAATTTCTTTGTAACTTGTTCGGCTAAATTTTTTGCTTTCAATATTCTTCACTTAAGGTTTTTTCACTATTGATTTTGATTTTCTAATTTTTCTTGTTAAAAAATGCACTTAAAATTTGGAGGGAAAAAATCCCTCCAAAAAATTCTTGATTTTCATTTTTCATTTTAAGAAAAAGTACAAGTTAGTATAATATTGAACAAAAATAAAAGCCATCAAAAGCTCTAGCATGGAATTGAAACACAATAATTCCAACACTAAAACTATCCTACTAACTGAACTTAATGCTATCTAATTTTTTGGAAGAAATTATAAAAAATGCACTTCTAAGCAAATTCTATAAGTTATTTTTTTTAAAGTATGTTTAGATTTTCCAAAAATAAATACTGTCCACAATTTTATCATCACTATCTACTCTAAGTGAAACTAAATCAAAGCTTCATATATACATAAAATACATTTTTTGAGAATTTTTTATGATCAAGAAATCAATTTCTTGTATTTTTAATGTGTTGCCCTTTAAAGTGCTTCTTGGACTTAAGGTGGCATAACTTTTGTTAAGGGATTTAGAGTGACTATTGAAAATTGTATTATCAAAAACCTAATTTGACTTCCATTCTTTAAAAAAACATTCTAGAAATGATGACAAACATTAAGGTCATAGAAGCCTACCCAAAAGTTGAATAGACCCTTAGAAGGACTTTAGGAATGTTGGAGTTTTCCAACATCTATTCAAACTATGGTACTACAAGATCCTATAGTTACACATGTCTAAAAATGCTTTTTTCAAAAATTTGGTACATGCATTAGAAATGGTAGTTTTGGAGCATTTTTGATGAAAACATAGTCAAAGAACTTAAAGGGTTAACCTTGTGGTATTTTTTTTGAATTGCAAAAAATTGATCTTAGAAATGAATTCTCAAATAGTTTTTTAAGGGGATATTTTGGTTGCCAAAAAAAAAAAAAATTTCCATAGTTTCCACATCACTAATCCAAATGGAATAAACCAAATGTTCATATGTAGATAAAATTACAGTATACTCCGTACAAGACACAAATTTTCTTGAATATAATTCAAAATTTGGGTTTTTCTCTCTTTGACAACCAAACTAAAATTATAGCTTACTATGCTATAACTTTTTCTCTTTGGTGATCTACATGTTACGAATAGCATCTAAAGCACCTTGAAATATGTCAACGGGACATTGTAGATTCTCTGGAAGATGGCCTAATCTTGCTAATCTTGTTTTGCCCATGTGAGGGAGCTTATAGTTGTTGCCACCATTAACTTTCATCACACTGATTAGACAGTTTTGAAGAGAAAGAAAGACATCATTCAACTTCTCCTTCTCCATCTCATAGAATGAGGTGACTACTGCACTGACAAGTTCATCAATTACAGTAGGGGTGTTACGACTTAGGTCGTACATCTGGACTAGATTACTTACTAAGAACAGTTACAGTCATTACAGTTACAGTAGTTGTAGTATTTGGCTACTTAATCCCAGTGAGGGGGGATTGTCCCTCACGCAATCTATTGTTCAATTCAAAGAAACGTTCGGTGACGGAAGTATTGTGACTCATACCGTGTTTTTGATTGTAGTCTTGAATCTCGATCAAGGACATCTCGATGGTCTGCTTATTATAGTACGGTCAGAGTTGCATCAGAGTGTTCACAGATTGGGAATCGATTGGAAAGGAGTTCAATGGAGAACGGGAGGTTGATATGATTCTGGTTTCCAAATTGTAATCATAACAAGGGGCTTTTTGATGTTGAAGCGATTGGATGGCCTGAAAAAAATCTAGGTCCAATACATTCGTATCTGGACTATTTGGTGGTTGGCACACCAAATGGATTTGAAGTCCATCTTTATTTCCCTCTTGAATTAGAATTGCATCATTAGGACTTGGATGAGGTTTTGCATTATCCTATTGAACAAAGACTTCAATTGGTCCTGGTTCCGAGCTTCTTGGCCAAACTGACCTAATTTTTGGAAAGACCTTCTCTATCAGTATCCGCTTTGTGACCTCCTTTGTGATTGCTGCAATTGGCTTTGTCTCCATTGTACCAACCGGGCAATTTTTTCTTGATTGTTTTGCAGCTTCTTGAAAAACAAGAGGATATATTCCAATTTTGCCGTTGAAAAACTTATTCTTCAAGTAATCAAAGCGAGGGTGAGCAACCGCAGTGAGGAACATCATCCTTAGTATAAAGCGCTTGCTTTTTGCAGTACAAGAAGGCTCCTCTTCATCAGACACCAAATAAAAGCTACCGCTTTCTTCGATGAGGTAGAACCATTTTTCATCAATATGAACACGATCGAATGAGCCCTTGAAAGTTGGCAACCTGCATTTAGGGATGTTGGTTCAATCATTGATATCGCATACTCTAGTCGAGATTTCTTATTCGTGTCAATGAGAAATGGTTTCAACGCACTGGAATGGCGATGCAACTTTCCTTCCTTTATGCATCAATGAAGAGTAGATTTGAAGACATTCATGGCAAATGCCAAAGATCAAATGCTTTTGCGTTGCTTCAGTGGAACATCTTTGACAATGGCTATATCAATCTCCTTCCTCTTTCGTCTTGAATTTCCTTGAATATGAGAAACATCCACAAAGTCATTTCCGTTTGAAATGGATGCTTGACCCCTTGCCTAAACACTGCTAATTGTTTGAGTGGTGAAACCAAATTGATGTACTGCACTTGTAATGGATCCCTTCTTCAACTTTTTGTTGGTACTTCGAGCCAATTAAAACTCGTAGCATGATCGACATTGTGATTGTGTCATATTTACCTTCTGGACTGGCAAACCAACTTCAGGCTGCAGTCCCCCCTCCATCTTGCAAAAGAATGGAAAGACCTTAAAAACAAAGCCTTGCCTTCAGGTTCAACATGTGACATGCAAATTGCAATTGAGGTCGGAACAACTCTTGCAAAGTTCTATATATAGAAAAAAAAATCTCCTATAAAGTTGCTTCTCATTTAGCAGCCTATAAGAAATCATGGCACTCCATTTTGCTGCACTAATAAGAAGCTAGCAGTGTTATATTTCATTCCTTTAGCCAAGTCAAGAAAGTATCCAAACTATCAATGAATTGTTATCTTGAAGAACTCTACAGTACTGAAAATAAAATGCAATACAACCGGTTCTATCTTTAGGGATACTAGAGTGCTTTGTGCCACAATCAAAATAATGTAAAAGCTTTTCAAAAGAAATTGAAACCATAGAAACTTTGAATTTCAATGACTTTCACACCGTAGGTTGGTACACCACGAAACAAAGCCCATGCACCCCTTCTCATCAAGAGCTTTTGAGTGGTACCACAAACATAACCGGGGGATGCATGGTTTGGGAAATCTGAATGTGACCAACAAAACAAACAACTTATCCAAAGGTATAAATTGTAAATGGAACATTGTTACTAATGTTCAATGCATACTATCCATTGTCAGGTGTTGAGTTACTAACTTATGACCCAAGCCAGAAGTTAGTGGTGAAACTTCTAACATCTTCTAGTAGCAAGGCCTCCTCAGATGAATGGCCTTCAATTTTTTTTAATTGCGGTATAGTTGAAGCACGCATCTACTCTTGGGGGTAGTCAGAGAAAATAAAATAAAATAATCTGGGAAAAAAATGTATAGTATGTTGCTTTGCAAATGCAACGGATCAAAAACTTGTAGACCATTCAAGTAGCTAGTACTCCGTCATCACTCTATGTACATCTCCAAAATTAGTTGTGAAGAAACAATTATAGAATATCTACCAGAAAAAACTTTGACAATTCATAAGAAAACTTTGATCCTTCATAACTTTTGTACACGATACCCAAATGTCACATTCTTTGGTGCATCGGAACCTCCTCTCACTTACCAAAATGAAGATACAAAACCTTGACCAATCTAACACTTTGTGCCAATTTGATTTGACCAATCTAATACGTTGTGCCAATCTAATACTCCGTCCATAGGCACAACAACGGGATGTGGTGGTTTCAAGGTACCTACCGTATTGAATCAATTTATCACCAGAAGAAAACCTCCAACAACTGCCCAATCCTCTCTCCCGTGACACCCATAATTTATTTCCTCCAACTAAAACTCACTGTTGAACATGAATATTACTCCATTCTCTTAGATCTCGTCATTAAATTTTTAGTAACAGAAATCCTCTACCAGACAATAATTTCAGTATTGATTTCATTTTTAGCACAGACGAAGTAAATGAAACAGCTAAAGTCATCATCTATAATGTAGACGAGTTCAAAATGTAAACATTATGCAGCTTAGGGCATCAAAGAATTAATTGAAAGAGTAGAGAGGGGTGGTTCAATACCTTTGAGGAAGAATTCTTTCTTTTGAAATTGAATGATGGTGTCTCCAACCTATACATTCAATTATGGAATAAAACTTTAGAGTAAGAGAATGCATAATTGAGATAGAGGGAAAAGAATTCCACCAATCTAGATAGCATTAGTGAACTGTATGCCTGTTTTTCTTTGATAGTGTAGTACTCCGTACCACATGAATACCAAGAAATGCAAGATTCAAGATAGAACAACTCATAGAACATCAAAAATGGAAGTTTTGCACAATGGAACTTCCTAATCTATACCTTTAGTACTAGCGAACTACTTGATTTTGCTTCTTGTTGAATTCTTGCTTCAGTTAAATACTGCTTCTCAACATATCAATTCACGTCATTGGATCCCACATTTTAAGAGCACACATGATCCAACCATCTCGGTACTACCAACCACGTTTCTTGGATTCAAAAATTCTTTGAGAAGTGTGAACACTTGCACAACAAGTTCATGAATGCGATACTTTAGAGTCATTGACTTGTCTAATTTGACGTGTGAATGCAATTCTTGCCTGTAACGCATAGCTGGAGTCATAGAGGGCACATAAGCGGTTCCCGGTGAGATTGCCAGAAAACACAAGTTGTTTCCCTCCGACGGGCTTCAACGTGGGAAAAATTCTCGGTGAGCCTTTGGGGCAGGCTTAGAACAGGGTTGGATCACAATGCTCCGGTACGTGCCTCCGGATCCAACCCTACCACATCCGATCCAATTACTTCCTTTAATTGTTACATACCCAACTTTTTGCCCTTTGACTGAGAGAATACCGATCAAAGCATCTCTTCCAATTCCACCAAATCATAAGATTCTCAGTTCAATCTTACTTTGAAATAAATGTTGAAATCCTTCATTGAAATCAGTTTTCAAATTTGTTTGGTTAAAAAAAAGGTCATATTAAGTGATTTTTATACCATTACAAGCATTACGCTTGGAATTGCCACATTCCTTAATTAAATTATTGACAATTCAATATTTTTAATTGTTCTTTATTTCATTAAACTTATTATTTTTGCAAAGTATGGATTTTAAATATTTATTGTTAATTTTTTTGGAAATTTATTCCCAAATTTGGAAATCACTAAAAAATTGATATTTCAACAATACCAAAACCACCCTTTTGCAAGGACTAAAATGGTTCATTCTCTGATAATTTTCTGAATTTTTCAAATTATTAAGCCCTAAGGGATCAAACAACGTTTTCTAGCAACATAGAAATTTTGGGCAGCTCACGAAGAATGGTTTTTTCATTATTTTCCTTTGAAATTATAACAAAACATGCGGTCCAGGAGTACCTTCAAGGCACAACAATTTTCATAACTTTTGACTACATGGTTAATAAGTTATTATATGACATATAGTTTTTTCTTCAACCCGAGTACTCCAGGTACCTCAAAACAATCATTTTTTTAAGAAATAAAAACCTTAAATTGGTTTTTTAGGTTTATATGTACTTGAAAAGCTTTGAATCATTCCATTTCAATTAATGAAATGAAAGTTATGAAGAGTTTTAGTTTAGAGGTAGTTACAGAATTTACAATTGTAAAAAAGACATTGAAGTCCTTTATATCATTCAATTTCCAATGTTTTTGAAAATCAATAAAACCATTGGATGTAGATTGTTTATTACAACATGTAGATGGGAATTTTTTATAGATGAACTATTTGATAAATTCCTATACTTTTGAGTTCGTTCGCAGGGAGGTATGGATGCTCTATAGATAATTCTTAAGGGAAATTAAATTAACCCCAAGTTGTGCACAATTGAAGGATTCAGGAATAAACAACCATGACCTAATAACCTATTGATCAACAAATAAGGATTCATATTTATTATATTTAAATCCAAGGTTGGAAATTTATCAAGTATGTGCAAATCTATTGATTCAGCTTGGTTTGCTCACTTCCTTGTCAGCCTCACCAACCAGCTGGTACAGTTTCTATCGATCTTCTTCTTTTCCATTTGCTCAGCATCTTCAATTGATTCTTCTACATCGACCAATTGCTCATTCCAGATCACATGTCTCACCAACTATAGATTCTTTTTGTCCCTGGTTAACTTCGATTTTACTCCAATTGGGTGTTTGATATTGTTTTCTTCTATAGCCGCTTATATTTTTCTTTTACACTCAGGCTTTGAATGATCCAATTGATTACAGAATTTGCATTTCTTTTGATTTCAATTTAGACAGTTCTCAACTTGTTCTTAAATCACTTGGTCCCCAATTCTATTGATCCCAATCTATGGACTCACTCTCCAAATATTCCTAATCAGAATGTTTCCATAGATTAATCTTCCAATTCAAATCATAAAACACTCAATAGCAACATGCTCATACACCATTGACACATACCATGCAGTCCATATACAATTGATAAAGCAATTAAAATCAAATACAACCAAGTGTTCACATTCAGTCACAATGATAGAAATTCCTCACAGAATTAACTCCATAGACTCAACACTCAGCACGGCCATACAATCACAATTGATATACACAATTTCAGCACACTCAATCATTCACATTCACAATAGCAAGAATCTCCATTGCACCATACATCTAAACATTCACTCAATTGATCACGCATTCATTTCATAAATTCCGCATTGTATTTCATCATGAAGTTTACAATCGATCCTCAGTATATCTCCAGCCTCGCTCCGTAACAATTATCGAACTAGCCCAATCAACTATACAAGCACCAGCACAATAGAAAATAAAAACCCACACTCCAGCACACTCTGATCCTCACACACACAGCACTCCCAATTGTTCACACTGTTGGCCTTCACCACCGCAGGAGCTCTGGACATACATTCCAGACTACCACCAAAAACGCCTGACAATTGATCTTCACCCGCCTCACCCCAATCAATTCGTAACTGCTTCAATAGTTTGCACCCCATTCATCCATTTCCATCCATTGACATGAGATTCAATAATAAAGTCCTTCCTAAATGGTAATAACCAGGTTTAAACAACGTAAGCGCCATAGTTCTATAGAAAATTTGAAAATTAATAGAATTAAAACTATTGTGCACTTCTTCCTATAGATTCTAGTACTACACAACATTACAACCATTTCAATTGGAATTTTCCTATGTCACAACTAAATTATTAACAATTTAGTATTTATAATTGTATTCTATTTCTTTCTACTAATTTTGCAAGCATGAACATGAAATATTTTTTTGTTCAAATTTTTTGTATGTATTCCTAACTGATTCCTTCAACATATTATGGAGAGCAACAAGTTGTAGAATCTTTACATTTTTTTGTATAAAGTTGAAAAGTAAAATCTAACCTTTTGAAAAGAATTGAAAAATGAATTTTTGTCATTTTAGAAACTAAATAATATCATTCAATCTACATGCTGTGATTATTTGAGTTTTTTTCCACATTTTCTCAAATTTTTATAGTATAAGATTCTATGGTTGTATATGCAAAAAAATGTTTTTTATCTAAAATTTGGTGAACATAGTAAAAATGGCAGTTCTAGAGCATTTCTAATGAAAACGTAGTCAAGGAACTTTAGATGTTAATTACATTGGTATTTAATTTTTTTATATTATGGATCAATAGTATAACAACTCATCCCTTTAACTCCAAATTTATTTCCATGTTTTCAGCTCAATATTGCCTCTAAGTAATCAAACCAAAAGCAATGCAAATATCTATATTTATATTTATTCATTAACAAATGCAATTGTAGCTTGTAGGATTTTTCAGTTAACTTGTTGTAGTACACCCTGCTCAGATTTTGAAATTTAAAAAAAATAATGATTGCAAGACCATGATGCTTGGATTTCAATAAGTATTTTAAATTCTTTTGACAATTTTTAAACAAAATTGTACAGATCCTACAACTTGCAAAGTTGCAAATCTCCATAATATTTTGAAGAAATAAGTTGGAAGTAAGTATAAAAAAATTCAACAAACCTTTTTTTTATACTCAATCATACTTCAATAAAAAGTTAAAAAAAATAGTAGAGAATGATTTAAAACACTAAATTGTGAAGAATTTAATTATGAATTGAAACATGGCAATCCCAATGGTTGTAATGTTATAATGAACAATATGAATCCTTTCTTTTTTTCCAAAAATATTAAAATAATTGAGTTCAATACATGGCTTCAAAGTTTATTTTAGAATATATAAAAATTCTATAATTGCCCACTAATTGAATCTCCTCATAATTTTCATCTTACTCATTAATCAAAATAGAATGTTTCAAAGCTTTTTACGTATATGTACATTCAGGAAACCAAGTTCAACTTTTTATTTCTAAAAATTTGGAATTCTTTGAAGCTAGCTGAGTTGCCTACCCAGCAGCATAAATTACATGCCATACAATAATTTTTAACCATGTAGCCGGAATTTACAAAAATTGTTACTCTTGAAAAGCTTCTCCTAAACCGTATGTTCTGTGAAAATTTCAAAGAAAAAAAAAATCCCAATTGTAGTGAGCTACCCAAAACTGTTACATTGCTTAAAAATGTTATTTGGTCCTTTATAGGTTAATAAGCTGGAGATAAATATTCATAGGCACCATCCTCTCAACGACATAAATCATTAGTTGCAAGGCTAATTTGACTATTTGCATTATAATTCCACAATTTCAAAAAATATTTTCATCCAAATTTCTTATATATCACAAGCATACATTCTTATTAAGGAGAATTTTTTGTGATTAAATATTACACACAAAATTATAAAATTTGTTCATCAATTACTTAAATGTAAATAAATTTTATTTTCATTCCAAATTTATTTTTTGAATACTCAACTTTTAAAAATAGCCAACATAGTGTCCTTGATATAAATAATATATTGTATTTTTTTTGTACACAATCAACATTTGGATTACTTTTAATATTGAAAAGGACCTTCAAATGTTTCTATTCTAAATATTATGGAAAATAAAAAAATTTAAATTGTATTGAAAAAGTCCTTTTTTGTTACAATTTTTATATGATATTTAATTCATATAAAAATTTGGGATTAGATCAAATTGTTATTCATTAGAAATTAGGCCTCTTTTCTACCACTGAAAAACTAATTTCTAATGAATAACAATTTGATCAAGTATGAAAGGACTATATTAACTAGTATGAAAGGACTATATTAACTATAATTAATAGAAAAACAGTAGCTTAACAAAAGTTTAGGGTGCAACTTTCACATTGTCCAACCCCTTTTTAAATACCTTTGAATGGCATTTAACCCACAAGAGGAACTAAATGGTGTTAGCAATGTAAATAATATAGGCATTGATACTTTTTTTTAGTGATGTCCAACATGAATGCATCTCATGTCTTTTCAATAGAATCTTGTGAACGTTGATGGTATTCACAATTTTCTAATAAAACATGGTGTGACATTAGAATGTTCACTGGAACTACATAATTTGAGTGGAGTCAATGGATTGCAACCTTATAAATCCAAATGAAGAATACAATTAGCCCAAAAAATACACATAAATATTCCAACTTATAAAGACCCCGGGAAAATGAATAGACACTTTAACCCCTAAAGGACCATGTGTCCTTTCAAAGGACACTTGGAAATTTGGGAAGGGTTCTACAAACTCAATTGTGGTTGGATGTTCATAAAATTTTGACACAAGCTTTGAACATCTACCTCCTTACTAAAAATTTAATTTTTTCCAATCATATGTCTGCATCAAAAGTTATGCTACCCAAACAAATTCGTTTAGCTCGGGCAATTTGGACGTCTTTGAAGAATCTTTTGCTAAAATCCTCAACAACTTCAACAATTTGGCATGGATGTAAGTAATAAAATTTAGTTTAGAGTTGTTCAAATAACCAAAAACCTGAGCTTACAAGTCACGTTCAAAAAGGAGTCAAACTTTGTTAACTATGTCGATTTGGTTCCAAGAAAAAACCATGAGTCTTATTTTCTTCTAACTTTAAGCCTCATATTCTAATAGTTGGTGAGGTCAACTTTTTTGAAAGTTTTTCTACATCATCCAAATGTCTAGCTCTAACTTATCACCATTTTGATTTCTAATAAAAGATCTCTTGATTACATAAGAAATCACAAAAAAAGACTAGTGTATTACCAATTCCCTTGACTTCTTTGCATTGTAGGGTGATTTACAGTAATATAGTTTCTTTTATTGCTTCTAAATTTTTTTGTGAGTGAACCTACCAAGATTTAGAACTCAGTGGACAAAAAACTTGAATTCATGCTAACCAAAAAATCTACTTCAATGAGACCCAAAGTTTGTTGACGCTATTTAATAGGACAAAAAAGACCTTTTTTAAAATTTGAACGTTATAATTCATTACGTGCAGTCAAATGGACTGAATTTTTTTGCATACATTACTTATTAACCCCTAAAGGACCAAGTGTCCGTTCAGCGTACGCAAGAAATCTCGGGTAGGTTCCTACAAAGTCATTTTCGGTTGGATGTTCATGAAATTTGGACACAATGTGGAATTATGTACCTCCTTCTTGAAAAACTAATTTTTTTTCCGATCGAGTGTCCGGATCAAAAGTTATGTTGCCTTGAACTTTTCGGGCAGCTTGGGCAATTTGGGAATCTTTGGAGAATCTTTTGCAAAAAAAATCATAAAGTTTTGAAATTTGGCATGTATGTAACTAATAAAATATGGCATACAATTGTTTAAAAAAATATAAATTTTAGTTGTCCAATCACATTCTACAAGCAGTCAAACTTTGTTAGCGCTATTGGGGTAGTTTCAAGAAAAAATATTTTCTTCTAACTTCAAACCCTATTATCTTGCAATTAGTGAAGTCAAAATTCTTGAAATTTTTGCCAAATATTCCAAATGTTAGTCTCTAATTTTTCACCGTTTGGATTTCAAATAAAATATTTCCTCATTGCACAAAAAAATAACTAGTGTATTGCCAATTCATTAAACCTCCTTGCATTGCAGGGTGATTTAGAATAAGCTAGACTCTATATTTTTTTCTAAATTTTTTTTTGAGTGAACCTAATATCATATACTTATAAATGGTCAAAAATCTCATGTTTGTGTAGAACAAAAATTTTACTCCAAATGAGGCCCAAGTCTGCTGACCCTGTTTTGCAGGATTGGAAAAAAGTTTTTTTTCTCACTTCAAATGCTATAATCTTTTAATCTGCGCGGTGAAAAGGGCTGAAATTTTTTCTACACTTTGGTAAAATAATTTACTTTAGTTTTGTACGGTTGAAATTCCAAAAAAAAGTTTTGATTTTCTTTTTTGAATTAACATACCAAAAAGTCACAGTTTTTGGAATGTCTCGCTGGAAACCTCCTTTGGTCCTTTAGGGGTTAAATAATGTACTTCAGCTTTGCATAGTCCAAATTCAAAGATAAATTTTCATTTTCATTTTACTTCTATATACCCAATAAATGTAATTTATGACTATTTTTTGTGACAACATCCCTAGGAGTTAAGCTACATTGGACAACAAACTTGCATTTTAAGATGGATCTACTTTGTTCATAAGAGTATACAAAAGCTATGAAGAGAAAACAAAGCGTGAAGGTATAAGGTCCATCCACAACCTTCCAAAAACATAAATAATAAATTTAAAACAATTAGATTTCTATTGATTTGCACATTTGGTGCTCTTAGTTTTCAAGATTTCTTGCCGCTATTATTATGATTTGTTGGAATTACAATATCTTCAATAACAATTATTTTTTGCGTACATTGAAGAGATACCATGGGTGATGAGAATATAAGTGCCTAAGGGCAAAAACTAAAAAAACGGAAGTTCAAAAGAACTTGTCATTAAAAAAGTAAAAGTTGAAGATTCTAATTTCAATGAGATATAAACTCATATTCAAAATACTACTTAGTATAATTAGGACTTTCACTTTAGTGGAAGATTTCTAATAGAAAAAAGTAAAAATAAAACAAATTCTTTAAATTTGAAACAGAGCTTTAAGGTGACAAGATATATTCTTGTTAAAACAACTCTCTTCTTTTGTTCACCTTTTCTTCTAAGCTCTTGATTTGTCTCTTTTCTTGATTCCTCTTGGTCCATTTGTTTCTAGTGTCATTGCACTTGTTGCTTTTCCAATTAGCTTCTTTTGTTTTGGTCTCTTCAGCCTTGGCCCTCTTTCTCTCCACTTTTTTACTCTCACACCATATTTTTATTGATTTCTTCTAATTGCATCCTTTTAATGCTAGGCTTCTATATATTAGATTGATAGTTACTACACAATTCAAACTGAATTATCTTTTACATTGGTAATCATCAAATCCATCTACAAATATTTTGTTGGATATTAAATTTTTTATCTACTTGACTTTTATTGATTTTATAATTGGTTCATGATGGACAACATCTTTACAATTAGCTTTTAATTTGTAATTCATTGTATATCAAGTTTGTGATTTTCACGAAGATGTAATTCACTATGATTTATGGATAACAAGAATATGTTCATTAAGTGATTCCCAACTTCAAATTTCAAATTCAATCAATCCAATTGCAATCTTGCTTCCTTGAGGTGAGTGATTACTCAATACTTAAACTTGTCTAATTTTTTCTTGCTAAAAATGCTTGTAATATATTTCATAATAGATGAATGTCTTACTAGCAGTAATAGTGATAGTTCATCAATATAAACAACTCTATCAATGACTATGTTTGGTGCACAACTAAGGCAAATATGTATATGGATGTTTGTGTAGCCTCCTTGGAAATTGAAAATAAAAGGGACAAACAAATATAGAAATCAATGTAGTTGCTTTAAAATTCCAAATTAGTTTTCTAATTTTTCAATAATATATGCTAATTCTATGTATTATTATAAATAAATGACTAGAAATAATTAATGCATGAATAAAATTGCATGTCTTTATTTACTATTAATTAGAAAAATATAATGACTATAATAGACAAGCGTTGCAATTTGATTTATACAAACAAAGATAAAAGTCTACTTAAAAAACAAGAGTTCAATTTAAAATTCAACTAAAAATAAAAGAATTTTTTTATAGATTTGCTACTAAATGTGAATTCCAAGCACAACAACACTTCTTGCTTTGTGTATAGTCTTGCGTGCTCCATACCTACATATCTAAAATATCTTTATATATAAATCATCATTTATATACACTTGTACAATATTTGATTATCGTAACATTCATTCTTTTTTTTATGGAGAACAACAAACACAAACAATCAAGATACCTCCAAGATGCTAGTATATAGTTAGAAGAGAAATAGTTTAAAAAAGAACCTATTATAGACACAAGAGAAATAAAGAAGACATCTTCTTAGATATGAATTCTTCAGATGGCTCTCCATTGCCTATGTTTGGGTCTTCAATGTCTACATCTTCTTCATCACCTTCCCATGTAGATCCAATAACAACATTAGTGGTAGTCACAACTTGTTCACCGTGATGGTGAACAATGAACAATGAACAATGGAAAGTGCTTTGAGGGGCCAATGAGAAGTGACGAATATTGAACAAGCCGTGACCACCTTTTTTGTTCAAATGTTGAGAATGAACAATGGAGGATGGATAATGGCGAGATGGACGGATGTAATTGAAAGTTAAGAGAACAAAGGAATAATCTTAGCGGAACATTGATTGTTCACTCCCAACATCCACCTCCGGAGGTGGATGTTGGGAGTGAACAATCAATGTTCCGCTATGAATATTTTGTCAAAAGCAAGCCAACCCTACACCGCCACCACTTCAATGTTCATTGTTCACCATCACGGTGAACAAGCTGTGACTACCACTATTAGAAAGTCCTGGAAGCCTTGTGGAGATGATGGAAGGTACTACACTTGATATGCCTCCAGTACTTTCTCCGCAAAGAGAAAGTGCAGAATACAAATTCCATTTCCAAGAAATAGATGTATTGACAAAAGTGGGATTTAAAGATGGTAGAATTCATTTTCATCCTTCACAGGGATCTGATCTGTGTCAGTCAATTGAGACAGAAGTTGTAGGTCTTTAAGCAGATTTAGATGCCGTTGATGTATCTATGGCAGTTCAAGATAAAATTCTGAAAAGATTTTCAAGAAGAAAAATTTAGATGGACATGAAGGTGTACAAGACTATGTAGGGATGGGAATTGGACAATTACTTAATATAGCAGGTTTGTTACTACAATGACTTCAAATTTTTTTATTTTTTATTTTTTCATTGAACATGATTATTTACAAAATTTAAGAACAAAGAGTCAGTTTTTATTGTTACTACAATAACTCATTTTCAATACAAAAATTGTACTCTGAAACTAATTCATGTTCTTTGCCTGCATAATCTACTTCAGTGGAATATTTTAGCCCCTCATCTTGGGACAAAATGAAAACATTCTACAAAGACCATGGCATGACAAGTCCAGTGAGATACAGATTGTGTACTGGAGAAGAAGGGAATCTGCATTTATCAATTCTAATGGAACCAAGTAATGAAGACCTCTATGAAGGCCCATATATTATCAAATGCACTTGCAATACGGGTAATAATCCACGACTTGCAAGAGATTGTAATAATTGTTCTGAGAAGTGCCTAGAATATGGACTTCAGCGTAAACATATATTACCATTTGATTATCTACCTTTTGGACCACGTATTGCATTTATGTGCAATAGCACTAGTATTTGTTACGAGTTTCTTAAATTGTGGCGGGAAAAAAACCAATGGATGGGAAAAACAATTAACTATGAACCCTCTCGTATTTTGCAATTCTGGCATGGGAAGAAAATGAGGGAGGTATAGGATTTTTGGAATCCTCTAAAACATTGGGAGTTACCAATACGTTGCCTTGGCCCAACTTTCAATTTGGTATTTGGAGCGTTTCCAACAAGATGTACGGAACTACAAAAAGGGTAGAACATTGAACTACAAAAATATCAATTTCAATGTCCACATTGTAGATGTAACATTGATGAGTCTCCTTCAATCATTCAAGTAAGTATTGTTACTACTTAAATATGTACTCTTTATTCTTTATAATATCTCCTCTTCAATTACACTTTTTAAACTAGGATTACATTCTTCTATCAAATTTAAAATTACATTGTGTCTACAAATTGATATTCTTAATTGATTGAAATAGTCAAGCACACACACTTGTGGACATACATATGTGTGTTTGTATGAGAGAAAGTGTCTCTAAATGTATGTACATTTATGTTTTTCAAAAATTAAAATGTTAATTATGAATTAAAAAAAATACAAATATAACAATGTTTACAATATTGATGCTATTTAAAAAAAATTGAAGTGTAAACAAATTTGGTGAAGTCATAGTATCTTTGAAAAGTTTGATTACTATTTATTTTGAATTCAAAAAGTATTCCATGTAATTCTTTCTGTGCCTTGATTTGAAAAGGGCGATCCAAGGAACTTTGCAATTGCTGCTCATTGGGACGGATTTCAAGCAGCAACAATAAAGTACAAAGACTCATGGGCTGTTGAAATTGAAATATTAAATGGAAGAATGAAAAATCTCCTGCGATTCTTGCCAGTTTTATTCATTTATGCATCTTCAAAGAAAATTATCAAAGACAATGAAGAACAAACCATGTCGATGTTTTTGGAGCCGCTTATAAGGAAGATTGAATCTTCGTTCATTCATGGATTTGATGTTGATTATAATTTTTCAGCAGAGGACATTTCTTTGAATATAAGCCCAACCACAATTGGAAAGTCCTTGTTGAGGGCAATGCTTATGTATTGGACAAGTGACCACCCAGCCCAATGCAAAGTAGCAGGATTTAAATCATTAGGCTATCAGGCTTCTTGTCGCTGTCACATGGTAGAAAAATCAACATGACACAATGTTATATATCATGACAATAGAAGGCAAGTACAGTATGATCCACCAACTCCTCGCACTATTGAAAACATTTACTTGGAAGCTGAAGCTCTGAAGACATTATCCAACTTTACTCGCTTAAGAAGGCAAAATAACATTATAGCATATTCCAAACTTTGGAGGCTTTATCACCTTTATGGTTTCAGTTTGAGTTTGGATTTGGTCTATGATAAAATGCACATTTTGCCATTAAACATTTTTAAGAGTTTTGTGGAGTATTTAGCAAGCCAAAGTAGAGCTAGAGCTGTAGATAATGCATTATTGGAAATCACTAAACATAGGCCCATGCAACTTGGAGCTAGATGGCCATCTGATTGTTCAAATAGGCTTTCATATTGGAGAACAGAAGAGTACCAACACTTTGTACAATGGTGTTTGCCTTACTGCATATAGAAAATTGGGGTACAAAAAACAGAGAAGCTATATGGAGTTGCATAGGTCCTCACAAAAATTGCCAGATTATTTTTTTCTTACTCACGGACAAATGGTTGGACTAAGGAATCCATTGCCATTGGTAGATCATTGCTATTAGCATGGCATATTCGTTGAGAAGAATTTGTAGGACCAAGTGGTTCTATTTTACAACATGTTGCAGGTAAATTATGTCAAACACAAATTCTCCAGCACATTTTTGCTATTAGCAGTTGAAAATGTCACAAATTATTTAAATAAATGTTATATTCATATTATAATTGATGCATATTTTGGAAATAATTTTTTTTTCTTATGTGAACAGGAAGTGGCGAGATGTTGGAAGACGTCTTACGGCATGGATCGCATAACTTGTATTGGTGTTACAGATTTGAAAGAAATGTATCATCTTATAAGAGTATCAAAACAAATCAAAAGCAGAGTGAAATAACCTATACAAAATATAAAAGCCGGTTGGCATATACTACTTTTCAGGAGAGGATAATTGTTGACAAAGATAATTTCCACAAAACCCATGAAATAATAGTGTAGGGGTTCTTTGTTCTAGAAAAAGGTTAAATCAGTCTAGCGTTTTATGACTAAAAGTCATTTTTAAATAGATTTATGTTTACAAGTTTAGTATAATATTATATCACTCTTATTTCTGTGTGTAAAATTTGTTGGTCAGTCCATTACCAATGTATGTATAAAGTTCCAGTCCTATATAGTGTTCTAAGGGAGGTCAAATCATTCTTTGTCAAATAAATCAGGTTTTGTCAAATGAATCTTATATGATGCATGCACTAGGACGTAATCATAACAAGATAGTATTGATAAAATAGTATATATATAATTCATTCATTATACCTTTTTATGTTTTTATGTCAAATAGTCCAGTCAATCTACAGCTAATGCGATCATGCAAGAATGACTAATGTTTCTGTATTCTATGTCAAATGATTCCTAGTTGTGCAATGTATGATGTTGTCAAATAGTTCTTATTGCTTTTCCCAAATTATGTCAAATGAATCCAAACCACATTATTAATCTTTGAAAATATACAAAACATACAGTGGAACAATTTGCAATTTGAACCAAACATGTAGAACTTATGTCCAAACACAATTTATTCTAATACAATTTGGAACAATCAATTTTTAACATACAAATCCAATGACCAAGACTTAAACAAACACTTTTAACCAACCATGCCAATATAACAATTGCATATGGTCCAAGCCCTAGACTGTTCGAGCCTATGCAGCCCAAGCTCCAGACTACTCGAGCCGGGCCTCCAAATCCCAAACTCAGCTTATGACTCGACCATTGAAGCTCAAAACCACACACAACTATCCTTGACCGTGCGATTGGTCCTATAATCGTGGGATCAGGACCTCCGTCTAGTTCAAATCCCTAATCAGAGTTCCGTCATTGTAGACAGGGCACAGCTGGCCGATTCTTCCTTCCCAAAATTTCAATCCCAGATACGGATTTAGAGTTGGATTTCCTGCACAATCAATCAATCTCTTCCTCGTACCCAAAAGCGATTGAACCTAAATGGAGATTTTAAAATCTTAATGATTCGGAGAAGTGGTTGCAGCTCGCAGAAGTTGTCGCGCCTATTTGCGTTCTTCACTAATTGCCACGCAGATGGTCTGGACTGTGATGATTTGGCAATTCAATCCATGATCTGGTAGATCGTCATAATCTCCCCTGAGTTGCAAGCGTTCACTTAGGCAAACAAAAATTTACCAAAGGGGGAAGAAAAACTTACCATGATTTGGATCTTTTTCACTCTGCTTCTAATCTTCACTGATACTGCTCGCTTCCCCAATCCACACTACCACTCGCTTGAATTCTTTGTTTGCAGACAGTCTTCAAAATCAGATTTGATCACCGCTGCTTGTAGTGATAGCAAATTCCAAAGCAGACAAGATCGACAACAAATGACACCTCAAATTCATGAATTTCCTCCCCGCTCAACCAGGACCTTCACGAGCGACGATCGCCTGATTGCTCGCTATGCTGCCTTCATGATCAGACCCGTCGCAATCTCACGATCACACCAGTACCCTCCCAAATGTCGATTGCCACCAGAATCACGCTCCAATTATCACTCAATCACCGCCTCCAAATCTCATAAGTCATCCTCCCACCGAGCTCACACAACGTCTAACCTTCTAGAGCAACCAGCTTCAGAATCTTCGTCGACAAAATAAGTATGCGGAGACCAACCTTGCTCAGGAATTTCCGCTCGGTCAATTCAATCTCACACTTTGCACAGAACTTTGAAATTCACAAATGCAATTCTTGTAACCACTCATCACAAGTATTAACACTCGCAGGTTTGCTCTCACTCTTTCCTTTTACAATTTATTTTCAGTAATCTTCTCCAAAATTCTTCTTAGAATCTCACAACTATAAATTTCAATACAAATTATCACACTTCCAAATCTCACGCAACATACAATATGAGCTCACACATACAAAACATCACATAATACAAAAATATAATAATATATATAAATAAAATTTTGGGTCTTACAAATGCCATTGTTTATTTTAGTTTTCAGTTTTTTATACTTTCTAAAAAAACAAACCCGGTGCAATTATGAAGAGGTGTGAACTAAGCCGCACCTCATTCATCCAAGTGTATTTTTATTATTTGTTATTTTTATTTTTTTTCATCCATCCTATGCTAGTAGTCCTATTTACTCTTAGAATGCAATTTAACTTTAATTTTAAATTTACTTTTACTTTTTCCTACTAAAGGGCCCCTAATAGGCTAAAATAGTCTAAATTTTTTTTTAAAAAGTTTTCTTTCTACACCCGCCACAAAGGGCAGTATTGGAAATTCACAAGCAATTATTAACAACTCATCAACGACTAGGTGGAGAAAGAGGTATTGCATTCAAAATTTCACGCAGTTTATGAGCATGATAAAAATGATATGCATCTGAAATTTGTAATTCCAATTTGTATTAATACATTATTTTGTATGTTATTTAATTGGGCATCTAGGTATGGACCATTATGTATGTCTAGAGTCTCATGGAAAGGGAATTATACTTACCTATTCAATAATGGATGCCAAAAAGTTAGAAAAATTGCATGCAATATTGCCGTAGTGTGTATGTAAAGACCTTATTGAATCAAAAGGTATATCAGTAGGTTGGAGAACAGGAAATATGAAGCAAATGAGCTCAAGTGTTGAAATGTATATGTGTAAATACTGGAGAGAAGAAAATATATTAAATAATCATACAAAAGAGACATTTCTAAATGAAATTGAAAAAGTTTCATTTGTCATTTTTTGTGGTATTCATTGTAGAGTAGGAGATAATGTCATTGCAAGAGTAGACGGCCACAAAGTTGACCTACTCAATGAATTAGGATACTCAACATATAAAGCCAAGATTACAATGCTGTTCATTCACGAGTTTATGGGACACCATAGATTGTTCTTCCAAGCCAAGTTCTATAAACAAGTACAAATTTCTTCATAGTATCCATTTTTTTATTTTTTTAATCTATGCTCATATTACATGCTGCTTACTATAGTTATATTTATAATGGTCTATAAATATATTAGTGTTGGCCGAATTGATCAATTAATATTTTGTTTTAAATCATAGAGTTCAATATCTAAGTATGAGATGTACTTATGCATTTTGTAGATTCCAAGTGATCTTCTACACCAATGACGGATGACTATTCTTCAATGGTTCTACTTACTCCAACACCAACGTTTCATAGAACAGATGATTGTTGATCCATTCATGTGCTTCTTCATAAGTTTATGGATTAGCGTATTCCTGAAAGGACAGATGCTATAGTGGCCTTGGAATTGGCAGACACAATTGTTCGGAAGCATCTAATTAAATTGGGAGAATCAAGATTTATTCCACCATGGCCTCAAATTTCTGGCATTATGTATTGTCATCTGAATAGAGAAGACCCATTCAAAGTGGACATTGTCGTTATTAGAGAAGTAATTTAGCCACGACATTTACAAGATGGTGACAATAATGAAGACATAGATGAAAATGAACCCTATTTAGGTCATGTGTTTGTCAATATTTTGCAAGTACAGAATAGAAAAGAAGGCACATATAAGGTGGCTACAAGGAGTAGTAGACTTCAATGCTCGTAGACATGTCTTCTTGGTCATGTAGAAGAAAGTGGAATTCTCATTGCATATAACACTTTTCATAATGCACCCATATGTTGGCAAGGAATTAAAGTGGTTCCCAATTATATAAGAGGTTATTTGAGGTGTTAGAATTGGTGAAGAAGTTTTTTTGATTTCATTTCTAGACTTTTATGTATTGGAAATTTTGAAAAATATACAACACTTTAGATGAGTTTGTCTTTTTTTTTAAAAATACATCATGTTTAATTTTTCAATGAAGTTTTCATTGTATCCATGTAAAAAGTGTGTGAAATTTTGTTTTTTAATAGTATCCAAGGAATTTTTGTGATATATGTATTCAAAAGATTGGAAGAACTAAACTATGATATTAAAAAAAAAAGTTAGAATTAGGCTCTTGAAACTCCTTCTTCTCCCAATTCCACAGGGACTCCTAGGATTTCAAATAGGCTTGTATAACCTCAATATTTGACATGATTTTTAGAAACTTTATTATTAACCCCTAAAGTCCCAAGTCCTTATTTCCATCAAAAAACACTCAAAACTGCCATTTCTATTTCAAAGTGCAAAAAAAAATTTAATTTTTTTTTTTTGCATACCTCACCATAGGATTGTGTAGTTGACTAGTATATAAATGTGTGAAAGAAATTTCAAAGACTTTGACCGCACAAATTGCAAGATATTTGCATTTAAAGTGAAGAAAAACAGTTTTTTGTACCTTATTTGATTAGATTTTTTGGCTTTGAATCTTTTTAACTTAAAATTTTTGCACTACTGATTTTGAATTTTTAGTTTTTAATATTGAAGAATTAAGTTGAGAATGTAGGAATAAAAATTTACAAAAAATTCACTTAATTTTCACTCATTTAAAAATTATTAAGTAGAAGTAGGTTCAAGATTGAAGGAAAAATTAAATTGTTAATAGCTCTAAGATGGAATTTGAATACACTAATATCAACAGTGACATTGTTCTAACAAGAAATCTTAACTTTTTCAAATTTTTTTTTTTTTAAATTGTGAAAATTGAGTTTAGAAATGACTCCTACGAGTTACTTTTTCAAGAAGATGCTTTGATTGCCCAAAAAATAAGATGGTCCATAACTTTCACATAACAAATCCAAATGGAATGTATCAAAGCTTCCCATGTTGATAAAATTACAATCATTGAGAAACAAATTTTTCAAAGAAAATTTAATTTTTTTTTGTGTGAGGGGTTTTTTGCCCAGTACACCTAAAAAAACTTCTTTTCGTACCATAACTTTTGCTCCCAAGCACCGATTGAAATAAAAATTATATTTCAAGAAAGCTAATGTATTTTTCTTTCTTCACAAAAAGTTTCAAAAGTTCATGATGAATATTGAGACCATAGAAGC
The DNA here is from genome assembly GCA_951230915.1 of Antitrichia curtipendula. NCBI lineage: Eukaryota > Viridiplantae > Streptophyta > Bryopsida > Hypnales > Leucodontaceae > Antitrichia > Antitrichia curtipendula. The sequence continues at coordinate 3,124,416 of OX579641.1, forward strand.
CTGCCTGAAATCCATTTTGTCCCCCGTAGGGACAATGGCCAATGGGACTTTAGGGGTTAATAAGAAATCACATATGCAATTTGGGAATATATTAATGTATTTTAATTTCATCTTAGAACTATTCATGATTTTAGGTTTTCCTTCTATCTTATATCTACTTCTATTTAACAATTTTCTGAAGAATGAGAATCAAGTGTTATTTTTTTGAAAATGAAAAATTCCAACTTTCAATTCAATCCTTGAATATAAAAAATTAGAGAATAAATAAAATAAAATTTAAGTTAAGAAATTCAAAGCCAAACAATCTAATTAAGTATATTGCAAAACATCCTATTTTTTCTACTTCATAAGCAAATATTTTACAATTTGCATAGTCAAAGTTTCTAAAATTTCTTCCACACATTTTTATAATAGTTTAATGCAAGATTGTACATTTTGATATGAAAAAAAACATTTTTAATTTTTTTAATTCTATGCAATAGAAATGGCAATTTTAAGAGTTTATTGATGAAAAAAGACCCTGGGACTGTACGGGTTAACTAATGTCATGCAAATATTTCAAAAACTTAGAAATGCTATTGTAGTCTTAGAAAAATTGATTGATAAATTCAAATTTGAAAAGAAGATGATATAAGGGGTGAATTTATTTATTTTTCTTTTAGTAATTGACATTGATTCGTAATATGAAATTGACATGCCTTTACTTTTATCTTTTTAGCAATTAAATTAATTAAATTTCCATTCTATTACATGTATTTCTAAATGGGACTTCTATCCATAAATTCAATGCATTTTCAAAGAACCAAGTTTAAATGTACCCATTCCCAACCATAGACTTTGCTCTTCAAATTGTATACATTTCAACCTTCAAAATCTAGAAATGGGTGAATGATCGGGAATAGGTGCATTTTGGGTTTGTTGTCTTGTAATTTCATTGTCCTGTCGTGGTAATCATCAATCTGCACCAATTATCCACTCGATCGCGTTTTATTGGATCGCGTTTTACTGGATCGTGTGTCACTGAATCAACACTGGGCTTCACTTCATGAAAGAAAACTAAGAGTAGGGTTTTGAAGTTGAATGGCGATTTTCCACAAGAGTAAGAGTGATTTTGAGTTTGAAGGTCATTGCAAGCTCTGGGAGAAAGAGATCAATCTATTCTACAATACTCTATGTTTGTTACCATTTTTGTTTGGTGCAGCTGGTGACAGATGTTCAAATTGCAATCACTAAGGTACAGAATCAAGTGAATTAAAAGCTTTGTAGGATTTTCAATTTGACAAAGCTGTGATCTGATTCAATTTGGTGCAATTTGATGTGGAATTGAGAAAATAAGGAGTTGTTGGAGCCAAATTTCAACTCGTGTCTATGATTCATAAATTTACAGAGGAAACTTTAAGACTAAGTATCAATTGGACTTCTAGCTTGCTTAATAAATCACATTCTAAGGGAAAGATGTTGCTGTCTTGGGACTTTTTTGAAGGCCTTCACTGCTTTCTCTGAATTATATAGTATATTAGAATGGGATTTACATGGTTCTAATGTGCAATTATCAACCTATACTTTGCGTCACGGAGGAGACTGTTTTTTGCTTTAACTGAATGCTTGGTGGTATTCTATTCTATTTGGAGGTCTTTAAGATGGTGTAATGTAGAATAGGAGTGAGTGAGTGTATGGCGCTAATGGAGGAGTTGAATGAGGACGGTGTGCAGTTGTCGAAAATACGAGCTGGTGCTGTTTGTATTCTTTCTTTTCGTCTTTGTGAAATGTGGAATCTTGAGCTCTGAATATTGATTTCTAAATTATGTGCAACCTCATCTTGCCTCCTTTTTTTGGTGTCCAATATTGATCTTTTCCTAGTTTGGGCTATAAGCTCGCTCTTGCACTTACAAAGATGTTTGACGCAAGCTTTTTTTGCATTTGATCGAGGTTGTTACCGAGTCTATGACAATTGCGTCCATTGGAGACTTAGGATGGTTAAACAGCGTCCGTGGATATTTCTCACTTGTTGTATGGCCTTCTATTTTTCTCTCACTTCATTGCGACTTTCGTGATGTTTTCTTGAGGATTGGATTTATTCTCTGTTGGATTTTTTTTATATCCGGTTTGCATTTGTCACATGGCTACCGGTAATACTTGTTTAGATCAAGCAATCTCATTCTACCATAGAAGAGGAGAATTGCAATTAGTCCTAATCAAAATCACAATTGATCAATTGCACTATAGTGAAAAACTTCCTTTGCAGTCTGGTATGACTGACAAAGACAAAAACAATGATACAACTGGACATCAAGAACGCTGAAATATTTAGGTTCATATCTTTTTTAAATCCTATTAAATCCAAATATACAATGGTGGTAGTCTGGAACTGGTCTGAAGTCTCCAAAATTTGCAATTAGAACGTATGTAGATGGTAGGAGAGACTCTTAGATTTTAGCATATCTTATAATGCATTCAAAATTTATGGTATCATGTACTAAGTATATTGCAAATTTGGAAATTGATTTTGATGTTAATCTTTATTTATTTCTTGAACAGAAATGGCGTTCTGTGATGAGTGTGTAGCCGAGGCTGTGAGAGAGTCATCGAAGTGGTGCAACGAATGCGGAACTTGTAGAGTGGAGGAGCAACAAGATGTTGTTGCAGCTATTGCAGGTACTGATTTGTAGGAAATTGCACATGACAATCCAGTTTCTCATTTGTGGTTTTTGCCACAATATCCAAATCTAACACTTTACGACTGAGTTTACAGTTAGAGAATAAAAGGTCTTCCTGCACACATTGCTTGGGGGAAGAGCGTTTTGAAAAAGCATCATTGTTATAAGAGGCAATATAAAAAACTAAAGTGGAACCAACAAGTTGTTCGAAATTGGTTCCAGCCTAGTAAGAATGAAGTTGTAGATGAGTTCTTCAATATTCCATCAATACGTTGGAATAAAGAATTCAAGAAGAACCTTCACAGGTACTGTCGTCAAATGTGCTCTTCCAGTGATGAGGACGAGAAAATACACTATAAGAAAACGGACTTTTTCGAAATGTCAAAAAACCCGCGAGAATGTGTTGTATATGACGCAAAAATAATCAGCGTTGACGTCTCCTAAAATCCATTCGATTAGACGGGGTAAAAACATGTGAAAATTTGGAAGAATGCATCACTTTGTACTCATTTTTCCAAAAACATGGGTGATAACAAAGTCTATTGAGGTCCTCAAAGGTCGACACGTGGAGGGCATCTGAGTGCCACGGAGGCGCCACTCGGACGGGCACTGTCACGTAATTAATTTTTTAAACTTGACCGTGTCTGACGTGGTAGATGACGTGGAGGTCAGAGAATCTGATGTTTTTTATCTAGCCTATTTTTTCATCCATTTTGTTTTTTTCATCCAATCCATTTAAAAAAAAAAATTAGTTAACATAAATTAAAAAATAAAAGTAAACAACAAAAAAAATGTAGAATTCACCAAGAAGTAAAAAAACTTATCATTTACCATCAATTTTATTTTGATGGAAAATTACATAAAAATGAACATTTTAAGGGTCATATTTATACCCATTCTTTGTCCATGGTGCGACAAACGATATGGAATAAATAGCCTATGTTGTTTGAGACATCCAGCCCAACATCCAGGGTTGTCCCCGTCACGTCCTGTCCGTCCGTCAGGATTCAACCCCGGTATTCGTCAAAACCCAAAAAAAAATAAAAAAAATAATTTTTTTTTTGGACGGTCTGTCCGTCCTCTGAAAATAAAATAAATAAATAATTTTTTTTTGATCCTGACGCAATTCCGATGCGTCAGGACGCATCCGGACTAACACGTCCGGACATCCGGACGTGAAAACCCCACGTCACGTCTGGATAGACAACCCTGCCAACATCCAACACGCTGTTTCAAACGTCCAACCCAACGTCCATCCATCCATCATTTCTTGTTTTTCCAAAATATGCCACATAGCTGCCCTTTGCTAAAAAATTTGTCCATTATGAGACAAACAATATGGAATAATTAGCCTACGTTGTTTGAGACGTCTAGCTCAACGTCCATCCATCCATTCATTTATTTTTTTCCAAAATATGCCATGTGACTGCCCTTCTCTATATCTACTTGCTGACGTGGCAGTTTATGTTGTATGCGACGTTTTATATAAACATGGCCATGTCGCAGATGACATTGTCACAAACATAGCCGTCCATAGTGACATAGTCGCATTTTCTGCAAAACACATATATGTTTTTGGGAACATCTAACGTTTGAAAAAACACAATGCTTTTGTTGCTAAACGCCACCAAAAACGTGCTTTTCTTATAGTGATAGTTGCCATCAACTTCCCAGAAGAAGGTACAAAACTTTCTTGGAGAAGTTCTGACATTTTAAGGTACATTTGTGAAATTAAACATTTTTGGAGGAGTAGCAGAAGCAGGGGTACAGTGCAAAGGGTGGTAGCAGAGGAGCCAAATAGGGATATACAAGCCATACTTCCAACTCCCAGCATACTTCTAGCTCCCAGCAAGGACATACAAGCCACACTTCCAACTCCCACTTTCGGAGCAAGAGACAAAAGTTTTTCTTCACATTCATTTGCAGAAGCAACTGGCAGTGGAGGTAATGTTTCACACAAATTAGAACCTAGAAAAAGACAACTTCCGACTAGACTAAGGGATGCTTAGTTTTTTTTAGATTCTCAAAACTTTCAAATGTCTTTATGAAAAGGTAAATTCTAACTGCCTCTAAAAGTACCGCGTTCTAAATTTATTTGCATCATTTGAAGTGTCTTGATGACTGTTGTTTTGAAGTGTACTAAGAATCCATTCTTTTTGTTTTAAGCAGGGCTACATTGTTGTGATTGAGGAATCTTTTTGGTATATTGTTGTCCCTAGTCGCTTCTTCTCTCGCGTGGTTTTCTTTGGGATGAGGGTTTTCATCAGTTCATGGTTAGGTAAGATTGACTTGAATTCTGCTTGGCTTCAACTTTTAGAAATCAGTCACTTCTTCTTCCAATCCTACTATATATATGTGCTTTCAGAGAGCGTTTATGAGGCTTGCCAGGAAGCCATGAAGAAGGTAGTCATCTGCAAAATTTGGAATTTCGAAACAACACTTATTACTTCTAAACTATGCAGTCAATGGGATTGCAAAATGAGTCAGCAGATCGTAGCTCACTGACTTGATCTTCTTAACATAGATGGGTGGATACCTCGTGAAGAAATTATTAGAGATGAAGCTCGCAGGTATATAAGAAGGGTATGTAGCAAAGCATGATTTCAGTTATTCATCTTTTTGGTTTGCGTTGTAAGCTTGTGTGAATCAATTCATGTCTCACCTACATATGCCGTGGCTTTTGATGTTTTGATGCAATGGACTACAATACTGAGGAGAAACTGAGAAGATCATCTGTAAAGTAAGCTAGAAGGAACTGGATGCCACCCTGTAACAGCTGGATCTGTGATGTAGCAAAGTTCCTAACCAATTTATTAAGCAACATACAAGCAATGCAAATCCTGCGGCACTTTTCATGGCTATACACAATAATGAATATACTGCTTGGTTTCTTCATTTTTAATATCATGTTTTTTCTCCTAATAAATTTGGAGGTCATTTCTGATTTTGAATAAGATCTGGTTAGGTTTCCCTATTTACTCTAGAGTCTTCAAAAGATTTGGAGAACTTCTTGGGATTTTAATTTCCTTGTTTGAAGATTGCTAGAGTGATGTAGGGATGATGATGTTCTTGGGTTCAATGTCTATAGAACTTGCATTAGCTTTTGAAGTAGAGGAAGCTTTAGGACTTCCAAAAAAAGAAGATGAAGAGTTTTTTGAGAGGTTATATCCAAGACTTGAACCCTGGTTTCAATGGTTCAGCACCTCCCAAACCAGTGTACCGTCTTTACGTAACTATTGCTCAGCATGCACTTTGTTCAATTTTAGATGCTTCTTGTGAGAAATTAAGAATTTGTGTGGACAAAGACCCCCTGAATTCTCATTCTTTCTGTCTGGTAGTTCTTGTAGGCGATTGTGAAATTTTCTTGTTTCCTATTTTTAATGTGGTGTGCATTGAAGTGATGAGCTCCATTGGGATACTTACAGCACATAGTTGGAGTTTCAGCAGGGAACGTGCCAAGCAGCTATAATTGGCATGGACAAAATACACAAACAAAGCGTGAACTAAATCAGACTATGAGTGGGCTACATTTATTTTTTGCTTGAAGCAACGGTGCCACTACAGGGATCAAATGTAGCAATATGTAGCAAATTTGTCGAAGAATAATCTTTTGTATTAGAATTTGATATTGTTGGGATTTCTTTTGTTGTGGCGAACCTTGACGTCTGGTTTGGACAATTATCCAAGAGCCTCACACCCTTTCGACCATGAGCAGCATCTGGATTTGCTATGATGGATGGCTTTGGCTGCACAATCATTAGCCAAAATAGTGTCTATTGTTGGAGCTCCAAATGGGGTAAGACCTTCTGGAGTTGGAGTTTCAGTTTTACATTTATTTGTATTTGAGATCGTTCAACTGAAAAGAATAGAAATGATATCGAAAACCTTCATTCTTCTTTATTGTATTCTACCTGCATTTGCACCACCGTATGTTATGGCCTTTTGAGTTTTCATCATGCTATTTTTTTATGGTTAATGGTATAAAATGAAGCATCATCGGTCCATGATTTTGCTCGGTGGTTAATTATTTGAGCATTAAGAGAAGTTCTCCCTATATGCAGGCTTACATGGCAATAGCAATACAGCTATTAGACCTACGGCTCCTGAACAAGGCAAGAATTTTGTGCTCATCCTTTTTTGCACTTTATTTTTACAGCTTCACTTGACTATTTCCTCGTTGTAAACTTCAGCTGTTGTGAATTTATATTCATCCGATCTCTTTGGTTGGTTCTCTGGAGATTTAATGATAGAGTTATTAGCAAAAATTGTGCAGCTTCACTACGATGCAGACAGTGGGCGTTACCTCGACTATGGACTCTACATTGAACAGGCATGTCACGTTTTTTCACAACCATTGAAAGAATCATATTGAATGAACACGTAATTTGTTAATAAGTATGCTTTTAATCCCTAAGTGCCCCAATGGCCAAAAGTGTGCTCTTCCATATCCATAGGAATTGAGATGAATCATTTAGGAAGGTGACAAATGTATCGATAGAAAGAAAAAATCATATCCTACATTTTTCAATGCTACAAGATGTTGAGAATTACAAAAATCTACGCCTAGGGTCCAAGATGTGAATTGTCGATACTTAGCTTGGGTACTTTGGATTAATGTAATTAGTTCAAGGTGGATCTGAAGAACGTTACTTGGTAAGTATATGAATTCTGTCTAAATTTTAGAAACCTTTCAAATCTTGACAGTTTAATGACTGCATGCAAACGCTTTAATGGACCTGTTACAAGTGAAGCTTTAGCGGCAAAATTTTGTGGACCGTCAAACAAGTTACATACTGTGAGAGATTGTATTTGACAAGAGGCCATAATGCGTGAATGTGGTATATAAGAAGTCACACGTATACAGGTCCCTTTTCACTGTATTTGAAGTCACACTTCACAATAGGTAATGTGTTTGCTTTCTTAGAGGTGTTTGCTTCGCACTGGGATACTTCCAAAATGTTTCCATTTTCTTTTCTTATTGATGTCCTGCTCCTGTGCATTTCTTGACGACCTTCTGATTGTAGGAAGGAATGCACTCACAACGTTGACTAATTCTTTGGGAAAACTGTTGAAGCTTATTCGCATTGACCTTCATCAAAACCTTATGTACCACACTACAGTGATCAAACAAGTATAGTGAATACTATTTATCCTTCTCTAATAGTGTGGCCATTGCTAGAGAGGCTTTATTTTATTTAAATTTCGTGTTGGAAGTTGGGAGAACTTTGCTTTTTTGAATGCATGCTCATGCATCGGCCCTTTTTGTAAATGGAGAAGTGGGAAGCAGTTAATCTTAGTATTGGTTTTACAAGCCTCACTTACCTTCTACCATCAATAGCGGGATGTTCAACCTTGTTGGAGCTTTACCTGTTAGAGCTCTTCCTATGGTGAGTTGCCGGATTTTACATCCGCGTACCTCCTCTGGGCTATGTGAATGATCTACAGCGCCGCATTGACGGAGACTGAGCTCTTGCTTCTTGAAATTGCAATTACTCGATAATAATTGCAAACAATCATGTTTTGAACTTGCTTAATATTTTATTTCTGATGTATCGATGGCGTCGTGTAGTCCCTGTAACTCCGACAACTGTAAACACCTTCTCAGGCAAGTGCGTTGTCATGGAGCCTCCGCCAGTTTATTAATTTTCTAAAAGAGCATGTACTTGAGTGCTTGAGTGGTTTGTTATTTCAATTAGCTGGACATGACAGTCTGTTCAAAAGGCACACAATGAGTTCAGTCCATTTTGGTTACCTAATGAATTATAATTCCATTTTTTGCAAGATATTCTTAGGATTTTGACTCATGCCTCGTGTGGGTTGAACTATCCACTGTATGGCGATACCGCAAGTTGGTCACTCCATACCTGATGGATATGGGCCTATTCCACTGCACATATTCCTCAACCATGTAATTGCCTCTGAGAACTCCATTGCCAACGATTCATATTTACATATTGCGGGACTTGTCATCTTTGTCCTTTGATCCTTTTGTTGGAAATGTGATTCAACTCTACATGTCAGGTGTTTCAATGAGTTGTGTTTGCAATCAATAAATCTATACTGCTTATCCTCATATCACGTACAAGAACCAGTCGACTGCAATGTAGAGCCAACACTGCGAAGTGCTCTGTCTGACCTTCTAACGTGAGTGCCAAGAATCAAGCCTCATCTGAATTGTTCAAAATCTTTACGCTTTGGTCAGCTCTAAAACCTGAACATTTTGTTCAATTTGCTCCTTTGTTGACAAAAGTTAAAAAATGAAATAAGATTTTTTGGCATTGAACAATGTTATAGAGTATTCATAATTATTACACTATTGGCGTTGTCTCTTTGGTGCACAGTTTCCCTTCAACGATGCCATGGCACCATTTGGTGATCACTCTTACGATGGTCATACTTTACAAAGAGTCTATGACACGGTACAATCAAATATTCCATGAAAATTCTGAATAAAGAAAATTCTAATGTCGGTATAATTTCCAGAACCACATCAAGTGAACCGAGGTGTTATTTCGTGGATGTCTGTTGTGTGTTGCCCCTTCAGAAGTTGATCTCCTTCTTGCTTTTATGATGGTTGCCACGATCGTTACAGATGCGTGTTTTCTCGCCAATTCTGAAGCAATTAGAGTAGCATTGTACAAGTTATTGAAGTTTGTGGAACTTATTTGCACAACTTTTTTGACTTTTGTTATGGGTCTTCCAGATGCAATGCACAACATATGAGGCCATAGTGGAAGGAAACTCCATGGTTCACAACCTTGGTATGTTCGAAAAAAGAATTTGCGTTGTCAAGATGACCTTTTTCTTATGGTTTCTCAAACAAATGGAAGTTACGTATATCCCTTGAGTGCAACAGAGTTGTTAATTTTGGACTTTGTTTTTTTATGATATTCACTCATTATTTATATTAGGGATTTGTTATGAATCTGCGTGTGATTGGCATGAATGCATGTGACAGCCTTGAGAGCAGCACCTTCTGCTTTTAAACGGGATGAGCGAATGGGATAGTTACATTGTGGATCTTTGCGGCCCGCTAAGCACAAAAGAGAGATGGGAGAGCAAGTTGACATGAGCGTTTTGAAATTGCCTGAGAAGGTATTGTCCATGACATTGTCGTATGGTATTTCCAATTATGACTATCTAGTTAGAAAGAAGCTGTTGTGAAACAATTTCGTTTATTCATGTTTTGTTTCTACAACATGCAGAAAAGTGGTTGTGACCCTTTAACCCATTTTGCCTTTTTGTGTCCATTGCAAGAACTTTCAAAGCTATTGTGGGTGTGCAGAGGGCTTATGTCTATCGTGTGTAGAGGAAGTGAATACTGTAGCTTAGGTGTTTTGTTTTTGGACCGAATTTCATCCATGTAACATTTTGTTGTCATTAATTGAGAAGCAATTTTTCTTCCAAACTTGACCATCCAAAGTTTACAATTTCATCCATCTAAATAGCAGTTTTTCCATCTACAATCATCCATCCAAATATGCAATTTTATTTGTCCAAAAAATCATTTTTCATCCAAGCTCATCCATCCGAATTTGATATTTTCATTCATCCAGAAAGCAGATTCTCATCCACATCTATCCATCCAAACTAGTCAATTACGTTGTATGCACTGGACAACTCTGGACGTGGGAAGTATAGGTCAAATTGCAGAAAAGAGCACAAGGTAGATCAAATAATGTGTGAAGTGTTCAATCCACTGGCCAACGGTGTTCCTCCCAAGAGGCCCAAAAAAACCAACTTTCAAAAATCAATAACTTTCATTTGAAAAAAAATTAGAAGCTCAAATTTGGAAGATAAAAGGAGAGCATCAAGCTTTATTTGCTTTGCTAAATGGAATTTAAAAAGATTGATTTTTGACCTTAATCCATAACATTTAGTTGAACAAGAAGATCATTTTGGAATGGAGGGAGTATAATTTTTGCTCCTAGGCATTAATTGAAATAAAAAATTATATTTTCCAAAGCTAATATGATCTCATAGCTTAAAATTTTAAAAAATAAAATTATATCAAAGTTTGAAGTCACACAAGCCTACTTGAAATCCCAAAAGTTGTTCGGGTGGACTTTGGTAAGGCATTATCTCCAGGGTTACCCCCTACATAAGAAAATCGGCAAGGCATTATCTCCAGGGTATTATATTTTACAGTGTAACTTGACACACACACACCAAAGCTTTCTGTTTAAAAAAAGTTTTGGGGGGCAATTTACACTATGAAATATAATACCTCAAGGGATAACGCTATGTTATTCTTCCTGTGCTAAAGATACAAAATGTTCTCTAGAATTGACAATTTGGAAAAAATGATTACAAAGTATTATTTGGAAGAATATTTTGGAATTGGTATATGAATAAAAGTTGTAGATTTTGAATTGTAGATTCCATCCATCCAAATTAGATTCACCAATGCTATAACCAATATTTTTTTATATATTTTAAAAGAAAAATTTCAAAATGTCTTCTCAATCCAATTATAAGAAAAATATTATCATTTTTTGAATAAAATATATTAAAATGGATTTGAAATGAATTTCTTTTGGTAATTTTTGGTAATTTTTTGTATTCTTTCAATCTATAACCTCATTTTTGCAAATCCAGTTTTGAACTACAAGCAATGCAATTTTAGCTTCGTCAACCACTCGACATACTTCCACATTTGTAATTTTAAGAAAATATTAGAAAAACATATACTCTAGTAACACCAAATCCAACCATACGACAATTACTTGATAAAATATCTCCACAAATTAGGACAACTTTCATCCAAACAATAATCAAAAAGAAATATGAATTTCAATATGTTTGTTGTCCATTGTCTTGAAATTAGATGTCAGAGCTCTAAAAGGGTTTAAAGAAAACAAACAAACCATAGTGTTAAAATACGCAAGGTAATATAACATTTTCTAGATAAACTACCCCATATAAAATTAAAAAAACAATTAAAATGTCTTCAACCAATTATATACTAGATAACCGATGAGCCGCGCTAGCAGCGAATTGGTTATCATACATAACCGGTTGTACATTTTTCAATCACACAACCTTTGATCAGGGTTGTCTATCCAATCACGCATACACAGAAGAAAGTGAGACTCACGGGGGATTGAACACCGAAGACTGAAATAAGCGCCCTGTGTGCCATATCACGATCCTCTCATGACATTATAGCTCTTTGGCAGTTAATCCAAAACTCCGACAAGGTCGATGGTGAGCCACAGGAGTCTCATAATGCGTTCCCGGTGTCGTAAACCACCGCTGGGATTCGTCCCGTTCAAAAGGCGGGCGAGTTCTGAGCTGTAATGCCCGATTACGCGGGCAAAACCGCGTAATCGGGGATTACGGATTTTTCATCCAGTTCGCGATCTCATCCAACGAAAATTCGTTGCCCACCGGTCGTTTACGCCGGGCAATGCCCCTCGTCGTCGGGAATTTCGCCAAAAAGAAGGGCCTCCTCGTCGGGCTCCGCCCTCCTCGTCTGCCCTTTTTTTTGGCGAAATTCCCTCCTCCTCGGGCATTGCCCTATACAAAATTCCCGATGAGTTCCACTTTCCCCGGTGTTTCGTACACTGGGAACACCAGGGAAAGTGAAACTCACCGGGAATTTTGACACCGGGAACGCAATATGAGCCCCCTGTGAGCAATTCTTCTTGCCTGATCAGCAATGCGTGGAACCCACTAACGTTAGCTACATTTACAACTCTAACAAATACATGATCACAGTGAGTTTCGATGCTTAATAAAGAATCCCAGTCAAGAATTAATGGGAGCTTCGCATCGAACTCACAGGGCTCATAGCTAGCTATCACAACCGCCTTTACACTGAAGCTGAGGGATGGGCCGAAGACCTCTTGTGCGAGGTTTGGCGGCCTTTGAATGGAATTGCATCTTGTCAACGCTTTCCGCGTTTGTTCGGTGCCCTTGGTCGGATTTGCATCATCAAGGCCTCGTTTCGGAGCACAACTAGGCTGGCTGTTCCGACTTGCTGATGCTTTCGGAGTTCATGTTCACGGATTCCGTTGGCATCACTCGCTTGGGGTATGCAGGGTAGCTGTATCCGAAAGCAAGCCCGAGGATTGTCCACAGGCAACTGATGATGCAGATTGGCAGCCATTTTGCAACTACCATGACATGACAACATGATATCATTTTTTAAAACTTTTTTTAGCAGCAGGGAGTGAACTCAACCTTCTCAGTCTGCTTACCAAAAGGTGGCAACCAAAAAAATTTAGACGCAGAAATATTACATGATTCAATATAGAAAGAGAAAGCATGCATGCTAAAGGTGTCTCGGAGAATGTCTGAGCAATTGGGGATCAATGTTCCAAGAGAAGTGGTGTGGAGACAAAAGTTTCAATGGCCTGTTGAGATTGTGCCTCTATGACCCTGAGTATGGGACATTTTCGAAATCAAACCAAAGTTTAGTAAAAATGGTGGTTTTCCACAAACTTGACACGTCTACATTTAGGCCATGTGTTCTAAAATCTACACTAGTCCTAGACTTTAGAGCTAAATAAAAAAAATGAATGGAAAAAATGGCGAATGGAATATTGCCATTTTAACAAAATTTCCCACATCACTTGCTAATGATATTTGAGAGAAGTCTTGTAGCTCAAAGTCACTTGATTTTTGGCAAAATAGAAACGGATATGTAGTTGCTTATTTTACTTGTTCAAATCAACTTTTGAAAAGGCAAAGCTTACTATCAACGTGTGAGTATTAAGAGCTCAAATAAATGTAAGAACTTCAAATGAAGTATGACTTGTTACAAATCCTTCACTCCTTTTGAATCAGTCTTGAATTTACAATACATTTTGTAATCTTAATCAAATTCTAGTAACATTAGAAAAATATTGTACCTATTTGAAAATGTTTTTGAATTGATTTTAATCCAATATATCCAAATCTAAGAGATTTTTCATCCAAAATTGGATATTTCAATTAATCCAAAAACATCATTTAATATGGTCTTTTTTGCTTTAGTATTGGTGACTTGTCTATGAGTCATAGTTTACAACTTCTGCTTGTAAGACATCACTACTTTATTCTTATAAGTTCCTAATTTTATGTTCCTAGCTAAACCTGGTACAATTTATTTTTCTTTGTAAACTTTTTTGAAAATGAACACTAAAATTTGACATTATGGAAATCTGCCCATAATTCTAAAATATCAATTTCAAAACTTTGAACGCTTAGGGGTTGAAAGGAATAAAAATTGTAAAATAAATATGAAATTAAACATGAGCAAGAGTTTGAAAATCAAACTAAAAAACATTAAATGAACATCAAAAGACTATTCTAAGTATTTTTAAAAGACTATTGAATAGAATATAAAAAAGAACATTGAAGAGAACTTTAAGAATATCACTAATAAGAACATGATTTTCTTTGATCAAAATGAACATCAAAAAGTGCATTACATAGAATAATAAAAAATACATGAACAAAAACATAAAAAAAGATCTTGAAAATGAATAGAAAAAAGAACATAAAAAGAGCATCACAAAGATTGTAAGAAAAAAAAGAACATGAAAAGGAACATAAAAAGAAACTTTATATAGTAAAAATTCCATTAAAAGAAGATTGAAAAAGTAGATAAAATGAACATAAAAAAGTGCTTCAAAAAGTATGTAGTAAAGAAGTTATAACATGCTTCAAGAAGTAGTTTAAAAAAATATAAAAAAGAACTTGAAGAGGTAGTTAATATAAACATTATGTTTTTTTCAAAGTAGGTAAAAAATACACTTGTTAAAAGTAGTTTGAAGAATTGAAGTTAATTAGAACACTTTTACTTTAAAATTGTTTGAAGTAGTAGTTAACTAAAAGTCTTTTACTTTAAACTAGTATTTGAACTCAAATCCTTTTCTCCTAAAGTATAAACAACATTGGGGCTTCAATGGCTCCTTCATTGAATTTGCTCTCCTGTTTAACTTCTTCTCTTGACATTTCTAATGGCTTCCATATCTCCCAAGTCTTGACATTCAGATCATACAAGGAAAAGGTATCCAAACCCTTCTCGTGAAAGGAATAGTATTTGGTTGAAGGATTCGGTCCATACATTGCCTAAGAAGAGGCCAGTGAAGAAACATGTTGCACTTCAAAAGGGGAAAATTCATGCTATGAAGGGTAGTAGTAAGCCAACATAAATACAAATACAAAGCAAGATGGTGGTGGAAAGGCCAAAAACAAAGTTAGTTTAGAGCATCTAGGATTAGCCTCAATAGGATGGATAATTTAGCCCAATAGAAGTTAATTTCAATTCAAGGTTTAGGGTCTAAGGTTCTAAAGCATGCTATGTACAATATTGTATTTGTAAAGATGTAGTGTACTCTTTGTGCCAGAGGTACTTGTACAATGTACATATTGTTGTAAAAAATGAGTTCAATTCTCCATTTGTGACTCTGTGTGCACTAATGTGAGTCATGCCTTATATTTTCATTGTGGACATGATGAATTGTTGTTATTGAAATGGTACTATATTAGAAATCCTCAAATCAAAATGCAAATAGACTTAGTCCATGATTGCAAGCACCTGCACTAAGAGATTCAATGATCCATCGAATGACTTGGGGACCTACAATTTAGTGACTCCCTGCACCATTATATCATTTTAGATGCTCTTTGATTGTATGTGGGTTTGTTTGTGAGGGAGGATAGGTTAGTAGTGTTGAATTGGGCTTGATGATTTTCCAAATTTGTGTCTACTATTGTGAATTTTGTTTAGTTTTGTGCTGAAATTGGATAGAGATTTGTTGCAACAACACCGACGTGAATGTTTACGGATGGTGCTGCAACAATCGGAAGGCAGGTGCTATCTTATATTGATGAAGTCCACAGCAAGAATATATTGCTTGTTAGGGTGGTCTTTGGCTTTTGGTGGTATTTAGATTTTTTTCAAAATTATTTTATAATTTTTTTACTGATTAGGGTTTTGGGTTGAAGGAAGACACATATATTGTAGGGAAAACATTTCCATGGATTTCAGCTGTTTTGAGTGGAACGGAATTTTTTTTCTTGTGAGGCTTGTCTGCATTTGCTTGGGATTCTGATGCAATAAAATATTATATGGTTTAGATATTGTATGAGTAAGGTGTGGTTAAGTTTGAAGCAGTGAGCTCCAAAATCACGAGTCTGTATTATCGTTGAAATCATGATTGTCATCTGTCTCATTAAAGCTTCTCTCACCTTGATAGAAACATGCGCAATATTTTATTTTCACAAAATTAATACAAGTCATGTTGTTTTGTATGACACTTGCGTTGTAAATGGGTGACTTTCAGCCCCCGGGAGCCCATGGGAGATGGATCCCCTTGAAGATGGGCTTCCTACTTTGGCCTTGTTGTTTCCAATTTTCTTCACTACTTTCTTTGTAACTTAATCCTCTCCTGAAAACATAACATATATGTGTGAATTGCATTGTCTATAACATATTAAACTGTAATTATATGGATGTGCTTTCGGTATTGTTTTGTTGGGTCAATGCCAAGAGAAGCTATGCAATTACACCTACACCATGAAGAACTAGGTGTTAAAGCACATTTAAGTGCATCAATGCATGTCCATAGCAACATTGAGCTTTATCAATACATTCTTGTTCTCCAGATGTTTGGATGTTTGATGACATCATGTTCTCATAAGTCTACCAATTTTTCATCTTATAGAATGACCAATTTTAATCGATCATATTGTGGAAATTGTATTTCAAATGGGGCCAAAATTATTCTAAAGGACATTACATGTTTTATTCAAAAATAACTATAATTCATCAAAAGAAAGTCAAGTGCCATATGACCTCAAATGTGCTATAAAGCTCTAGGTGCAAGAGACTGCATAGCGATGAGGGTCAAGTTTTGACAATAGGTTGTCTATGTTCAAATTATTTTGTCTTGTTTCTGCAAAAGTATAAATATTTTTGGTACAGTGATGGTGCAGGAAAAAAATAATGGAATTGGGCCTAGTTCCTTTAAGAGAGGATATTGACAAGGAGTGGCTATGGGCAAATATACATGCATTTTAGTTCAAAACCATGATTCTAAGATTGTGCCTCATTGTTGAGTCACTTACAAGTGAGTCCACTTGCGGCCTTCAACAAGTCTTCATTAAAATTAGATTATTGCAAGAACGTTAAAAAACATCATCAAGTGAATTTTCCCCCAAATTCATGGAGAGTTCTTTCTTTGGTTATAATGATCATATAGAGACTTGCCTCTAAACCATGAATTTGATTTTCTTTCTGATGTTGTCTAAATATCAAGAGATTGTCTAATTTTACTAAAAACATAGATCTTTCAAGATTGACGAGTTTATGTTCGCTTCTAAGTATTACACTTATCTATCACTCTTTGAAGCTTCCTAAATTATTTCTTTTGATTATGAAGATATGGGGAGGTGGCAACCTTTGGCCATAAGTGCACTTACCTTAGGGGTCAACAAGAACACCAGGTCAATACATTGTCTTTATGAAGAATCCAAGTATATTTCATTTTGGGAATTAATTCTTTTAGTTCAAAAAATAGCCTCAATAAAAATTCCAAAAAATAAGAATATATATTTACAAAGGTACAAGTAAGAATATGCAAAAATTCAAGAAAATTTTTTAACACTAAAAGATTAAGTTGTAACTACTTTAATTCCTAAATGTTTGAGTGACCATTGTCCAGTGTATGGTTTGGAAAAAAAAGCTTCTTTTAAATTTTGTTTATGCAAATTAGATTGTGTTGTCTTTCAGTTTTTTATATTCAAAACTAAGAGCATTATGGTCAAACAAAATTATAAGGGAAATAGCACAAAGTGTTAGTTTACTATTTGAAAAAAGTGTTGATGCTTTCATTACTGTATCTTATAAAAAAACATCTAAAAATCAATGGATACAACAATTTTGACCAATCAAGAAAATTCAAATGCTAAAAATAATCTTTGTGATTTTGGTGAATTTTCGAAGTTGTCACTTCAAAAATCATTTGAAGAGGATCTAAAAATAATTTTATAATTTTGACCATGTGGATACTTTCAACTTTTTGTGCTTCACATTATTTTTTGAAGCAAACTTCAAAAAATCTGTGTTTCGGGGTGATGCTACCGGTTCTTGTGATTGATATAATATTTACCATCCAAAAAGGAAACATCATGTAGTATGCCTATGATGACAACTTGTAGTAAACTAAGAATACCCACTTGTGCACACCATTAATCACAACATCCAATCAAGTGTCGACAAGAGTCTAATTTATACGTAGTCTAATTTACATATCAAGAATGCTAGCATTTAGAGTTACTATTCATAACTAATGTTGCCAACACTAAAGATGATAATTAGTGTAGCACTTGCTACTAATAACGAACCGCTAATTAACCCGACAGTCAAAATTGGAGGTTCAGGGAATAATTTCTCCGCTCACATCGAGAAACTAAGAAAATTGGAACAGTCCTATCATTAAGTAAAAAGGATTATCAAGCTTGTGGTAACAGTATCACTTGGTGCATACTGTGTGCCTTTGAATGTAGCCTATTTGTTGCCCACGTTAGTGATGAGGTAAGGGTGCTCCAACGGAGCCTTGCAAGTCAGCAGGTGGCCTTTCAGTCGAGGCATGTTGGGCTGTGCGCTCCGGCACCGGTGGCAACGAAGCTCCATCCTCAAAAACCTTTCCTCGATGTCCGGACCACAAGGCAGAACTCGCCCCTTCTCTGCCACTTCAGCCATTACATCCTGCGAGTCCCGGAAAAATCCAGTGGTGAAGGTGTTCCAGTGCTTCTTGTTCTTGAGATTCGGAGAGTCGAAGTCTTGACTTATGACATGCATGTGCAGTTGTCGCATCGATGGTACCTGAAGAGAGCGAAAACTGAATTAAACATGGAAAGAGAATGTTCGATGGACAGTATGATGCAACGTAGAGGATTCTAAAACCATAAAGGACGTGACCCCTCTCCTATACTAACTGCAACTCACCTATTCATACACTTGGTTGGCCTTCAATGGAGCCAAGTTGGGGTGCAAAGCATGACTTGGCTGAATGAGTAAATAGCCACTCATCTTAGCAAGGATATGGAATTGTCTACTTTCCCATCAATGTGGTCTACAACCTCACAATTTGAATGATTGCATAAAAATACTCATAAACAGTGACAAAAAATTTGATCTTATCAGATCTCTCTACAGTTCTGCAGTGATCTCCCAAAAAACACTTACATATTTTAAATTTCTTATAGTGACGCAAATGGTATCCCCTACCTTACATGCAGGGCAATTGTCCACCTTGCAAGCTCCTCACGAAGATGAAGGACCAAATCCAAGATGTTGAGAAAGTAGCACATCAAATACAGACAGCATTCCACAGAATTCTCAGAGGTGATTTGAATATGGCTTACCCAGTGGTATCCAAGGCGAAACACTAGCGAAGGGTCCTCGTCGAAATACCGCCTTGCCCAAGTCTCACCAAGTGCATGCATATGCTTTAGAACAGGCAGATGCTGAGAACGGACATCCTCAATCGAGTCCAATCCGTCTCTTCTTGCAATGACCAGTAAATGCTTCTTACCCTGTCACATTACCGTTTCGCCAGAAACTTACGCACAATATCATCCATGTACTGTTTCTCCTACTGAACTTGAATCAATCATGTCGAGAAAACTATCCAATCAGAGTCGACATGGTCAGACATCATAACTTAAATCGCGGTTCTCAAAACAAGTCAATAATTCTACTGCACGAGAGAGAATGGAGGCACTAATAATCCTCCAAACCTGGAAGTAAACTTGGCGGCTAAGATTGATGGTATTTACCTTTGCAAACTTGTCGGTGATGATAACTGCTTCATTTGTGACCTCTAGAGCAGCAGGAGAATGTTGCTCGGGATGCAATGCGATATTCCGCAATTCCTGAGCCCATGCTCCCCATTTTCCAGCTGTTCTCTCATTGGTAGCTTTCTTGAATGTGGTCTCCAGGCTCCCCAAAGTCTTCTCTTCCCTGCATGCCACCTTCGAAAGTCAAAAACATCATAAACCCTACAGAAGGCACAATAGGGGCATCTAAAGCCACACAAAAACTCAATTTAGTGATACAATGAAAATTTCAGTCAATCCATAGAACCGGCACCCCTATCACAATCTTGTAATTCAAAAATTCAAAAAGCAATAAAAGCAAGATAAGAGCATATGAAATGCAGCTATTAAAAAGTTAACTATATTTGATTGCTCCTAAATTTATGAGGTTTTGTTCAGTCATAACGGGTTTTCATTCTAATTGTGCCATATGCATGTTTCTGTGACAGGTACTTAAAAGGAATCAAACTGTTAGATTTATCTCCTCATTCAAAATCATTAAACACCAAAAACAAGTTTGTACTTCAATTGTGATATCCTAATTTGAAGCAATGGTAAAAATTAGAAAATTAGGTCAATTGACAAAAACATGACACATTTTACTTCACATTGGTATAATCTGAAATTTTTAAGAAAGAAATTTGTAAAAATATGAGAAAAAAAAGGTTTTAAAAAGCCCTAAATATATATATATATATAAAACATGAGGTTCAAGGATTAATCATTTAACACTTTGCAGAATTGCAGTTTCGGTCAAATTAGATGTAAGTACTGTGAAAAGAATGCGAAGGAGATACATCGAATGTTGCACGGTCAGGCCGCTAGGGTCTGTCATGTCGATGTCGGAGTCCGTCTTAGTACTTTCCTTCTCGACAGTTTCATCGGTCTTCATACTTTCATCCCCAACAGGCCGCTCCCGTTTCTGATGACGATCCATATCCCCTGGACCTTTCCGCTTGGCAGATTGCATCAAGAATGTGAAGGCATTTTTAGGTGCCGCCTTGAGAGAGTTCTTTGTTTCGGGTGGGTCTCGAGCATCAGCACCCGCACTTTCACCACCAACTTGCTGCTCAACCAATGGCTTGTGGAGAGCATTCAACGAATTGTTCTCTTTCAACGCCATTGTTGAGAAGGTCGTAAAAAGTTTGCAGTATGCATTGCGTAATATTCGGCAACCTTGGGTATAATCTCCAGCAAGGGAACTTGGTCTCAGCGGGTTCATATTGGGACCGAGCACATGGATGACATGAGTCACTCCTTCAATTCTGCGTAGAGGACTCGTAGCAGGTAAAGCAACTGCCACCGCATCCCCAGGTTGGAGCGTTTTTGCAACTTCTTTGGTTGCAAATTCCAACTCAAAACCGGCAGCCTCGAATATGGCTGCATTTACACCACCACCACCTGGTTTCAGCCGCCTGAAAATGCAGACAATCATGTTGACTCAATCATCTAGAAGTTACAAGAGACCTGCGTCAAACTGGAGTAGACAATTTTGAAGCAATCACTGCTTACAGATGTAGTTATGAAATTAGGCCATGCTCACCAATTCGTTGCATTTGCAATGAATCTGCACTTGGGACCTCCTGATGAATACAGTTTCGTAATATCTCCAGCATGTATGAGCAGCTGCAGTGATGAGAGTCCAGCTGCAGCAGCCTTTCTCGAAACCCTACCTAGCATGTCTGAATTTGCAGAGAGATCTACAAATACGAGTCTCAGACCAGCATGGTTTGGGTTCCTGAAAAACTCCGTAACCATTGACACGATGATATCTGCTGCCATTTCATGATCAAACTGGAAGTCTGCTGTCGAAATAGATGGAAACGCTAGCGATCTAGCCCCATCCATATCGTCGTCCTTACTCATCATATCTACAATGTTTGAATCTGTTCTTCTGTTTCCAAAATTCAAATGAGGGCTACTAATTGATATTCGCACGCTCTGTGAGGACGAACTTATATGTTCATCAACGGAAGATTTAGGCTTCCATTCCTTGCCGAAAAGTGACTGTAAAGTCCCCTTCCCTTCCTGAACACTGGCAACGAACACCCCCGAAGGTAGACGACCCCCACTGTCCAGCTGTGAGTAAAGTGCTACAGATTTCTCAATCTCGGTGTCTGTCCGGCAGTATGTAATCCGAACAAATCCTTCTTCCAGAGTCGGTGGAATTCGTGACCGTGAAACGCGGGACACCACTCCTCCAACACCTGAGCCCTGTAATCCTCCCTCGTGCTCAATACGTTGGGAAGCCCGCTGGATGCAAACGCTCAATGGAAGATTAATAACCAATGCATGAGCTTCTACCCCCCTCTCCTTGGCTAGTAGAAGGAACTCTTTACGTTGTTCAAGGTCAATGTTGCAACGATCTATAAGCACACAGCGCCATGTAGACAGTGCAGTCCCAGCAATCTTCAGACACTGTACTTTGGTGCCACGTTTACCGTTCGAAATTACATCCTGCAAAATTACATTTACCGCAATATGAAACTAGCAAGCCTGTAAGTATTAACCATATGCCATTAAGAGATTTGCTATTAAAAAAAGGGCATATCGAATCCATATGTAGAGGATTTCCATTTGCTTCCAGTTATATGTATGCCAGGATTTAAAACTTCTAGTTTGAGTTATCCATATTACTCAATTCCTTGCAGAGGAGATGATTCTTACTGCAAACCTAACCAAGATAGTCCCAATCCTACCATCATACCATCGCCATCTTGAGTCTCAATAATCTGCGAACGATCTGTGCTTGATCTTCAGAACAATCAAAGTCAAGAATGACAGCTATTTCTTACCAAACTTCAATTGCTAAATGAGACTGATTCAACAAACCTGGCAGATACGAGTCCAAGGCCGAGCTGCGTTTTGAACAATTTTCTGACAAAACGTGCTTTTGCCAGACCCTGGCGGACCGACTAGCATTAACAGCACCAAGTCCTTGCTGTCATTCGGCCGCTGTAAAGTCGAAGCTGTAGACGCTGCTGATTAGTGAATGTTAAGAAAATATACTCCCTCAATTGAGAACATAATTCCCACTAATCATGAACTCTTCAACCATATCTATTAACCCCCAAAGGATCAATGATTCGTAGTTTGAAAATGAGAAATTTGATTGATCGTAATTCAAAAAATATATTTGAGATGGGCCAATTTCACCCAAATTAGTGAAGAACATTGCATGTTCGGTCGACAAATAGAATTGGACACAAATAAGTCCACATCAGACCTACTCAAAACTGCTAAGAAAAACATTTATTGAGGGGTAAAGATACTTATCAATACACAAAACCAGGGCCTGCCCTATCCTACGACGAATCCCTCTTCTTGATTCTAGTTACTTAAAATGAATGGAGAATTGCGTGCTGTTCGAAGTAACAAGACTGTCGTAGAAGTTATAAAAATTAAAATACCTGGCAGCTGAGGTGGTGTAGTCTCCTCATGGAATTTTACGTGATTGGTCTCTGAAGGATGCCGAAACTCCAGCAAGTGCTCAGGATTTGTTCTATAGCATGCAGCGCCCCACTTGCAGTCCGGTAAGTGATTTTTCCTGTCCATTAAATAGCATCTGCGTCAATCACAGCATCGCTCAGTAAAACATTTGCATCCTAAGTCATGGCGAATGTCAATATCGTCGCCTGCTCTCTACGATCACAACAATCTAAAGAAATTCACACTAGAAAAACTGTCAATGACCTTCAAGAAGAGGCACAACAACTTCAAATCGTAGGAATGCAATCCATCAACGGACGCACAGTTTTGCCGAGAGCTCTTCAAATCGATTTCAGCGACAAATTCACATGAACATTAAAAGCTACAAACGAAATTATAGCAGTCCAGGGCTCCCAGAAGGTCAAAATCGAAAAAAAATACCAAAGAAATCAAAGTTTGAATGCGAGCTCTTACCAATTGACAAATTTCGGCAAAGAAATGATGCGATGATGCAGCGACTTTGACTCTTGGGCTCATCACCACGAGCTTTCCGATCAATGGCATCACGAGCGTGTTCAACAAGGCAACCTAACTTCAAGGCAGATAAGGAAGAAACCCTAAAATCCTACCGCAGCTCTCAATGTGGCAGAATTCACGGCCCGAACACCATGAAGATGCATTTGCTGTGGATGATGGGCAAAACCTTAAATCTTTGGAACCATACATTACAATTCCTTAAGCCCTAGACTCACGATGTGGATGATGAATGCTTTGAAGAGCTCCCTTCATCCAATTAATAATTATAAAGAATTTATTCACCCCAAATAAAAGAATACTTGATTTAGTTCTAAGTATTACTGGGAGCCTCATCCATTGTTTTATATTACGATATCACATTTTTCTATTTGAATAAAATTTATTTAAAAAAAATTTAGGACTTCATAGGGTAGAATGACACTTCTTCTTTCTTCAAGGTAGATAGTAAACAAAGGAAAAAAAACTAATCATTTTTCTAAAAAAATTTGCAATTATATAAATTGATGAGTGTGTTTATTACTTTTAGCAATTAACTTGAGCAATAAGGTCACTTTTAAGAAATCAAAACAAATAATTGTAACTCATCCTAAATGCTTATATCATTAGAATTATCCTAAAAAGACATAAAATCTTTCATTTTGCTCATCTTTCAATTCATATTCTAGATTGAATCTGAATTTGATTCAACTTATATTTTTTTTTTGGAAATGATAAAAGACACGATTGCATATAATTAGGCCTTCTTATCATTCCAAAAAAATACAAGTTGTATAAAAATTCAAATGTAATTCAAAATATGAATGGAAAAAAAGACCATATAGTCAACAATGTTTCATAAATTTTAAGTTAGCTCAATCAAATCCAATAGAGTCTTATTCTTCTTTCCAATGATTTTTTTCAAAAATTTCTCAAAAGCTACCTTCAAAACATTCATCATCCATTCAATAATGGTAAAGCATTTAAGAATTATCCCTCTAAATATTTGATTTAACTCTAAAATGATAGACCTATAATTATATAATAGATATTTGCAAAAAATATGATATCTTATTTGCTCCATTTTACCACATAATATAAACAATTTTTTTTTACTTTTAACCCTAAAATAAAAGTTTAACGTCCACTCTTGTGTCCACTATGAGTCACAAAGTTCAGATTGGGGGGAGAAAGATTTGAAACTATCTTGATTTTTTTTAAAAAGAGAAGAAAATTAATATTAAATACAAAATTTTCTTTAAAAATTCAAAAATCTGAATTTTTAATCATTGGTTGGTATAATGGTGTAAAACATTGTAGTGCTATCCAAACTTTTTTTATCTTTTTATATTTAAAAAGAGGGTTATTTAAAAACAAGGTTATAGGTTTTCATCTCCATAAACAATGAAATACATTATTTTGAGTCTATTTTAAGCTTTCTAGTCGTGTAGAAACTAGACTTCACAAACTTCATATTGTTAGTTATATTCCAACATAAAAACAAACCCTTTGAATGTCAAAATCAATTTTTTACACTTAAAAATTCAAAGTGCTAATGATATAATCCTCCAATTTGGTGGACTAAATAGCTAAATTTGCTACAAAGTCTTACAACGGTATTACTTGGGGAGGGATGCACATCCACTCATGTAGATGAATAAATAGTTTTCCATCTATATTTTGCATATTTCATCTATGTTCATAGATGAAAATAGCTCCAAAGTATCAAGTTTTTTCTATCCTATCCAAACTACATTGATTTGTCCTAATACCATAGTGCACATAACACTAGTTTATCAAAGTTACATTATTTCAAAATCAATGAGATTGAAAATATTATTATATTCAACCAATATCCAGTTCATTTTTTTGTTATGATACTAATCTCCCTTCCACTATTAGGGCAAATTAGTGTAAGGTAAAATACCTAAGCCGTTCGTGTACCCATTCTATTAAAAGTGTAATCCAAAGTACAATTAAATCGTTCCTATACTTAACTGCAATTAGTTGACCCTTTAGATTTTGGTATTATGACCAAGATATATGACGACTTCAATGGTATAAAGAGTTCTACTTTGAAAATTTGTAGTAATTACATGTCTTCTCAATTTTATTTTATTTTTTAAAATTCATAAAAAAAGTTTTTTTTCTAGAAAAAAATGCTCCAACTATGCTATGAAAGCCGCGAGCGACTAGGCGGAGGGCACGAGACCCCTTTCAATTAACACAGAAGCAAAAATACACAGAGAAGAGAAGCGCCTTAAAACACCTCAACCCAACTCCAGGGTGACAAGAAAGTACAGACTCAAAGGAGCAAGACCAGTGCATCAAAATGCGTAACTCTAACTCTAGGGTGACAAAACATAGGAGCCCAAAGGATCTCAAACTGCGTTTTGGTACTACTCAAGAGGTCTATGTTCTTAATTCTAGTGCTAATATCTTTCCAAATGGCCATACGCGCATGAATTATAGGAATCCATGTGGAGCTCATAACCCATTGCGTACTGAAGTCTAGGGTGCCATATTTAGCATTGCACTTCTCTATCCATATATGCCAAATGAGAAAAGACCTAAAAATATCCCAAGGCTGGAAATCATAGACATATTCCACTGAAACATTAAAAAATCCACGGAGGCCCTTCTCCCTGCATGGAAGAATGACCCAGGTGGACTGCCACGTGGATGTCCACTTGGCCCAAGCCCTGACCCCTTCCCAAGTTCCCATTAAGCTATCCCTCCCCGGGGGATAAGGTGCCCTCATTCCCCCCAATCCACCACTTCGCACTTTTGCCCCTTTCCCCGCCATCTCCTCACAACACACAGCCTTCACAGCCTTCACAGCCTTCGCTTCACTTTTGTGCGTTTGCTCATCCCTTCACTACTCTTCACCATCTCTTCTTCAGGCTAAGGTCCATTGAGCATTGTTTCAGGGTTTGTTTCTTTGCTTTGCTGTGTCAATGTTGTTTGGATTTTGGATTTGAGTGTAGGGCTTCGGAGATTTTGATTTGGCATCGGTGGATTTGGGTATGGCGTATTGGGGAGCTGGGAGTAGCGTTTCAGGAGTTTCGCTTTACTTTCGTGTATCAGCTGCAATAGTTCGTTGTTTGAAGAATATGCCTTACGGACATGTAATTTGTGTATGATGGTTTAGTGAATACCCGTTTTGTGCACTTCCAGGATGTGAGGTACAAATGTTGATTTCCTGTTTAAAGCATTGTCTGAGTTCTTTCTCTTTTCTTTGGTTTGTCCGTTGCAGCACCATGTTGATTGTGGTTTAGATTCGCGTGTAGGGCTTGGAGATTGCGATTTCGCATGTTTGGATTGGGGGTTTTCACACTGGGGAGCTTGGAGTAGTGTTGCGCGGGTTTCGCTTTTCTTTCGTGTATCAGTTGCAGTGCTATGTTGTTTGAGGATATGCTTTATGGTCATATAATTCGTGTATGATGTTTTAATGGATACCGTTTTTGCACTCATAGTCACAAAGATCATGAGGCACAAAGATTGAGTTCATTTAGCATTGTTTCGGGGTTCCTCTTTTTTCTTTGGTGTGTCAGTTTTAGTACAATGTCGTTTATGTTCCAGATTCGAACGCAGGAATTCGGTGATCATGACTCTCTACGTTTGGATTTGGGTCTCGCATGTTGGGCCAGTGTTTCAGGCATGAAGGGTCAGTTGTAATACAGTGTGTTGTGTGTTCCTCATTTTGAGCATAAGAAATCGGTGAACGTGTCCGTGTGGGCTTGACCTAATGGAAAAGACGTGGTGCTGTTTGCATCAGGTCGTGATTTTGCATGCAAGCGCTAGTAGCAGCGATGGCAGCGACCGCAATGACAATGTCCACCTTGTCGACGTCGCTGGTAACTCCCACGGTGGCAGCCTCACAGTCCACGTTCCAAGGGGTGTCAGTGCGTGTGAGCCGCATGCCAATGTTGGCTATGGCTAAGGGACGCTCTCTCACCATTACGGCTGCCACCCAGAAGGCAGTGGCTGTGCTCAAGGGCACCTCCAGCGTGGAAGGCGTTGTCAATCTCCTCCAGGAAGATAATGGTCAGTGCTCTTTCCTTCGCATTTCCCTCATTCTATCTTTCCAGAAAGTATTTCTATAGCTACAGTCTTTATGCAGTCTATATGAGGGTGACTTTGTCGGTACCTCTTTTTGAATGGGAATTCGAGTGGTGGTTCATCACGTTGGCTGTTTGGTTTCTGAGTTTAAATCTCGAAAACCCTTCACCGATTTGAGTATTTTTACTAAGTATATCTGGATGTTGTTCTCAATTTGAAGGGGATTCCAACGCACAAGAAATTGTGTTAGTCGGAGTCTGTATGAGTCTTTGAAGTTTTGCTTGTAGCTAAGTAAAATCGTGGGTAGGCTCAGACTGTTCGGGTGCTAAACATTGTTGTACACTTATATGTGTTCGAAACTTATTATGAAACTTTGAAGCCTATTTTTTAAGGTCTCTAAATTGGGGTCCTTGGTTGTGCAGGACCGACAAAAGTCAGTGTGAAGATCACTGGTCTCGTTCCTGGCAAGCATGGGTTCCATCTTGTACGTCCCTTTTTCTTTGGGTTTACTGTCTTATAGATACTAGAAGGAATTACTTTTTTTTAAGGATCTTCTTCTTGCCATAAATGCTGAGAAGGAGATTTGAACGAATGTTTTAGAGCGAGTTTGAACTTCATAAGATTTTATTGTTTGTGACTGGAGTGTCCTTTCCTGTAGCTTCGAGCTCTCCAGCATTGAAATTTTCTGGGAGTTATTCTCTTTCACTCGCATCTGATTTCTTATGGTATTTGTTGTGTGAGCAATTTGTGTGCTTTGCACTAGTCGGGCCACGCGGACAGTTTTCACTGATGTGATCTTTGTCGCGATGCAGCATCAGTTCGGTGACACAACCAATGGCTGCATCTCCACTGGTATGTTTATTTGCATTTCTGATCATGTCCTGTAAGCTCCGTTCAATATATTGAGACTCTTGTAAAAGTTTTTTCTGATTATTGAAACACTCGAAAAAATTATTCAAAATACTGAAAACTTTATTAGAAACATTCTCTCAGATATCTTTCTAAATATTGAGACTCTGGTAATAGGGTTAAAGAGGAGGCGTATTTGTTTTCATCTGTGCTGAGCTATTTCCTTCCATTTTACTTCTACTCAATGTAAACTTTTTCTCTGATGAGTCTTTTGGGAAACGGTGGTGCAGGTCCTCATTTCAATCCCGAGGGCAAGACACACGGTGCCCCAGATGATAACAACCGCCATGCGGGAGACTTGGGCAATGTGGTGGCTGGCTCAGATGGTGAAGTTCTAAACTGGAATAGATTTTGTTTCTTTGTATTGTCAAGTTTCCTTGATAGTATAATTCCGTCACTTCTTTCATGTGTATGTGGATTTCTAAGGTATTTAGCATCTGGACATGACGGATTGTGTTCTGGGTGGATAATTGCAGGTGTTGTAGAGGTAGAACTCTCGGATTCCCAGATCCATCTGACTGGTCCTAACTCTGTTGTCGGACGAGCATTTGTCATTCACGAACTCGAAGATGATCTTGGAAAGGGTAAGTATCACAAAACCAATCCTGCTATGCCATAGTTATTGAATGCTTCGATTGTCCTTGTGTTCTTCCAGGGGTGTCTCATCCGTAGCAATATTGATGTAGTACAGCGTCTGCATAAACATCTTATTCCCCACCGTGAATTAGATGAGGGGTATTTGATGAGATTTATTGAC
The DNA here is from genome assembly GCA_951230915.1 of Antitrichia curtipendula. Classification (NCBI taxonomy): domain Eukaryota; kingdom Viridiplantae; phylum Streptophyta; class Bryopsida; order Hypnales; family Leucodontaceae; genus Antitrichia; species Antitrichia curtipendula. Next base: position 3,153,558 of record OX579641.1, read on the forward strand.
TTCGTTCTCTTCGAGTTTTTACTTTCTCCCATGCATGTATGAGATGAGACCCGCAGTACGAAATTAGGAACCTCAGACTTTGACGAGAACAATGTATAACAGTTTCACTCTGTAATTTGACAGGTGGCCATGAGCTCAGCTCTACAACAGGGAATGCAGGAGGCCGTCTGGCTTGCGGTAAAGCTTCTCTCACTTTTTCCCCTCAATTTGGTAAATGCATAAACGATGTGCAGCCTTTATCACATAGTGTTTGCAAATCTGCTACCATCCACTGGTGTTTGGAACATACCTCGATATTGTGGCAGTTTTGCAAACACTATCGATCATGTCTTGCACAGACCTAGAATTGTGGGTGGACCAGTTTTTTCCTACTTGGTATTTTGCCTTTTCATGCAAGTTAATTTTTGAGCATATTTGGACCTGCAGGATTCTGAGCTTTCCCTTGTGTTGTGTACAGGTGTTGTGGGACTAACGCCTCTGTAAGCACTTCAGTTTGTAAGGGTCTACTTCAACTCAGCTTTCTTACATATGACTGGGGAGTTACGTCGTTGGGCGGCATGTACAATGTGGATGGAGGTCGCATGGAGTAAATAATCTCCACCTTTTTGCCGGAGTTCAGTCTGCATCATTACAATTTGAATGAAATCCTGGCTTCACCGAGGAAGGGAGTGCTGTTAGGCCTGCATTGTAGAAATTCGCAAGTAGTTACTCTGTTCTTTCAACGTGAACGTCAATATCATTCATTTTGTTCAGTTGCTTGCGTTCCAAAATGTTCTCATTTTTTGTCAACGTCTTTGTTGAACATCCTCGTTGCGTGTCGTTGTCAATGTTTTCTTTGCTGAGTGTTTGCATTTTTTCTTATTATTAAGAGGCTGGGAAGAAGTTTGTCTTCTTTCTGAGTCGATGTCTGTACTTCTAGTTTATGTCCATCATTGAATTTAAAATCCATGTTTAAAATTTTGAATCTTTAAAAGAATGTTCAAACTTTGCAGTTTTAGTTTTTGCTTGTAATATTGGTAGTGAAAATAGTAAGTATTCTGATATAGTAGGACTTCTATAAAGTGAACTTTTGGAAGCCAATAACCTCTCCAAATTGATTATCCCTTCCGTTCTGGTTTGGATACATTGAAGATGTACAAAATAAGTCTTAAAAAAATAAAAATTCATTGGATTTGGAATCCAGATGTCACTTTGGTGAACATGTCTTCCAAAAATCTTCAAACATGATTAATGTTGTAGCCCCTCTCTAAAGCAATAACCTTTGTAATGTGATATTTTCCTTTGGTCCTTGGGCTATTACCTTATGGAAGTTATTTTGTATAAGATGACTAGATCCACTATGGATTGCATCCCAATATGGCTTAGGATCTTAATGTAGTAAAAATTGGATGTTGGGTGGAATTGGGATTAAATAGTCACCATGTTATGAATTCAATGAACATCACTATGTTGCATCATACACATCAAAAAAGTTTACATTGGAAAAGTACCCCTCATTGCTTCAATATTGTTGCAATATTGTTTCAATGGGTTAACAAGATAGTATTGAAAGTATATTGTTGCATTACTGCAAATAATAGTGCAACAATATTGAAGCAATGGAAGCCTTGCATTTTTATTAATAATATATTATTTCAATATTGCAACAATATACTTTTAGTACTAACCTGTTAACCCATTGAAACAATTCTGCAGCAATGGGGGGCTTTTTCCCGATGTATTCATTATTCCACAATTAAGATAATCATGTTCGCATCCAAAAGGATAAGAATAATTCTCCTCTATATTGTGTCTTTCTTTCTTTATAAATGACTTGACCATAATATGTATGAAATTGTCTTTGATTTGCTACTTTTGTAAGAAAGAAATTGTGAATGCAATAAGTAGAACTATTGGTAGTGATCAAAATGGTCTACAATGGATTTCCTACTTTAGATGTTACTCTTTATTCAAACTTGAACATTGCTTCACTATTCTAGAATTTTTTGTTGGAGTTCATGGTCATTTAGAATATATGATGTTGTACGGAGAGTTATATAGAGACATCTATTGGGGTGAAGATCAAGGTATGATAGAGACCATCTAGGCTTGACAAGTAAGGTAGTAAGCTCATTGTGGATTGTTTGGTCACTACACATGGTTGCACTTCTGAATTTACAAATTATATATTTTTTCAAAACAACAATAGAAAAGAGAATATTTCACATGCATTTTAGTCAACTCATATTTTTTAAATGAAAGATATTCCCTCCATGCCATTGGAAACCTCCAAATCGAAAACAATATATGTACTACTAAACGACTCCATTTATTGATTTTGATTGTTGATCATTGAGCAAGCAATGTGTAATGGAAGGAGTGGATACAATCACATGATTTGAATTCCACATTGCATACTCAATCATGTATTAAACTATCAAAATTAATAAATGGAGTCGTTTAGTGGTACATGCATTATATTCAATTTGGAGGTTTTTAGTAGGATGGAGGGAGAATATTATAGGCAGTCAAAGCAAAATCTCATAACTTTCCATTGGTGGTCCTATTTTAATTTTATTGAATGCTAGTTAGACTATTTTAATTCCCTACATGGTTTTAATGACAATCTAAATTGTGTCCCTTGATATTTTGGAATAATGCAACAATCTTTTGTCATATATAGATATCACATGGTGGTGCTCATTGAATTCATGAAATGGTGACTATCCAACCCAATTCCAAACCTTTGAGCCCTAAATCCAAAACTATAAACTCCAATTCCACACAATGTAATTTCTACTACATTAAAATACAAAAGAATGACATTGGGCTCTAAATTGAGGATCTAAATTCATTTGGGCTATGGTCCATAATGTTTATTAAAGATAAATACACCTAAAGTATCAACACCAAAATTGTTTGAATAAAGATTTGAGCATGGCTGTCAAAGTTTATTATGGTTGTTCAATTGTCAAAGTTTTTCTTGTATCTTTTAGGAAATAGAAAGGAGATTCTATATCATTTTAGAATGCATTTTTGGGATGTCTAATGAGTAAACTATAAAAAGAATTTAAAGTTTTGAAAATATATATATTCAAAATCAACCCTAAGTTTTCATGAATAGACATTGTATAGGAGTTGGTTCTAGAAATGGGTTGTAATTAAGTACAATTACAATATCTAATAAGGTAAACAACAAGTTATTGCTTTTTTCTCAATTTTATTTATTTTTGACACAAATGACCTCTAACATGTAAGAATCAAATCCGTAGGAGGAAGCTCCTTCCATTCTACCTTCTTGTCAACCCTCTTGCCAATAACCTCCTTTTAAATTTCATCTGCTTTGGATAGGTGGCTTTTATAAGCTTGGCTTTAAGGGTCTATTTCCATCCAGCGTTAGGGCGGTGGACTTTGGGATTGAATAGAGCTGTAAGTGGAAGGGAGTTCATACTAGTGTAGATCTGTAACCACCGAGCCTACATGGCTGGTGATGTGGCACCGGCAAAAGAGTGGTGTTGCAGTTGTTAATGGTGACAAAAATTTTAGTGTGTGTGCATTAACAAAGAGTGAGTAATTACAGGAAAATGTAGATTTCAAAAACAAAGTGGTGGATTTTTGTACTGGGATTCAGGCTAGTCCATTATGAAGGAGCCGCCATTGTTGATTGACTGCAAGGCGCTACTGGACAGCTTCAAGTACATGAAGTATACGCATCGAGGACCTGAAGAGCAATATTAGTGTTCAAAGTTTACAAAGTTTACATCAAGTCTCAAATATCGACATGTTTGGAGTTCCTTAGAGCCTGCAACATTGACAGTGTGCCTGATTGCTTCATGTGCTACATAGATGAAGACGGGAATTGAATCAAAAGTACCATGTTGACTCTGTTGCTGCACACAATCCTTGTCTTAATGTGAATTTACTGGAAATGTACCCCGCTGTATCAATCTTCCATGGTCTATGGGGATTCACTCAATGTGTTCTTTGGACATCACTAGGGTTATTTTTTTCATTTTTAATGAAGTGTCAAAGTGGCGATATTGTATAGTGGGAGGCCTCCCCCCTCAGGCCTCCCGCGATGTGAGGGCCCTCTCCTGAAGGCGAGGCTGGAGCTTGAGCCTGAAGGCTGGGACCCTCACATCGCGGGAGGCCTGAGGGGAAAAGACTCCCACTGCGTTAAGCACGCGGGCAGCAGACCAATTACAGTGCCTGGCACCGTAACGAGTGCCAGGCACTATAACCAGTGCATAACGCCCTATAATGAGGGACTTTTTCCTACAGCACCCCATGCCACAGTGCTTAAAGAATATTATAGTGGTGCTCCAAATTTCAACATTCATCCACATATTGGATAGAAAATATCATATTAGCACATATCACGTATCTATAATTCAGTTTTCATCCATAATCTAGTGATTTCATTCAAGATTTTTTATGTATTTATAGTTTTTTGGCGATTTTCCACCTTTTTAGTACTGTTTTTTCCTATAGGCGTGGTGCCAGGCCATAAAATTTGGTGCAATTTTGCACCGAATCACCAAAAAATAACAACTGGACATCACGTGCGAACAAAATCTTTGACCCCTTATGTTATATGGTAAAAAATCATCTAAATAGTTTGAAAAAATTATAGTATGTTTTACTATATTGGAAGTTTATATTGTGAATTTTTGAAAATTTTCTTTATTTGAAATAATTACTTACAGATTTGGATACAATTGTCATTCAATTGCAATCTTGATAAATATTTGAAGTGAAAATACAACCATTTTAGTGCAATCTTCAATTGTGCATTTGGATATCTTGTTGAATTCAATTGAATCCAAAAGAAATTCACATAAAAGATACATTGATTGAGTAACAACACCCAAAAATTTGGGGCTAAACCAAAATTTAGTAAAAAATAAATAGGAATGGAAAATTTACTTGTTCGCACATGATGTCCAAAGAATACATTGAGTGACCCCCCTGAGTCCATGGTTCAAATGCATTGTCTGGCCTTATAACACATGGTTGTAGTGTACTAGGATCATACATTGGGAATGAACAAAAATTTAGTTCATTGACTGTTGGTAGTGCAAGAAACTCAGTGTTGCTTCATAAAATTGGGGTGAATTCCTTCCATTGTGCGCTAGTTCTATTGTTATAACATTGAGCAAGCTTAGACGTTCTCACCTACTTGAATGTTAGCATTGGAATTGCGTGTTTAGTGCGGCAACACCAATATTCTAGTGTTGTAGTGTCCAAGTGCCATGCGCAATGTTGTATCATTCGTCCTACATGTCATTGCATTTGTAGCTAACTTTATTGTCATTGCAAGAGTTAGCAGTTTGAGACCATGCACAACTGGGAAATACCAATACGGTTGGCAATCCATGTGAGACCAATTCCAACAGTAGTTCCAAGTGAGAGAAAACTCCGGACTAGCTCCCATACACTTTGATGCACTAATATAAACATCCATGGCTATAGATTCGGATTACAGCAATGTGCATGTTCTTTCTACAGGGGTTTTGCCGTATGTTCATCTCCTCTATCCACGTGCTTCTTGTTTTTTGATTGAGGGAAAATGGACCGTCTATGTAGCAGCAATCCTTCACCCCTTTAGTGCATGGTAGTCTGGAAGACCTTGCTAGAACAACACTCCTAACGTCTATCGAAGCACTAGTTCTGGACATACTATTCAAAAAAATAGAACATCACTTCCCAACCGAAAATGAAAAATGAAGCCAAAGACAGGCCTTGGCATAGCATTGGTCTTGTAAAGTGAACAACAACATTATGAAGCTACTGTCAATAAGGAGGGAAAAAACTGTCACTGCCATCATGTTGAGTCCTGTATTGTTTGTCCCCCTCTAGCAAAGTCATTCAACTCTGCCATGATATACTAAAAATCACTGTATGCTTCTTCTTCCAGAGCATGGTCACTTTCATTTTCTGTTACCACTCTACTAGCATAGCTGAAGAGGTGGCCACACCATTACTATACATTACTATTGATTGTGCGTCTCTTCATACCTCATAGGTGCGTTTGCCATGCCGACGACCAAGCCAACTCAACCACACAAAGGACCTTTACTCTGTCAGATGTTGTGTTGGATGACATCCTAGTTGGTCCCAATGCACTGAAGCATCATATGAAGGACAAAGGTCCAAACTGGTCTCATCAAGAGATTCTGGTCCTCATACAAATCAAATGTACGGAAGGTCTTCCTACATGAATGCAGTACAATGGACATGAGAAACCTCATGGTTCTCGACACAAGTATATGGATGCGCATAAGCCATGAGCTCATATTAGCCAAAGTCTCACCATGCTTATGTGATGGACTAGCATGCAAGAGGAAGTGGAACCAATTGGTGCCTGATTACAAGAAAATTGCAGACTTTTGCTCTTGCAAGGGGAGGAATATACCTAACTATTAGAACCTATCAACTACAGAAAAAACCCTTGAAGGATTTCCTCAACACTTTACCAAAGAATTCTTCAGTGCCATGCATGCGTGGCACAAGAACCATCCACTTATTCAACCCCATATAATATTAGTGACCTGCTATTGCCTTCAGATGCAAATTACAAGCCATCTTAGCAAAGTGGAGATGAGGACATGGAGGACACTAAAACTGAATCTAATGCGCATGACACTCAGCTGCCCTCTCACAATGAATCCATAGACACTAGCATAGGTAGTTCCAGTGTCCGTTTCCCCATTTGAGCGTCGGTGGAGGACAGAGGGCGGCAACTACCACTAATGTAGTTGCCTTCACTGGAGAACCTCCGGACATTATTCTATAGTTGATTCTTGGGGAGTTTATTTAGAGTATCCATTAGAAATCACGTGCAAACAAAACTTTGGACCTCCTATATACTTTTTGAATTTTAAGTAAAAAAAAATTAAAAAAATATGAATAGATTTTTCTACTTTGAAAGTTTATGTTTTGAATTATTGATATTTTTATTTGTTAAGAATTATTAGTTACAAATTTTTGAAGTAAAAATATACACTATAGAACTGAAAAATAACTTTCACAATCCTATAATATATAAGAAAAAATTGTCTAAAAAATGAAAAAAAAATTTCTACAAATAACTCTTTGTTGAATGCTCATTTTGAGCTGAATATTGATTCAATGGTCATCTAAATTTTTTCTCTATAATTATTTGAGTTTGAAAACATACCATTTTCGTTCATTTTCGTTCATTTTCAACCTCTTCTAGAAATCATTTCATATTTTATTTGAGTTGGAAATTTTGGCAATAGAAACCTATAGTCATTATTAAACAATGCTCAAAATTTTAGGTTGAAATTATAGTTTATTAGAAACCACTTGTTTGCACATGATTTGTTGTAATAAAACTAAGTGCATCCCCCCGAGAGTTGATTAGATCCTTTGATAACATAGGTGCACCAATGCAGAGGTGCCTTGGCAACATTGGAGTCAAGAAAAAAATATGTTCCTGGCCACATCATTATAGCCAAAGCCACAGAGGCCACTGGTGCTTGTGGCTTTGGCTATAATGAACGCAAACAAAGTGTTGGTGCTAGCTTAGACGAAGAGTGCTCCAAAATCAACTCGCATCTCCGAATGTTCACCAAACAAATGGCTTATAAGAGAGAGAAGGACCAATGTTTGTAGGAGACAATAGCTGCAGCCAATGAAGTTACAAGACTCTTGATTTTAAAGAAAGAAAAAAGAATGAATTGCTTCTCACAGCTCATGAATGTATTAGGTAGAAGCTTGATTACCAGTAAGGATGCTTTGTTTCTCAAGTTCAATCATCAAAGCGATGTGGTCCTGATGCTTCCACCCTCTTGCATTGGCATAAAATCACCATCAACGACTATTTTTTTGTTCCGTCACAGCCAGGGCTTTTTTTTTGGACTTGTGTCCCCGTTGTTGGCTTCACTGGAGAGGCCAGTTTTTGGAGGGATGAAGCCAGATAGGTCAGATTTCTAACAGCCTGGCGAAATTTCGCCCAAAAAAAAAGCCCTGGTTTCACTCACAGCACCAACAACGTGTACAGGATGTACAGACACGACATCGGTCTCATGGACGTTGTTTACTATAGGAATTTTGGCCTACTAATAGAAGATGTTTGAATGTGTAGAGTTTGAGGATTGCAATGGCACGAACTGAAGCTCCTAAAAATACATGAAAAGTGGATTGAAGACGTAAATGAATAGGAACGACATGTCAACATTATTAGTAGAACTGGAAATAGATATAGTGGCTATTTTCTCTGTTATACTATAAGTACAATCAATATAGCTTATGTAAACTCAAGGATACCAACATTTTGGTTGGATTCCTACCGTATAAATACTAGTATGAGTTTGTAAATAAAGCTTGTTTTATGTGTAAATGTATCGAAGTATTGCGGACATCAGAGGTAATTCTGCTAATGAGCACAAACCGACAGTGCTTGCACGAATCACAATGTATAAACAAACTAGCAAATTTTGGCAAACAAAAGCCTCCACAGTCAGACCTCCCAAATGCTAGTGTTCTTTCCTCACAAACTATGCAAAAAAATGAACAACAAAATGTTCACCAATCACTCTGCAGTTCCAAGACGGCATCTTGTTGTCAAGTAGATGCTAAAACTTGCACGCTTCTCCAAAGCCTTTGCTGTAACTATTTCCTCACGAAAAGCTCCACCGGCATTCACATGTAAGCATTTGTTGTCTCCCATTTCCATTGGCATGCCTTCATTGTGAAGAACCCGGAAGAGCTCTTCTACCTTCCTGTGCGACTAATGCAACATAATGTTGTGCAAAATTGCATAGCAGATGACCACATTTGGTAAAAAAATAATGTCCAATTCCAATTTCCCTAGTAGCTCAGGAAATGACTGCTTGAAAATGCCAAAGGCATTCTCAACAACACAACGTCCTTTGTGAAGTTCCCTATTCAATAGAGTCTCGGAAATAGAGAGGTGGATGCTTTCCCTATGAAGAACAATCAACTAAGGTAGTAGTGGATAATTGGAATTGGTAGTGAAGTATAGTGAGAATCCCTGTACAAAGACACAAGAATGCAATACAACGCCACTCATGGTGAACTCGTACAAAAAAGACCTGCGAAGCATATGACCATTGTTGGTAGAGCTTGGCATACCAATGTATAGATCAAGAAACCTTTTATCACTGTCAACAACCGTTTGGCAATTCATATTGTAGTTGCCGACTTGCTAGTCTCAAAATAAAAGTAGTGGTACGTGGTTGCTTAAAGAAATGTGAGCACCGTCAATGGCACAAACAAGAGTAGGTAGCGAGCACAAGTTGATGAACTTGGCTTGAGTTTTTTTCAACTTCTTTCCCCTTGGCTAGGCAATTTCATATCACAAGTACTTGTTGATGGCAGATACCAACTCTTGCATAATTTTGGAGATTGTCATATGTCCCGCAACAAGCATCTCACTACAAATAGTGAAATTTGCAGCATGAATCGACTTAAATAAAGTGAACGCAACGCGCATAAGAACAAGCATTGCTAGCCTGTAGTTCATATTCTTCTTTTCCACATGAGGACGGATCACTTCAACCAAAGCAAGTACAACCAATTTTGTCATCCTAAACATGAATACCCATTGGTTGTTATCATATTTGTGGAGAAGAAATCTAGAGAACCAAGTGGTCAAACATGGCTTCATCCAATATGTCCATTTGTCGTGGAATACGTTAAGCAAAAGTTGAAATTTGATGCAGCAGTCCTCATTAAGTCAGATACATTTCAAAGTGGACAGTCATTACTGTGGTACAGGTCCGGAAGAGGGTCATCATCATCTTTCTGTATCTCAGTGACAAATGGCATGTGGTGCAAGTCTTTACAATTTATGAGGAGGAGGAGCAACCACAACAAGAAAGCCAAAGTTTTCTGAGGATTGCTTAAATCATCCATGGCATAAAAATAGCCACATTGACGTCGGTCTCTACTAGTCAACCCCAAATTCGCATTACATTGCCATACGGATAGAACGTATGAGGGCTAGAACTGCAAGGTCTTAACATTTGGCTAAGCATGCAAATTTAGGGAGTACAAGATTTTTGCAAGGAAGGTGCTACCACAACACTAGACATGTCAATAAACGTCACAAACTAAACCAACCAAAGACAAGATTGTTCTCAATTAAACTTTGCTAGCATGCACAATAGTATACAGTAACTAGAAGGGGCGATAGAAAAGCCAAAGTAATAATCTTGAAGTCCTCAGGGATGATAACAAATAGTAGATGCAAATGCTTAGTGACAACACGTACTTCTTTGCAGCTAGTACCAAAAAATCTTGGGGAGGTCACTCTATGCATTTATACAACCCACATGTGGCGAGGATTTTGGACCCTATATTTATTTTTTCAAATTTAAATTAAAAATAAATAAATTTTATGAGTAGATTTTCCTACTTTGAAAGTTTACATTATGAATCATTGATAATTTTATACGTAAATTATAATTAGATACAAATTTTTGAAGTAAAAATATACATTGTAAAGCTGAAAATAACTTTCACACCTCTATATTACATAAGAAATTTTTTTTTTTAAAATACACAAAAAATTCTCAAAAATAAGTCTCTATTGAAAGTTTATATTTCTTGAATATTGATGCAATGGTTGTCTAAATGTGTTCTCTATAAATACTTGAGTTGAAAAACATGTCATTTTAGTTCATTTTTCAACCTTCTCTTGAAGTCATTTCATATATTATTTGGATTGAAGATTTTGGCAATATAATCTTATAGTCTTGATGAAACAATGCTCAAAATTGTAGGCTAAAATTGTAGTTTATTAAAAAAGAAATAGGAGGTCAGAAGATCATTTAGCCGCACGTGGTATACTATAGATACATTAAGTGACCTCCCCGGGCAAAAAATGCGATTTTGCACTAGAAGTTGCTATACGCGACAACCAAGAATTGACTACAAAGTCTCTAGTCTTTACTTTGCAGTTAGTTGCTCATTTTTATGTGCTATTCATGGCCTCCTCATTCTACAATCCTTTCTGCATCCAACGCACACAAAGAACATGCTCCATTCGGTAACACGCAGTCCATGCCACTACTGTCCAAAAAATCAACTTGACTTACAACGACGACATGAAAACTTTGGAAAGAATGCAAGAAACCTATTATGAAGTGCCACTAACAAAGGACATGGGTAGGCAATGACAATTCTGACAAACCTACCACTATGGAGGAACACATGTGTGAACGGACATAAATGCCTCTTGTTTGCGCCACCCTAATCTAATAAGAACTTGATCATCATGAACAGAAACTACGTAATCATTGGAATCATAGTTCGCATAAGTAGTCCCACACCTATTGCCTTGTCAACCCTAATCCTTCTTCTTTTGAACCTATGCTTATCATATACCATTTATGCCTACTTAACACCAGGTGGGAAAGGGTCCTAAGGTATGTGCATCTAAAAGTGACACTTTCCTACTTGCACTACCTATTACAATTGTCCAAGATTTCAAGCTTGAATTTTTGGACTGTTGTAGATAGATGGTGCAATTATAAGAGTGTCACTTTTAGGTGCACATACCTCATTCTTATTCCAAGCCAATTTTTCATAAAATGAAAACATTCAAAACTTTCAAAGCAAATCAACATGCTTAGGGACATTTTTTTAAGAAAAAATATTTTAGTTTATAGTATTGAAAATCAAGAATATTCATAGGAAAACAATAATTTTTTGATAAGGTAGGTAATTACTTCATAGTCCTTTGAAACAATCATATAACTTGGTCATAAAATCTAAATCTAAAGAATCAAAAATCAACCAATCACTTTTAAGTAAGGAAACAATGTAATGACACTTTTGGAGATACTTTCAATAGAAGTCTACTTATCAAGAATGGATATAAGGACAATTTTGGATGCTTTCACCTTAATCTAAGAGTCCTTTCTAGATAGCTAGATGCCTTGTCCAAGTCTTTTTTCATGTCATTTATCTCCATTGATCACGAATGCATTCTAGGTAAGCCAAATGTTTAAAAGTGTTACACTTCAAACGAGGGATCACAATTTCTTAACTTTGGAAGGACATGGCCTCCCGTGACCAAGGTAGTCACCAAAATACTTTGATTATTGAACCAATAGATGTAATATTTGTTTCTAAAATTATCAGTGAAGTCATTCATTAGACCTTTAATCTTGTATTGCCGTTGCAGATACTAAAAGTCCAATGAATGATAAAGAATCCTTCCATGTAAGACAAAAGTGTCAATGTTCATCCTTGAAATTATGTGCAAAAAGGGGAGGTCTTGCACAATAATTTGACTTCTAATGAGTGTTTTTTGTTTGTTTTAAGTAGATGATTCACACTATATCAAAAAATGAATGATTTTGACGATGATTAATTTGTCTTTACAAGGATAATATTATTGTATTTGAAGACAACAAGGTGCCCCAAAAAACATTGGTCAAAACTCTCATAAGTATGTGACTAATGTTGTAAAATAAACTATTACATTCTAAGCTAAATCAAATGGGAGCAAGTCCATTGTGAATAAAATTATTTTACTGGTGTACATTTCAAAAGTTAACCATAAACCGTAAATCGTAAAAAATTTATAGATGTTGTTTTCATGATAAATTTGGACAGAAAAAATCAAACTATTGTGACTCTTAAAAGTATAAATGTACATAAAGTTATGTCAAGTTAAACATGTATAGGAATAATTTGGAATTTTGACCAAAAATGAAGGTTCAAATTATTTTTAAAAATTCTATAATTTAAACTTGAAAATCTATTTTTTAAATCCAAATAAAATGCATGCAATATTTTGGTAATTGAGCCACTCATTCCCAGCTCACCACTTAGGTGGAGATGAAATCTGTCCAAGGGAATCAGACATAGACTTCGGCTCATGTGTGGGACACTAGAATATCTTAAAAAAATTTCAACTTTAACCCCTAAAACCCCGAGGTCTTTTCTCCATCAAAACACACTCAAAACTGCCACTTCTATTGCAAAGAGCAAAAAACTATAAAAAATTGTTTTTTTTTGCATATCTAACCGTAGGATCTTATACTAGACTAATATGAGAATGTGTGCAAGAAATTTCAGAAACTTTGAACAAATAGATTGCAAGATATTTGCATTCAAAGTGAAGAAAACAAGTTTTTTTGCACCTTGCTTGACTAGATTTTTGGGCTTTGAACCTATTTAACTTAAATTTTTTGTATTGTTGATTTTGATTTTCTAAGTTTATATGTTGAATACTTCAGTTGAGAATCTAGGAAAAAAAATTCAAGAAAAAAACACTAAATTTTTACTCATTAAAAAATTGTTAAGTAGAAGTAGGTTCAAGATTGAAGGAATAACTAAATCGTTAATAGCTCTAAGACAAAATTGAAATACCATAATCCCAACGGTGAGATTGTTCTAGAAAGCAAATTCAACCTTGTCTAAAAAAAAAATTCTGAAAATTGTAAAAATTGCATTAAACAATGAATCCTAAAAGTTATTTTTTCAAGAAGATGCTTAGATTGCCCAAAAAACTAAGATTGTCCATAACTTTTTAATTATTAGTCCAAATAGAATGAATCAAAGCTTCAAATGTAGACAAAAAGACACAGATTTTGAAAAAAATATTTAAGAAATTTATTTTGACTTTCTGCGATTTTTTTGTGTTGCCCGCCAAACTCTATTTTTGGCATAACTTTTTCTCTCGGGCACCTATTGAAATAAAAATTATATATCAACAAAGCTCTCGCAAAACCGCACAACCTCAAAAAATCCCAAAAAAATTCTCTACAAATTGAGGTCACAGGAACCTACCCGGACCCAAATTGTCCCCCAAGGGACAAACGGGGTTTTAGGGGTTAATGCTAGTATCTTCCGATCAGTTAAAAATTATCAAAAAATCAATCATTTTTATAAAGGTTAAATATAGCTTGATAGTGGTGATTTAAATGAAAGTCTCTATCTAAAGGTTTTAATATGATTATTCATGTCTATTGTTACTTCTTTAAAAAATTTCAAATTAACTAAATAGTTTTGAAGTATTTATCAATTAATTTTTACTTTTAATAAATTTTGAAACAGTTATAAATTATTTCAAAACTAAGGGAATTTTTTTACATTGACAAATATCACATAGTCTTGTATATCAAAAATATTAAACTGGAAGACAAAAATAATTATGAAGCTTTTAATCAATGGTTTGAGGTCTCTCGTAAGGTGCTTCAACACTTTGAATTTTCTTCCAATCTTGGCTTTGGAAATTTTAAAATTCTCCAAATTTTAAGTTTTTTCAATATTGATACTTTGTATTTCTCTAAATGGCAAAAATAACACCAAATTATGATTTTCACTCCATCTATATACACTAGTTTAAAAGAATAGTAATAGAATTTTCTACTTTACTCCCTACTTGTAACATATATAGAGGTTTGACTATACAAGTCATTTATTTGCTTCCCTTTCCAAAATGTCACTTCTCTTCACCTTTAGCAATTGCCATTTTTTCACCCAACATGGTAAAATCCTATATGAAAAGGTCAAAACTAGTATTGGATGTAGGTGTCAATGTAATGTAAGTATTATTTTGGTTTTGAATATTATTATTCCATCCCTAGACCGAGTTGGTTCAAATTTGTCATACTACCTTTCATAAAAGTATTGCAGTATTAATATTCAATTGAAGTACCACAATTGCTAATTAGTCTTGGAGGTTTCAATTTTTTTTAACTTGACCTCATACCACTTTACTACAACTATAATTTAGAGTGTCGTGAGAATATCATTAACATCATTCAAAAACTTGGAATTTGCTAGTATCTATAGTAGTAGTTTTGAGTACAATTGCTACAATATATTTCATAATTCCAATTGGAGTGGGAGGATTGTAATAAATAAAATTAATTTCTACAAATGCTTGAGGTTCTAAAAAAGTACAATATCATAAAGTTCATTCATTTTCACAATTGTATTAGATTTTTGAACCATATATAGTAAATTAGCCTATGACAAGCAAAGCGCCCAATGCAAACACCTAGAAAATGATACATTATAGTCTTGCATCAACCTATGACAAAAAATTGCAATAAATAAGATTTCAGCTAATTAGGGTGAGTTAGTGGCGAAATTCATAATTTGGACAATGGTGAGTTAGTGACTACAATAGGAACTTCCAACTTTCTAGTGTAAATTCATCACAAGAAGTAACTTTTTTATTCCTTGATGTCATGACCATGGTAGAAAATATTGGGATTGCTCTAGGTGGTAAGATGACCATTATGGGTACAGTTTTGGTAGTTTGGGGCCAATTGGGCAGCACACTTCAAAAATTCATAACAAGTTCATATTTTGTCAAAAAAATAAAATTTTAAATGTTCTCTCAATTTTACATTTGTCTTTATATTGAATAAAATTTTAAATATTCAATAATATCAACTACGCAAACCAATCATTATGTCTGTCACAAGCTAGTTTACCTTATGCAACAACTATAAATTTTGCAATTTGTTCATGTACTAGCTTGAGTGCCAAAACTCATGAATTATCCCCTCACCGCCCATGGGGACCAAAAGTATCCTCACATAGTCTAGAAGTTCAATTTGAAGTGCTCTAACTTTTGCATCTGATGTCTAAATTCAATAAAATTTATTGGAAAATCTACGCTCTCTTTTTTAGTTTGTGTGGTAAAATTTTCAAATGAATCCAAAATGTACTAATTTTTTGGAAGCCATTCAAAGTTCATGGGTTTAATTTGAATTCATTGAACTCCATTTTGATTGCTGCAACTTCATAGGCTTGTATGTCCTTTATTCCATGTTTGTTTTCAATAAAAAATTATTGGATTATATTTTACTTTAAGTCTAGTTATTGGGATGAAATTTTCATGCTAATATAAGATATTTTGAATGTTTGGCAGCAATTCAAAGTTCAAAATCCGGACATTTTTTGATTACAATGAATTTCGGCAGCCTATTTCTTCTTCATACAATGTCTGTTTCCAATAAATATTTTTGAAAAAGTTGCGCATACTACTTAGGTTGTGTAGTTAAAATTTCATATTAATCCAAGAAGTTATGAATGACTGAGAATCATTTTAGTAGAAGGAGATTCAGCCTTAGATGTGTTAGTCTTTGCAACTTTCCTTGCTGTTTTTTGACATTTTAAACTCATTTTGCAAACACAATGAGTCTAGTGAATGATATCTTCTTTCACCAATGCATTTGTATGTTGGTTTTGAAATACTTTATAGTTAAATTTTTTTTTCTTCATTTGAGTAGGTTTAGAAATCAAATTCCACCTCAAAATGTGTTGCCAGGAAAATTCATTAATTCTTTTTCTACACTAAAACAATATATTCTTGCAATCTATGTGGCCAAATGATTCCAAAATTGGTTCACGTCATCTACAATATGGACACTACAAGATTGTATGGTTGAGATTTATGTACCTTAGTGACATTTTAGACTATAATACTTCAAAAGCAATGATGTTTTTAAATGCAAGAAGGCCCTGGACAAATATCCACCAACTATTCAACAATTGGGCAATTTTGGTTGATACCATTGGACACACGAGTCTTGTATGCATTTCCAAAATCTAAAACTCATAACAATACATTGATGTCCACAAGGCATTCCTAGTTTGATTGGTGCCTTTGTTTCTTTATTCAAGTACGTTTTGGGCACGTGTCAGAACCTGTCCTTGCCATCTGGATCCGACACCAGCACCTCGGCATTTGTGGGCATCATAGAGGTTCCCCTGGAGTCTTCTCCGCTCAACGAGATTCATCCGCTGGAGCGGCTTCAAGCTGCCATGATGTGCGTCTGACTAAAGAGCTCAAGATCGTGCACAAGAGGAATCTGAGTTCTTTTTCCAAGAGCATTACCGCAATCCCGGAAGAATGTTAGAACTTAGCAAGAGGGTACTCTGTGACAGGAAAGATTGTGAGGTTCCAAAGGAAATCTTCACTCGCCCATTATTCAAGCTTGGAGTTGGAGTTGCTCATGTCGATGAACATTTTTTATGCAATCGGTGCTGCTTTTGTCCGTAAGCTAGTTAGGGTTCAGGACCTGTTGTTTTTTCACTGCAATCTGTCATTGCTTCAGCAATCTGTTTCTATTCTGAGTGGGCTTACTTGCGTGAATCCCATGTGAAGTTGTGTAACAGTTGCTCGTGTTTCGTGAATTGCATGGCTTGATAGATTTCATTTTATAAAATTCTTAGTAGTTCTAAGTAACAAAGGGCGCAGTGCCATGGAGTACCTTACCCTAGTTGCGTAACGTACTCACAAATCTTTTTGATGGACGGCATTGGAGGCTTGCTTTACCAGTTATGTGGACATTTGAAATTGAACATGCGCTGTATTTGAACAGGGATCGTGTGTCTGTTCTTCATCGAGCGCTACAATCCGTTGCTAAAAGGGATGAGCCTTGGATTATTGGAAGAGGCCATACTTTCAAGCATTTGATCATTTCTTGGGTAAGCATTTGAGAATCGTTCCTGAATTATTTTTGGTTGGTACAATCTCAAAGGTTGAGCAGGTTTCTGTGTTGGAATCAATTGAATCATCCCGCTGATGTTGGCACTTAAAAATTGTTATAAGGCTTGCTTTCGATCTGCAACCAGTATTAGTGACAAACCCCACCTACACCAAACCCCATCAAACCTTGCCATCGGGAACGCTATTCAAGGCAGTTTTAACATAAGCCTCCTTTACGTCAAGGTTCATGGACTCTATACAACCTTCCAGACTGGTAATCCTTGTTTCTGAAAACTGAACTTGCATGGCAGTGCAGGTTGCAACTCGTAAGGAGATCTGTTGTGGGAGTCTTTCGAGTTATTCAAAGAATTGCAGCATCACTTAGCTATACTTTTGCCACTAGAAATTAAGCGGTACTTCATCAGAAAATTCTGTGTTCTCGTTCCAATGTTATCAATTCAACATAGGGTTGCCCTAGAGTCGTGATTTGAAAGCTCAGCAGGAGTGTGTACATATGGAGGCGGCTTTGGAGGCGGCTATGGAGGCGGCTATGGAGATGGTAGCTCGCGTCACCAGGACATGCAGCTCGGTGAAGATCAATGAACATCAATGCAAAAGGCTTGCCCAAGTGTATCAAGAGATAGGGTCGGACTTGTCCCTGGAAATGATTGAATCATGTGGCAACATGGAGCCGCTGCTGAAAGTGATGGAAGCAGGGGAGCTTCTCGTCTCCCAGTGTGCTGGTCCAGACTGGTTTCGGACTGCGCTCGTCCATGGAGAAAACAAAGAGGCTTTTAAGGAGCTCCATGATGAGCTTCACCTCTGGTTTAGAACCATCTTTTCCACCGAGCTGATGACCTCCAAATTTGATCCTACCACCGACGCCATTCATGACGCAAAGGCCATGCTGGAGACCTTACAAAACATCCAAAGCCAGGGAGGGCAAGAGCAGTCCTCCCTAACGGTGGCTATCTTCACGGTAAACAAATGAGGCCTGACCAAATTTTTGTAACAAATTCATTAGTTTTGGCTTTGAAATCTGGTATGGTCATATTTGTTAAAGTGGCGAGTTTTGCAGTGCCAAATTTGTGACGTTCAAGTGGCCGAAGCGTTTGAAAACTAGGATTAGATAACTGAAACTGCACCACATTCACTGATGTCCGACATTTTTGCAAATATTAGGTTTAGTAATTGGGGTTATTGATTACATGTCTTTTGAAGTAGGGGCTGTTTTATTATACACTTTTCAATGACTTTGTAGCTCGATTCTCTTTGTGTAGGTAATTAGAAGAACCCAGTTTTTGGAAGAGGAAGCTTCTGGAGAGCTTACTGCAGTCCCACAAGCCTATTTCAGTCGCCCACGCTTGAGCCGTTTGGAGGATCAAGCTGCAGCCGCTGTTGAAAAACATAATCGGTGGATTCCTGAGCCGCAGGTTAGGGCTTCTATTAGGTTTAGTAATTGGGGTAATTGATTACATGCCTTTTGAAGTAAGAACTGTTTTTATTATACACTGTTTTCAGTGACTTTGTAGCTTGATTCTCTTTGTGTAGGTAAATCGACGATCCCAGTTGTTGGAAGAGGAAGCTTCTGGAGAGCCTATTATAGTCCCACAAGCCTATTGTAGTCTCTCAAACTTGAGCCGTTTTGAGATTCAAGCTGCAGCCGTTGTTGAAAACGATGTTCAGTTCCAGTTGGCTCAGGCAGAGGTTAGTTATTATATTATTGTACCCCCGGAATTACGCATTGAAATGAAAGAAATTCAAGTGACAGAAGAAGCTTTGATAGGCCAGGGAAGCACTGCCGAAGTCAAGAAGGCGGTCTGGCTTGGGACCCCTTGCGCTGTGAAGATTTTCACAAACCAGAATGGGGCGTTGACCGTGACAGAAATGGAGCTGCATCAGAAGCTACGGAATGTGTATATAGTGAAACTGTATGGACTTGCAATGGAAGGAAACACGTGTATGGCTCTCATGGAGCTCATGGACTTCAATCTACATGAACTCATTCTGGAGAAGCGAAGAAAGCTTGAGAGCGGGTTTTCTTTGAAGTTTGTTTTCAAAGACCAGTCACCGTTCCCGCTTCAGGTATGTTTAGCCGAAAAACATAATTTTTACTTTTTGTAATTTCTGGAACTTGTGAACTTTTTTTCCTCCCTAAAGGGACAAGAAGCCCGGGAAATCTTCTTCCAATTTTGAGTAGGCCACATGAGGACTTTCTCACGTCAAGTTTTGATACTTATTGACCATCACAGTGCTATGTCTTTACTGACTCTAGTTTGTATAAAGTTTGACCTCTTCTGAGTTGTGTCTTAAACATTATAATACTTAGTCAAATTGGTCATATTCAAACCATGATCTTTGTCCCTTTAGAGGCTAAACCTTTAAGACTATCTTTTGGTTCAGTGAAAAAGAAGACGGTTGAATCTGATGATAATGCTGTGAAATAGCTGTTGTCAACATTTTTTAGTGATTCAATCATGAATCTGATTTCAACAATAACTTTTGAAATTTTAACCTTGGTGTGGTCCATAACTATCATAACATTATTTAGCAATCGGGTTGGAGTGCCACTAAAGGAAGCCCATCACCCTGGTGTCATTGCACCCTATGTCCTTACTTCTTTACCTTGTCCACTGCCAATCATCTGCTGCCATATCCCTCTGTTCTCCCGTCTGTTTAATCTTAAGCCCTTCGGATCTGATAATAGTCCATAACGTTTTGTGGTCCCTGTTTGCACTTATGGCTCAGTTCTGAATTTCTGATCTATTTAATACTCTCCCTCCGCCCCGAAATAAGTGTCCCTGTTTGAACCTCATGTGTTTTAACGTTGTTTTGAGTCCGAGGTGATATGGAGTCGTTTTTTCCTTGTCCCATTTCATTTAGGTTGCAATGAACACCTGCAGTGTTCTTCGTTGATTCTGGTGATACAAAATTTGGACCCTTTTGCATGTATGCTTTTCCTAACCTACTCAATGAAATTGGTATCAAATTGGTATCCAGCAAAACTGTGGACACTTATTTCGGGCCGGAGGGAGTACTAATGTTATGTGTGTCTCCAGGACGCAGTTGGGTTGATGCTGCAGATAGCCAAGGGCATGCGCTACTTGCACGGCATTCACCGCATCCTCCACGGCGACCTCAAAACCGACAACATCCTCGGGCAACATCTTGGCAAAGACAACTACCGACTCAAGATCTCTGATTTCGGCATTTCAGAGAAGCTGTCCAGTGAGAAGCCCGAGGTTTTCGGAAACCGAGGCTCCAGTTACTTCCGAGCACCTGAGGTTCTTCGGGGGACGGTGGCCTACTCCTTGGGAGCCGACGTGTACAGCTTCGCCATGATCATGTACGAGATTTTGACAGGACGGAGACCCTTCGAAGGGGAAACACCGAACTCCAGGGTGCTTCAAGAAGTGATCAATGGAAGAAGACCTCCGTTGCCTGAGAATCTACACAAAGGACTCAGGGATCTGGTGCAGCAGTGTTGGCATGAGTATCAGCACAGCAGGCCAACTTTTTCTAAAATTTGTCGAGAGTTGCAGGGCATTGAGAAGGAGCTTGTTTGGGAACCGAAGAGGTGGCAGGGCGTTTTCTGTGGTCCGTGATGCTGGAATTCATGGCGGTTTTTGTGGTGGTGCAGATTCAACTCTAAGGTGTAGAATGTACAATACTTTAGAAGTTTTCGGAGTGTGAGGTTTTGTTCTGCAATAAGCAGCAATTCTCAAATGCGATAACTTGTGAAGTCGAAACACACAACGTCCATTGAAGAGCAGTCTAGGTGCAGATTCAACTCTAGGTGATGAAGGTTCCGAATCCTTTGAAGGCAGCCTGAAGTCCTTTCTTCAAATTTGCAGAACACAAAGCAACTGCAGTGACCCACAATATGGTTAATTCTGAATCTGATGAATTAGAAAGAATTGATTTTCTTTCAGCTCCATCTCATGTACTGGAATAAAGTCTGCATAATTCGAAAGAGTCATTCCAATGGATAAAATCATAGCATTGTAACGTAACCACTGTAGATGTGCTATATGTTGGTATGGGGGGAGTCAAGTAACACCTTTGGGCTATTTGGACAATTCACTTCGAAAACTGATAACAAATCCTTACTTTTGTTGGGAAATTATAATATCAGTTGGCTTCTCTTACATTTATCCATTTGTGGGGAAAAAAACAATTTTGTTTATAACCATTCCATGGCAAGAAGCCAACCATTATGTGTGCAAGTTATTGTAAAGATTGCTGAGGGAGGATTCAAGCGCTTGATTTTTCCTTCTTCTAGGGAAACTGGACCTAGGATCATCCAAGATTATAACTGAAGAAGAATTGCAGATATCCAAGGAAGCTCATACCTTTCTCCAAGAATCTCGTACACGTGGAAAGTCAAGTGGTAACTTGAACAATGTTATGGTTTCATTTCTCCTCATAAGTTGCAATTTCATTTCAAATGCATTGTTTTATAACTGCTTGAAAAATCCAAATGGGTTTCAAAATCGCACTAAATGATGGATGATAATCATTAGTGGTCAATGAAATGTCGCCAAATGATGGCTAACATGATTGCAATGCAATGTGCTCATAAAGGAGTGCAGAGTAAATACAAATCAAGGGTTCCAGTAGCTATCTACTTTGCAGAATTTTTGACTATATTCTACAAGTTCCCACAGTGTGCGCAGATGCATGAACCTTTCAATTGACTCAGAGTTGAAAACCATGAAACACAGATGTCATGAACAGTCAATCCTGACCACAACAAGCAGCTTCAAAAAATTGAGTGAATGAATACATTTTGTTTCATTTTTGAGGCACGAGTGTTTGAAACTCAAATGAAAACACGTTTAAAACACATTTCACACGTTTGCAGAAATCATGGGAATAAAGGATTCACTTTTGGAGAGAATTGAAGCACTCACTCCCACATACAAAAAAGTTGAGAACTTGCACAGTACATGACTGTACTGATTCTGAACCCACCACTGTTCCAAAGTGCTTCAAAATTGAGTAGAGAAATGTCACATATATATTTTCCAACTGTACTATAAACTTTGAGTTTTGTGTTCAAAAGAATAGTATGCCCTGTGCCATTGTCATAGTCCAAATAAGAATAAAAGTAATTTTCTAATTTTTTAATTCAGAACTTTCACATTGTAAACCCAAACGCCCCGAAACAATGGCCTGTGCCTTGCGCCGTTCCCTCGACTAAAAGAAAAGTAAAATTGATTTTCTAATTTTCTTACTCACAAGAACTTTGAAATTCAATATTTTTTCTATTGTAGATCCAAAAGTCACAAAACAAAGCCCTTGCAATCCCTCCTCGCAAAGAGCTTTCCAATGGTACCAAGCACACGACCGAGGGATACATGGTCCAAGAAATCTCACCATAACAAATAAAACAAGAAAACAAAAATACTTAATTGATGAATTTGAATTTGTACACACCCTAGCATTAACAATTAATTATAGAACACAAAATTTAAAAATATGCAAAATTTCACAACCTTTAGGATGAATTTTTGAGAGCTTTGAAAGGGTAGGAACTCTGAACTCAAGACAACAAAGTAAGAAGCAACCCTTTACTAAATGAATTAACATTGGAGGTGGTTGGTGCAATGAATGAATTTGCGGTGAAAATATAATGAAATCTACATTAAATGCAAGTAGTTGCATATTTTTTGGAGTAGTGTACATTTAGTTATAATAATTCCTAAAAGTAAAAGCTAATAGGTTCTTATTTTAGTTCATAGGTGGTATACTAATTTGTACATGGCATATAATAGATATGTGAATGGGTCATGATATATTCCAAAAGCAATCCCCTTATATTAAACCTCTCAAGGACTAACATGTTTTTTTTGGCAACTTAGAAATTTTGAGCAAGTACTTGTGACTAAAGATTTGCATATTTTTAGTTGAAATTTTAATAGAAGGTAGGGACAAGGAATGTCTTTCATATGTCCTAAATTTCATGACATTTGGAAATAAAAGTCAAAGCTATTACCTAATATGGTTTGTTTGTTTTGTAAATGGGTAGTCCAGACAAATCAAAAAATATCACTTTCTTCAAAAATAAAAAATTTTAATTGGTTTTCTAGAATTATATATGCGTAGAAAGGTTTGAATCATTTAATTTTGATCAATGAGTCATAAGTTATGAGGAGTTTTAGTTTGTGGGCACTTATGGATTTTCTACTCTAAAATAAACTTTGAAGTCATTTATTTTACTTAATTTTCAATAATTTTTGAAAAAAATAAAATCTTAGGATGTAGATTGTTTATTAAAACATTTCAAACATTGGAATTGTCATTTTTCAATTTCATAATTAAATTCTTAACAATTTTGTATTTTGAATTATTCTCTACTTTTTTCTACTTACTATTTTTTTTCTATATGTTGTACTATTCCAAATGATCCGAAAATTTTCAAGGATGCAGCCAACTTGCCCTGAAAATTGAATCCAAAGAAGCACCACCATTTTGGACATTTCTTCATACAAATGTGATCTTGTCAACTGCAGCTGCCCAATTTTTTGCAAGGGGATTTTGTCACTTCAAACTCTAATATCTTGCAATCTACATGGTGGAAAGTTTTGAAATTTTTTCCACATGTTTTCAAGTCAGCATAATACAAGCCTACAATTACATGTGTCTAAAAGTATCTTTTATCTAAATTTTGGTGCTTGTACTAGAAATCACAGTTGTGGAGCTTTTTTGGTGAAAACATAGTCACGGTCCATTAGGAGTTAAATGGCACACAAACATGGGTTCGGATAGTGTCCCTCACTAATTGAAAATGGAACATTAATCATCATATTTCTACTTTAGTTATTGAAAATGGAACATTTATGGCTACTCATTTGTTTCTACATTTTTTTTTGTGTTGCATTGTCTTTTTTCTTTTCATCCAACTTAAGGCTTAATTTTGTCCTCCACTGCTTCCCATTCTTGTTTGGGCACTATGTAGGGACAAGTATTGAACTTTTGTGTATCAATCCTTCTATTTTTCATTAACCAAATTAATTGAAACCTTTTTATAGGGGTGAAGACAGTGAATAGAGCCACTTTAATCCTTGAAGAACATTGCAAGTTCAATAGGCATTTTGAAAGTTAAACTTGAATTTTTCACACAATTCTTCAATTTAAATGCTTTTAAGCTTACCTAAGAAAATGAATCTCTAATGATCTACTTTTTACTCTATTTAATTTTTTTCAAATTATTAAATTTATAATTTTTATTGAGACTTTGAAAATAGCCTCTTAAAAGCTCAAAATACACTACTTTTGAATTTTTATATGAAAATTTCTCTTGGTGTGAGCTCAAAGAATTCACCAATTATACCATCATGTTTATCACTATCATCTCCATTTTTTATGAAAAATTTATACTATTTTAATATTTTTTGTAATTACTATGATTTTTATAAAGAATTTTTTTTATAAATAGAATAGAATTCAATTTGAAGTTTTTCAATTGTAAATAAATAAATAAACATTTTACATATATTACTACATTTAAAAAGTACCAGTTTTTTAAAATGTGTGTTTTAATGTAGAAATCTAATGAAGTTTGAGCAAGCCCATACATTAAATGTTTTTTAAGGATTAAGGACCATGTTTGCAATCACATTTCTAATACTTTGGCATGATTTAGTTTCAATGCATTTTTCATGAAGAAATGAAATCTTTTAAAACTATTAGATAAACATGATGAAAATGTATAATTCATCAATAGAGTGATGAGAGTGATGATTTAGATTCACTCGTGAAGAATTTTTTTCTAAATTTTTTATTAATGTATTGATATTTATTCTTGTTTGAGGTTAATCCCTAAAGGACCAAGGCACATTTTGGGCACAGATTGTACAAAAGTGCCACTATTCAGCCATTCTGGGCAATGAGAAAAAAATGTTGTTGTTTTTTCAAAATTGAACCATTCAAATTTGTACTAGAGTACTATAGAAAAATGTGTGGAAAATTTTTCACAAACTTTGACTGCACAAATTAAAAGATTGTAGTGTTTGAAGTTAGAAAAAAAAAGTTTTTTTTCTCTAATTTTACTTGATAAATCCAACAAACTTTAACTCCTCCTAAAATGAGATTTTTACAATTTGTATGGATTCTTTTTTTTTTACGTTTGCATCTTGTATCATGTAAGTTCCATACTTACCAAATTTCAAAATTATAAGAGGAGTTTTGCACATGCTAATCAAAGTTGTCCGGCCTACTCAAAAAATTCAAGACAATATAACTTTTAATCTAGGCACCCAATCCAAAAAAAAAATGATTTTCCCACTAAAGAGATACATGTTCACACCTTGTGTCAAAATTTGAAGAGTATCCTTTAAAAAAACACTTCATATGCACCTACCCAAGATCAACAACATACATTCAACGATCATTTGGTCTTTTAGGGGTTAAATTGACATACCGTATCCAATGGATAGAATCAACATTCTTTGCCAAATATTTATTTAATATGCCCCAAGTTAGGAATGTTTTGCTAATATTTTTCAGTAGTCAAAAGTAATTAAATTGACTTCTATTTAGTGAGAGTGGCCAAATGAGACTTTAAAATATAAAAATACTGAAGATTTACAACTTGGTTTTATAGTGTTGGGGTCAGTTACAATAATTGTGGAGAATCCACATTGGCACATTTAGTGTACTGTGAACCGATAAGAATGAAACTAAAACTAAAAAAAATAACAATTGAATTTCAAAAATACATGGTGAAAACGAATCAATATTTCAATATGTCAAGAAATATTATAATCAGGATATAAACAGGGCAAATAATCAAAGTGGGTACACAATAAAAAAACAAACTATTGAACATACCACTAGTATCAAAAAGGGCTACATAGATGAGGAAAAAAACTACAAGAAATATAACACTAAATAACCAGAGAAAGTCCTCGTCATATTGGGAAGGGTATTATTTATGCTTTGCTAGATACATGGGGGGATTTATCAAAATTTTAATTCAAAGATTGGAATTGGTTGAGGAGCCATCAATAAGACAATTTTGTTCATTGTAGGGTTACTATTTTTTTTATTGCAAAATGAACCCCTACTGCTCATTGATAAACAAAGTTATAAGACCCAACAATTGTCAAAATTTGTCATGTGGGTATACTTGTACATCATTTCCTTACTCTTTGAGACCCAACTTTCTACTACCGTATTTGAATAGCAAGTTGGGTTTAAATCAATTTTTTTTTATAAAAGTGCCAAATTCTTTTGCTAATTTTGGATCCAAACAATCAAACATACAAATAAATAAATGTAAAGATGGTTTGCCAAAATTCAAAAGATACCAATAAGATTCTACGAAGTCATATACCAATCTACCATTTGACCACCTACCATCCCAAAAAATTATTTCATGGAAAATAAAAGGAATTACTTTATTGACATTTTGTAACAATGGAGAGGTTGTCTTTATGATGAAATCTAGAGTCCGTCATGAATCTTCAAAGGACATGTGAAACTTTGAAGATGAAATCTTGACCATTCATTGTCAAAACGCGAGGAATTGTGTTCACTATAGAACTTCAAACCTCATTTGGACATAATAGAATAATTATTTTCAGAAACCTTTAAACTATGAAAAGTTGGAAAATCAAGGTGACTTTTGTATCCGCAAATCCTCTTATAATTTTGAGCCTCCAATCAAAAGTTATGGACAAAATTTAGAGAAGATGTTTGAAAACGTTAAAAAACAAATGTTCATTTTGATTCTTCTCTAAATTTTTGTCCATAACTTTTGATTGGAGGCTCAAAATCTCAAGTGGGTTCTTGGAGATTAAAGTTCCCTTGATAGTTCTCAATTTTTCTTAGTTCAAATGTTCTTGGAAAAAGTTATTCTACTACGCCTCAGTGAGGTATGAAATTCTACTTGAACAAAATTTGTGCTTTTGACTTAATTCTGAGCAATTGAGCTCCTTCTAATCCTTAATTTACATATTCCATATAGGTTGCTTTACCTCCTACCACCTCACCTATATAAATATTTTGTCTTCTCCTCATGTTGACTCACAATATTAAGTGGCATTTCAAACGTTTTGAGATCGTTGCCAAATATTTTGAATTTTAGAAATTTAATGCCCAATTTTTCAAAAAACAATATTCTGAAGTACCAATTTTTAAGTTGGACTTAAATTAAATATTTAGCACCAAAAAGCCAAACTTGCTATCCAAGTACAATAGTACATGGAATATTACTGATGAATACCAAAAAAGCTCCCAAAAATGTTTGTCAAATATTTAAGAGTTAGTCAAGACAAGCAACCATAAAGGTTTGTCACACTTTCTCCTCCCCATTCTCCAAAAGGGCGTTAGTCACACCCTCTTCATGTAAAATTATAGGGCTCCTATTGGTTCTTCTTTTTACCTCCATACCGTTTCATTCTCAGAGAAGGCATGACAACCCCTATAAATAAATAAATAAATAACTTTTACAAAAGAAAATGTCACATCATGTACCTTACCCCCAAACGATTAATAATGGTACCAGATAGGCATTCCTCTGTGACGGACTGAAATCCCACGTCCTAAATCCCATTTCTGCAATCAGTCGGTCGGTCTACTCATCCTTTCCCCAAAAAATCTTGAATGACACCCCTATCCACTTTAAGGAAAATCCTTCATTTTCATTGGCTCAGGTGGGTCACATCTGAGTTGGCAAAAGGTGCACGGGAAATAAATTTTAGTACCATAACAGGCCTCAGATGTGGGGACCAATAGGGAGCTGTGGCCAGTTGTTGTGGCTGAGCATAAGAGTTATGAGAGGTCCAAGGTTTGTCAGTTTTTTTTCAGGAGTCTTTTAAGGTGGAAGCACCCAAAACCGTCACTTTAAGGAATTCAGCATACTTGGAGGCATCATTTCAAAAAAATAAAAAAATTCTGATGTTAGCGAGAGAAAATCATGAATTTTCCAAAAAAAAATTAGATTTTTTGGATGTGAAATGTAATTTCTATGATTTTTTGAAGTTGTGGGTCTCTAGACCACTGGATCTGTCCTATAGGTGCACCCAAAACTGAACCCTGCGGAAATCAGCTCTTAAGCCAGTCAGATATTGGTAAGTGTCCTTCAAATATGTCAGCCAATTAAAGCCAAGCATTTGGCTGACGGATTAACTAAAGTCTAGGGACATAATTGGGTGAGTCTAGGGTCCATGGCAAGGTACAGGGACGGGAATGGGTGTTTTCACCTTATTTCACAAGATGGAGCATGTGGGTTTGGGAGATGTACGAAATTTTTTATTAGTTATTTGAAGTCGGATACACTATGGGCATTTCTAAAGCAGCTGAAGTGTACTTATATATATATTAGCTTTTCATTGGTGCCGTGTGAAAAATGACAACAAAGGTTAGTACAAGTGGAATCCGTAGTACGTAACATATGTTTACCAATGAGGGTAAAGTGGCGTTTTCCCTTTTTGCATTCTTGGAAAGGAGACCTGTATTGTGAACCCAATTGTTTTATTGGTGGCTCCTCAACCAACCACAATTCTTGAATTAAATGATAAGTTTCTTGTAGGTATCTAGCAAAGCACAATACCCTCTCAAATAGGGGAAGCCTACTATTGGATATACAATGTTCATGTAAGGTTTGTGCATGTATAATTGTCACTAATTACAACCAAGTATAATTACTATTATTAAATCTAGTTTTTTTATTTATTGGATCTTTTTGGCAACTGAAAGGAGATTCCTACTAATATACTTTAGCATGCATAATTTGGACAATGTATGAATAAGTAATGAGTTTTCAAATTCTTCTTAAAAACTACTTTACAATTTACAATTTATATTTTTTTCAGTTTCTTTTGTGTCACAAAAAAAAAATACTGTAAGTATTTTTGAATGCCTTAAAACCTACCTTTTCCCAGATACAATTTTTTTTCTTCTTCAAAAGATTGTAAAATTAACTATGTACCCAAAATATGTATGACATTTTTTAGGTTATTAATCTATACACTATGGACACAGCAATTACCGGTACTTCACTTGCACTTGCAAGCTGTTTTTTTCCCTCTTTTTTTTGGCATTCTTCAAAAGAGGATAAAAACTGTTTGTAAATGCAAATGCAAGTGAGTAAATAGCCGATCCATGCTGTAAAAAACATGAAAACCTTGGGCACATCCAACTATTTTTCTTAGGCATCATTCGTATCCTCACAACTAACCACCAAATTTTGTTTTCAATAGAGTTATTCGTAAAGTCATCCTTAGTTTGATACCCAGTTTTAAACAAGCTCTTATACAAATTGGTGAAAGGAGGTAAAGCAACCCATATGGGATATGTAAATGGTTGGATTTGTAAGTAACTTGTAAGAGCTTGGAGGAGCTCAATCTTAAAATGAACCCATATCCTTTGAGAGTTCGTAAAGAACAGTGGATTTCATTATAAAAACAACCTATCCACCCTCCATTCGCACAAATTGTCAATGTACAATTTCTGTGACAGCTATACTGAGGTCCAAACTTTTTTAGGCACCATTTCGATGCGAAAGAAAGTTTGGTCCCAAGTTTTGTTTTGCAAGTGTTGATTGCGCGAGCTTTTTACTTTTTCACCTGCTTTTTTACATAAAGCAGGGGTTCAAACCCCAGTTTTACCTCTAAACTCGGGTTTACTTTACGAATAACTCTAATGTAGGCAAAAATTTGTCTTGCTAGAAATAGAGGAGAATTTCCAATTTCCAATTCTTCACCAGGATTCACCTTGTGTGCCGGCCGCCGAGCATGCCAAGACGCACAATACAACAAGCAAGGGTGACGAGGATAGCATAGCTTGCTTCTTAAAGTCATATGATCAGTAGCTCGTGTGATGATAAGCACACTCAGGTCGTGTTCTTTGAGGAGTTTCGTTTCGATTGGCTCACAACTGAATCAATGGGGTGTTCAGTTTTTTGACATTGCCAGTCTTTCATTTCCTCGGTGACATTAGCTCCCATTTCCAACCCAGTGTTTGTATGGTATCGATCCAATCGATTTCCTTGTAAGCTTTTGTATTTTATAACCTCGATCAATTGAAAGCTGAGTGAATCTTTCAGAGGCGGAAAGTGACAATGAATCCCAAATCCGAAATTGAAAATTGAAGAGAATTGCACCGCCACTAGTCAAACACACACACAGCTAGTATGAAATGATACTGCTGCGTGCTGCTGCAACAGGAGTATTGTACGGTCAATGCGATAAGTTCCTGCTTATCACCGCGGCATGGCACCCCGACAAAGTGGGATGACTGGGCTGTCTGTCGCCGTTGTTATCCACGCTCCACGGCGCAGGTGCAGGCGCAGGCGCAGGTCGGGGACATTCATACCATTCTACATTCCTGCTTATCTTCTTCTTCAGTTCTTCTTCTTCTTTCTTCCCAGTTAAAGTGCCTGACCAACTAACGACGTTCTCTGCTGGCACTCCGTCACGGCTCCTGGGTTAAGCTTACTTTCTCTCTCTCTCTATGCACACACACACAGTCCCTCTTTCTCTCTCTCTATGTACACGCTCCGTCCGCGAATCAAATCCACCTTATCGCCTTGCAATTGGACCTTCAGTCGTGGAATGCAAGCATCAGTGGTTACGACTTACACGACAGTCAGTGCCTGCCTGCGTCACAGCGTGTAAATACGGGCTCACCATCATGCACCATCCACCACTACTATTCTTTCCCACTGATCCTCCTGAAACGAATTTCAATGGTCCAGCAGCCTGTTTGAAGCCTGCTTGCCAACTCATGTGGGACCCTGCTCACTCTTATCGCCAGGCAACTGACGGAACGGAATGAATGCATGCGAGCAGAATTGGACGAATCCAACACGACGTGCCAGCCATTCAGTTGGGTGAATGAGTGGTTCCTCACAGTGAGCGTGAGGGCCTTTTTTTTTTATGAGATTTTACAAGCTTTTCTTTCTCTACTGTAATTCAGTTCCCACGTTGAACTGGTTTTACAAGTACCAAGTCCGTTTGTTTTTTTCTCTATTTTTGTACTCCAAATAGACTGAACTTATATAGGTTTTTTTCATTGGCCAGAGACCAGAGAGAATGAATTGACCCCCTCATTGCCCCAACCGAGGATAATTTTAAAAAAATCCCCCTATTTTGTGCCGTGTTTATTGATAATTCTCCACCTGTCCTACCTAATTTGGGGCCTCTGATTGCAAATATGAATTCAGAATTTCCAAAAAAAATAGTATGTTGCAAATAAAAAATTCCAGGGTTTGCCCCAGTGGGGTCAATTCAATTCACCCTGGACTGAGCAGGTACGGAAGTTGGAAATCTGTGGGCTGCTGAGTCACATGTCTGCCACTCTGGACCATTCAAAGCTCAGGCACCAGATGAGGCGACAAGGCTATGGAGGAGTCCGCAAACTGAAAAAAAGCACCGTTGGAGGGTTGGTTTGCCTTTTTCATAGGTTTCCATAGACAAAAAAAAAAATTTAGATCATTTTTCAGAGAAAAAACAGACGTGGAACGTAGCACAAGTGGTTTTGTATTTTTCCAAGCATTTTTGAATTACTTATAAATTTTCAAAGATTTGGGGCACATGCACCTATTTGTGATCATAGTTCTCCCAAAATCCGTCCACTTGCAACTTGTGAAGAGATGTGTGGTAATCAAAGACAATGATTGGCTCTTGCAATAAAAAAATAATTTTTCCTCAAAGCATTCAATTGCTAAAGTGGTCCATTTAAGGATCACTCCATCTCCATTCTCTAGCTAAATATAGGATTGCTTTGAAGGAGAGGGTCGCTTTTAGAGCATACTACCTTAAATTAAGGGCATAACCTAAGCCGGAAGAGCACCCAAGGAAAGGGGCGATTTTCTAGTCCCACTATTGCAGGGCAAACAACCTATTTCCAACCACTTAAGCAATTACGCGTATTTGGAGTGCATGTTTTGTGAGTGCTGAATTTTTTCTATATATAGATATAGAATTTGGAAGGATTGCATATTTTTCCAAAATTTTACTACACAAAACGTAATTACTAAAAAAAAATTAGTGGAAGATTATCTTTGACCTGTAATGCTCATACAAACCTTTCTCCTTCTGACCATAGATTGATTGTAAAATCAACCAAAGGTTGGTTGCAATATTGACAGCCTTGCAACCAATTGTAATGTACCACAGCTACTCCTCGAACTGTGTCACAACTTCATAGAAACAAAGTAGTCTATAGAATATAAATGGGGGGGGGATGGATTGACCACTATACCTCAAAGGTGGAATGACCAAAAAAAATTGTTGAGATTAGTAGCAAATGCAAGATAAATGCAATTCATATGGGTTTGTATTGAGTTTTCTCTAACATTCTAATAATACTTTTGAAATTTTTTAAGTTGAGAACATAGAATAGTCTATATATGAAACTATACTCACTTTGAGTGAATATCGTTGAAGCACAAATTGTCTCAACTCTTTCATTGGTTGCTTCAAAAAACTCCTCATCTTTCCTTGATAGCTTTTGAAAAGTTGTGGTGATTTTGATCTACAGAAGTAATCATTGAAGGTCAATTTTTAGGTGTCATAGAATGTAAGGTGTTGCAAACAGGTGCTTCTACATTATTTAGAGTGCATGCTTAGTAAAATTTTATACTTGAGGTCAAGTGTAGAAAATTAAAGATTATAAATACTATCATTGGTTACAAGCTTAGAATTAAAAATTTATTTGCCTTTATTTTGGCTTAGCCCCAAGTGTAAAGGCATTTAAGGATCGCTTTCTATGTAGAGTAGTAGATAAATATGATACTAGAAGACAATCTACAATCTATGAAAAGGATGTGATCAAACTAAACAAAGTATCCAATTGAGCACCACTTCATTTTATTTGAGATTTGAGAGTTGAATTTCATGCTTTGTTTTTTTCAATCTTCCTCTCTTGGTCAGAAGATGGATTAGAAAGGGATGTATACTTGAATTTGTAAGTTTGTAATGAATCTAATGGAATATATTTCAATTTATTTCTCATGCAGAGCCCTTTCAAAGTTGGATGAATTCATAATCAACTTCCAACCTCTATATGTGTAATTTTCTACCTCCAATATTTGAATTGATCAAAACATATTAACTTACCGCGATTCAATGAAATAATGTCCAATCACATATACTTCCTGTTGAAGAAGGATAATAACTGATTTGAAAATTATCCTATTAGTATAATAAGTTCGTTCCAAGGGAAACAGTCAAGTAGGAAATCAATGCTAATGGGACTAATACCTAAAAATAGGTAATACAATCCAAAAATAGAAGACTATGACCCAATTTGGAAAAATCAATAATCACTCAATCTACAACAACATTGCATATATAATTCACTCAAACATAGTTTGACTAACACCATCATACTCCATTCTCAAATAGACTCACAGTCCAATTAGGCACACAATTTCAATCACATACATCAATACCAACTGGATATGAATTTCTATCATATTAATCCGAATTGATGAATAAATCACCGTTTACACATTTAATAATTCCATAGTCTTTCACCACAACTGGTTCCTATCCACTTCCTCTTACTTAATCTCAAAATTTCTTCCATCTTCGTTAAGCTCTTAAAATTCTTTCATCTACCAGATCACTCTAACTTGGACTGAATTGCTTCACTTCTGCTCACATCGACATTTCTTGGCACACCAATTAGCTCACTCAAAATATCCCACTTGGACACTTGAAACAAGCAAAAACATAACACCAAAAAAAAAATACACAGCACACTCGGCTGGGACTTGCACTGGACTCTCTCAAACAATGGGTCCTTTTCAAATCGAGAGAGACAACCTAATAGGGACCCAATAGCGGTTACCAAACCGAATTGGAACTGCAATGAACCGCTCAATTTGGAACTAACTGGATCCATTTGACACATCAGTCCAACTAGGATTTACTTTGTCTGACTTAGCTGGCATTACCCTCATAACTCCTAATTGGAACTGACATCATCAAACTCAGCCTTTGAACTGCATCCCAAATAGGTAAAATAAGACTTTAAAAACACCAAATTGATATACAAACACACCAACTAAATACAAATTACATACAAAAACTTCAAAAATACCCACATAAAGGTAAACAATTAAATTCAAATAGTCTATCTACACTTCCAGCCCAACTAAAGTCCTAATCCCAAAATTTGCAGTAACAATCCAAAACACCTTGCAATAATACCGAATAAAATCCTTTCCTACAATAATACAAAGCAGGATCTAAGCTTAGAGCACTAATTGAAATGTGGCCACTGTGTGTTGCTCCAAGAATATTTGGAATTCCATGCAAACTCTCAAATTCTGCACATATTTGCTTCATCCAATGTAATGTCTATCTCTAAAAAACCAAGGGTCTCAAAAGCCTTTTAATTCCCCCACCAATTTCTTGAACAATGATCGAAGCACTTGGTATTGACATTCCATACAAATCAACAAGGTGGAGACGGCAGCGCACTCAAGGAGAAGGTCAACCACAACGGCCATTGTCTTCGCCCTAAGCTATCTCGGCAGGACGGAGACAGCACCATTGATGAATGATAATTTTTTGATTTGTCATAATTGAAACAATTACATGCTTCATAACCATAAAGATCACAAGAGCAAGTAAAAAAAATTGTCTTCTTCATTCCATGATACTAAACCAATGTAAAAGAGAAGAAAATTGGAAAGGATGAACAAGAAGAACACAAGTACTATATTGTAGAAAAGAGTAGTGCTTCATAGAATGAATATGAGATTTTTCCCCTTCATCCCTAGAAGACCGTGTATATCATTTCCAAAAAACATTCCCAACATGAACTTGAACTAAAATGAAAACTTTACTACAATAAGTAGAAATATACGGGAATCAAAATCAATTTTTTTTTTAATTGCAAATGGACACTAGATGGAAAAAAAAAGCCCAAAGTTGTAACCATCAAAATGCACTTTTGCAAACTAAAATTGAAACCCTTGTACTTAAATGATTTCCAAAAATTCAATATATACTGGATTGATTTGAAAAATTTACCACAAAAATTAGACAAATAGATTCTTTTTTTTCCAACAAGTTTTTTTTATTTTGGGCACTAAATGCAAAAGTTACTGATTTTCAAAGTTGTCTACAGCCCCAAAACGTCCAAAATATGTCAATGGGGACCATTAGGGGTTATGGTTCCTATTGGTTGGCCCAAACTCTCTTGGTGATGAAGTTCATTGGTAGACTTCAATTTGTGAAGTTGGCCGGAAGACTTCTCCAGTTGGTGTTTACACCAAAGGAGTCAAAACTTCTTGAGGCATTGTTTTATTGTCTTTCCATCTTGTCCAACATCCCACCGGTTGCCTCAAATAACTATGTCTTGGCCAAAACTTCTTGACCCACCGGTGCTTTTCTCCACCGGAGTCTAAAGCGACCCTTAGACTCACTCATACCAACTTTTGGCTAGTTTTATTTGTAAATTTGACAAAGTCATAAGAATTCTATTTTTTTTCTATCAAATACCAATAGAAATGACAATTACTTGGTATAGGATGCTTGGTTTCACTACATCAAAATGGTTATTGAATATGTCTTAATCCATAAAGTCCCAAGGCCCTCTTTTTCATCAAAAAATGCTCAAAACTTCCCATTTCTAGTGTAAAGAGCAAAGAATTTTAAAATAATATTTTTTTAAACATTTAACCATAGGATCTTGCAATAGACTAGTGTGAAAATATGTAGAATAAATTTTAGAAACTTTGATTGCGTAGATTGCAATATAAATGTGTTCAAAGTGGAAAAAACATGTTTCCTTGGTACAGTGGCAAAATAGTTTTTGAATCCTCTTTACAAATTTATTTTCTGCAATACACATTTTGAATTTTTAAAAAAATTATCATGAAGAACTAAGTTGAAAGTTTAAGAAAAATGCAACAAAAAAAATCAAAATTTGGTTAAATAGAAGCTAGTATAAGATAGAGGGAAGAATTAAATCATTTATAGCTTTAAGATGGAATTCAAACACACTAATCCTATTGGAAAGATGAGATTGTTCTAAAACTCAAAGTTGACTTTGTGGAATTTTTTATTTTGAAAAAATAAAAAAATAAAACTCAAAAACAAACCCTATTCATTATTTTTTCAAGAAGATGCATTCATTGCCTACAAAACAAGGAGCTCCATAACTATTACACCACAAATCCAAATGGAATGAATCAAATTTTTTCATGTACTAAATAGGAGTACAATCTATGAGATACAATTTATTTATTTAAAGTTTTTGTGGATTTCTTTTGCTACCCACCAAGTCGTAGTTTGGACTTATTGTATTGAAACTTTTGCTCTTGGGAACCAATTGAACAAAAATCATATTCCTAGAAGCTAATAAATTTTTCTATCTTAAAAAAAAAATTTAAAATTTGACAATAGTTTTGCTCATAGGAACTTGCTTGAAATCCATATTGTTCTCCATAGGAACAATGGGACTTTAGGAATTAACTATTTATTAAAAGGACATACTATATACATTGGTTGTAGTATTGTTGTAGTATTTGCGGTATGCAAGGTTGTAGTGTTGTTAGATAAGTCACACTAATTTTCATACTAGACAATTATTCAGTGCCACATTTAACTACTTTTGGACTATTTAATGAATTTTGGACTAAACATCCAAAGATCACGGGATAATAACATCATGAGATCTCCCAATGTTTGTATAGATCTCTTGATGTTTCTACTGATCTCTTGATGTTTTAGATTATCTCTTGATGACTATTGTGAAATCTCCCGATGACCATTATTAATTATGGTCTTTCAAAAGTCCAAAAGTAGTTAAATATGGCATTCACCCGTACTAAACAACTATTTTGATGTAGTGAAAATAGAGTTTATGTAGACTAAAAAAACTACACACAAAAAGGCCTACATGACAAAATAGACTTGTTGTGCATTTGTCATTTGCTCATGGTCATTTGCTCTACACAAACCATGTTTCCACTACTTTCACCTATCCTAATAATGCTTGTGATGCCAATTTACTTGAATCATATTGCTTTGAATTTGTGCAAGTAGAAACACTATGCCACATTTAACTACTTTTGGACTTTTACGTGAATTTTGGACAAAACATTTAGAAATCTCCGGATAATAACATCTGGAGATCTCCAGATGTTTGTGTAGATCTTCAAATGTTCTATATTGATCTCCCGATGTTTTACATAGATCTCTTGATGTTTTACATTATCTCCAAATGACCATTTTTTTTCTATTATTAATTTTGGACCCTTTGAAAGTCCAAAAGTAGTTAAATGCGGCATTACTATTGTATAGTACCAATTTCCACAAAATTGATTTTTTTGTGGTGACACTAACTTTCTGGGTGACGCTGATTCTCCACCACCAACCAATAGGACAAATCCGTGTAGTGCTCCCAATTAATCCATGTAGGATTTGTTCCCAAGCAAGTGTAGGAATTCGATTTGTTCCGTACAAAGAAACAAATCCCTCCCCGGAAGGAATAAAGGAGAAACTTTTAAACCAGCTGACTCACTACTATCCCCTCAAAAACAGTCACCACTGATGAGACTGAGTCATCACATGTCTTTAATTGATGAGAGTGAGTCACATGACCTCGAACTTAAGTTATTTATTTTTCCGCATTGGTAAGGTAAACCCAGGCTATGAGACTCACAATGACTAGTTGGCATCATTGAATTTTAAAAAAAAAATAATTATATACTATCATTTATTATATTGACTAAGTATGAATTTGTTATAAATTTTTGAAGTGAGTTGTCTAATTGGCCCAAAAGAATCCCTAGACTACTTGAAAATCAATTAAAAAAAAAAGTGTATCCATAATGGTCATCTTACTCACCAATAGCAATCA
Source organism: Antitrichia curtipendula (assembly GCA_951230915.1). Lineage (NCBI taxonomy): Eukaryota > Viridiplantae > Streptophyta > Bryopsida > Hypnales > Leucodontaceae > Antitrichia > Antitrichia curtipendula. The sequence goes on from OX579641.1 coordinate 3,191,821, forward strand.
AAATATTTCCTAACATGACCACAATATTTGAGGCCTAAAAAAGTCACTTCAGACATGCAATGAATTTACACTCAAAAGGTTGAAAATTGCTATTATAGTCACTAATCACTTCACCACTATGACTACCACCCAAGACATTGATTGTAGTCACTAACTCTCAACCTACATATTGTAGTCCTCTTTTCATTTGTTGAAAAAAGCCTATCATGAGTTGATGCAAGCCTGTAATGGGACATTCCCTAGGTGTCTATCATGGGTGGTTTGCCTGTCATGGGCTAGTTTATCTTATTCCATTAGAGAAGAGAGAGAGAAATAATTCCAACCATTTATATATAGGTTGGCGTAAATGAAGAATTTATTCATCTAGGGTCCCACCTTGAATCTCAAGAGGAATAAAAAGTCACACCAAGACTATATATCCTAGCAAGAGAGAAGATTCTATGCTACCCACATATAAGGAAGCACTTGACCCCCCTAAAGGACCATTGTCCCATTAGGGGACAAAATGGAATTTGGGCATATTCCTATAATCTCATATTTAGTGGAATTTTCTCATAAGATAGAAAAATTTCTTAGTTTTGTTGGAATATAATTTTTATTTCAATTGGTGGCCAAGAGCAAAAGGTATGTTGTCTGAAACATAATTTTCACTTTGCCGGACAAAAAACAAAATCCACAAAAACTTGAAATTAAATTTTTAGATTTTTTTCTTATAGATCATTTTTTTCCATATGTGAATCTTTGATTCATTCCATTTGGATTAATGATGTGAAAGTTATATACAATCTTATTTTTTGAGCAATCTAAGCATCTTCTTGAAAAAATAACTTATAGGATTCATTTTTGAATGCAATTTTCACAATTTTTCAAAAAATATTACTTGACAAGGTTAAATCTTTTTGCTACAACAATCTCATTGTTCGAATTTTTGTGTTTCAATCCCATTTTAGAGCTATTAAAGTTTTATTATTTTTTCAATCTTGGACCTACTTCTACTTAATAGCAAGTTTTTTTTGAATTTTTTCCTAAACTTTCAATTCAATTCTTCAATACAGAAATTTTTTAAATTCAAAGTCTATTGTGCAGAAACATTCACAAATGGAAATCAAAGTCATCTAAAATTGTAGGCTAGTATTAAAAAAATATTTTTTTCCAACTTTGAATGCCGATATCTTTCAATTTGTACGGTCAAAATTCAAGAAATTTGTACCACATGATCTTAGACAAGTAAAGCATAAGATCCTATAGTTAGATTCTAAAGATAACTTTTTAAAATTTTCTTGAGTGAACACATTAGAAATGGGAATTTTGAATGGTTTTTGACCCCGCAAAATGGCCCTAGTTCTTTAGGATAATTGCAGAGTGTAATGTTGGAGATACTAAAGTTATGTTAGGTTTTTGGTATTTATGGGTGATTGCAAGAAACACTTGTCCTATTTCTTGTCCCCTTGGTCTCAAACAAGTGATTTTTGGTTCATAATTTTTGCGTCGTATGTTCGTTTTCTGTCAAATTTGAAGGGCAGGTATATGTACTAGTTTTAGACATTCTCTAATTTTTTCCAATTTAAAGAAATTTATTTATTATTTTTAAACTGCCCCAGATTGGATGTCTACCTTGGCCATTTTGGAGGTTTTTAGTCCTATTTTTGATCCAAAATGCAATTTTGAAGCTCTAAATTGGGATATAAGGATTTGTACTAAAGTTACTCAAGCTCACGAAGGATTTTTAAAAAATAGTAAATTTTCCACCTTCGACATGTGCTCAAAGTGCACTACCTTTGTGCACGTACAGAGAACACAATTTTGTTTTTCCCAAGATGAAAATGGTTGAAAAGAAGCATCTTAATGTTAGTAAAAATGGCTTTATTTTTGAGAATTTTTTGAATCTTTTTACTAATTTCTAAAAATCAAATTCAAAAGTATCTATTTTCTTGTATTTTTCCATCACGCTTTTTTTGTGCATAACTTTTAGAGATAAATTTTTTTAGACCTAAACTTTCACCCATATACTATTTTAAAAGCTTTACATATTTTATATATTTTATTTTATTTAAAAAAAAATTATTCCAAAAAGTCATAGTACTCCAGTACTGAAGCCATTTTGGCCACAAAACACCAGGTGTTTCTTGCAACTACCCTTATGAGGTGTTGAAATTAGTAGGTAGAGGTTGATTATTATTTCTTAGTTTCCTTTTGTGAAGAAGAACGTATGTGGTGTATTTGATGGCAATGTTGTTGATGTTGTGTAATATATTTTAAATTTTTAAATTTATTTTACTTTTATTTTGATTGTGGCATCAACACATGACATACTAGATATTGTCAAATTATTGAATTCTTGTCTTTACCATAGCGTATTACCATGTATAGGATATCAAAGTGGTCGTACAAAATAGGCCCTATATAATGGATTTATCCTTGGAAAAAATATAATTTTTTCTATTTGCCATCCATAATAAAATTTGAAAATTTTGAATTCATATTTGCAATTAGAGATCCAAATTAGCCAGGATAGTTGAGGAACATAGAATCAACACAACATAGTATAGACAGAGCTATTTTTTTACAGTTACCTTGCAGAACCTACTTAATGTGACTACTTTAACATCCTACCTATTATATTGTCTGTCAATTAATTGAATCTCCAAAGCATGAATAAATGAAACATAGTGTTCCAAGTACTAAGGCTCCATTTATATTAGCCTTGGGGCCAAATGAAAGGCCACCCCAATTTGTCCTCAATCTAACCTCAATTCAACCCTCCAGCCCCAATTAATATAAAGTATTGAAGCCCAATTCTAGGGCTCAATTTCCAATTTATGTGTTCTTGGATTTTTTCAATACTCAATTAAAAAAACATAAAAATTTGAATATTTTCTACTCAAAGAAATAGGAGAGAGTTAATTTTTTTCCCATTTTTTTAAAATAGAAAAATAGAAAAATGTTTAAAAAAAAAATTTAGACTTATTTTCAATTCATATTATTAATATTTTAATAAAAAGAGTTTTTTTTTAAATTTGAACCTTTTCATTTCTCTTCCTATTTCTTGTCAACATTTAGATTAATTATTAGTGACTTGTATGGGATGGCCTATTGAAGTTGTACAAGGGTCTACTAATGCTCGATTCCAAAATATAAAATATGTGCAAAAAAATCCAAAAATTGCTAAGAGAAAAAAATATTTATTATTGATTTTCAGAAAAATAATTACCTAGTTCATCTTTTTTACATGAATAGATTTCTTGGACAAACCAAATTTATGTATATTTCTTAGTATTGCAACATACATTTGTGTATATGCATTTGTGTATATGCATATACATTCATGTATATGCAACATACATATATTATTTGTATGCTAATACGAATCGCCATTGAAACAATGTAGACATCACATGGCAAGCATATCTCTCTACAAGCACAAGAACTAACTTTTCACTATTATTGCCATGTCCCCCTCTTGCTTTGATTCTCTCGTAAATTTTTATTTTAACAAGTTGAATTAGAAGATTTTGATCATACAAGGTAGCTACTATGCCTAGTTACCATTATTAGATTGGTCAAATTTTCAAATTTTTTTGTTGGCAAGTGAACGGAGTTTCTAACGCACCAAATAATGTGGCATTTGGATTCCATATGCAAAGTTAGAAAGGATCAAAGTTTAAAATATAATTTTTGTTGATTGACAGTAGAGATGTTTATGATCCAACAGAGGACCCCTAATCCAGCCCTAGATGGGAGTTTGGGGCCATCCAAAACCTTGGCCCGATTGTTGCCTTGGGGCTAGAAGGTTTGGAGCCTAACCTATGCTAACTAAGGCAACACATTGAATGAATTGTAGTTCCAGTCCGATCCTAATATAAAGCCTTTGGGTTGGGTTTGGAGAAATTGAGTGATCCCATTGTTTAAAATTTGGAGAATTCAGGCCAATCTTCAATCAAAATGTATGAGTTCGGGTCTAAATTACTTTGATTTGTTGTATTAATGAGGGTCCAAAATTAGTATAGTTGCAAGGGAAACAATTTTTTTTGTACATACAAAAGCTCTTAACTTTTTATACCACCAGCATCAGTCACATGCATTGTGCCCAAAAATCTCAGTACTCCCTTTGTTTGAGAATAAAATAGTATTTCCTTTGCAAAAATACAATGGAAAACACTACTTTCATTCTGAAAACAAAGGGAGTATTTCATTCCAAGATGCACTAATTTACAATTTAAATATAATTGAACCTCACAATTTCATTTCATTGTTTTACATCAACTAAAACTGCAGTGTTGAATTGGGGCTGGATTGTAGGTCCAAACGCATACAAATTGGTCGAGCCTTCCATCCAACCCTAAGGCTAGTAAAAAGTGGGCCTAAGTACCAAGTGACTTCAAGTGAAGCAACATCTCAAATCTACATTAAAAAAAACTGGTGAATAATTCAAAGTTAGTCAATGCAATTGAAAAACAATCTATATGCAATTTGGCAAAATACCGGTGAAAAAATCTATAACAAAATTTCTATTTGGATTTTAAAAATAGAAAAAATAACCACTCCGTATTTTCAAAAACCAATTCAATTAATATTTGAGAATTGAAGGAAAATGGCCGGTAAAACTCAAAAAACTTTCCGATTTGAGCCTCAAATCGTTGCCTCATGTTGCTTGCAAAATTGCCGGCCAGGCCAATCAGATTCGACCACATGGTCCCATTTTAAGCAAATCATCATGAACCAATCATTGCTTGGAGAGTCGTGCTGGCCAAATGAGGGGTCCACGTCATGTTATGCCACATTCCTTCAGTGCTGGCTGTGGCAACTAGAAGCCGTTCGTGGACTAATTTTGTTCACTGTAGACTGGAACTGCCGCAGTTGATACGACTCCCTCAACCCTGGGAGCCAGATCCTGGCTTTTGGATGACTATTGGAGGATGTAAATCAAGTTTTTTCATCCATTTTTTGGGGAGTAGCTTGCTTGTCGGCCAGGGAGGACTGACCCCTCTATTGCCCCTCCAGAGGGTAAACGTAAAAATTGCCCCCTATTTTGTGCCGTTAAAATTTTAGATTTCATCACACACTCTAGCTAATTTGGGGTCTCTGATTCCAAATATGAATTTAGAATTAAAAAAAGAAAATTGTGTGAAAAATAGAAAGTTCCAGCGTTTTCTATGAGGGTAAAAAAGGGGGCAATAGAGGGGTCAATCCTCCCTGGCCCTTGCTTGTCATGTGCTGGAAAATGTCATCATGGGGTCTTCGCACATTTTCTTAATGAATTTGGATGTGTGTGCCATTGATGCCCTTGTAAGGTAGTATGCTCTTAAAGCAACCATTTAAGGGCTGGTCCGCCTTTTTCACAGGCTTTCGTGGATGAAAATATTTTTAGATCATTTTTCAGTGAAAGAAAAATAGATGTGGTATCTAACACAAGTGGTTTTGTATTTTTCCAATCATTTTTGAATTACTTATGAATTTTCAAAAATTCAGGGCATAGGCACCTATTTGTGACCATAGGTCTTCCAAAATCTGTCCACTTGCAATTTGTAAAGAGATGTGCAGAAATCAAAGACAATGATTGGCTCTTGCAATAGAAAAACAATTTTTCCTCAATGCATTCAATTGCTAAACTAGTCCATTTAAGGATCACCTCGTCTCCATTCTTCACCTAAAAATAGGGGCGGTTTCAAGAAGATGGGCGCTTTTAGAGCACACTACCTTAGTGTATTTGTCAACTTCTAACTCTAAGCACTAGATTTGAATATCGTCTATAGAAATGGGGTTTTTAAAATTTGATTTCATCTTGTAGAATGAAGCAAATCAAGTCTAGCTTTTTACTTCGAAAAGCTCAAAAAAACAGATATTTTACTACAATTTGAACATTGGGACTATTATTATAGTGTATTGAATTCCTAATTACACAATGACATGGACAATTGAATTATCAATATAATATTATTCACTCTTACATACACTTGTGGTCAAATTTTCAATTTTTTTGAGCTAATTTTGTATTAGAGATGGGTGTTTTTTCACTTTTTCTTCATGAAAACAAGATAATTTCAAATTGTTACCAATAAACCTGAAAATTTTATTACTCACAAAAGACATAATTTCATCTTTGAAAAATAAAATAAAATGATTCTCACTCAAACTTATTTGAAAAAATAGAGGAAACAAAGAATACAAAATTGAGATAAAATATATGGTCATAGGATTTGTCATTCTAGGGGTAACCCCTTAGCACTTCAATGCCCAAAATTTGAACAGTGAATACAAAGGTTTTGATGACTTTTTTGACGACATAAGTTTTCATTCATCCCAAACAATTCTTGACTTCTTATTCTTTAATTTGCTAAAATCAAAACAAATAGTATATATTTATATAGATATAAGTAAAAATATGCAAAAATTCAATAAAAGATTCAGGCACCAAGTGTTTTAGGATTACAGCATTTACAAAAAGTTTTTTTTAATACACACTCATCCCTAATGCAACTTAGATTTTTCAAGTGTTCAATATTAACCATTTTTGTATCATTTAACTCCTGAAGTTTTTTGACTATGTTTTCACCGAAAACGCTCCAAAACTGCCATTTTTAGTATAAGTATCAAATTTTAGAAAAAAAACGTTCTTAGACACATGTAACCATAGGATTTTGTAGTATGCTGGTTTTGGAAGATGTGGAAAAAATTTCAGAAATTTCCACCATTTAGATTGCAAGATATTAGCATTTGGAATTGTCATAAATCCTTTTGGGGGGGGGGGGGGGGGCCTGGAAAAAATTGGGCAGCTGCACTTCACAAGGTCACATTTATATGAAAAAATGTCCAAAATGGAGGTGCTTCTTTAGATTCATTTTACAAGGCAAGTTGGCTACTTACTTGAAATTTTTTAGATCATTTGGAATAGTACAACATATAGGAAAAAAATAGTAAGTAGAAAGAAGTAGAGAATGATTCAAAATACAAATATTTTAAAGAATTTTGTTCTACAATTGAAAAATGCCATACTCAATGGTTTTAATAAACAATCTACACCTATTGTTTTATTTTTTTCCAAAAATATTGAAAATTTAATTAAATAAAGGACTTCAAAGTTTATTTTAGAGTAGAAACTCCATAAGTACTTGCAAACTAAAACTCCTCATGACATTCATCTCATTAATCAAAATGTAATGATTCAAAGTTTTTTACATATTTATAAATCTAGAGAAAACAATTTCAAATTTTGTTTATGAAAAATGTGTTTTTTCACAAACTTTGATTTTTAGCTTTTGAAAATTGTTGGGCCTTAAAGCTACTCCTTAGGCACATGTGAAAATTTCAAAGAAGAAAAAATAAAAATTCATTCATAGTGAGTTGCCCAAAATTGCTATGTTGCCAAAAGAAACATAGTTTGATCCTTTAGTGGGTAATTCAAAGCGATGTAAAAAAACAAACCAAATGATTAAAGATTGCATTACTACAAAAAGGGGGATCAATTTACTCCTCTCAATTATATAACAAGCATCATTTTGAATTGTGTCACTACTCATATATTTTTTAATTTTATTTATTTATTTTGTGGGGGCAGTGTGGTATCTAATCCAAGATGATTTAATCGGTACAACAACTGCTTAGCCCATTGTAGTTTAAGACCAAGACCAATACTAATGCCCCAAACATGCACTGTTGATTTAGTCTGTTGACTAATCTGATTTAGTTCTTACTAAATCATATTCATTTTTTAATTTCAACAATATATGAGCTCGTAATTCACACATACATTATAATTCACTTTCAAGAATATCCAAATTTGGAAAAAAGAAAAAATGCCAAATTTACCTACTTCTGGACTTTTGAAAGTCCCAAATCAATAATGGTCATCGGGAGATCTCACGATGGTCATCAGGAGATAATCTAAAACATCGAGAGATCAATAGAAACATCGAGAGATCTATACAAACATTGAGATATCTCACAATGTTTGTATCCCGTGATCTTCGGATGTTTAGTCCAGAGTTCATTGAATAGTCCAAAAATAGTTAACCCCTAAAGGTTTTTGACTATGTTTTCACCAAAACCACTCCAAAACTGCCATTTCTAATACTAGTGCCAAATTTTAGAAAAAAAACATTTTTGGACACTTGTAACCATAGGATCTTGTAGTAAACTTGTTTAAGAAGATGTGGAAACAATTTCAGAATTTTCCGCATAGTGGATTGCAAGATAATAGCGTTTGAATTGACAAAAATCCTTTTTTTGTCCCTGCGAAAAAACGGGCAGCTGCCCTTCATAAGGTCACATTTGTATGAAAAAATGTCCAAAATGATGGTTACTCTTTGGATTTATTCTTCAAGGCAAGTTGGCTACATGCTTGAAAAATTTCAGATCATTTGGAATTGTACAACATATAGGAAAAAAATAATAAGTAGGAAGAGGTAGAGAATGATTCAAAGCACTAAATTGTGAAGAATTTATTTATGGAATTGAAAAATGCCAATCCCAACAATTGTAATGTTGTAATAAACAATCTACACCCAATGTTTTTATTTTTTTTCAAAAATATTGAAAATCGAGTTAAATAAAGGACTTCAAAGTTTATTTTAGAGTAGAGATTCCATAACTACCCTCAAACTAAGAATCCTCATAACTTTTGACTCATTGATCAAAATGGAATGAGTCAAAGCCTCCCACGTACATATAAATCTAAAGAACCAATTTCAAATTTTAGTTTTTTTTAAAAGTGATTTTTAAAGAAGTTTTTTTTGCTGCCCCGGCTGCCCGTTGAACAATGAAAATGACATATCATGCAATAACTTTTTAACCATGTAGTCAAAAGTTACGAAAATTGTTGGACCTTAAAGCTACTCCTCGGGCACATCTTATGTGAAAATTTCAAAGAAAAAAAAGAAAAATCCCGGTCATAGTGAGCTGCCCAAAATCGCTATGTTGTCAAAAAATGGTGTTTGGTCCTTTAGGGGTTAAACGTGACATAAAAGATGAAATTCAGATTTTCACTCTGCCATAATACAGTAAGGATTTTGATGAAGGTACAGCATGTGTGCCAAGAATTTGCTACTTGAAATGGATGTTGTTTGAACATTTAGGCGATGATTTAGGATGCACAATATTAAAACAATGCTTGCTGGGATTTTATTAACTTATACGGAGTATAAAGGACAGTTGAATACTGAACTCAATCCGGCTCTTGAGGGAGGGAGAGTCACAGGGGTGAAGGAAATGATGCCCTTCCCATTTGAGATGTGTCAACTAACCCTGTTTTCAAGCTTACTAAAGTGGAGTCGGTTGCATGCCTTGCCACAACTTGTATGCCGCCATCAGAGTTGAGAGCTCCTCATTCTCCCGAGTGAAAAGGCATACTCTCACTCAACATGTTTCTGCGATAAGAATGAACTTGGAATCGGTTCAGCAGAAGCTCCAAAAAATTCGAGAATTGGAGGTATGCTGCATGTGATGTTCTGCATAACTTAATCCTCTGTGGATAGCTGTAATTAATTATGTATAGCTGTTGCTTCTTGCACCCATTCCCGTCCCGGTACCCAATTCCGTCATCATGTACCAACAAAGTACATTCTTATTACATAAAATGTGCACCTTTGGTACATCATGATGGAATTGGGTACATGGATGGTTTGGAGTATCTTTACCTTAGTTGTCACACCTTCTCCCCATTCTCCATCTTCAAAGAATGGGGATGTGGTACTCTTTCATTCCTTGAATTGTAGTGGACCCATTATTTAGAGATTGAGACTCAGGATTTGTTTACACCCAAATTTTTGGGGTTGGAGCCCAAAGAAATGGAGTGTTTTGATTGGAAGATAGCTATGGACCCAAAGCAAAGACCCAATCAAAACACTCCATTTCTTTGGGCTCCAACTCAAAGTTTTTGGGTGTAAACAAGGCCCTAATTTTTTTTCTTTGCCTTTGGAGGTGAAGAATGGACTTGAAGATTGAAAAGTCGTGGAGAAGATTGACAAGTTGTGTCTATTCTCATTCTTCACATAATGAAAAGAGGAGTTACACCTTCTTCATGGAGAAGGCCAAGGCTCCTATTGTCTCCTATTGGCTCTTCTTTTCACTCCACACCTTCTCATTCTTCACATAAGTTTCATTCTTAGAGAAGGTGTGACAATCCCTATTGTATAATATTGTTTGTCTCATGATTAATTCTATTAGTTTGGATTTTAAACCAATTCCATATTCCAAAATGTAGCAATTTTTCAATCAACCCTAGCATACTATATATAATTTGTCATTTTATTATGTATGTGGGGTTTTGTGTGGTGAGTATTAGGTGTAGGTGTCTGTTTCAGCAAGAAAGTCTCTAGATCACTTTAAACTGAATCCCAAGTGATATGCAACAAATTTTGATAAAAATTGTTTAATTTATGCCGAATCTGACCCATGTAGGATGAAATAGTTTACTTTTAGTATTTGAACAATTTGGTAGCTCGATCACATTTTCTCGACTTTTGGCACGCGGCACGCGGATTATTTTATTACAATAAGTTTTATTTTATTTTCATGTGTAATTGTGTTCCTTTTTCTAAATTTTCTTAAGGATAATTTTGGAGTATTCAGAATTGGTAACATTGAAATTTTCTCAAATTTTTAGAAATAGTTGTACAATTTTTTAAATCTTAGACATGTTCCAGTTCTTCCGTAATTATTTACAAACCTGACCTACATGTAGGGTATTCTGAAATTTATTGTCAAAATCCAATGGCAATTTTCTAATTTTGAAACAGCTTCAAAAAGCCCACTGCCAATACTGCACTGAATAAGTTAACCCTATCCTGAGTTCCTGAACCGGACAGAGTCAACAACCCCTCATCCAAACTGTCAACCGCCACCATTAGCCGATAACCCCAACTGAAACAGCGCCCCAAAATTGAAAAAGAAAAAAGAAAAAAAGAAAAAGAAAAAGAAACCGTCCGTCAATCCCTCCGTCCTCTTTATCCCTCTCCGTCGGTCGACTGCCGGTCAACCCAGCCCCCCCACCAACAAAAGAAACGAGAACGACCGATCGCTCCAGATGTCCGAGAGTTTCAGCGTGACCCACGCGGTAGATTCACGTCAATCGACTTTCAGTGCAACCAGATTGGAGGTCCGATGTGGCGTGATCATCTTCTTCTTCTTCCCCAAAGAATCTCCTCCGAATTTTGATGCGTCTGTTTTTTACGTCATAAATGGAACTCAGTTGCTCATGAGCTCATCCACAAACACTTGTGCAATCCCAGTGTCATCACAGCAAGCGGCACGAAACGATGGGGTATGGCGTTTCACTCGGCGGTGGCGATGGCGGTAGCACCTAAGCTCCGCTTGAGAGTGATGTAGACGGTGTTGAGCGTGTTCTTGGTCGTGGTTTCTTGGAAATTGAAGGAGTTGGGAGGAGTTTGGTGGAGCTATGGCGTCTATGAGCTGCTGCTTGGTGCATTCGTCTGGTGTGGTGATTGCGAGAGGACGGAGTGGTTTATCAGGGGATTTGGGGAAGAAGGTGTGCTTTCCCGATGTGAAGCTTGTTGTGGGATCGCGGGGATTGTACTCTGTTTCTCGCCATGGCCAGATTCGTTGCGAGGCTGCCGGGGGGATGTCTGAGCCTGCGTTTTTGGCGACCCTGACTGTGCCGGAGACTGGGACTGGCAATGCGGTCGTGGTGGCTCATGAGAGCGGTGGATTCGACCAGCTCAGCGTGCAGCTCGTGGAGGAGGAGCATGCTTGGGTGGGCGTGGCGGAGCCGAGCCAACATGGTACCCGAGGAGTGGAGAAAGAGACTTCGGCACAAGTGGTGCAGTTGGCGGAGGAGGCCTTGTCTGCGGAGCAGCTGAAGCAAGCGAGCGCCAGCAACGGCGGCATGCGCTGGAACATGCTGCTCAGCACGGAAGCGTTGGAGGATGCGCATCTGTTCCGCGCTTCCAGCGTCACGGACGCGCACGTTCTTCGACGGAAGGGTCGTCTGAAAGAGCAAGACGGGCTGATCGAATTCATCATTTCCATGCACGCCACGCATTCGCCGTTTCAAGTGATGGAGAAGGTGGAGCGCTGGGTGCGTGAGCACGTCGCGGATCCCAATCGCAGCACGCTGAACCGCTTGATCCCGCACTTGGGGCCGCGATTTCACACGCCCTTACCTCTCGTCCGCGCGCTTAATGAGTATGATGAGTTCGCGTCCTTGTCGCGCCGGAAATACGTGCCTCCCAATTTTGCCGAGGTTCGCCATGTGCTGAACATCGCGCAAGTGCACGCGATTGCGGAGAAGCTGTCGTTGATCACCTTCGACGCCGACGGGACCATTTACGCGGACGGGCATCACATCCGCGGCGACAACAAGATGATCGGTCACATTGTGAAGCTCATGAAAGAGGGTATCCAAGTGGCGATTGTCACCGCCGCGGGCTACCCTGGGAACGCCGCGAAATTTGAAGGAAGACTCGCGGGGTTGCTTGAAGCGTTCCAAGGGCTGCAGTTGCCGCCACACGTGACGCGATTGTTTCATGTCATGGGCGGGGAGTGTAATTACTTGTTGCGCGTGAATTCGCAGTACAAGCTCGAGTTCGTCCCCGATGAGCTTTGGAAGTCGCCGGATATGCTGGCGTGGAGCGAGGACGACGTGACGGAGCTACTCGACAACGCGGAGCGCTCGCTGAAATCCGCCGCCGCGCGCCTGCGCGTCCCGATCGATATTGTCCGTAAGCCCCGTGCCGTGGGCGCGGTACCCAAGGACCCCACCATCTACGAAGTTTTGGAAGAGATGGCGCTCACTGTGCAAGTTCAGCTCATGCAGTCGGGCTTGCCGTTTTGTGCATTTAACGGCGGCAACGACGTCTTCGTGGACGTCGGCAACAAGTCCGTCGGGCTGCGGGCGCTCATGAAGTATCTTGGCACCAAGTGTTGCGAGACGATGCACGTCGGTGACCGGTTTACGATGAGCGGCAACGACGCCGCCACGCGCTCGCAATGCTCCATCCTGTGGGTCGCCAATCCCGAGGAAACGGCGTTCTTTGCCCGTCTCCTCCTTCGCGACATTCGACTGGCGAAGCTGCACAAATACATCGAGTAAATATTCAAAATTTAAATTGCGGTCACGATCATCGCGCCCCCCGCCAACGCGGACGTCGGCCACTGCGGAGATAGAGACATTAGGACCTCTTCTTCATGATCGACCTCGCTAGAGTACGATTGTACAGGAAATTTGTTACAAGGACCAGAAGAACGCGCGCGCGCGCGCGCGAGGGAGAGAGGGAGAGAGAGAGAGAGGCGATCGACTGATTTGTGTTTTTCTTTTTTGGTTTCCATTATTTTGGCTCAGTTTGATGTGCTACCATACCATACATATTCGCCCCGATCATAGACGCCCCCCGAAAGCTCGGATGTCGGCCAGCGCAGAGAGAAACTACTCTGTTTCGTTTTCTCTCTGCCATGATCGCTTGGGATTTTAGTTTATGTTTCGATAGAGAAACTTGGTACATAGCTTACCAGTCTAACCAGGTGCGCGCGAGGTCGCCATAGCCTGGTGTGCTTCCTTAGTGTGTTTTCAGATTTTTGCTTGATTCCGTTTGTTGTTCTGATCATAGGCGCCCCCCGTCAAGTCGGATGTCGGCCAGCGCGGAGACGGTCTTAACAACATCGATCTCTCCGCCATGATCCATTTTATAGTTTTATTTTTCTGCGACCCAATTAAGTTTGCTGCGACTGAACTTTGTCGCGATCATAGGCGCCCCCCGTGAACTCGGATGCCGGCCAGCGCGGAGAAGATCTTTACAACATCATTCGATCTCTCCGCCATGATCCAGCTTATAGTTTGATCTTTTTTATTTTTTGTGACTTAAGCTTGTTGCCATCATAGATGCCCCCCGTGAACTCGGATGTCGGCCAGCGCGAAGAGAATTTGGACAACCTCTCCGCCATGATGCAGCTAATAGTTGATAGATCTGTTGTGACTTAAGTTTGCCATCTTTGTCAAGATCATAGCGCCCCCCGCAAACTGGAAGCCGGCCAGCGCAGAGAGAAAGCTAAATATATTACTCTCTGCCATGATCACTAGGACACTACAGAAGGTATTATGTAAGTAAGTTGTGGTAGTCATGACTCGTGAGAGAGATAAGATCGAAGAGCCAGTATTCGCAGATACTGTAAAAGGGCGGAGTTCTCCGACCCATACGAGAGACCGAGGATGTAAGTATGTGTACCATGAGGTTTTCGATACTTTGCACCCCAAGAAAAGGAAGTTTTTATCAATATACATATGTGCTATCATTTCTGTGTACAGTACATCATTTTCATGCTTCTGTTAGTGGGCTTTGGTCCTTCACTGTAAGCTATACAAGCTATACAATGTATGAAACAATTTCAACATTATTGCTGCATTCGCATCAGATCTTCCTTGTGGGTCATTCAAAGAGATAGAAGAAGTGAAAGAGCGAGGTCTGCTTCTGTGGCTTCGATTCCGTCTTGCAGATTGTGTCGATCGACATGGTTCGTGTGCATGATGCAAGCCTGTATGTTTCGTGTGAAAAAGAGGGCGGAGTTCACCTGCCAATGCAGCAAGTTGAGACGAAATCATACATAGAGCAAGTTACAGCTTGCTTGCCGTGAATCAAAACCCTGCTAATAGCAAACTGAAATGATGTAAATATTAGAAACGATGCAAACTGAATTGATGTAATTCCTCTAAACGTACATCTTCCTGTTGAGAGTCCGAATTGGGAAAAATAAAATGAGGTGCGTGTTGCAGCTTGTGTCGATGGACTTTTTTCGTGTGTTGCAGTCTGTGTCAACAGGTTTTGTGTGTGTTTACTGCTTGTGTCATCATGCTTGTCCAGTTGGCTGTACGTGGCGGAATGCAAACGTGGAACGGATTTGTTTATCTGAACCGCTGCCCTGTGATTTGTGGGACTGGATCAGTGTTTCCAAAGAAAAACTGGATCAGTGTTTCCAAAGAAAAACTGGATCAGTGTTTCCTCTGTAACTGTGCTGCTGTCCAGTACAGTGGCAACATGCTATCTCGCTGACTTGTTGTTGTAAAGGTCTTAAGGTCCTGTCAGCAAAGTGAATCTAGTCCATATCTGCTCCTAAATTCATTCCAAGCAAGCATCCTTAGGAACACCGTAAGAATGTAGTTGCGGGTGCACTCTATGTGGCTGTGCAATGCAAAAAGGTACCCTAATGTAGGTCTTGGAATTCCAAGGCCAATCACAACCCATGCATATTTGCATGCACCTTCTAGCTACGCATCCGCGGAGGGACAATCTCGAGCATTGCTACCATGATTGTTGCAAAATTTCATCACACCTAAGGTAGACATACCCATTATAGATCAGAGCCAAATTGGGGATTCCTAGTCTAAAACCCAATTTGACTCTCTTGCATTCTAATGTAGTAGAAATTGCATAGAGTGTTAAAATTAGGGTTCAAATGGTTGGACTTAGGGACTCAAAGGCTTGGAATTGGATTGAGAAGTCACCATTTGATGAATTCAGTGAACACCACTACGCGACTTCTATACATGACAAAAGATTCCTACAACATTATTTCACAATGTGAAGGGGTACTTTTGGATTGTCATTGGACTCGTGTAGGGAATGAAAAGAATCTCATTAGCATCCATAAGGCTAAGAAGAGTCCTTCCAAAGGTTCACAATTTGGAAGCTTTGTGATTTTGTTTTGACCAACTATATTGGATCTTTTTTTCTACATAAATGAGTTGAGCAAAATACTTTTTGGAATAGTCCCTAATTTGCCGATCTTTTGCTAATAGATTTTTGTAAGTACAACAAGTGGAACCATGCAGAATGATCGAAGGGTCTACAATGGGCTTCCTACTTTAATTGAAAGGCGGCACAATTCTTTTGGATTAGGAAGGATTGACCTTAAGTTCAATGCCTCAACCAAATATTTACCAAGATAAATGTGAAAATTTGTTTGCTATTTTGTGGTTCATTAATTTTGTATTTCTTAATATCTCATGGCATTGAGGGGGCCTCTTTATGCAAATATGAATTTCAAGTTCTTTTAATTTGATCATTTGTGGAAAGTCATAAATTTCTACGTTTTTCAAGATCTAGGTTTCAATTTCTAGGATTTTCAATCAATCATTTGTAGAAATGGAGAAAAATGATAACTTCAATAACTATGTCTTGCTCCCACTTTCTTACATCTATTTTTTGATGCCACAAAATTGTTTTGTGCTCAAACACTTGATTGGAGAAAAACTTCTACACAACTAGGAGCTCATTGCCTACTTATATATGCATTCGTAAATATAATACACATGCCAGTGAATAGACACTTTCAATAATTAGAAAACTCACTAGGTGTACTAAATTGGTTGTTGAATAAGAAAAAATGCCTAGTGAATGTAGAAAATAAGAGGCAAATTTAATTCTTTGGTGAAAGACAAAAGCTTCATCTCATAATAGCTAGAAACCTATGTAAACTCAAATTGAAAAAGGTCACAATTTTTTCCACAAAAATTTAATTTTTTTATTGTATCTTGAAAACAATATGAATGCTAGTGTATGAGCATGTGAGCCTATGACCATGGGTTCAATTTTTAGAGTTCATGGTCTAGTTTAGGATAGAAACAAATAATTTTGGTACATCATTTATTTTTTCTAAGTGGTCCACAAAGTAATGAAGGGAGAAAATGACGCATACTTAGAATTGCAAACATAAATAAATGCGTGAAATGAAAATAAAAACCCTCACCAAATCACAAATCAAATCAAAACAATCATATGAAAGAATCAAGCTTAGACTCAATACTATTGTCTAAATTCTAACTATTTGACATATGGACATCATTGTTAGATGTGGAGGCAAATACATCTACAAATTTAAGATCTTCAATGTATAAGCCTATCTAAACCGTTTTAAAATGTGACAATGATTGAATTGTAACTTTCATAGGCCTTATACATCTTCTCAACATACTTTGGCAATTCAATAGGTTTCTCAAGTTTGGAAAAATTTCAAATTTGTAAAAAACGTCCCTCTTTGTTGTGGGCAAATCTACAAAGTATCAATGACAATAATTACATGATATTTGTGACATACTCATAAACATAACTTTCAATGAGTGCTAAAATCAAAATTTATTGAATTTAGACTTCTTCATGAAGTGAAGTGGTGCAATGTCTATAGCCCCTAATTTCTACAAGTTGCAACACCTTGCTTAGGAGCCACCAGTACAATGGACTTGGTCAACTGGATCCCGGAGGGGGCACTCCATTTTTTTTATTGGCAATGTGCGATCAAAATCCACAATCCCTATCTTATATGGTAAAAAATTATTTAAATAGTTTGAAAAAATTATAGTATGTTATACTATATTGGAAGTTTATATTGTGAATTTATTATTTATTTTTTATTGAAATAATTACTTACAAATTTTGTAAGAAAATAAATACATTGTATAGTTGAAAAAAATTTTGACCCCTTATTTTATATGGTAAATAATATTTTTACAATCATTTTAAAATTGCCAATAAATGAAGGCTTGGTTAAAGTTTATGCATATCAAAGTTGGATACAATTATCATTCAAGTGTAGTCTTAATAAACATTTGAAGTGAAAATACTACCATTTTAGTGCAATCTTCAATTGTGCATTTGAATATCTTGTTGAATTCAATTGAATCCAAATTTTTTTCACATAAAAGATATATTGATTATGTAACAACACAAAATTTTTTGGAGCTAAATCAAAACTTATTAAAAAGTAAATAGGGATAGATAATTTACTTGATCGCACATGATGTCTAAAGAATACATTGAGTGAATCCCCCGTGAGCTCAATGCAACTTGGTGGTAATCTTGAGAATATATGATTGATGTGCAATCATGTGAAGCACTAAACAACAATGGCTTGCTACAATCATCAATGAAGGTCATATTTGTTATATTGAGACTTTTCGCAGTCTTATTTTTATCCTTGACTTGAGGATAAACCACTTTATTTCTTTACTAGTATTTTTTTATAAATAGATTACTAACACCTATTTTAAATTTTTTATTATTGAATCACTATTTTAGCATTATTTATTTTGGATTTCAATTACTATTTTTTTAAATGAATTTTCTAGTAACTAGCATTCTGTCTTAAAATTTGCAAAATGTCCTAATATAATGAATATGGCCTTAATGACTTAGGTTACACTAGTAGAAAAATCTGCGACCAAAACAACCAAAAACTGTTGTTTGCACCTATCGTTTTGGTCGTGTTGTTATGGACAAAAATCAACTGAAATCAATTGATTTTTTCTATTATTTTGGATAAATTCAGAAAAAAATTAATATTTTATTTTATTTTTTTCGATTTTACAGATTTTTTCAAATCCTTTTAGAAATTTTTAGAATTTTTTTTGGCTATCCTAAAAACTAGAGCAGTTGAAAAAGAATTATTTATTTAAAGCCAAAGGAAGGCCACATAAGCAGCCCGCCATGCGGGCGGGGCCACATAAGCATTTGTAAATGCAAGTTAGTTAGATTTTACATCTTTTCTTAGTTCAAAGTTTTTTGAAAAAAATTGTTCTACTAAGTCAAAATGGCCTCCAAAGTCTATTGATTTAACAAAGCAAACGAGAAATAATTAGAAAACTAGTTAAATAAAAACTTACTCCTCACATTAACATATAAAGATTTGGAAAGTTTGGGCAACGAACCCCGGCGGACGATGGCGGAGCAGAGCTGAAGTTGGAGCGGCGGTAATGTCTGAGTTTGCTGGAGGCTGGGGTCGACGCTACGCTTGATAAGAAGCTCAGCATGACAACACCAGTTAGCTCTAGTCAAGCGCAGGTTTTCACAAAAAAAAACAGATCCGGAATTTCAGGATCTACCCAGTTTGCATGCGGAGAGCTAGTTGGAGCCCTGCCTTGTTCTGAATCTGAAGCGGCTGGGGAGGCAGGGAGGCGCAGCTGATTCCTAGTGACTGAGATTCCGATGCACATCACCGAAAACTAAAGTAAACTGGAGCGCACTCCAGCAAACAAGACATCCCCGTCATCCGCAAGCGCATGAAGATCCAAAAAGTACCAGGTTCTATCACTTTAGTTCAGTTCAAAGTTTCTGTTTTTCCAGCTTATATCTTCTTGTTTTTCCTACCAGCTACTGCATTGCAACTCCAAACTACCGCATTACAACTATGTTTCCATAATCCATTTTCCGCAATCCCCTACTCACACCGTTACTCCGTTCAGCAGCAAGACAGTCTAGCTCAGAAACACGATTAGCCATACGTCCAACTTGTTGTAGGTCACGCCCAGTTAGTACATTGTTACTCCGTTCAGCAACAAGACAGTCTAGCTCATCAACCCGGTAGTCCATACGTTCAACTCGTTGAAGGTCACGCCCTACTAGTACAGACACACGTCCCATTAGTTCAAGATCACAGCCAATTAGTACAGATATACATTCACATTCTAAGGCACCACAAGTTTCCTCTGTCGAAGTTGCAACTCCATCTACCGCAGTTGCAAGCAAGCGCACCGAAACTCACAAGGGCCCGAGATTCTAAGAAATACTCTGAATGCCATCTGGAGAGCACACCGAATCTCACCTGGAGCAGTAGCAGATCTACAACCTGCTCGGACACGCTGACAATGGAGACTGCACCAACGCGGATACTCAAAGTTTGGTTGCCGAAGTGGATTTCCTTGCACAGGCTGACGACTTAGCCCATCGCCACAGCACCTTCCTTACACAGCCAGCAACTCCTGTATATGTGGAACCAAAACAAACAGCAGGACTCATCACTCACTGAACATCATCGCCACCAAACACTGTGCATGCGAACTTTTTCAGACAAGTTTGATTCTCCACCCCACTACTCACATGCTACAAGACTCTTCATACTTAGTTCAAAAAATTTCTTGCCTTACTGCTCATCTTTTATTATGCCTACTTGCTCAATTGTCAAATTTCAGTTCATTACGCTCACTTGCCCAATTGTCAATTTTCAAAACATTAAGCTTACATGCTCAATCATGTTTGCCTCCCCATACTCGTACTCACAAGTTCCAAACAATTTCAATGCACATTATTACCTACTCCAATGCTCATCGCCCATTTTCTCCCCTACGTTTACATCTTCAAATGCTCATGTTCAGCTCATCAGCTCAATTGCTCTCATGTTCAGTTTGCTCAATTACTGTCATGTTCATCAACTAATGAGCTTACTCATTAACATCTCTATTTACCAATTTACATGTTTATCTATACAACAGCTGCATTACCCTCCCTTTACCCCGACAAACAGTTATTTGTTCCTCCACTAGAATCAAAATCGTATGAAGACCAGGCCCGAAGACAAGGTGGTGCATCCTAGATGGACTGAGAAGGAGCTCAGACCGCGTCCAACGCCGAAGGCTCCAATGAATGTACAAAGGCAACAGTCAGCTCGAAACACAAAGCCCAGCGGTTCTTTAGAAACTACTACTCTGCCAACTGAACTAGTGAACACGGAATATCGAATTCAAAGACGCCCAGCTACATCCACACCTCCACCTCCATATTCACGTCCGGTACAACATACTAACAGAGGTATGCTATTCAACTTATACCCTCTTTGTTTTATCTTATTACACATGAATATCTATCCAGCCCTTCCGTTATATGTATATTGCAATCCCACTCATGCCCGAGGACCTATTGCTCCCGGGAGGGCTCTTACATTACACCTTAAGCGGATTCAAAAACATATCAACCCCATTGCAATACATAGAAAAGTCCATTGCACCACATCTATTATAACATTTGATTACTCAAAAAAAGACCAACCTTCCAAATCTTCAGTCTATTTCAAAAATAACAAACCATCCTACTTTTAAAATGCTCAAAATATTCTATTCTTATATATATGGTCTCCTAATCAAGCACACCTCAATAAAGGCACAATGTCGGACCCCTCTCACAGCAACAAGGCATGAAGGCATGTACCAATTCCAGACGTTGAGATGGAAGATGCTTCGGGATCTCATAAACGCACCACCCCAGAAGCTGACAAGTCAGGACAAAAGAAATCCAAAGGCAACATCACCACCATGACTCTGCCCCAAGACCACATTCCGTACGAATTTTGGTATGGTTTTCCTACTATGGAAATCCTTGCCTATGAAGCCGGCATGCCACCACTCATCAACAAAGCATCCGTACCTGAACTCATCACCTAGGGATACAACGCACAAGAAGCAATAGAACTCTCCAAAGCTCATATGTCATTCCCTCGTGTTCAACAGAAGCTGTGGCCAACATCCAGACCTGACAACATTGTAGGACAGCATTTCAACCTGACACAAATTCCTTTTGATGTGGAGGTAAGTATAAACACTCAACTGGCTCTGGACTATCACATATTGCTTCACTTTGAAAAACCTTAGGTTCCGTTGACTCAAAAACAAGCCATGAAAAAAATCCTGCTTCGTTTCCAAGAAATGAATATACAGATAGGAGATAGCATTGCTGACCCAGTAGCAATATTGTGTCATGGTGCCCAAAACTCCAAAGTCTGGTCAGGTATGGCTAGGATCCACTACAGAATCCTGAAGTTGATGGTAAAGCCTTACTTCGTGGCACTAGAGTCTTTGCAATTCCACTTGACAATGAAATGCTCACAATTGCCAAAGTTGCTAAGTCATTTGATCCCATAGCCTCCAGCACCTTACTCTCCATCAAGATCAACAGTGAAACCATCAGGAACGTGGAACCCCACCATCTCTTCAAACAAACGCTGGAAGAGAGCTTTCGCTGAGGCTTTGAATTTGAACTAACCCAGGTTCAAAAATCCACTACTGAATCTTATGGATGGCTGACAACAACATCACCGGAACAACTCGAAAAGATCAAACAACAACGGATTGCAGTATTGGGAGAACTTCTACAACCAGTCAACCCTGATTTGAACCAGCTAACTCGGGAGGAGGTGAACAAGAGAAACTGCCTAGTTCTTATTGTCAAAAACCTAAACCTCACCAAATCTGTCGCTGAAGTGTCTTTAGCCCTACGTGATCACATTGGTCCCAGAAATGTCAAATCCATCTTCTTTCCACGACAGAAGGGAGATGCTCATAGCGGCATAGCCAACATTGAATGTCTCAATGCAGCGGTATACAAACAACACGTGAAGAAATCGACACGCCTTCATCACAAATGGGTGGAGTTTCAACCCCATCCCAATTCTCTAGACGGTTCTGCAAAACCCAATAATGAAGCAGTCCAGAAATGGGGTTTCCTGGATATAAACATTGCTCTTGCCAGTATAGTTGAAGCAATGCAAAACACAGCCTCATCCTCTGCTCCAAAGCAATCACTCAACAAAAAAGAACTATCAACTTTAATAGGGGAAGTAGTATCCAAAGAGAATTCAAAACTACAGATCGAATTCAAGTCAGACATGAGTCAAATGAAAGAGGAGTTGCAAACAGAGGCACAAAGCTATGCAAACAAGGTAGACAATGACCTTAGAGGTGCTCTCACAAACCTGGAAGACATTTTGACAAAAAGCATGCAAGTTGTCAAAACACTTAGCCCGTCCGGCTATTACTGCTCTAGAACCCTCTTCACCGTCAAACTAGTTCAGTTTTACAACGCCATCACCCAAAAAAAGAGTATCATAGACATATACCTTCGTATTACACCACCTCTTATTTGCATTATATTATTGTACACCGCCAACTGTTGGCAATATTATATATATATTCTGTACTTTCTCATATCTTTTTCATATTCTCACTCTTCTTTTTATTTTGAATGTCAAAAGCACCAATTAAGTATCCCAAAACTACATTCATACATATTTGAACATACCTCACATACTATCACCCATTTTAATAAAATTACACAAATTTATCTTTACAATCAAATAAAATCTAAAACCACTAAGTTAACCTCAAAACACCAAAAACTTCAATTGCATCTACTAATTCTTTTATGTAGAGATATAGAAACCAATCCAGACCCATGCCAGATATGCTTACAACACATCCATCTGCGCATAAACAAAGATGTAAAATGTATTTTATACCAAGTACAATAAAACTACAACCCGAATACCAACACCTAGCAAACAAATTTGCATCCACACTAAACATTACACATCCTCAACACGACAACACAATTATAGACTTCCCATACTTATCACGATACATCTACCAAAACCAACATTATCCACCACCAAGACTTTTATTTGCATTTATTGTTACAATTAGCCCACAATTAGAAATATGTGACCAACAACTAATACAAACACCATCCCCAGATTGGACCTCGTCTCTATTCCAGAAAATGGCTTTACTACCAAATCCACCAAAACGACACATTCAAACACCACACCCATACACACAATTTAAAGAAAGAAACCAAAAACTCACTGAACCTTCCAATTCCATTCATAAAGAACTTTATAATTTTATTAAACAAACAAATGAACCAATAAGCTTACAAATTCTTCTTAACGAATTTCTATTTTTACCAGAAAACTTACTCATAGAAGCACTGAAATGTAATGACACCTTGGACGAATACTCCCACCCTCTTCTGTTACTTGACCTACCACTAACCCATGTAACAAGAACACCAACAACAAATCCAAATACATATATTACCACATGGAATGCTTCATCAATTAATACAGCTCTACCAAGCCTACACCAATTAATAACATCTACACCTAATAGCCTTGCTATAATAACAATCCAGGAAACAAAAATAACTGCAACAAAATCCACAAACCATATTCAAAATCTATTTCCAAAATATAAACTAATATTAAATAATACCCATGCATTAACTAGATGTATACAACAAAGAAGACCATATGCACTAGGAAGAGGTGGACTCCTTACCCTCATACATAAGAAATATACATATCCAGGAAACATTACAAAAATCCCAACTCCAGCCGAATTTTCACCATACTTGCAAATAATAAAAATAAATAACCATCCGTTACAACCATGGCTACTACTTCATATGTATATGCCTTCACACATAGATGACCTACAATTGATACCAAAAATACAACACCACATAACCCATCACATCTCTTTATACCCACAACATACGCACATTTTGTGCGGTGACTTCAATAGAGACATTGCTCTCATTGGGAGACAAAATGAATTTAGCATAACCCCACCACAAACAGAAGATGTAGAATGGCGTACATTTACAGACAACCTTCAACTCAATTACATACCTACCAATAGCCCATTTTCCAGACAAGGAGGTAATAACTATATTCACACTAGTTTAATAGATGGATACTATATACATGGACCTAATCCAACCTTATACACATCAACAACTAATCATAATCACAATCTAAACTCAGACCACTCACCCGTCACACTACACATACCACCAAATACTCTAGTAGCACGCCCTATACTACCAATTCAAAACAAACCACCAAGAATTTTAAACCCTATTCCACAAGAAAATATAGAAAAATTTAAAACAAAATTTTTCGAAGAACACATATTACAAATAAATGAACTCACTGTTCATCTCAATAATGAACATCTAACAAACCATCAATGGCACATAGCATGCACCACGCTAGATCACCTCATACAAAGCATATCTAATAAAATACTTGAAAATTGCACCGCAACTCCACTTCCCCAACTAACAAATCGCACAGCACACCAAGGCAGTTTTTTACCAAGAAAATTACAGAAAAAATGGAAAACTCACCTTGCTTCATACCACTTAATCAGAAAAGCAATATATATAACAAAATCTAATATAAACTGGATAAGACACCCTATAATGGAAGAACTAAAAAATCACACCTATGTCTACATTCCACCTCCTCCAATAGAAGAACCCAATCAACAAGAATGGATTAAAACACTAGCCAACTTAGCCAAAAATGCTAACATACAAGCCCGTAAGATTACTACACAATATACTCAAAGTTGTATTAAAAAAGCAATATCAAAATACAGACAATTATATGAAAAAAGTCCCAAAAAAATAAATAAAAAAGTATTTAAAAATCTAAACACACCTCCACTAGACTGCATTATGGATAGAAATAATAACTTATTAACAAACCCTAAAGACATTGCCAACGAAATACACATTCAACAATCAATTAGTAATAGACCTACAATACCAACATGTTATTATTTACCAGAACATCCACCATACTGTACATGTGGAGTAAGACAATACCCATGGCATGATTTAGACGGCTTTATTATAGATAAAAGAGGGACCCCCGAAATCCCTTTATACACCTACCTCAATAAAGAAACATATGACATCTGTCTAAAAAACTTAGCCAATAATAAAACACCAGGTCCAAACTTAATCCCTAATATAATCCTAAAGAATATGCCAGAATGTTTCCATAACCTACCATTCCTATTCTTCAAACAGTGCTATAAAAAAAAACAAATCCCAGCATCATGGAAAACTAGCCTAACTATATTACTCTATAAAAAAGGAGATCCTTCCCAATTATCTAACCATAGACCTATTGCACTTGCAAATACTGTCTATAAATTTTTCACTAGTACTTTAACTCTAATCCTTTCCAAATACGGAGAAAGCAACCAAATCCTACATGATAGCCAAGAAGGATTTAGAGCAGAAAGAAGCACATCAAGACAGCTACAACTCCTCATAGCAGTTCTAGAAGACGCAAGATTTTCAAATTAACCAAGACATTTATATATTATACATAGATTTCAAAAATGCATTTGGATCCATAGACCACGCAAGACTCCTTGCTATAATGTTAGACCTTGGATATCCTAGAGATGCAGTATCACTAATAGGAAATATCTACTCGCAATCCACCACAATATATACAGGCGACCAATTTGGTAGTACTAAACCAATACCAATACAAAGAGGTACCATTCAAGGAGACATACTAAGCCCCTACCTTTTTCTTATTTTTCTAGAACCATTACTGAGATGGCTTCAAAAAGGCAACAATGGTTATACATTTGGTACATCCAAAATAAGTGTAAGTTCTACAGCATATGCAGATGACCTAGCAGCTACATCAACTAAACTTAAATCACTTCAAAGTCAACTTAACAAACTTGATAAATTCTGTGAATGGTCCGGAATGGACTTAGGCTTACCAAAATGTGCAATCACAGGATGCCCAAATAAATCAAAAACAAAACCTGACACCTTCAAGACCCAAATACAAACCATGAATATTAGTTATAGAAATTAGCCAATACCAATCTTACACCAAAATGAGCCTTACACATATTTAGGAATACAACTAATACCATCGCTAAAATGGAATCTGCAAATCCATATCACCACCAAAAAAGTAACTGATCAATGTGCACAACTTACAAATTGTCCAGCCACAATAAAACAAAAAATCAACATGGTTGATACCGTAATTAGAGATGGCATAGCCTATAGCTTTTTTGCATTTTTATACTCACTATCAACAATTAAAAAACTAGATAAAAAGATTATTGGAATTCAAAAAACAATATGTGGACTCCCAAAATGTAATAGCATAACTCCCACATGAATTATTTGGCCTAGAAGCCTTCTCACTCAAAAATGCATATCTATGTTGCATTAGTGAACAACTTAGAAACGCCTTGAATGATCCAGGAAGACTAGGAATAATATATAAAGGACTTATCCATCATATCTTAGCCAAATTTGGTGGTGCAGAAAACATCCCCAGAATTAAACCACATGATTGCATTTGATCGCCTACAACAAGAACTCTATTTTTACTAAAACATGAAACAGGCATCCATCTTAATAGTATACAAGAAAACTTCCAATTACATACAACAAAACTTGAAAAAGAATGGTTGTCGCAAACCAATATCATTCTACCCCATATAAACCAGAATTTTTCTCTTAAAATGATACATAAACTCTTATTACATAATATCTATAAAATAAAACACATTACACTCCCTAATGGCACGAATCTCATGTCACCGGAAGATTTCAAAATATATTATAAAACCCCAACCAAAATAGAAAAAAGAGCTTTGAACATCGTTGAACAACTTTTCTACTATCCAAAGTGTACCCTTGAATGTTCAAAACCTTGCCAAAGACACCCACTACCACGAACTCTCAAAGCACAATACGTATCAGATAATCATGATCTACACCCAATAACATTAGAAAATCCCACCCACCTGGAACCACCACCGCTACCACAACAACAAAATCCACCTATACACATCCCAAACAATTTAAATGCACTTCCCATACATATTATAACAAACCATAAAACAAAAGAAACAAAAGACAAATATAACATCTCCAAAAAATATAATACATACCTATGTCAATGGACACTTCAAGATAATACAATCTATACTAAATGGATGCCACAAAGAGACCTTTTCCCGTTTAATGAACCAACAAGAATAACACACAACATCACTTTGTAAACACAATATTACACAAAACAAAAACACAAACACTACAATAACATCATCACGGTAAACTTCAACCATGAACAACCTAGAGATATAAGATTCATTCCACCACCACCAATAATCCCACTTACATCTATCTCCACTACCGAATGCAACCCAAAAAAAGACATACTAACAAATACACACACCATAATAACACAAAATGAACAAACACACCTATATCAAGACACTGGTAAATACCTCATTACTATCCCTACTACCAGATTACAATGGTTATGGAAACAATATCACATTGCTAAACATAACGTAAATGACCTAGTACCACCTACATAATCATTTGAAACCGAAATCATATGGCTCTATCAAAGATACAAATATAAAAAATCCAAAAAATTCCCATTTAAGACTTCACAACACACCCTACCACAAAATATACTACATTCTATAACATCAACATTTAACATATCTCATTCATACTTCTCCTCACCAATTATCTGCTCTACACAAATCACGCAATTTTACTCTCAATTTGACAGAGATAGAATATTTGGTTCCCTCGGCAATGCCTTTGAATACAAATGGAAAGGTATAGGTTTTGCCCACCCTCATAATGAGGAGACAACCCAACAAGCATTACACTGGGCTAGATTAGCATCCAAAAATGATCAAAACACCATAACTATACTAGTCATACCAGATATAAATTGGTACCAAAACTTTTCACCATATACAGGAGTACAGGACCATTTGACGATACACACGTTATTGTCCATTTTGCTGCAGACACTATTACATATGAAGAACCAACAATCCCTTTTGAACTAAAAAAACAACCACATACTGAACCCCTTGCCATACACATTCTTTGTATACACCACCAAAATCATAATATCGGCCCATCCAACCAGATAAATTCTCTCTCATTGATTCTCGAAGATATGCAAATACCACAATATCACATACAAATTGCCCCTCCTACACCTAATAATGTAGCAGTGAACAAGCACACCAATTCGAATGAACTCACATATAAAACCAATCACAACCCAATAAATATACATATACCACCATTACCAACATATACAACTAACTCCCAACTCAAATTTCCAACGCAATATAGCTATTACACTGACGGATCATTTATACCACCAAAACAACATTCAAATGGCCACTGGATAAGTGAAAAAGCGGGATATGGTATATATAATCCATCTAAAGAAGAAATCCAAGTCTCCAAAAGACTACCAAGACTACAAACTTGTTTTAGAGCTGAGCTAATGGCCATACATAAAACACTTCGAATAATCACTACAAGATACCCAAATGAACCAACACACATATTCACTGACTGTCTAAATTGTCTATATGTAATTAATACACAACTAAAACACCCTACACTGCACCGCAACCATGATGATAAAATCATATTAGAATCTATGGTAGCAATGCTTCAGAGTCGAACAAAAATCACCACAATCTCCAAAATCAAAGCCCACATTAATATTGTAGGTAATGAAAATGCAGACAAACTCGCAAAAAATGGTACAACAAAGGAATACAAATTTGCCTCCAAACCATATGAATTTGCGCACACTACGCCATTCTATTACCAAAAAGATGAATGGCCAAGTCCAGCCCATCGACCGGATAAAGGATCGCTACAAATATACATCAATAAACAAGACCGTGAAAAAAACATAGAAATATTGGCACAAAGATTTCCTAACATTAGCAAATGGACACTCAATTATGATATAGACAATGACCTCTCTAATGAATTTTGGTCCAACCCTGAAATAACAGATTCACAAAAAACAAGTCTATTAAAATTCCGCACTAGTCAATACATGGGAAACGCTAGAAAACAACTATTTTTTGGAAAGATTTCCATCAGTCACATGCTCTATATGTAGATCACCAAATATCAACACATGGCTCTGTGGGAGCCTGAAAAGTAAGATAAGTCTTGATTAGTTGGGAAAGTAGAGGAAGGAGTTAATAGGAGTACAATTTTTTGGTTTATCTAAGGGTAATCTAAACACCTTACCACAATTAACGTTCCATACTAATAGAATAATGGTAGATAGATAATTAGGTTAAGACCAGTAGTTAAAGTTTCTTGTTTTTATTGAGAATTGGAACCGGATTGAGATCCGGGATCGTTTCAAATACCGGGGCCGGGTTTCAAAATATAACGGGAGGTATCTATTGGGGAGTTACCATTCGGGAGAAGAGAAGTTACCCAGTCAGTCAGCAAAGGAGGAGAGCGAATCCGAATCCGGATTCGAATCCAAGTCCCAACTCGACTTGGAAGAGGAAGAGAAATCTGACTTGGCCTTGATTTCTCCGTCCAGCTTTAAGGGGAAGACTTCAGCTAAGGGTAAGACAACTAAGCCTTCAACCAATAGAAAACAGTCACTAAGAAAGGGCGTCTCCAAAACCGAGGGACCTTCTCCAAAGAAAGGTAGAAAGTAGAAGTAGAAGTATGAGTTCTTAGGATAAGCCTAGGAATAGTAGGCGGAAAGTACAATAAAGTAAAGTAGAGTTCAGTTAACTTAATTATAGGAAAGTTTAGTTCAGTTAAGTGAAGGAAAGTTAAAGCTTTTGAGTGTTAGAAAGTTAGTTGACAACTACTTTTTGAGATGCATGCACCTAGACGCAAGTTTCTATGATTTTAGGATCTAAAGATCCATCTTTTGCGGATTGTCTTGTAGTTAGACAGTTAGTTTGGAAGGATAAGGAATGATCCTGGTCCTCTCCTTTTTGATCCAAAGTGCCAGTTAGGGTGCCTTGGAGGTTAGTATTTAAAGGGGTTCAAAGTGTTGAAACCCCGGGCGTTCTTACTCTTGTTGTTTTCTTCATTTTTATGCAAACCTCAGAAATCCTTTTACACCGGTTGGTCTGAATAAGTCTTGATTGTGTAGATTGGTATGCCTTGAAATGCGTTGTTGCATGTGCGGATAGCTCGTCTTTGTGTAGTGAAGAAGGAAGAAAGGATCCCCCAGGTTCTATCAGGATCCGAGTCCGGATAGTCTAAAAGAGTTGGTCTATCAAATCTTTGTCTACTAGGGGGAAGTCTAGGTGTTGAAGTTTCTAGAGAGTCTTCTGTTTCAGGATAGCCGTTCCTAGGTTAAGGTTTGCCTTTCAGGAGGAAGGAGGAGCGCTTGCCAAAGTCTGAAAGGTCTTGTTGTTTCCGGGAGAGAGAGACAAGAAGATAACTAGATCCCTTAGTTAATAGAGTACCAAGTCTAGGCTGTTAGGATTGGATATAGGTAGGTCTGTCGTTGTAGTAAGAGAGGATACAAGGGGGGGTTTCCTGAGTGACATGTTGGACCGAAATCAATCCCAATCCGGCTGTGAGGAAGTACCCGTATCCGGGAGTTTTGTGGGGTTTTTTTGTGTGTTTTGTGTTGTTTAGTGAAACTCCATTCACTCTAAACTATTGGAGGGTAGGGTATACGTTCCCTCCCTTAATCCCAAAAGCGGAACCCTCTTAATAGAGGTTAAACTACTTTGGTTACTAAGGAGTTGATACAAACTAGGTTGTTCTCTGGTTTGTGGAAGTTGGTGAATAGTATTGAAATAGCTTAAGACCAAAAGGGAGTTTTAGGAGGTGTAGGATAAGAAAGTGAGAGTTCGAGTCTGAAAATTCGGATTCCTTTCCCTTAAGCTGTTTCCTGTTTCCGTGTGAGGGAAACCCGGAATTTTGGTGATGTTACCAATAAAATCCTTTGGGAACGATACACGAGTCACTTTAGGTGTTTTTAAGTCTATTTAACATCTAAAAGTGGGATTTGTGCTTTCTTGTACTATGACAGGCTCCATGTACTTTTAAAATGTAATCAACAACATATCCACGCTCTCAGAGTAAAAAGATATAATAAAGCAGTATGGGAACTACGGAAGCTAACTATATCCAACAAAAAAAGTAGATTCTATACCCTAATGAATGCAGGCACATTCAACAATAATCCACAGGAAAACACTGTTCTTTCATGGCTCTTACCTTGCTCGTGTGAAAGACAAAGATGTCACTGTAATGCTAGATTCAAATCGGACATCCTCTGTGTTAAAGGACTTCCATACCAAAATAATCTACCAACTACTCCAAATAACAATATCACTATACAGTTCATAGAATTCACATACACTAATGATCGATTCTCACAAATAGCAATAGATAACAAAATCCAAAAGTACCAACCATTAATCAATAACATTATGGCCTAAGGATGGATTATGGACCCACTTATTGTCATTACCGCAGGAGCTAGGGGAACAACACATACTCCATCAATGAAACTTCTTGAAAACAAACTCAAACTGCCTGAAACCGCTGTGAAACAAACTCTTAAAACAATCAACACCATTGCCATACAATTTTCCGGATCAATCATCCTTTATAAAAGAAAAATAGAAAATAACCAAGCACTCCCACTTGAATAAGACATTGTTTTAAACATCCCTCTCCCTTGCACATATACTGCATATCCACATGCTTCTTAATCCTGGTTACTTTTAATTTTGGTTACTTGTAACTAAAGTGTCTATTCTCAAAAGGGAAGAGTAGTTTTGCATCAATGGCCTTTGATCCACTGGACAACGGCTCATTGTCATTATGAACAGACACTTTATTCACGCCGGCCTTCTTTGAAGACCGGAGTTCTTATCTATCTATCTATCTAAAGATTTGGATGGTGTAATGGTAAAACCTTTGGACCTCAACTATGAGGTCCTAAGTTTGAACCTCAACACCACACAAATAGAGTGTCATCTTTGAGGTTCAAACCTTGGGCCTTGTAGTGGAGGTCCAAAAGTTTTACCATTACACCATCCAAATCTTTATATGTTAATGTAAGGGGTAGGTTTTTGTTTACCAAAGTTCAGAGGTTCAATTTGAGTTCACCAAACTGCATTTGATGGTTGCAATTGCAGGGACTTTTAGCTTCTTCATCCAATATTTGTTTTCAATAAAAAAAATCAGGTTATGTTCCCCTTGAATTCTAGTTATTGTGAAAAAAAATTTCATGTCAATCCAAGTTGTTTTGAATGTTTGGGACCAATTCAAACTTCAGAATTCCAACATTTTTGGATTATAGTGAACTTTGGAGGCTTATTTCTTCTTCATACAATGTCTGTTTTCAATAAATCTCTTAAAAAAAGTTGTGCATACTAGTCTAGTTTGTGTGGCTAAAATTTCATATCAATCCAAGGATTTATAAGTGACTGAGAAGCATTTTAGTAGAAGGAAGTTCAGCTTCATATGTGTTTTTTTCAAAAAAATTGTTATCTTTTGACATTTTAAAGCCATTTTGCAAACACAATGACTCAATTCAATGATGGTTTTTTCAACAATGTGTTTGTATGCTGGTTTTCATAGTTTAAAGTTTTTTTATTTGAATAGGTTTAGAAATCAAATTTCACCTCTAAATGTGTTTCTAGGAAAATTTCAGCATCTTTTTTCTACATTAAAACATTATAATCTTGCAATCTACGCAGTCAAATGACTCCAAATTTGATTCATGTCATTCTAAGCCCTATACACTACAAAATTATACAATACACTTGAGATTTTTATGCCTTATCGACGTTTTGAACTATAACACTTCAAAAGCAATGATGTTTTTAAATCCCAAAAGTCCTTGGGCTTGGAGGGGTTAATAAAATCTAGATAAAAATTGCACTACAAAGATCCAAAATTTAAAAAAAGAAGTTTGCTGAGTTATTATTGAAGTACTCAAGGTACAAAACATTCTTGAATGTGAAGGAGGGGGGGGCGCTTTCTACAATAGTACCATAACAAGAATACATTTGTGTTATAGTAGTCTATAATATATAGGTAAGTCTACATTTAAGATTTTTTACAATGAAACAAACCTTGATTAGTGGAAAGCAAAGGATCCTATAGGGTTAATTGTGCTTGCTAGAAAAATCTCACCACTGGAATTGGTGTATTTCAATTCCATCTTAGAGCTATCAACGATGTAGTTTTTTTGTTCAATTTCATATTTATTTCTACTTAATAAATTTTTAAAGATTAAAAATTTAGTATTTAAAAAAAAATCCTAGACTTTCAATTCAAATGTTCAATACAAGAAAGTTTTAAATCAGATTCTTTAGTGCAAAATTTTTAAGTTAAGAAAATTCAAAGTCAATTAATCTAGTCAAGGAACATGCTAAAAACCTTGATTTCTTCACTTTAAATAAAAATATCTTGCAATCTATGTTGAGATAGTTTTTGAAATTTCTTATTCACATTATTATACTAGTCTAGTACAAGATTTCATGGTTAGATATGCAAAAAAAGTAATTATTATTATTTTTTTGCTCTGCAATAGAAATGACAATTTTGAGTGTTTTTTAGGGACTAAATGGCCCTTATTCTTGGAATAGCCCCTATAAAAGTGGGTAGAAGAGTCATTGTACTAAATGATCATTTTTCACATAATGACAATGATTTGTTTAAACACAATCATGATGGAAATAAAAATACATGTAGTCAAATTGTCCAATTAAGAATTTGTTTCTTTTAACTAGGAAAGAAATAGGTGAGCTACCAAAAAAATGAATGTTAATTCATAAATTCTAAGATGTTAATTAAAATAAATGCAAGGGACCACTTTTAGAATACAGATCAAGAGTTATATTTCCTTTTCCTAATGACCATAAATAGAAAGCTACTTGCTTCCCACTTAAAAAAATTATAACAAATTCTACGTGTTTGAAAATGATGAAATGAAGTCTCATCTTTATCATTTCAATTTGTCTGGCAATTAAAATTCATTTCACATTTTTTTTATACCTAGGTAGCTCCAACTTCTAAGTGGGACTATTGAACCACCCACTATCTTATGTATGCCCATAATCATCATAGCCCAAGATGACAAGTGCCCAAGAGAGTATAATGTCAATTTTCAGTCTATTCACATAAACACTTTTCATAACTTATTGTTATGGTGTCCACATAATGCATACTAAAGGGCTTTGGATCTTCTTTTGCTTTCCCATAAAATTTAATAAAATTAATTTATATTTTATGATAATAAATATGTTTAGTTGCTAATAGCATCCATTTGAGGGGCACTTATCTTTCACATGGATCAATAGTCCATTGGTCACATAAGGTAGAATAGCCCATTTTTGCCAATTACCTAATTTTGTCATCCTATTTTTGACCCCAATTCAGCCACAAAACTAATCCAAATCATTCATTTTTCAATAAAATCAGTGCATTAACTCTTGAAGGACCGAGGCCCTTTTTTCATCAAAAAACACTCAAAACTACCATTTCTATTGCAAAGAGCAAAAACTTTAAAAATGATTATTTTCTGCATACCTAATCATTGGATCTTATACTAGACTAGTACAAAAATGTATGGATTTTTTTTTTAGAAACTTTGACTGCATAGATTGCAAGATATTTGCATCCAAAGTAAAGAAAACAAGTATTTTTGCAACTTGTTAGACTAGATTTTTTGGCTTTGAATCTTCTTAACTTAAATTTTTTGTATTATTGATTTTCATTTTATATTGAATAGTTGAGTTGAGAATTTAAAAAAAAAATTCAAGAGAAAAACACTTAATTTTTACTCATTAAAAAATTGTTAAGTAGAAATAGGTTCAATATTGAAGGAAAAACTAAATTGTTAATAGCTCTAAGATGGAATTGAAATACAATAATTCCATTGGTGAGATTGTTCTAGCAAGCAAACCTAACCCTGTCTAATAATTTTTTTCGGAAAATTGTAAAAAATTGTGTTCATAAATGAATCCTATAAGGTTGTTTTTTTAAAGATGCTTAGATTGCCCAAGAACTAAGATTTTCCATAACTTTCTCATCTCAAGTTCAAATAGAATGAATCAAATCTTCAAATGTAGACAAAAATATAAAATCTTAGGAGAAAAAATTTTAAAATTTATTTTGACTTTTTGTGATTTTTTTGGTGTTGCCCACCAACCTCTATTTTGGGCTATATTGTACCATAACTTTTACTCCCGCAAACCGATTGAAATAAAAATTATATATCCACAAAGCTCTTGTAGAACTGTACATCTTCACAGAATTTCAAAAACATTCACTATAAATTGAGACAACATGAACCTACCCGAACCCAAATTGTTTCCCAAGGAGACAAACATTCCTTTAGGGACTAATGTCAACAAGGGGTAATGAGTCAATCTTTTATTGGCCAATATTTAAGTGCCATTAGATACATGGAAAGGCGGTTATGGGACGTTTATGAGTCCACTCTATAGACGGTTTTGTAATTTCAAGGCTGACCACTTCAACAGTTCACAAAAATTACAATTTTTATTACAAAATTATAATTCCAATTGAGTTTGATTTTTGAAACATATGCACACCTCTGAAAAATAGGTACCCCTATTGGAGTTGGCCCCAACATATTCGGATTGCAAATCCGGGTGGTAATAGGCTTGTCTTCCTCGTACACCACTTGCAAGCGAATTCGTGGCCCATTCAACCGACCCAGGCTTCGTCGTGATCTGCTCGCAACAATGAATCCAGATTCGATCGCATAATTCTTCTCATGCTCGTACTGTTTCGCACGCAAGAATGATTCCTCAGAGCATAAAAAATGATGCCACTCGGCCAATTCTCTGATGTTTTCTCCGCCGTGCATCCGAGTTTCTGATTCAAGCACCTTGCTGCCCGCATCTATTTGACACTTGCAGCATATTACATGCTACCGTACGATTTCACAGGATTAGGGTTTCGCTTTTCGAGACAGAGTAAGTTCTCTATAACTTACTTAAATGATATTTCTTGCCGATGTGGTTTGACCGAATCTTCTTGTGCAACAGTGACAACGAAGGTACAGTACATAGGATTCTGATTCAGTTCATCACCCAAGTCTTGTTGGACTTTCGATGAGCTGGCAGGTGGAAGTTCCGACTTGGCAAGCCACGAGGGCGTTCAGCAACAACGAGCGAGTGCCGTGAGCTTCGGAAATGTCGGTGTTGTCCAGGTGCTGCGATTTGGATTTGAAAGTTTCAGTGGAATTCGAGTTAGGGTTAGGGATGGATTATTATTTTTTTTAGCTGCGGTTTGGTCAGAGATTGCGATGCTTGAGCTCACAAGTGTCGGGCATCGGGGGTGAGCGGTGCGGAATTTTGGATCGCTGCGGTGGATTCCATTTCGTTGTGATTTCTATTGTGCTTCTTGGAGTCTGGATGTTGAGTTTGCGAATATGATCTCCGCGTTTGACAATCTGTGCAAGTATTTGCATAATTTACGCTGGATTAGGTTTTATTGAGTTTCGTATCAATTTATACGTTTTCTCCTGTTTGAATTAGTTCACGAACTTTCGTCTGAGTAATGATTTCATTTGCATAATGTTGAGAATCAAGGCGTTGCGCGTTTTGTGATAGGAAGGGGAATCTAATTGGTGCGAACTGTTTGTGAGGTGCAGGATCTTGAACAAGGACAAGAAATTTTACTCAGCGTTGTTTCCAAATTACACGTGGATTTTGTGTTTTGTCATGAGTTTTTGAGAAATCGGATGCTGGAGGAAGATGGAGGTCGGCTATATTGAGTCTTTGTAAGGATTCATAGGGGTGAAGTGCTGGATCAGAGATGGCCAGGATGCATTTGTGGCGATTAGCCAGCACATTCAGTTTCAGCCGATGTGCTGGGGTTCAGGGTTATGACATAACTTCGAGGATGTTGCATTCATCCAGTCAGACGCTCATTAGGTCTACAATCCCTTGGTTGAACAAATATTCTTCATGGAGCGCTACAGTCGCTACTTCAACTCAATTCAATCCCGCTTTAATTCCACATAATCAAGCTTGGTCGAATTCTTACAGTTCGAGATCTTATTGCATGAAGAGGATCAATGGCGAAGGTTACGAGGTGTCTGTGCCCAAGGACGGAGCAACAGCAGGTAATAAACCCTCGGTCAAGAAGGCGCTGGACGGGGGCGCAAAATTCAATGTCGTCCGAGTGAATGATGACGGATCATGGCATCATCGTTCTCTCAGAATCTCTGAGCTTGTGAGCGCTGTATCCTTTTCATTGTTCAGTCTTTCAAATTTCCATCAGCATATTTTCTGTCAGTTTAGGACAGCAGCATTGTTTTTTGCATGTTTCGGAGCTTGTTGAACGGTTCTGTCGGATGGCTTTGCGGGTTACTGGACCTGAAGGGAGTTAATTCTTGTAGGAGATACATCCGAGGGACGTCGAGGTGTTAACAAGATCGACGTCCTTTGTGCCGCAACGAGCCACGCTATCTGTTCGCAGCGAGAAGGTACCGCTCTTAGGTTTTATTGGTTTCTTCAGTTGTTTTAGGAAAGAGTCCACCAGTCTTCCAAAATCATAGCATAATTTTAGCCTCTTTTTCATAAACCTAATTATATCGTACTTGGCATTTGTAAATCAGGTAATGGTGCGGATGGAGAATGTGAGAGCACTGATTTGCAAGGATCATGCCCTACTCTTTGAAGCTCGCCGTCCTCCGTACGTTCCCCCAACCCCAACTCTTTTCTGTATAAACCCTTCAAGAGGCGGATAGATCCTATTGTGTTTCAGCTCCACTACTTTTGCATTTCAATTGTAGTATTCGGTGTCATCGTCTTTTGCATTTCGCATTCAGATTTGCACCACCAGGTAAATGCCATGACGATTTGTTTTATATACTGTAACTTTGAGTATGCGAAGTAAGGGGTACTTCATCTCATGAGTAGGGGTATGCTCTTTGTTTCGGCAAGAAGTGTAAATAGCTATATGTAGATACTACCAGGTTTAGTAGTTTTTGCGAGGCAGTTGAAAATGGGAATCGGCAGATTTCCACTGGTGTTTACTAGTATACTCATATGTTGTCTTTTAATAGAGGCCCTAGCTGAATACCATCATTGGCATCTAACAATGGAAACAGGATCGGTAAAGTGGGTGGAGCTGTGGCGACTCTGTCGAGCAAGAAAAGAGCTTTCACAGAACTGATGGACAGGTACATATTAGTCAGATCATATAGAACCCATTGTGTTTCATTTTCTCTTCACGAAGAGTATGATAGACTGCTTTGAGTAGGTACCTACAATTTACTTTCGGCAATCGCTTGTCTTGAATCTGATGATATCGGAATTAAATATGATACCCCCTCTCCTATGAAGGGGTCAATGTATAGTGCATGTCATGCTTGTTCTGAACTAGTCATGTGTTAGCTCTTCGAAATAGCATATTCTTTTCCCTGAAAGTCCTAAAAACCGATGTTCTTCCATCATAAGCGTAGAATTCACTTGAAGTCCGAATGAGGTTGTTGATTCGTGATGTTTTCAGGGCACGAGAATTTTTCGCAATTTCTATGGCAGAGCAAGTGAAGAATCCATCAGGATACAATTATGAGGT
The DNA here is from genome assembly GCA_951230915.1 of Antitrichia curtipendula. NCBI lineage: Eukaryota > Viridiplantae > Streptophyta > Bryopsida > Hypnales > Leucodontaceae > Antitrichia > Antitrichia curtipendula. Next base: position 3,230,559 of record OX579641.1, read on the forward strand.
GATGCCGTTTCATCTGAACATGGTTGAGTGCTTGCTTGAGGAGACCAGCGGCTTTTTTAATCAGAAAGTTGAAAGGTGATAAAACACTTACTTTCTTCTATAAACCTGGCACATTCCAGGTTAACAACATTCTGATAGCAATTCCATCCCAAATTATCATGGTGACATATTAAACGTGGCACTCTTACGTGCGCTGGCGTGAGATTAGAAACCATAATGCTTGTCTACTAAAATTTGAGCACAAATATCCTTATATGATTATCTGCAAAGGTTGAAGGTGCTGGTGGAGCGCGTGCTGGAGGAGCTTACGTCAGATGTTAACATGGGAGGGTGCGTTATACTGTCCCTTGATGTCGTTAAACAATTTTTTATTAACGTCTGCTGCTCATGATGAAGCAAACAGGAAATAACAAACTATGATGACTATTGAACCATTGCTGCAATGCAGGCTTCAACGGTTGTTACCCCTGAAGAGGGCTCTCACTGAACTGGAGCATGATATTCGTGATGCCCATAATGCTATGGAGCAGGTTATTACTAGATTTCCTAGCAATCTGTTGAGTGTGCAGTCCTCCTTCAGCTGATAGCAGTCCTCTTGTCTGTTAATCAGATCTATCTTATTCTGCAAATCCTCATAAGCTACCATTACTTGGCAATCTAATGTAAATGTTCTGCATGCTTCCTGTTGTGCGCATGCTCCAAGGCGTAGATCTCCATAGGCCAGAGTCACTAGTGCTTAGTCATGGTTCCTACTTGAGATTGTCTATACTCAGATACTCAGTATAGACAATCTTGTCGGAGCTGTGTCAAGATTGCATCCTCAGAGTGAGAATTCTCCACATGTTTGAAATTTCAGGTGTTAAACAGCGATGAGAATCTGCAAGCTCTTTGTTTTCAAACTAGGACGCCGTGGTCAACCACTTTGAACTCCTATCCCGAAGAGTACATTCTTTTCCCTAAATTTTCTGAAATCGCAATTGGTTTTAGACGCAGATTGTACACAGAGATGTCATCATATCTGGAATGAAGAATATTTTCCTGTTGACGTTAATCGCATACTCTGGATTGATGCGACAATGGTTGGTAGTTCTTATACCTTTTCCTATGCTGCTTTATTTAGCACATGTGTTTCTGGTAACCTGGCTTGGTGTTTTTGACATGGTAGAGAAAAAGAGGGAGCATTACAGCAAATGAACCTACGACAGGCAGCAGCTGACATGCTTCTGACTTATCAGCGCGAGGTATATACCCAAATAACCTGAGTGAAAACCGAGAAAGCTAATGTTTCGTGTTTCAAAGAATGACACTAGGTAGAAACGAAAGGTTCTGATTGTACCCTGTGATTGAGCAGTTTGACGATGCTGGTGGTGCCCTAGAAGAGCTGCGAAAAGACTTGAACGCAGCACAAGAGGTAATTTTATAATCACCAATGCTGTGGTAAATCAAATCTTAGGTGCATTCGTTGACAAAGTGGTACTGAGAAAGTCATGGGTGCAGATATGGGAATTGGGGTTGGACACAACTCGAAACCGCATCATTCGCTCAGAGCTGATGATGAGCATAGGAACCCTATCCGTAAGCTTGTATGCACTCATCATATTGTCTTTCTTTCTTTTTAGTTTATGAAATACTTTGGAGTTCAATGTTTTTGGAAGAAATTAGTTAACGGAACACTGTTTTTCACCTGCTTCATTAAGTTTTGGATGTTATGAAAATAGTTTATTAATATGTTCTTCAGAATGTTTTTAGAATGCTATGGAATGCTTTGCGGCGATGCAGATGAATGTTAGATAGTGTGCCGTTTGAAAATTTTAGTCATTGGTATATTTGTTTAGGTCTAGCTGGACAAATTCCTCGTTCTTCTTGACAGTCATTGACTGTTAAATTTTTGTTTACTGCTGTAATGATACTTATCACCAGTTTCTAAGGGCCTTGATAATCACAGAGCTGCAGTTATCGGTGCATTCTTCGGCATGAATCTTCAGAGGTTGGTACTTCTCTTTCACCTTTTTTGTGTTCGGCAGCACATGTAAAATTGCCATGGACCGTCTACTAATGCCATAATATTATTTTGCAGTGGGTTAGAAGATCATTCTACTCTCTTTTGGTGGGTAACAGGTGGTTCCACTGTCACATCTGTAGTTGTCGCTGCTGGACTGTTTACGTTATGTCGCGCTCGTCCCCGAATTGATGACAAACGGCGTGCTCAGGTCACTTGTCTAGAATATTTTGACACTTTCAAGATGCTTCGAAGTTGGTATTGACTATTTCACGGCATCATTAGCTCTGCAAAATTCTTTGGGCATTAGTTTATATTCACTTCATTTGTTAATTTTCTTTTTTGTCATCTCTTACAGGACTTGGCAGGGCTGCAAAATCTCCTACAGCATTTAGATGACCTTGACGACATTTTCCAAGTAGTAATCACTGAAGGTTTGACCTCAATTACTATTAATCAACGGTAATTTCTTTGCTTCATGTTGTCTGTTTTCTGTTTTGGTTCAGCTGCACTCTCTAATTCAAGCAATTTTTTGGTAATCCAGTGGCCGGAAAACCTGTCACACAAAATGAATTTTTGAGGATTGTGCGGAAGCATCCCTTTGCTCAACATATGAGTCAGGTTAGATTATCTACGGCTTGATGTTTTATTGACAAGTAGTTGTTTCCCGTTCAACTTCTTTGAATCATACAAATGATATGTACTTGAAGTTGTGGGGACTGTGATATGCTTTAGGAAATAGGAATGTGACGAGCAGCCTTGTGTGTAAACTTGTCGGAAGGAAATGCTCTGATTGTACTGACACGCGAACAATATCTGCGCTTGCAAATACGACTTAGAGAGTTCAATTGACAATACTCTGCTTATGCTTTGGCGTGTAGGCTACTATTGTCGACTACCATCCTAATTCAATGCTATTTCCTTCGATCATCTTTGATATCCATGTGCAGAGTGAGCTGGACCTTATGTTCCGTCTGTTTGATGGCAATCGGAATCGTGTCCTGGAGGTTTATCTTCAACATTCTCTTTTGAGATATACTGAAGCTTGTCCATGTGCTATTTAAAAGCAGTTTCTTGTTCTTTCTACAAGTTAGAATTAACTCAAATGTTCTGCTATTGCAGCTGAAGGAGTTTCATATGCAACACTCTCGGTAATTATTGACGGCCAGTTACATCACACATTCAAACTGAATGTTTGACCGTTTCTCTGCTCACCTTGTTTGCAATCATTTCTATCTCGAGAACAGAGTAGAAGAGCTGGGTATTCCATCAAGATCTAGATTCCTAGAATTTCTGAATGATCCTTCAAGTTTAGTCTTCAGTATCCTCTCAACCGTACTTGCCCATTCTAGCTGGAATGAAGCTATTTTTTTGTAGCAGCGTCACCCGGAACTTATGGCATCCACTTTCACCTGCAGCTGAAGCTGTTGAAGCTATGTAAACGATTGGAACTTCGTTGGGATTCTCTTCAGTGATTTGCTCTGCCAAAAGCCGTGGGAACGATTCTTACTTTCTGTGCAAGGCTTTTAGGGGCAGTCTGCTGCAGCTTTGGATGAGTAATGCTGCTTCCCCCTTGGAGGACTTTTAGTGTAGGATCCACCAGATTGTTACTTTTGATTTCGCTTCCAAATAAAAAAACAGGTTTGGTTCTCGTCAGCAACTGCGCCGATAGCGGAGGCCTTTTTTCCCCTCCTGGTCATCTTTCCCGCAGTGATGCTCTACCCAATAGCAGCTGCCTTTCCCCTTTTCTGTCTTCGCAGGTGCCGTTCCGAAATATTGTTAACCAATGCCATGGGGTTCCTTTTTGCATTCCCCAAATGTGGGAGGGGCCCCAGAAAAGGACAAGCAATTCTCAACTCCATTGGCCACCTGTCCCAGTGGGGAACAGTGAACCAATCCTGAACTTCCAATTAAACTTAAGTGGACCCGCACGTATCCTGGATGGGATCTGGGGGAGGCTTCGCAGAGGTTTATGAGCAACGATATGTCAATCCGCGTTTGTTGTCGAGATCTTCACCACTGATACTCGAGGCCTTGGCTTCGAGGGGAGTAATTGTCCGCTCATGTCCAGCATGATCTAGTACTGTTACGCCATTTTGGCATTGGTATCTTCACACGCAGCAACAAGGAAGAAATCTATCTGAAGACGAGAGCAAGACACGCTGAAATTTACACAATAGGTCGCATTTCATGTGGAAAACAAGAGTTTGAGAGCTCTTCACACCTAGACAGGAAACACGATAACGTGTCAATTTGAGGGTGCAACGGTGCAGATGCACTGAGGCTAAGCCAGAATGATCACTTTTGGAATTTGGAAACAAATCATTATTCAGGAACAGAATCTTTTGCGCAAGGAACTGAACTCAAGTCTCACAGAAAAGAAAAGGTACATCCGATCAGCAATTTGATACCTAGTCTACTACTCCCTCCCAAAAAAAAAACTGACTACGCCAGCTAGTAGCTTGTGCCAAATCGGACGGTTCTCCATTGATAATTCGCCAGGTGGAGCACCCCTTCACGCCACATGGCACACCCCCGTTGGCGAAACGAGAAACACGCGACTCCATTCCACTGCGAACTTCACGTGGCAGGCCGAGAGCCCTCCCGAGTAGTGTGCGCTACAGGCCAACGTCTTCACCTTGTCCGCTTTCCCAGCAAAAAGACTGCCCCATTTCCCATTTCCCATGCAGATCGATCGAGGAATGTACGTTTGGATCGAATTCAGAAGCAGCTCCCTGGCGATCTAGACCCTATATCCCCTTTTCAACCTTCGTAATATCACCACTTCATGCAAGCCCGGATGCGAAGAGCTAGTGTTGCAAAATTGCCTTGTTAGTACTACTGATCGAGCGAGCGAGCGAGGAGTACGTGCAAGCTTGCATTGGCAGGAGGCCTCGAAGTTTGATCAATCACGATCTCTCGGATTAATTGGTTTCCAGCTCGACCGTGCGAAGAGTTGGTTTCTTGGCAGGTATGGTGGCTCTGTAATATGATCGGAGGTGGTATGAATTCTCGATCGAAAGGAATTCTGTGTCTTGCGGATCTGCTTTAATTTGTAGAATTGTTTTCATGACTTGGATGTCCATGACGATCGGTAATGATCGATCCAGAGTGAGTAATAGTTGCGGGGTTTGTTATAGTGTGATCGATCGATCGGTCGGTCGATAATTCTGTTCATGCAGTAGGTTTGACTGAGTTTTAGCTGAAAGATTACTACACAGGAGATCGAACGGAATCCAAAATGTCCATCTACGGATTTTTCGCAGAATTCCATAGTTAATGTTTAGTGATGACACAGAAGGACATTTGTCCAATTTCCATGGTGGATTTCTCCTGTGTTGAAAAATGAACGAAGCGTGAAATCGATCGAGTTGAATTGTTTGCAGTTCATGATCGAGAAGATTTCAGATTTCGGTGTTGATCTTAGCAGGAGTTTGTGTAGATCGGGTCTGCTGTACAGATTTACTTCGCAGTTAGTAAGATTGAGATTGAGAGGAGCACCGCTGCAGACGGTCGTTCGATCTCGTTTGAATCGTTTGCACGTCTTGAGATGCTTTGTGTGTAGAAATCAATTTTCAGCAGGTGGCTGCAAGTGTCGATCGGAGGTTCAGTCTCTTCAGTTTCTGATTCTGTAAATTATGGACTAGTAGGACTCAAGAGCGGGCTCAAGAGCAAGGAGTCTCGAGAGCAATTTAATTACGACATAATCGTGTTGACACGTCATTTTCCTCAGATTTGTACTCCTTGGTCGTTCCAAGGCCTTAGATTGAGGGTTGATTTTAGAGCTAGGTGGTGGGATTCTGTGCGTGCAGAATTTTTGTTGTGATTTAAGTTTAAGTCCCGGGTGAATTGACCAAAGAATTGGAACAAAACCCATTTTGCCTACTCTGTCAAAAGCGTCCGGAAGTGGACAAATTGGGGGCTGGAATCCCTTACAATTTTGTTCTGCAGCGAAGACAAATATATATGTTCCTTGTTTGTGGTTTTAATTAGTAATGACTAGAGGCCCAGTTCTGCTAACAATTCTCAATATTGCCATGTTGCAGAATTCTGGTGGAGTGCCATGGATCCGTTCGGCGAATCCGAGGTGATCACTCCTTGGAATCACACGGTTGCCAGGTATGCAAAAAAATTCACCTTTTGTCATGTAGAAAGAAATTCGTTCTCTTCCTCACGACAGGACAAAATTATCTTAACTTACTTCCAATGCTGAGACTGCTGCACAAGGGAATTTTTCCATTAAATTGCCAGTTTTCTGTTAAAACGGCAAAGTTTTGAGCTGCTGTAAAATAATCATAAATCTAAATCTATACCTCTCCTAGCTTTTAGAAGTCTAAGAACCACTTGCACACACCGTTATTTGGCAATCACAAATTCGCCAATTTTCTTAATGAATATTGTGTCATATAATTAAAGAAGATTTGAGCTGCTGTGATATGAATTCTTGGATCATGGATGCATTGATTGATTGCAGTGGACTGGAGCTCCTGCGCAATCCCCGGTACAACAAGGGATTGGCCTTCACAGAGGAGGAGCGACACAACCACTACTTGACCGGCCTTCTTCCACCGGCTGTTGAGACTCAAGAGCTTCAGGTATGTTATATATGCGCACCTCAACTTCATTTTGTAATTTCATTACAAACGCAAATCTTATTATTCCATTTATAATAACACTTGCCATCTGAGGGTAACATCATGATCTTGTTCATATGATTTGATATTCGAAGGCTTGAAACGGATTTGGATGTTGGATGCAGGTGAAGAGAATCATGAGGAATGTCCGCAAGTACGAGGAACCTATAGACAAATATACTTGCATCATGGACCTTCAGGTACTACGTCAAGTCTTAACTTCTTGTCATTCCATTGAATTCGTTGAGCAGGGATGCCCTACAACACCTTGGACTCTGTCATGATGTGAAATCAGCCTTTTTTTTCTTTTTTTTGGTCTTGAATCGAAACAAGTAAGCTTATCCAGCATGGAAATATTGAGACATTGTTTGTGTATTGTTTTGCAGGTGCGGAACGAGAGGCTGTTCTACAAGGTGCTCATTGAAAATGTGGAGGAGTTGCTTCCCATTGTGTACACGCCCATTGAAGGGGACGCATGTGAGGATTACAGTGAAATCTTCCACAATCCCAATGGCGTGTTCATCTCGATTAAAGAAAAGTATGTGTCACGGGTACCATTCTGTTGTTTACGTCCACATGGCGTACTTCGTAGAACTAGACTCTCCAACAACGCTTTTTCATTTTTCCTCGTTTTACAACCAAAGTTATTTTTCCGATGTCACACTCACTCCTTCACTTGCAGCACCGAGGTTTATAGCACTTATTCTTTGTGTCCATGGGGCGAAATTAGTAGAACGATCTGCAACTAATTTTTCATTTGTTTTGGTCTTAGGACCAAAGTTATTCTCCTCATGTCAATCGCCTCGTGCAATGATCTCACTACTTGGATTCCTGCTGTGCTTGCAGGGGAAGAATTCTAGATTGCCTGAAGAACTATCCAAACCAGGGTGTCCAAGCCATTGTGGTGACAGATGGGGAGCGCATTCTCGGCCTTGGAGATTTGGGCTGCCAGGTACTTCTCAATTCTGTTTTCTGCATTCGAATCTCATCGATTTGGGTGGTGTTTAGTTTTCAACACATCTGCAATATCAATTTTCAACATTATGATCAGTCAAATTGGTCATTTTGAAACCATGAAAAGGCTTTGTCTTGCAATTACAGGGGTTGTTTACTGTACAACAGGAATCTCTGAGCTGCAATTCAGATAGTAGCTTATTTTCAATTCTGTGTATTTAGGGTTTTAGAGTTTTAGGGATTTTAGGGTTTTAGGGTGCCCTGAGTTTTGGAATTATTGATGAATATTCTTGGCTGTGAAATCAGGGGATGGGGATCCCAGTTGGCAAGTTGGCATTGTACACAGCACTGGGTGGAGTCCGACCATCAGTTGTAAGCTGCTGCACTCACCCAGTTTATTATTGTTTTCCTTTTTGAAATTAGGGTTTCTTTAGTGACTGAAAGGGAGTTTGTGATGTGAATTTTTTCTTCTGGAAGCAAGACAGAAACCCTAAATACGCAGTGATTTTGTTGCAGACTCTCCCTATTACACTTGATGTGGGCACCAACAACCAGACTCTCCTGGACGATGAATTCTACCTGGGGCTTCGTCAGAAGCGTGCCACTGGCAAGGTTAGCATTTTTTCATGTCTTTTTGCATGTAATCAGCTTTGTAGGTAATTGTTAACCCCAAAGTGACATTCAATTTCTGGGGTTCAAAAATAGCATTGCTTTTGAAGCTTTATGGATCTAAATGTCTTCAAGTTATACAAATCTCAACTGTACAATCTTGTAGTGTATATGTTGTAGATGACATGTACAAAATTTGAAGTCAATTGGCCACATAGATTGCAAGATCATAATGTTTTAGTGTTGAAAATGGATGCTGAAATTTTCCCAAAAACACATTTGGAGGTGAAATCTGGTTTCTAAACCTACTCAATTGAAAAAACTTTACACTACAAAATGATTCAAAACTAGTATACAAACACATTGGTGGAAAAAAAAATTCATTCAATTGACTCATTGTGTCTACAAAACAGCTTTGAAATGTCAAAAATCAGCAAGAAAAATTGCAAAAAACAGATCTAAAGCTGAACCTCCTTCTACTAGAATGCTTCTCTGTCACTCAGTAATTCTTGGATTAACATGAAATTTTAGCCACAAAAACAAGACTAGTATGCGCAATTTTTCCAAAAAGAATTATTGAAAATGGACTCTGTATGAAGAAGAATCAAGCCGCCGAAGTTCACTATACTCCAAAAATGGCAGGATTTGGAACTTCGAATTGCTCCCAAACATTCAAAACAACTTGGATTGACATGAAAACTTTACCACAATAACTATACTTCAGGGGGAAAAAACCCGGTTTTTTTTAATTGAAAATGAGCAATGGATGAAGGAGATATAAGGCCCCGAAGTTGCAGCCCTAAAATACAATTTGGTGAACTCAAATTGAAGTTGTGAACTTCGATTGGCTTCCAAAAAATCAATTAAACCTTGGATTAATCTGAAAATTTTACCACACAAACTAGAGGGGAGAAAGCAACTTTTCCAACAAGTTTTATTGAATTTGGACCTTCGATACAAAAGTTACAGCACTTTGAACTGAACTTGAAATTGTGTGAGGACACTTTCTGTCCTCTTTGTCACTTTGGGGTTAAGGAGATGTTATGTTTTTAAAGTTTTGGTGTGAAGGTTTCTCTTACTCTGATCACGTGCATGTTAATTATTTGTGCAGGAATACGATGATTTCATTCAGGAGTTCATGGATGCTGTCAAACTAGCTTATGGGGAGAAAATCCTTGTCCAGGTACTAAGAATTATCTCGTTATCATCATAGTTGTTAAAATGGAAAAATTTTAAAAGAAATTTGCACTTTTCTAGACCCTCAGATCAATCAATACCAATCCTAGTTTTTAAGAGCTTAATGCACTTACATGTCTCCATTTTGGCTCTTGAAACTGGCCATTTTAACATAATTATCCATTCGTTGTGTGGCGATTGATTTAAACTTCTGATACTCCTTCATTTTCTATGTGAGAATTCTGTAGAAAGCTAATTCCTATGTAATGACTACTTCAGGGATCTAATAGAGGCGGACAATTCTAATCTTTCAACTCATTGGGCATTTTGTAATTGCATAGGTCGAATATTGCCGACTTCACTGACTCAAATATACCTGTGTACAGTTTGAGGATTTCGCCAACCACAATGCATTTAGGCTGCTTGAGAAATACAACAAAACACATCTTGTGTTCGATGATGATATTCAGGTATTAAATGATTGATCAGTGTGTCAAGTTTTTGCCGCTTACAAGAAACTCTTGTACTTGGAGGTTCGTTTTGTAGACATTTAATTTACCTAATGAGGCGTCATGTTTTGTTTAGCACTTTTGACTGACTCATATGGGGACGTTCTTCTGTGAGATTTTTGTTTTTCTTTTGACCAATTGATGCAGTATGCTTCACTGATTCTGATGACATAAAATGTGACCCCATCTGAAGTATACTTTCACAATATGATCAATCAAATTTATCATTTCAAAAATAAAAAAATTGCAGATAAGGGTTTAGGGTTCATTTGGAACCGTAAACCCTAAAACCCTAAAACCTATAACCTACTGCCAGATTAAAAATTAAAGCTAATATGGAGTGCGTGTGAATATGTGTTTCTTGCAGGGCACTGCTGCAGTGACTCTTGCAGGGCTATTGGCAGCACTCCCCATCACAGGCGGAACTCTTGCTGATCACCAGTTTCTCTTCTTTGGTGCTGGGGAGGTAATTAAAAACCTTTTCACGGGCTTACATGAACGGCATTTTCATGAGTTGATTGAAGTGATTGCCGTTAAACTGTACTACGCTGGAGGATTTATGACCTAAAACTGTGATCAAATTCCAGTTTAGAGAGATGACAACTCGATGTTAATAAATTTCAGATAATTGTCTTTGTTGTCATTTCAGTGACAACATAAATATAAATGCAATGTAGAATAAGAGTTTGAAAGAGTGGTCGAATTAAATGAAGGGTCATAGGATAAGTCTCTTAATCAATTTAACTTGGATTTTTTTTCAATAGAATTTGACTGTTTGGACATTTTTCATGACCTTTTGAACAACTCCATAAATATAGTGTTCTCCATGATTCGTGGACAGGCCTCCACTTGATCATTTTGACCGTAAGGAGACTTCTCCATGAACCATCGATAGGAAAGATTTTCAATATGATGCTATCTAAAAATTCCCCAAAACAATCTAATTTTTCTAGATGTGATGTGGACCATCTTTCAAGTTCCCATTGTATTCAAAGATGATCTTCAAATTCTCTTGCAGGCAGGAACTGGAATTGCAGAGTTGGTTGCCCAGGAAATCGCAAAACAGGTAATCAAAAACATTCGAAATTTATGGGAATTTATTCCCATTGCAAATGCTATTTATTTGATCCAGTTTCGGTTTGATATTACTACCAAGTTAGGGAAATGTTAAGAAATAGTGAAACTTTTCTATATATTGTGAACTTACCGTATTTAAGGCATCTGATACCCTGAATTCTTATGATGATAATAGGGGAAAATATCACTGGACGAAGCTCGCAAAAAGACTTGGCTTTTCGACACCCATGTAAGCTGCTAATTGCCTTGTATTCCAATTCCCTGAACTATATGTTAGATATGTTAGATTGTGTAACTAATAAATACTGAAGAGATTGTGACTATTCTAGCTCAATTTATAAGGAAGTTAATGAACCCCAAGCTGCACAGAAAATGTTCTTAACTTGACTTTCCTACTACTTGTACTGATAAAATTTTAATGTGATTTTCTTGGCAGGGATTAGTCACTAAGTCACGTAAAGAAGACATGATGGACTACAAGTTAAATTTCGCTCATGAACATGAGCCTGTTAAGGATTTGTTGTCGGTCGTAAAGGTTTGTTTTGTTGCTCTCGTGAATCCCCTGTCTTTGTGTTGATCTCATCTGAAATTGAAAGTGCACAACTTTTGTTACATGTTGGTCACAGAGAAAATCAAAGGGCCACGGTGTATTTATTTTATAAGTTAAAATTTTTAAGTTCATTTCGTGTGGTTGTGGATGTGAACAGAAATTGAAGCCCTCGGTGCTGGTAGGGACTTCAACAGTTGGAGGCACCTTCACCAAGGAAGTTTTGGAGGCCCTGTGTGAGAATCACGAGGTACTGTTAGCGGTAGCTCCTTGCATCTATTCGTAAAAGCTATTGCATAACGTTTTAATATTTCATTAAAGCAGTCCACTTGCTGAAGCATTTATTCATGTACCATGAAGCTCATATCAAGGTCTGAGTTAATGAGGTGGATCGATGTTGTTGGCAGACGCCTGTTGTTTTTGCGCTCTCCAACCCCACCAGGAAAGCTGAGTGCACTGCGGAAGATTGTTTCAAATACACCAAGGTAATGCAAAATTCTTCTGATAGAAAAAATCCCTGTCAGTGGTCATCTATTATTGAGTATTTAAACTGCTGCATTTGTTAACACTGAGATATCGTTTTTGTCTCTTTAAATCCAGTTTATCTACTCCAATGGTCTCTTCCATTTTAGGGTTTCATGGCATATTTCCTGCTCCTATCTCTCTCTCTCTCTTCAGATGTCTTGAATTCAACTTCTGGGGTGCTCTCATTTTATGCAGGGAAAGGCCTTGTATGCCAGCGGCAGCCCCTCCCCTCCTGTCAAGTATGAGGGGAAGGAATATATCATTGGAGAGGTAATCAATTCTACGCATCCTTAACATTTATGCTACTAATTTTTGAATCATTACATAATTGGCTTGTTATAATTTTTGTTATAATATTTCTTTGCTAAACACAGATTCCAAAAGAATTGTCATTGAGGAATTAACAGGTAATACTTTTGAGCCAATTGTGGAGATTACCCTTGTTGGAAGAAATCATATTAATATGATGTGTAATGTAGTCGTAAGATTGAATGATGGCAAGAGTCACGGAAATTCTAAAAATAGATGTCAATATTGAAGAGAAATTCTTCTTACAAACAGTTTTGCATGGGGAAATGAAATTATTTTCAAATGTTTTCAAATGTTTTGATATTTGTTGCACCTTATTTTTCTAAAAAGTAAATAAATATTCAATAGGAATGTATTCACCACCCTACACTTCACTTATGGAATTTTAATATATATTTGTTGGCACAAATGTGCAGGCAAACAATTGCTACATATTTCCTGGTGTGGCCCTTGGCTGCATTGTCGCAGGCTCCACCCGCTGCAACGATGAAATGTTCTTGAGAGCTGGTAAACCAATGTCGACATGATAAGCTAAATCTTGTGCTAAAAATTCTTTTTCCTGAATCCAGCAACAAACATGCCAAGTCCATCCTCCACATTTACGAACTTGATGGTCATGTTGACAATATTTGCATAGATTCACAAAATTGCAAACATTCAGAAAAGGACTGACTCTCAGTTTAATGAACCAGAGCAATTTGAGATATAACTCACTCCTGTGAAATCTCTTACTTTTGATTAAATAAAGATTCTAGAGCTTTGAGGTTTCAGTTGGACAATTTAGAAACCCATCTGAGCACTTGAAAGTTGTACTTTTGCTAAAATAAAAAGTTAGTACTGTTGTTCAACAAAAACTTGTGTTCCAAAGAAACCCTAATTTTTTTTGGTGGTGGGAGCTGCAGCTGAAGCATTGGCAAGCTCGGTGACGAAGGAGGATCTGGCGAGAAAGCAGTTGTATCCCGCTTTCCCTCAAATTCGTGACATCTCTGCTCGGGTTGCCACTGCTGTGGCCGACGTGGCTTATGAAAAGGGTGCGTGTATTAATTGTTTGAACAATTGAACTCCCATTATTTTATTTCCCTTCAATTTTTAATTTCAACAGAGTTATTCGTAAAGTAAACCCGAGTTTAGAGGTAAAACTGGGGTTTGAACCCCTGCTTTATGTAAAGAAGCAGGTGAAAAAGTAAAAAGCTCGCGCAATCAACACTAGCAAAACAAAACTTGGGACCAAACTTTCATTCGCATCGAAATGGTGCCTAAAAAAGTTTGGACCTGAGTTTACCTGTCACAGAAACTGTACATTGACAATTTGTGAGGATGGAGGGTGGAGAGGTTGTTTTTATAATGAAATCCACTGTTCTTTATGAACTCTCAAAGGATATGGGTTTATTTTAAGATTGAGCTCCTCCAAGCTCTTACAAGTTACTTACAACTCCAACCATTTACATATCCCATATGGATTGCTTTACCTCCTTTCACCAATTTGTATAAGAGCTTGTTTAAAACTGGGTATCAAACTACGGATGACTTTACGAATAACTCTAACATCTCAATGCAATCACTAATTAGCAAATTCAGTTACGGGTTTAGAACTTGTGTGAACTATACTCAACCCTCTCTAATTGCACTGCTGCCTTGGAGACCAAATGGACTCTAATCCCAACATGTTCACAACTTGACATATGAAAGTTGTCCAATGAAATGTGAACTTAATAACATAATACATTTGCAAGATATATTGGAAATGTGGAATTTACAAACTGTGCAAATTAGAGTGGAATTACAAAATACATCGCATAGGCAATGCCTGAGATTGTGTGGGTTTTATCTTTGAAGTAATCTTTCTAAGTTATAGAATCTCACTGTTCTTGAATTTGGGTTGTGATTTGGGGCAGGTTTGGCAACCAACCTTCCAAAGCCGAAAGACATGCTTGAGTATGTGAAAAGCAGCATGTATAGTCCTGACTATCGTAAATACCGTTAAAACCACTGGAATTATCTACAGCGATCTGAGTTCAAAATGCCTCTATGGTTAATATGCCACTTCCTCTGTGGCAAATTGGTCCAGTTAATGTTGTTGGTATGTTGTTTTGATTTCAGTTTCCCACAGAAAACTAATTTGATAGGTGTAGAAAAAAGGTATACTGGACATCACCAATGTGGTGGCTTGGGGGAATGTATATATGTTGAGCGGAGGAAGCTTGACTGGTTTGAAGTTGCACGACACGAGTGGACCTGCTAATTCTATGCCTCTTACATATATATATCGAATAAAGTGCCTACAGTATCAAGGTTTCAGAAGCTACCTTTTGCAAATTGTTCTAAATCGATAGTTCAATTTTGTCCCTTCACCCCTAGAATCCAATGTTGCAATCTTCGAGTGACCTTGGTTGTGGAAAATTTGTCTTTATTTTCATGTGTTGCCGCCTCTTAAGCTTAGCGCATCTGATTATCATTACATAAAATCGAATTGAGTTCTTCAAAACCTTTGCATTCATGAATACAGGTAACCAATAATCTTGGCAACAAAATAACAAAGGATTTTCTCACAATGATAAAAAGCAGCTACTTTAACCCTGGAGCGTTCCGATGACAACAATTCCGTGGCGTTCTTCTGTGGCGTTCTGATGACAACACTGTAGGTTGGATAGAATTCAAAAGCATTTTTTCATCCTCCTTTTCCTTGTTGACCTTTCATGTTGGGTTATGAATAGAATTCAATTGAGTTTGTAGTCTTTCCAATGTTTGTCTTCACGTAAATGAGAAGTTATTACAAAAAACGGATCACAAAATATGCTATTTTAGTGTATTTTGGAAAGTTGTTGTTCCTTGCTCTAAATCTGAAATTTCTCCACAAAAATGATATTTTTTGAGTTTGAACCCAACTAACAAAACAAAGGTCATCTACTCTAGTTTCTACTCCAATTTGAATTTTGAAAAAAATCCTAATATTGAATATTTTATTACAATTTGAACTTTGGGTGTATATTCAATGTCTATTATTTTCTAATTATATAATGACACGGAAATTGAGATTACACCATGATGTTTGTCATTGTAATATACACACATGGTGAAATTTTCAGATTTTTTGAAATTATTTTTTATTTAATATGAAAAAATCAGTTTTTTACAAAAAAATTTGAAATTTTTGTGAAGTAAAGAAAACATGTAATTTCATCTCTGAAAAATAAATATAAATTTTTTCATACATATCTAGTTGCAAAATGGCAGCAAATTGAGCCATGGACAGTGAGGTTTGAAATCAATGGTCATAGGTCCATCATTTAGGGGTTAAGAGAGGCTATGTTCTTGCAGCATTATTTGACTTTCAAGAAAGGTTTCACACAAACTTCCTCACAATAGCTTCTGTCAATGCAAAGCCTCCCCACCCATCCCTCCCTTCAGTCGAGACTCTAGAGCCAACAAATCCGCCAACAAATTCATTTGATGACGACTCTGATAACAATGGTTACAAAATGAGAAGTTCTGCTAACCCCAATCTACGCAGAGTCAACTATTAAATGATGCCGAGTAAGGCTCTCATCTAAGTATTTTACAATCTGTCTACCCAAATCTCAGCAGTGAAGTAACCCCCCTAAACCCTAAACCCTGCAATTCAACTCTCTTTGTTGCCCTTCCAACACTCAACTCACCAATGGAATCAAGGTACTCGAATTCCAATGCGGAAACTGAACAAACAATGGGACAAGTCTCTAAGCTAGAGACACCCAAATAGCCACTTGCTTAAGATGTTCAGCAAGTGTACATCCCTTCATCAATTCTCACCTATTTTCAAAGAAACAATTTCAAAAGTTAGAACATCACCATAAAACTTTCACCCTTGCGTAGAGTATCCAAATAAGACATTCTTTGGTGCATTGACCAAAATCCTCTTTCGCTAACCAACAAGAAGGACAAATCAAAAATTTGCCAATCTAATACCAAAAATTCAGTTTAACAGCCTCAACGGCAATTTTAGGTGACCCGACTTTGAAACAAGAAAACCAAGACCCATTGAACACATTCTTCGGCGCATTGGAATCCTTCAATCCCAACAAGAACGTAAATAAACTAATCTGACCAGCAGTCCAACCCAACAGGAACTATGATCAGCCACAAAATCGTTACAAAATCGTTAAAATTGTTTTAGGGTTTTTAGGGGGTTTCGGGGGTTTCGGGTTCTTTCGGGTTTAGGGTTTAGGGTTTAGGGTTTACCTTCTCAAGCTCGCACTGTACCCACTGGCTTCGAATCCACGACCGGAGAAGCCACAGCTTCTGTGATTCCATTGCTGGCGTTTCGGTGCACCCGCAGCTGGAAATTGGTCATCACCTGATCAATGGTGGTGTCGAACGCGTCCCGGAACTTCACCAGCCCTTGCGCGTACACCAGGCGCGGAATCATTTCGATGACCGTCTCTTGCAGCTTGCGCACTTGGGCGGGCGGAAGCTTGGAAAGGACGTCTTCGATCTGGACGCCCTTTATGATGTCTTGCTTGGGGATGAAGATGGAGTAGGAGCTGTGGTCGGATGGGAAGTGCCAGTGGTATTGGAGGTACGCGCTCTTACTCCAGAAGAAGACGGGGATGCAGCCCGCCACGAGGGCGTCGAAGATCGAGCGGCGCGTGAAGCTGTCGCCGCGCGGTTGCAAACAGAAAGTCGACCTGCACAGGAAATAAATGTAACGCGAGTCATGGCAACGCCGGGTTTAGGGTTTAGGGTTTAGGGTTTAGGGTTGGAAAAAATTCCGATAGCAGGATATTGATGGTCACTGGTGGCACTGGTTGAGAGGAGGAAGATTTAATAGCTATCTCTTCATAATTGTGTTCATAAACCCCTAAAGAATCTGACTTAAAAGATATGAATTAAACCAAGCGCATAAATGTTACCTTCCATGACTACGTGCAGTGTTCAATTTTGAGGTCCAAGACTTGGATCTTTCAACGTACTTAAAACCATAGAATCGAGCATCATCTTCAAGATTCTGCACTTGGGTTTTGCAAACTAGGTGTCAAATCTATTTTTTAAAAGGGAGGAGTTTGGTTCTTTGTGTTGAAAATGTCATTTGAATTCTCATTATGTATTGCAATGGCAATCGAGGATAGAGTTTGCATACTGCAGCCTTGATTGCCACTGTTTGTTCCTATAATAGGATTTCCTGTTTCCTGTTCTTCAATTCTTGCAACAGATTGCCAAAGCAGTCATCACATCAATCGATAAACAATTTGATCCTGTAACCCGAATTTGAGCAAGAGAACATGAACAATATGAAAGTTGAGCCTTTGTCTGTGCTACACTTCAAGAAAAAAAATACTGGTTTGCGTCGCTTACCTCATGAACAGCTTGGTCGTAGCGAGGGCGTCCTCCGCGCACTTCCCTCCCGAGCAATCCAGCACCGCGCAGCTCTTCGCTTTCCCACATTGCTCAAACAACGCCACCCGAAAATCATTCGAAAACTTCTTCCGCTTCCCTCCCGCGAAGCTAAACAGCAGATCCCTCTTCCTCCCGCGCACCTCATTCTGCCATTCCACTACTTCGCTATCATTCCTCGGATGAAACGTCGTCGGGTAGGGAATAGCCGTCTCAGACTCATCCCAGGGATGCCTTTCCAACGCCAGCTTCGTCACGTTCGCCATCTCCGCCATATTAATAAACCCGGAGCCCCAGCCATGGCTGCCCTTGCGACGAAAGTCCCACGTGATTCTCCCCAGAAACAGGAAATGGTCTGAACCGTGGCGACGCTTCCAGTATGGGCTGCGGGAGAGCCACGCCACGAGCTCCTTCCCGAGCCTGTCTCTGTCTAGGGAAGTGAACTTCTTATTAGTGACGTTGAAGAGGAAGCGGGCGACGTCAAGGCCGGCGTAGTAAGGGATGAAAAATGCCTTCGCGAGCTCCGGGTCGCGAGTGCGGCAAGGGTGCGCGAGGATGCGCTTGTGGAAGATGACCTCGCCGTTGAATTGGTCGGTGGCGTACCAGGGGCCCGAAGAGGCGTTTTGCTGGTTCTGGAGGGGGGACGATTTGAGATGTGTCCCGAGGCCGGAATTCGAAAGCTCCTCACAGCGGTCGCCCCAGCTGAGTAACTGAGAGCAGTTCTCGAGTAATTCGGTGTTGAATTTTTTAGGTAATTTGTAGACGTATAGCAAGCCTTGTGGACATGTCGTTTTGTTGCTGGCTGTGGCGGCCGCTGCATTCCGGAGGGTGGCATTCTGCGCTGCTGCTGATGGCGCGCTTAGCGGACTCGTCACCTGCTCGAACTCGACCAAGCTTGTCGAATTTCTCGCCAGAGATTCTGAGGGTTGATCCAAGCTCGTGTTCCTAGACGAGATTTTAACCAAGCTTGAGTTCCCTGATGAGATACCAGTCAAGCTTGAGTTCCCTGATGAGATATCAGCCAAGCTCGTGTTCCTTGGCGAGATCTCAGCCAAGCTTGAGTTCCTTGGCGAGATTTCAGCCAAGCTTGAGTTCCCTGATGAGATATAAGCCAAGCTCGTGTTCCTTGGCGAGATTTCCAAGCTCGTGCTCGTCGGCGAAGTCTCCAAGCTCGTGTTACTCCTCGTCGAGATTTGCAAGCTGGTGTTACTCTTGCCTGCATTGAAACTAGGAAGAGGTCCTCGTCGAGCTTCGGAGCTCACTTCCGAACGCATTACGGCGACTTCGGGCTCCGCCTCAGCGAGCTCATCGACTTCAGGCTCATCCTCGCCAGGGTGCTCATCGTCGAGAACAAGTGTTGATGGTCGAATTCTCGCAACAGGCGCCACGGAATCACTCACATTCGACCTAATTCTCGCAGCAGGAGCAACGAAATCACTCACATTCGCTCCAACGCTCGCAACAGGCGCAACCGAATCACTCACATTCGGTGTAATTCTCGCCCCTGGAGCAATGGCAGCACTCACATTCGAAGCATAAACTCTCGCAATGACACCACTCGAATTTTTCCCCTCACGAGCCCGCAGATATCCTTCTCTACTCCTCTGCCTCAGATCGCCATAGCCAACGGTCCGGGCACGGAACCGAATACTATCTCTCTCGAGCGAGGATCTTATGTTCGCGGCGAACTCTTTCCGCATTCGCCACGAAGCGCCCTTCGTCCCTCTCGCAGCTCCGAAATCACTCACCATGTCGACATCCTCTGTCGCCGGAAGATCACGTCCCATCTGAACCCGCTCTCGTCGCAAATCTCCCACCACCCTCGAGCTATTGCGCGCATCACCAATGGCTCTACCTCTTCGAAGACGACTGTTTCCCTCGCGTAACCCTGCATTGGCGCCATGACTGTTCCTGAAAACCGTGGTGGCGTTCACCTTCCGAAGCGCAGGTCCTTTTGCCGTCACAACTGGACTCGTCACTCCCCTTTTTGTTTCCCGTTTCGGTTTCCGTTTTGGTTCAATCCACTTGATGCGCAAGCGCGAGCTTCGATCGCTACACTTGATAGCACTTCCTTTCACGACTTCGGTAACCACTCGGCCGTTAGCGTCGACGCAGTTCGGGGAAGTGGTGGAAATTCTAAACATCCGCCATAACCAGGAACCGCTGCTCACAACAGGTGCAGCTTCGTCTAGTGCGGCCGAAGCATCGATTTCTTCGCGTGGCTCCCTCCAGATGACACTCGGCGCTTTCATGAAGCACACGACGAGCACGAGCTGCAGCACGAGCACAGACACGAGGATGACGCGGCCGCGGCTCATGAGGGCGCCGCCTCCATTCGACCCACCTCGCTTCGGCGATCCCCCCATTGCAACTCTTCACCCCAATCGACCAAAACCAGGTTCTAGCGCAAAATTTCACAAGCACATCCTCACTTCTAAGCTACTCAACTGGATCCATTCTTCCGCATTCTCGGATCGTTCCGTGCGCTACTCGTGACCGATTGCAGCATTCTACCGTCAGTGACGCTCAATTGAAAACAAGCTTCAAAATTTCAGAAGTGCATTCTACTTTCTAATCTAATCTAACCACTCCAGACATTCTTCGGCCTCCTCTGATAGTTTACATACAAGATCTACTCGTGATCTCTTCCAGTATTCTACCGTCAGTGACGATCAATCGAAAACAAGCTTCAAAGCTAGAATTCAGAATTGCATTCCGTCCTTGTGATCTAATCACTCTGGCAAAATTATTCCATTTTCTGTGATTGCCAGATACAAGATCTGCTCCTGATCGATTCGAGCATATACTACGTACCGTTAGTGTGAACTTTCAAATGTGGGTTCCTCTCCTTTTCAAGCCTTGGGTCTGCCCCCTTCTTCTGCCTGTTTCAAAAAAAACAAAAAAACTTCCGAATGTGGCACAGGAAGCTGGTGCAGGGGTGGCATTTCGGGGACTGAATAATTTCTGGAATTGAAGGATCGGACTGTGTCGGAAGGGGCAGGCATCCTAGCTACCTTTGGATTCCGCAATCATTTGGATTAATCATGTGTTTCCGCCAACTGGTTCAACTCTTTAAAAGGCCGCATTATGGGACTGGGCTCCTGTGCAACGGTGTGTGTCGGGCGTGAGCAGGCCCCCAGGTTTGCTCATCAGTGAGTGGGTGTGGAAAAGCAAGGGCAATAACTTCGAGAACCGGTCCGGAGTCCGGACTTCCGCTGCGATTCAAGGACGGCTCCGTTCGGGAGTTCGGGACTTGGGAATCATGCATGTCGGTCTTGGGACGTTGAGGTTGGAGCAATCAGTGAAATTAATTAGTGCGGGCAATTATATACGGAAATGCAACCCGTGTGCTACAGTGCGAGGGGAATGTGGGTGCTACCGAGGAATCGATCGTGGCCGCACAGGAATGTGGACCGAATCTCTTCCAAGACTTGACCTTGTGCAGGACTCCGGAGCAGTGAGCCCAGAACCAGTTTACGGAATTTAGTGCAATATGCTACCATCGAGACAAACGAACGTCAACTTTGGCTACTCGAGTAGTATTAAAAAAAACAGAAAAAAAAAAGGATTTTGCAAGTTGTAAAGGAATATTAGGAGTACTATAACACAAAACTGACTAGATAGATGCTTATTCCAATGTGGAGGAAGTTGCAAATTTGGTTATCAAATTCTATTGTTTGTTGCAATTTTGGCTTTAAATCTAACTTTTTCAAGGATTTTCTCCCATATACATTTAGCTACAGAAAATTTCAAGTAGCAATGGAGAGTGAACTTTAGCCAGTTATGTGAACGCTGCTCCGGAGTGCACTCAAGATGCTTGTCAGTTGCGTACAGGACGGAACATTGACTGCAGTACACGGGGAACGCATTCAAAGTCATGGCACAGTGAAAATTTTGGAACCAGGTGGGAAATTTAACTTAAGAATGAGTCCAAGAGTTCATGCAGTGGACTTGATCTAAATTTAGTGAAACAGACTACGTTACCACCCAAATTAGAATTCTGCCCTCATGTATCTCTGAATTTCTGCCATGGATACATCATGGCAGAAATTGAGATGGGGACCGTAACATTATTTATCAATGAGGCAAGGGTCCCTTTTGCATCTTTGAAAAGGAATCCCCTCCAGTGAACAAAATTGCTTTATATGGATCCTAAGTCAATCCCAATCCTTGAATTAATTGATAAGTGCCTCCCATGCATCTAGCAAAGCATAATATAGTCCTAACATAGGGAAGACTATTGCCTAGTTATACAATGTTATGGCAGTAATTGGTTTGTTCACTTTGGTGTTATTACCCAGTTGCATTAGTCATAAGACTCACTCAAACTGACTTTTGAGCTACACGAGCTAAATAGCTAGGATTGAATTTATTATGATTAATTCAAGTGCATACCGGTAGTACGGCGCAGTATACAATTGCACATTCCCTTAATAAGGTATCTCAAGAGTCAATCAGTTTGTTTTGAGGTGTACTAGAAGCCATCCTCTTTGAGCCAGATTTCAATACAAGATCTACTCCTCTGGTACATAGTGGCACCAATAGAGCTTAGCCGTATTGGGTGGTACCTTAGGAAGGCAGAGCGAAATTGGGTAAACTTTCATATGTCAGGTCGTGAACACATGAAAGAACATTTGGAGTACTCCATTTGCTATAATAAATAAATAAATAAATAAAACATTTGGAAACCCATTTATCAACAGAGAAAATTCTATTAAATAAATCCCAAATTTTGTAACTGAATCAAAGTCTTATTGTGCTGGCACTCTGGCAGTCCTGTTTTGTCCCATAACTTAATCATGAACTGTCCACCGGCTGCAGTGATGTGGTCATGCGACCAGAACTACGCTCAGATACGCGACACGTGGATACGGAGAAAAATACGAAGTTGATACGGTACTCCCTGCTTTTGTAGAGCACTGCTCATAATAATTCATTCAAGGCTTTTACCGAGTCCAAGCGATTACAAACTCACAGCCAGGGGTAGCGAGCTACATACATTAAATAGTGAAATTGAGTTGCTTGAATAATTAGGTTGCCTTACCCACAAGAAAGTTACTTTACCAGTCATCAAAGTTGAGAAATATCTCTACAGATATTTCCATTCATACACATTGACGTTCGCCGGAGTCCCAATTACAACAATACCAAAATCAAAAGTAGTACATTCTTGTACATATGTCGCATTTAACTATTTTTGGACTTTCAAAGGGTCCAGAATTAATTATAGGAAAAAAATGGTCATTTGGAGATAATGCAAAACATCAAGAGATCTATGTAATACATTGGGAGATCAATACCAAACATTTGAAGATCTATACAAACATCTGGAGATCTCCAAATGTTAGTATCCAGAGATTTCTGAATGTTTTGTTCAGAACTCACATAAAAGTCCCAAAATAGTGAAATGTGGCATACATGAACAGTAAATATTTGTATAGTATCAACTATCAAATGTCAAGAAATTAATATAGGGCAACCTAATTTCACTATTTAGTATAGCTAAGATATTGTCATTCTATAGCAAGAGAATTATTTTAGAAGTTGGGTGTGAATTAAAGAATTGTTTGTTCAAAATCCTACACTAATGATTGAGGTGATGCGGTTTAGGATTTATCCTAAACCGCATTGGGGACTAATGAAAATGAAAATGAAAAAAATAAAAAATAAAGGTGGGTGAGTTTTGAAACTATATGATTCAAATTGTTCAACTTTTCAAGGAATTTATAATTGTAGCCTATATAGAGATAATGACCAAGAAAGGTATGTGAAAATTGGTTGAAACTGAGATAGGATAAGTTTCAATGAAGCTCAAAAAACCATCCTTGAACGTAGCCCCACACCTAAGTAAGTTAGTTTATATCAAAGTCGCTAAATCAACAACCATGTCATGAGTATTATATTCTATACTTCCTACATGAACAGGATATGTTTCAAGTAGAAATTGTGAAAAATTGGAAAATATTTAAATTAGGAATTAGAAATTTACAATTAGTATTAAAAATATAAGCTATCTAATATTGAACTAGATTAATATAGTAATGTACAGGAAAAAAACTGGAAACTAGCCATACATATTGCAAGATAATAATATTCAAAGTTAGTATTAAGAGACGGTTTTCTTTTGGCTCTTCTTGATAGGGTTCAATAGACTTCTACTCATTATGGGATGACATTTTTGTACTATAAATAATTATTTTGCATACTACGTCATGTTATTTACATACTTGCCAACTTTTTGAAGTAGAAGAGGTGTTTACAACAAGTTGACTGAAAGTTGCTTACCCTATCTAAAAAAAATTTACACTATGTAATTTTTGATTTGGGCACCACATTCTTGCAAAGAGGGGTGCACTCTATAATGGGTGTCAAAAATTCAAAAAAATCCATTCAAAATTGTAAGAATTTAATGGCCTCAATTTCCAATAATCTTTTTGATGGAAAATTGTCTTATGCAAGTTAAATCATCCAAGTATCCCTGACTTCCATGCATAAAAACATTTAGCTACAAGATAAGCAACTAATATATAAATTTTTGCTCTAAATGTACACAACTTGAATAAAAGGGTATAGAGTCAAGTATAGATGTATTTTAATCAACACTTGAAATGTGCATACTTTATTCATATGATGTTCAAAAAATACATACTTAGTTGCATTAGAATCCACTTCAATGGCCGAAGTATAAGGTGAAACACCTAAAAACATCTATGTACCGCATTCATGACAAGTAGACATCTTTTGAAAGTGTCTCCAAAAGTGCAATTAAACCATTCACATACTTAATTGCAATTGTTTGATTGCTAATTCTTTAGATTTTGGTATTGTGATCAAGCTATGTGACAATTCCAATGGCCTAGGGAGTTCTACTTTGAAAATTCATAGTAACTACATGTCTTATCCAATTTTAAAATGAATTAATTATTAAATTTTTTTAATTCATGATTTTCAATTGCTAATTCTTATGGAAATGTTTTTTCTTTCTAACAAGGTGCCTCCAATTATGTTGAATTGCTTCAGATTTTGACGATTTTGTGTGTTTTCACCTTTGTTGCGTTGGAATCCACTTTGAGTATCTCCTAAGGTAGGTACACCTAAATGTGCCACTGACCATAAACCGCCATCTTTACTCTGTGTACATCTCCGAAATCAATTCTGCACCTATGTAGAAGAAACCATTTTAGAACCAAACTTTGTTCCTTAATAACTTTTGCATATGGTATCCAAATGACACATTCTTTGGTGTGTTGGAACCTGCTTTCACTTTCCAACAAGAACGTATGAAAATGTGGTCAGTCTAATAATAGTAACTAGGCTCAGTAGCAAAAAGTGGCGTTTTGGAGTGTACCCACCTTCAGGGCGGGCTTCCATGTGTAGAGTCAGAAGCCAGTGAAGCCCACTGGCATGATTGGTGGGATGAAGGCTCCAAAATAAATAAAAACGGACCCCCATTCCACCAATCATCTGTGAGCTTCACCGGTCTGGGACTCCACATGGAAGGACCTCCCCCCCCCCCTCAAATAAAAGAATGAGAGGACCCCGGTTTGGACTCTTTTCTGTGGACCTCAGTCCCTGAATTTTTTGGCACCATAAATGAGGAACCAAGGAAGGTGATTGGCAGGGCCCCAACAAACCCCTCCAGGCTGCTACTTGCCCACTTTGGTCAGGACAGAGAGCATGATCTCCGTCCTTCATAATTTTTGGTACACTCCACTCCCAAGATTGGGGCAGGACCAGGGCCTTTTTCTGGTGGCCTTTTATAGTGGCATATTGCACCAAGAAAAAAAAATTTAATTAAGAAAAAAAGATATTGGATGAACTCGCTAGATTGTGGATGAAAAAAATTCATGGATATGTGATATTTTTCTATCCAATATGTGGATGAATGTTGAAACTTTGGGTGTAATTTCAATGTCTATTACTCAATTTGGAGCACCATTATAACATTTTATACCATCATTTGTGGCACTACATATAAAAAATGAAAACAAAAAAAGAAAGCCTTGGACAAGACCGCCACTACCGAAGTTCAACTCAATTACCTTACGCTTCGAGGAGTGCCATGCAATCTTTTTCTTTGATTTTTGGACCCATGGCTACGTGGCCTTTCTTTTCAGAAGTTAAACCCCTAAAGTTCTATGACTATGTTTTCATCAAAAACGCTCAAGAACTGCCCTTTTTAGTACAAGTACCAAATTTCTGAAAAAAAAAACTTTATTTGACACATGTAACCATAGGATCTTGTAGTATGCTAACTTGAGGATATGTGGTAAAAATTTCAGAACTTTCCACCGCGTGGATTGCGAAATATACGCATTCAAAATCACTGAAATTATTTTTTCGACCCTACAAAAAACCGGGCAGCTGCACTTCAGAAGCTCACTTTTCTATGAAAAAATGTCTAAAATGGTGGTGCTTCTTTGGATTCTGTTTTCTAGACAAGTTGGCTACATGCTTAAAAAATTTAACATCATTGGGAATTGTACAACATATAGGAAAAAAATAGTGAGTAGAAAGAAGTAGAGAATAATTCAAAATACAAAATTGTTAAGAATTTAGTTATGGAATTGGAAAATGCCAATCCCAACGGTTGAAATGTTGTAATAAACAATATACATCTTATGTTTTTATTTTTTTCAAAAAATCTTGAAAATTGAGTAAGATAAAGGACTTCAAAGTTTATTTTAGAGTAGAGATTCCATAATTGCCCGCAAACTAAAATTCCTCATAACTTTTGACTCATTGGTCGAAATGGAATGATTTAAAGCTTTGCACGTATATATAACTCTAGAAAACCAATTTCAAATTTTTGTTTTTGAAAAAAGTGATTTTTCTGATCTGCCCAGACTGCCCGGACGAGAAAAAAAAGTAACACATTGGGCCATAACTTTTGACTCGTATTTCTAAATGTCATGAAATTTAGGGCATATGAAGGATACTCCTTGCGCACAACTTCTATTAAAATTTCAGCCAAAAATATGAAAATCTCCAATCACAAGTACCTGCCCAAAATTTTTATATTACCAAAAAACGCATTCTGGTCCTTTAGGGGGTTAAGAGTTTCCTGGCTCCTTCATTTGGGGGGGGGGGCTTGAAATCACAACAAATGAAATCAAGTTCCAGAAACATTGTGTGGCAATGGTGTACAAGGCCATGATTACAGCCTGACATTTTAAAACACATTTACCCTTCTTCTTCTTCTTTTCCTTCTTCTACAGGCTTGAAGCTGCCCATTTTTTTTTTTTTTTTTTTGAGGCAGTTGGGCATTCAATTGCTGCTAAAATAAAAACCTTGTTTTGAGGAGTCCCGGGTCGTCCTCCCGTTGGCAGATCGGCTTGTCCATGTCTACAGTAAGTTATTATTCCCTGGTGGTGAGTGCCAAATTATTTCCGCCAACTGCTGCAGAGGAGTGACTGAGTTTCTGATGAGCGACCAAATAATTGGGTGCAGCACAGAAACGCTGGAAACCCCATGACTGAGTTTTCCTTACATCACATGTGCATTCAGTCACCTGTGAAATGGGCTGTCAATACAAACAGAGCAGACAACAGAGGAGCGTCAGCCTGCCTGGGTATTCCAGCCAGCTTTCGAAAATCAGCTAAAAGGTAGGAGGCTCTTGAAGCAACCGTTTACAAGATGATCACCTTTTTTGGGGGGGGGGGAAGCTAAAACTACTTGAAACAGTTTTTCAGTGAATTTTTGTAGGAAGGAAAATGGAATTGGCATCCAACCCACGTCGTTTCGTATTTTTTGGACCTTTGTGGAATTAGTTATGGATTTTTGAAGTTGAAACACAGTGGTCACTAAAAGCGAACCCCTCTTGAAATGTACACTTTGGGTACAATGAAGAAAGAAAAATGTATCTCTATGTCATGATCGCTTTTAGAGGAATGGTTGCTTTTAGAGCAAACTACTTTAACCCATAAAGTCCCAAGGTCATTTTTCCATAAAAAAAAACCCACTCAAAACTGCCGTTTTTAGAGCAAAGAGCAAAAAACACTAACTAAAGGTAGTCTGCTCTTGAAGCGACCGTTTATGAGATGATCACCTTTTGGGGGGGAAGCTAAAACTACTTGAAACAATTTTCAGTGGATTTTTGTAGAAAGGAAAATGGAAATGGCATTGAACCCACGTTGTTTTGTATTTTTCGGACCTTTGTAGAATTAGTTATGGATTTTTGAAGTTGAAATGCAATGGCCACTAAAAGCGACCACCTGCTGAAATGTACACTTTGGGTACAATGAAAAAAGCAAAATGTATCTCTATGTCATGATCTCTTTTAGAGAACAATTGCTTTTAGAGCAAACTACCTTAACTCCTAAAGGACCAAACACTATTTTTTTGACAACATAGCGATTTTGGGCAGCTCGCTTCAACCGGAATTTTTTTGTTTTTTTTTGTTTTAAATTTTCACACAAGATGTACTTGAGGAGTAGCTTTAAGGCCCAACAATTTTCATGACTTTTGACTACATGGTTAAAAAGTTATTGCATGATATGTCGTTTTCGTTGGTCGGTGGGCAGCCTGGGCAGCTAAAAACAATTCTTCAAAAATCACTTTTTTTTTAAAACAAAAATTTGAAATTGGTTCTTTATATTTATATATATGGGGGGGAAGCTTTGATCCATTCCATTTGATTAATGAGATGGAAGTTATGAGGAGTTTTAGTTTGAGGGTAGTTATGGAATTTCTACTCTAAGATAAACTTTGAGGTCCTTTATATAACTCAATTTTCAATATTTTTGAAAAAGAATAAAAACATTGGGTGTAGATTGTTTATTACAACATTACAAACGTTGAGATTGGCATTTTTCAATTCCATGTTTAAATTTTTAACAATTTAGTGTTTTGAACATTCTCTACCTCTTTCTACTTATTATTTTTTTCCTATATGTTTTACAATTCCAAATGATTTGAAAATTTTCAAGCATGTAGCCAACTTGCCTTGAATAATGAATCCAAAGAGTAACCACCATTTTGGACATTTTGTTGTACAGATGTGACCTTGTGACGTGTAGCTACCCGGATTTTAGCAGGAACAAAAAAATGATTTTTGTCAATTCAAATGCTATTATCTTGCAATCCGCACAATGGAAATTTCTGAATTTTTTTTCACAACTTCTCAAACTAGGTTTAATACAACATCCTATGGTTACATTTTTCCAATTTTTTTTTTCCCTAAATTTGGTACTTGTATTAAAAATAGTAGTTTTGGAGCGGTTTTGGTGAAATCATAGTCTCTGACCTTTAGGGGTTAAGGAGGAGGAGGTGCATCAAGCGCTCCATTTTTAAAAGAGTCCTCTAATGTATAGGTACATTTTTCTTTCTCACTGCACAAGCAATGGACAAATAGTGTATATTCCATGGAGTGGATGCTTTTAGAGCCTAAGCATGATTACAGTGTTTCAACTTCAAAAATTTATAACTACCGTAATTCCGCAAAGTTCCATAAAGCACTCAGGTTGTAAAAGTGTTCTATAATATAGAGGTACATTTTGCTTGCTCATAGCACTTGCAATGTAAAAATAGTGTACACTTTAAGAGGTGGACGTTTGTAGAGCTTGAATGTGACCATTGCATTTTTCCACTTCAAAAATTCACAACCAATTCGACAAAGCTCCCAAAGATGTAAAACGAGTTGGGTTAAATGCCAATTCTATTTGGTATTTTGAAGAAGATTTACTAAAAAGTATTTCAAGAAGTATTAATAACCTTCCAAAATGAATTATCAAACTTAAAATGGGTGCTTTATGGACCTCCTACCTTAAGTTTAGATTTAAAAAGTTATTTCTTGTTGTGTAAAATCCCTCTATTTTGTGCAATTTCATCTATCTCACGTGATTCCATCTACATTGTGTGATTTTGTCTTTGGTATTTGGATTGAGTTTTTATTCTCGAAATCACCTTCCATTCTAGTTTTAAACTAAAAATTCAAGGAAAATTGTGCATTATTTGTATTTTTAGATGTATAAAGATGAGCACTCATATTGCATTGTCATGCAATGTTAGTGGTTGAGTATTTCTTTGGAAATCCAATTATATAAGCCCTCTATCCCAAAATGATCTTTGTATTGGCCATAATTTTTGGTTCTCAAATAATCTTTGTGTTATGAGAGGAACATAATTGGCAGGCAATTTCTCACCCATTGTAGCAACTACAATGTTCAAATCTATGAAAATAGGGAACATTTCCAATTTGATTCTTTCATCTCTAGCTTTTCAGTGAATTTTTTGCTCTAATAAGAGGGGGTAAATTGCAAAGGCAAGTCAACAATATGCACACGTGGTCATTTCAAGATCAATTCTACTTTTATTTCAATAAGCAAGTGAGTATATAGTGACATTGTTGTCACTTGAGTGGGCCACTTTTGAATCTTCATGCAGCATACAATTGAGTGGCCATTGGCGCTTTTGTAGAAATGGTCCAAAAATCCAATTTTCAAGTACTCTAGAACCACACTTTGCAAGGGTTTTGCGAATAAAAGTTTTAAGATGATAGGAGTGAACTTAACTTTACCTCAACTCAAAATAGGATGAAAAACGTTATTTTCAACTTTAATCCTAATCATTTTGTCCAATAGAAAGATCATTTTAGGATACAGGGAGGAGGGGATTTTGAAAAATGAGTTTTTACCTTTTGAAAATAAATGCAAGATAGATTTTATAAATGCACATGTATATTGTAAATGCCTAAATGATGTATATAAAAATTAATTAATTAATATTGTGATAAATGAATGGTAAAATTGTTTGATGAAGGGCTCATTATCACTCAAGGATTAAATACTAGCTAAAATTTGAAGTTTAAAGTTGAAGTTTGAAGTTGAAGACTCGTTGTACACCCGCTAAATTCTTGTTATTATTTTGTATATAAATTCATGTGACTTTTAACATCATTTAATGGACTTTGTTATTATATATATATAATTAAGATAGACAATTGTTTGTTTGTTTGTTGTGATGATGTTGGAATCTTAGCGATTGTTGAATCAATCAAACTGTTCATAGTATTGTTGGAAAGCCCTTGGTGAGGATGTATGCACCAAGCGAGTTTTGGGATCCATAATTTTTATCCAAAATCAATATTTTTGGGTTCATATAAAACTAAATTGTTCACTATCATTGACAAATCAACACATTGATGAACATTTGCTCTAGAGACTTGTATGTTATGTTGCATGATGCTAATGCACTTTATTCAATATCCTTTATTTGTTGAATTTTTAACCTCTAACAACTACAAAATATTCAATAGATAAAGAATTAAAGATTCAATATCCATATTATGTAGATATTATGGATACAAACCAAGGTTGTAAAAAATGAAAATATTTTTTTTACTAAAGAAGTTGGTGATACAAAGTCAATGATTATTTTAGGTATTTAAATTCCTAAAAGCACCAAAAATAATTTGAGAGCACCAAGACTTAAGGAAGAATTCAAAAGAAAATTGGATGATGCCAAGTTGTTTCAATTTTTGAAAATAATTTAGATGAAATTGCCAATTTAATGAAATTCATGCAAATATGTACATAACAAGATAGTTCTATCCATGATATAGATGAATATTGAAATATTTGGTTACATCATTTTTTTATATGTTGTCACTTTAGCACTTCTCCAAAAAAAAAAAAAAAAATACTTGTACAAGGTACATCCATTTGTTACAATTCTTCTTCATTAGATTGTAAATTTAACCCGTAAATTCACCATCATAGACAAAAATTGAAGAACATTAAAAAACATTCAAAATTCTATTGTATTCAATAGTCAAATTCAAAATTCCTTGCCGAATAATTAGTTGACAAATGAAATTCGGCATATACCTTAAATAAAAATATCATTTGCTTTTCCCTATACAATTTATAAAAAATATAAATGATATTCTAAAAATCTCAACATCTATTTTTAGAGTTAATTTTTGCTGGCCCTAACCATTTGGTACAATACTATGGAAGCAACTAGTAATCACAAGAAATGTTCTTTGGACATCTCTGCTATAGACCATTAGAATAATCTTGTTTGGAAGAGCCAAAATTGTTGCCAAATCTATGAATTGTTTATAAAGTTTCAAAGTGGTAGTGTGCAAGACACTATAGTGAAGAGACAACTTCATATTTATTTAAAGATAACAACCATATAGTGGTAGTTTGCTCTAAAAGCACCCATGCCCTAAATGCAATCCCTATTTAGGAATGAGTGACATATTACTTGAAATATCTATTACTGTCAGTGATGAGTTAGGTAGGCTTAAGTGGTTGCTTTAAGAGCAAACTACCTTACATTTAGTCAAGTCATGATTACTAATAAGTCCAACTTAAGAGCATGGCTCGACAAGTTGCTACTGCTAACAAGGGTAGTAAGGTAATACTAGCCCATTTCCACCAATTGCCTATTTTCGTCATCCTACTTTCGACCCCAATTCCACTACAAAATTCATTCAAATCCATTCATTTTCTGATAAAATTAGTGCATTGATGCCAACAAAAGGTAACATGTCAATCCTTTGCGGGTGAATACTCAAGTGCCAATAATACATGGAAAGGCAGTTATGGGTTGTTTATGGGACATTTATGACTCCACTCTATGACCGGCTTTGTAATTTCAGGGCAAAACACTTCAAAAATTCACAGAAATTTCAATTTTCATTGAAAAATTGTACTTCCACTTGAGTTTGATTCATGAAACAAGCGCACACCTCTGGAAAATATGTGCCCCTCTTGGAGCTGACCCAAAGACATTCAGATTGCAAACCAGGGTGGTAATAGGCTTGAGCAAGGGTTACAGGTGCGCAAAGCATATGCATTTGACTTGGCCTGCCGGTTCCCATGGCCAATCACAGATCTGCACCTGCAGGACACAGTCTCAGGTTCCTAACGGCTTCCTGAACCTTAGTTTCAGTGTCAGGAAAAGACTGGCATACAGAAGGACTGCCTCTGCAGAAAAAGGAATACATTACATTATACTCCAAGAATCGTCACACTGCTGACACTGTCATACAAAAGGTAAAAAGGGTTCGTCCACCACAGGAGACATACAACGTGACTAAAAAAGCGTGGCTGTTTTTGAATTCCATTTCAAATTGCAGGTGAACATTTTGCCTCAACCACTCGAAGCTCCAGATGCTAACTTAGATAGATAACCTTCCCTGGTTACTCACTGCCGTCACGTAATCAGGTCGACTACACTACATTAGAGAAGGCGATCTGTCTCAAAGATTGTGGTGATCTAAGAACAATCTGAAAGAGGAGAGCATAAAATTTGAAATTAGAAGTTTTGAAAATTTTCAGATAAGGATACCGCTCCCCCTCCAATGATACACCAGCCCACACTCAAGGGCTGTACTAAATGAATTTCATGCTAGCCTAAAGTAATGGAAGAGACAAGGAAATGGAAAGAAAAAATGTGCGTGCAGAATGGCAAAACTTGTGTGTGGTGCAGAGGATCTTGATTAGTTGTCACTAAAAGTACACTGACGAATGGCGTCCTTCATGCTGTCCCGGTCAAGTGCCGTTTGCACCAACACCTGCAAAAGAAATCAAGCAAGCACTTTGAACCATTGAAATGGGCAAAACTTAATTTACTAAACCCAAAAGTGGGAGGATAACTCATGGTAATGAATGCAAATCTAGTGCCATGTTCGTTAGCAAGAAATAGAACTAGAATCATTTTGTTAACTGACACTACTTATGCAGTGTAGGCGCAGTACTAATCTCCACTTGGTTGTTGTGGATGGGATCTATTTACCTAGCATGTGATTAGAGAGTCAACAATCTTCCTAACCAAACCTTCATTAAATTCCAGAAACATTAATCTCTTTGGACAAAATCAAGCGTGGATACAAACCTCTTGAACTAGATTCCCAGATCTCGCAAGCAGCTTGAAGCCGTCGTCAAGTTTATCTGACAAGTACACTTGAAATGTGGGGGCTAGTGCATTTCCTTGAAGTCGGCGTCCTATTTGCACACTATCGATGCCCTTGTAAGCTTCCAATCTATTGGTCAACCCAATCAACTCTGGCATCACAATTGTCTGCAGCCAGCGCAAAAGAAATCAATCGTCAAGATAAAATAATGCATGAAAAGGCCATGAGACACAAATCGACCAGTCAATGCTAGTATAGAGTGGTAATATAGATGGGTCTCCCGTCCATTTATAAGAAACAAATGTCAATGAGATAAAATATACATTAAGCCTTAAACAGGACAGCCATTCCAACCGTATCACCGACCCTGCTTGCTTTGCTCCATAGGGTTGTGATTTATGACGGTCCCTAAAGTACAAACCAGCCAATTGACCACCCAAAACTGCAACTGCTTGAAAAGGACCGCAACTAAAATCAGTGGACGGATAGGATTCATAAAACAAAGAGCATTGAAGATGAAACCGAAATTTATGTACCTCATCGTCTTGGTCATCTATTGCAGTCCCTCGTAAATCAAGAGACTCAAGTGTCTCCCGCAACGGATCCGTCTGTCAACCACATGCACGTAACACATTTGATCAAACTCTTCCAACAGAAATGAACTTCAAGAAGGCAATACGGTACGTTATGGTCAGTTTCGGACACCAGACTGACGAATTTATTGTTACTCAAGGTGGCACGTAGGATTTAATAACATAGGGTTTGGTAACACTCTCTGCCAACACGCCATGTGACACAGAAAATTTTAGGCATTACTGGTTTGAACTAATTAAGGTGAAAACACCCAAAACCGTCCTTGTCCCCAATTCTGCACAGTAGACTTCCATTAAAGTGTCAGTAGACTTCTATTAAAGTGTTTCCCCAAAGTGTCCTTAAACCGTCCCCATACTTATAATGGTGATTAAATGACTGCTGATTTGGCTTGAATTCGTTTTGAGATCCACCTAGGTGACGGTTTCACCGTTTCAGTGGTCTAGGGACCTTTAACTTTGAAAATTCATAGAAAATGCAGGGTAGTAAGCAAGGGACACGTAGAATGTCAGAGTTGAAGAGATGCCTTACCTGCATTTGCTTCAGAGAAAGGCTAATACGCTGAAGGTATCGGTCAAGCCTGCAAACCTTCACCTCTACCTCCTGTCCAACCTTTAGTATTGTCGAAGGATCTGTGACTCGATTCCATGATAGCTCTGAAATATGAATCAGGGCAGGGACTCCTTGTAGCTGTTGACAGTACAGAAAAATCAAGACCAACATGGTTATGCTGTTTCAATATTGCCAGAAATGACGAAGTTTCATGGTAACCACATGTCTCAAGTATGATAACACAATGACGTTCCTGGACTTCATGGCAACCTGAAGTGTATGTACCTCTACAAATGCACCGAAGTTGGTGACTTTCTTGACAGTGCACTTGACAGCATCTCCAACGTTCAAACTTGTCTGCCAGAACATAAATGAATATCAGTACTAATAACATTGGAGTCTTTCAAGAATTTAAAGACTAAACAAGCAGGGAGAACGATTATGGGGATGCAAGAAAGCTATGATGCAATTCATGGGAAGACCTCTAATCACCTACGTGTTCTTACTTGCAAGGTCCTCATGTCATTATCTATAAAAAATAGTTCACCTATTCAATAATTTCAAAGAAATGAATGGGAAGGTCTTAATTGACCAACTTGTCATCTCCCCCATTGCACATCTCCTTGTGATTTAAGTCCAAAAATCAATGAAAAGCCTAATTCTACCAAATAAACCTTGTTCAATCTCTTTTCACGGTTACCATCAAGAAATACTCAGTTTCTAGTTCAATGAAAATTTGAGATAAAAAAAGAAATCTGACAAACATGAAGCCCCAGCAGCCAAAGAGCATGACGAATGAGCAAAGAATACCGATACTAGATTTATCGCCATTAGTTGCTAGGTTTCTCTGCAATCTAAAGAAAATTTTCGAGTCAAATGTGCAATCTAATAGTCCTTGCACGAAGAAGGATTTATTCACCACGTTATCAGTGGCTTGCAAAGCCAAAAATGGTCCATTCATCAGCATGACAAACACAGAAACTTTTCAGGCAAGATGTGATCAGATTGTTCGTAAATCATGTTCACATGATCAGGAACGAAAGACCTCCTTCATAACATAATCATACAAATTAGCAAAAGTATTGAGAAGTACAGAAAGTATTGAGAACTGACCATGAGCTTCGCCCTTTTTTGAGCAAGCTCCTGACCTTCACCTTCTGCCTCTTTTTCTGAAAACCGTAGCTGTTTCCGTTCGCGCTCTACTGCGACAACCACCACCTTTGCAGTCTGCATGCAAAGTAGAGTGAGTTCCGGAAAGACAACATGCAGGTAAGTAGTTACAAGTTGTGATTTTTCATATGACCATAAGTGTTTCTAACACTTTAAGAATTTAAAGTAATATCATTCAATCTTCATAAAAGTTAGATCTGCATGCAAAGAAAGGAGAGTGACATGGTTTTCAGTAAAACTAGACTGCTTTCAAGAAGTTCTCATAAAGAATCTGACCATAGAGAGGCAAGGTAAGAACCCTTGCCATGATTCATAGGAAGCCTCACTATGACCACCTAATTGCAAGGTCTTAAAGTAAACATGTAAAACATTTAATCCAAAACTTTCCAATGAAATCAATGGAGGAGTCTCCCCATTATTGACCTCCTTGAACTTTCATCTCCTCCATTGTACACTCCTCTCTGTGATTGATGTCCAAAGCTTACTGAAAGTAGTGTTTTACTAAAAACATCAATAAAGGTGGGTTTTGTGTCAATGAGAACAACCTCTCCAATAAGAGCCGATAGAAGCTCAGTGCGAAACTTTCCATAGATATCCAACAATCTCTTATATTCTTCATCAGCACCCCCAGTTCTTTCTGTCCCCTCGGTGCCTTCAGAATCTGGATCATCATTCTCAAATGCGACCGATGATTTCAACTTTCTAGTAATTTTAAAACCGTTCTCCTGTGCCCATGCCGAAAAGGAAGGTGGCCTTCTCCTGCTGGATAGCTCATACGCACCTAAAAAGCCTACAAGTGATCCAAAGTTTGCCTGTGCAAGACAGTCATGGAAAAAGAGACCAGGTGAGTACTCAAATCAAGCGTTGAACACTATCTCAACAAAATTTCTGCGTAAATGGAAATGCAGCAAACTCTATGCAGGTATCAAAGGGATATTCCACAAAGCTGGCCTTCCATGTCCACACTCTAGTGGAAACAGCATGTTGAATTGATCAATTAATTACTAATCTAAATACACCAAATACTGTGGACGTCCAATCGCAGTGGGTGGGATATTAATGTGATCCAATAAGATATGTCAAGGAGGTTGTAAGCTGCTTTGCAGCTTCAAGGTGTAAAATGTCCCATAATAAATTCGATAATGTATATTACTGTGGCCTCTCGTAATTCTTGTGGTCGACATTAAATGGTATATGTAGTACAGTGAGGCTCAGGCAATTCCGACAAAGGGGCATGTTGTACCAGCATGCCATTTGAAATGGCCCGTGTAAACACAACTTCCTCCACTGTCTTAGACTCTCGCAATGCTTCTGCGCGAGCCCAATCTTGGTCCTCTTCTTCCTGCAAAGTACAACAATGTTAGTCTACTAAATAGATGTGATGTGCAGCCGACCATTTAACCCTGAAACGCTGAGAACGACTCAAAGTATCCGATTTTCAGAGAAAAAGGAGACGAAGAATGCACCTATTCATCCAGGATTCTGATCATTATTGCCTGACTACCTTGGTGATAGGCCTCGTCCTTCCAGGGTTTCATTGATTACGACTTTTCAAGTACTCTTTAGTATTAGACTACAGTCTAACTTTTCAAATTCAATCTCAAATTCAATAACAGTCATTCAAGTATTTATCAGAGAGGTAGTAAGTATGGGCTCTCATTGGCAATTAGCTAGAGGAGGTTTAAATAAGCTCACACCTTGGATGGGATCCTCTTATCAGACAGGAGTACGCCACCTTGCTGTAATACATTCGCTGTTACAGCAATCCGTGGAGGCTTTGGACTCGGCACTACGGTACGAGAGGAAGCACGTTGTTGCGTGCTGACTTCTGCAGGGTCTGGAAAATTTTCAGGAGTTGGGGGTGGAACAGGCCGCTGTCGCAATCTACAAGAATGACATCCCACTGGCAGGTTATAGAACATTAAGGAAAGAAGATTTCATGAAACAGTAAGAATTATTAATGTCACAATTGTCACAATTTTCCTCGACAAGACATAAAGACTATTAATTCTTGGAAGAGAATAAATGTGATAGAAAACCCCTCATCAAGTGAACACAGCTATTGCACATAAAAGACGACCAGATCATATTTTGCGGCAGCTAAAACTTGCCAGATATATCCTGCATGTACAGTGCTCCATGAGTCTGTATTCAACACGCAGCATGAAATCGCCTTAACCCCAAAGGGCCAAGAAGCCCAATTTTGGTCTTATGTATTTTTTTGGCAGTTTTGAGTAGGTCGTAGAGGGACTTTCTTTTGTCCAATTTTTATTTGTTTTTTGACCATCACATGCAATGTTTTTCTCTGGTTCTTGTGATATAAAATTTCGCACCACCTGAATTAAAATTTTCAAAATATGATCAATTGAAATGGTCATATCAGGGCTGGTACACTGCTGGCAACTACAAACGTAGGAGATAGAAATTTGAAAATTGATG
Source organism: Antitrichia curtipendula (assembly GCA_951230915.1). Lineage (NCBI taxonomy): Eukaryota > Viridiplantae > Streptophyta > Bryopsida > Hypnales > Leucodontaceae > Antitrichia > Antitrichia curtipendula. Next base: position 3,268,885 of record OX579641.1, read on the forward strand.
AATTAATAGCAAGATGTTTCACATTGAAACATATCAATAACCTCACACTAGAAAGTGACTAGATAAATTAAACTTACTCAGCTTTTCGTCGCTCGAGCAACTGGTCAAACTCTGTCTCGGAGGGTGTTTGTGTTCCAAGGCTTGGTAGTGCAGCTTCACTCCTCTTGACGGCAGCTTTCACTTCGTCTGACCACCCTGCTAGCCTATCGTCTGCCGATCCTCCCGTGTCAGCAACTTTGGCTTTTATAGCCCCAGGAATAGCCTGGGGGAACCGCTTTGGTGGACTGACAGGCGTAATACGACTTGCTTTCTTCATAAGCCGCAATATCGATTGCTCTGGGTCAGATTGTTTCTCATCTCCTTTTGACAAATCCGTCGTTGGATTTTCATTAAAGTCAACGTCTGACTCGGCATCTGCAGATGTTTAAAAAACAAGAAAAGAAAATATACAGGTTGACAATCTGATTTGAGAAAGGAAGGGCAGCATATACAGAATCCGATGGCATCTTCAACTTTACAAGGGCCAGTTTACACTTCTCCAAACAAGTATCGAGTCCAAGCACGACGTATTTGAAGACAAAGCTATTTGGAACCCACAGGACAAAATGGCAAGACCTTACAAAATAAATAGGCTAAGTTAGGCTACGAGGTCTTCTCTGCGAGATCATTTAGTGGACTGATAATATTTGGAGCAGTTCACAAAATGATCAAACAGACAAGACCACGTACAAAATTGTAATCATGTAAGTAGTTTATTATCCATTGTCAAGATTATTTCTCCATGGCCATCCGGACAAAGTGTACAGCCCTTCAAAATAACTCTCCAATCGCATGATATAGATTTCTTTATCCTCAAGGCTTGTCCAGACGATTGTAAACCGACCTAAGTACAGACTTCACGTGTAAGCACTATGAACCCACCTGAATCAATTAGCTCTGCGTTCTCCTCCAACCTAGCCGCCTCCACTTCTGCTGCTGCTGCTGCAGGGTTGAGTGAACCCTTCGGTAGGCCACTAGTTGAGATAGACATGGAGGCGTCTCCGCTTGCAACTTCTCGAATTTCATCTTCTTGAAGTGGCGGTTTGGCAGCCAGCGCAGGCTTGCGGCCAGTTTTAAGAGTCTTCTTCGGTTTGCTAAGATTGTCCACGGTCGTTGGCATCGAGATCTCGAAAGAAATATCCTGCTACATTATAAATATGAGTGTCATTGCCTACTTGCTCTTGTCCAACAAAACCTACCCCACCACGAACTACGCAAATTAAAAGTTGGATTGTTCATGTGCCTTTTTCAGGCGACAACAAGAAATCAGTAAACAATAACTTCTCAATAACAGGATTCTCAGTAAAACTAGACTTTTTCAGGAACTTTTAGACAAGATCAAATAGAGAAGTCTTCTTCATGATTCACGGTGAGATTTCCTTATGGTCGCAGTGATCATATGAAGGCTACCTACGTCTCAGAAGAAAGCATCCCCATGAGTCATGAAGAAGATTCCTCTTTATGATAGTGTGTAAAAGTTCCTGAAATAGTCTAATTTTTATTTAAACACATCCTCTTAAAAGCTATCCTGTTGAAAGCACACATGTCTTAAGAGAAATGAACTGAGATTGTGCTGACTACAACATAAACCGAAAGAAATATCAAATTGATCCTGGTTTCCCATACAACTACAAGGGGCTTTAAGCGAGAGGTTGATATGAAAGTTGTCACCTGATCTTCTCCAGTTGAACCCGCAAGCTCCAGCAGTTTGGCGAACCGCTCCTCAGAAACATCTGAAGAGGGACTGTCTAGAACCGGACCTGGGCTGGCAGACAACCTTTTACTACTACGCTTCGGTTTTGATGGTTTGCCAGGTGCCTTCGAATCTTCACCTGTCCTGGATTCCACATCATTATCTAAATCACCTGAAGATCCAGTCGTGTCTCCAGGCATCGGTCTTCTAAGCAAACTGTCGTCTAAAGATTCTACTGATTTCTTCGATTTTCCTATCAACATCGGGGGAACACCGTCATTTTGGGGCCACGAAGGTTTAATAGAATCTGGAGAAGGGGTTGCTGGTTTCTGGACACGATCCATATAGTCACTTTCTACTGCTTTCTTTGATTTACCTAACAACATAGGAGGAACAGTATCAATTTTAGGCCAAGAAGGTTTGTAGGAATCTGGAGACGAAATTTCTGGTTTCTGGACAAGATTCATATAGTCATGTTCTTCTGATCGTGGCTTGTTTGTTTGAGCAGCAAACCCGCCAGGTCCAAAGGTGACTAGAGGTACCGCTTTCTTTGCTTGGTTTGTCTTAGCAGCGTTCGCTGAGGGCGGTCGTCGTGGGGCCTGAACCAAATGCCAAACGAAATTATGAAATATAAATAAGCTCTTGACAACTGGGCTAACATAAACTCTATGAAGACGGGGGCAAAACAATCATGCTAACCTGTAAGTGCCCCAAAGTTCAAAATTGGCCACTTCAATATCTAGGAAGGCTTGAAATAAATAATTTAGGAAGCTTCAATGAACCTAACACAAAGTATCACTGGAAAAAAGAAACCCGATCTTGCACTCTTGAACAATAGAAATAAGTTTCGGAAGTCATGATCAAATATTTGTTTCCAAAGTGGGCTTTCTATTTGTAGCTTGGGCACTTAAGGGTTAACCAAACGGTCAAAACTAGTCGCTTCCATATCCACAGGGGTCATTTAGGAAGCGTCAACGAAGTTATCAAGGTGAATTGGTAAAAGGATAACTCATGTCCTACATTTTCGAGCTGTAGAAATATGTTTTGGAACTTAGTATAATCGACTATTAGCTTAAAAAGTAGACTTTGTGTTTTTAGTTTGAACACTTAGAGAATAAAACAAACACGAACTTGGTCCAGAAATAGTGATCAGAATCGGCATTGCAGGAGTAAATTGCACTCCATAAACGATGAGAATTGGCTTACAATGGCAATATATATAAAATAAACTTTCATGTACAACGAGGGAATCAAGATACATGAGGAAAATGAAGAACCTGAGGCAATGGCTGTCCAGGTCGTGAGGGCGGCTTGACAAGGCCTGGGAGATCCTCTTCTGAAGCAACCTTCTGGGGCTTGTAAACACCCTCCAGTGGCTGTGCATTCCGCCTGCCTTCCTTATTCAATAACCGAGCAAATTCGGCTTCCGAGAGCTCGCTTGTCGAAGAGCTCTTGAACTCCTTAAGAGGTTTCTTCTCAATGTCTATATAGGATGCGTTCGGATTTGCTTTGCGACCAATGACCTGCAGTAAAACAAAAGCTACTTAAAAGGGTCGGTAATCGCATTCCAGCATCTCAAATTTTGATTTATTGTCTCTACTTCAATCAATGGTTTGAATATGTAAAAAGTTAAGGTACCCAACGAATTGAGGCGTGTCAAAAGCAATAAAAGCATGTTGGAGCCCATCATTCCACAGAATGAATTTCTCTTGTCTAGCCAAATTGCGACACTTGGCTTTAGAAATAGTGACATTCAAGATTGTCAATCCAATGAATTTTAGAATTTATTCAATCCATGAAAATTTTAAGAAGGATTGTACTCAAGATTATAATGAAGGAAATATAAATAAAAAACTAAGGCGTGTCGAAGTGCAAGACTTGCATTCTCCAAGAGGAGGCAATCCTAAACCCTAAACCCTACACCCTAAACCTAGACTCTGACACCTCTATTACACGTTTCTGTTCAGAGTGGAGGCACTTGCGATTAGAATCTTCTTTAAGTCATCATGTACAAAAAGAGGTGCAGAAATTGTAAAGCTTTCACTTTCAGACACGAATTTTAAGAACATGCTTCACTGTAAAGATGTAAAGAAACCATCCAAAATGGTTGATTGGAGAAAGGAAGAGCACCTTGGCCAATGTGGCCTGACGAGGCTCGCCAAGCAGTCTCCCAAACTCGAGCTCCATCAAATCATTGGCTTCAAACTTCAGCTCAGGTTTCTCATTCTCGCCATCCTTCCCAGCTGCCTTCTTGCGCCCACCCATGGCCATCACTCTCACAGAGCCCGTCCTCTGAAATCCCCTGTGACACCGCCTCCGCCATGCCAGCAACACCAAAGCTCTTCCGCCGAATTTACCACCAGCACCAACCTACATCGTCCATTCTATCAGTCTCATCTATGATTTATGTACCACCAGCATGCCATACAGTAAACGAGCATTTTTCTTTTGCAAAATATTGTACATTGGAACCACCATTGATTGAGAGAAAAAAGAGTCTCGATTGAGAGAATAGAATGACAATTAACAAATGGCTTGGGAGCTTAGGGTTTTGCTTTCTTTTGCTAATCGATGTTCCAATCTTAAGCATCCAGATATACACTACCGAGAATCCATGGTGTTCAATTTAGGATTGGACCTACAAAATTGAGTATCACACACTATATAGAATGAACAGTGCAGTCCCACAGTGAAAAATCAATAGAGGACCACAGCAACATCGTACATTGTAAGGTTTTGGAAATTGCTAGCCAATGCCACCGTTGCAAATCCTCAACAATCTTATAATAAAATCACAGTGCGAATACAGCACTAATCCATTCACTTATAGTCATTAGAGAGAATCATGAAATCGACCTTCCCATCTCCAGGTGCTTATAAAATTCCATCTCCCACACATTATCAATTTCAATTCATTAGGGGTTTAATTTCATTTTTCGTCGAATCAATGTTGAATTCCAAACAGCGTTTCTACTTGAAGAGCAAGTCTCCGAGACTGCATTCTCCATTCTCGTCCAATTCAAATGTCAGTGTTTCACAAACCCTAATTCATTTCTACCAGATGCTCCCCACCTCCAGGCACTTATAAAATCTCATCTCCCCATTCTCACTTCAGAATTAACGAATTCCGTTCCGTTTGAAATAAACCACACTCTTGAATTTAAAACAGACTCCCGCTCCTTCCACTACTTGAAAAGCAAGTCTCCAAGACTGCATTCCCCATTCTCTTCCAATTCGAATGCTAGTGTCTTTCCTAACCCTAACTCATTTCTACCCGATGCTCCCCCACCTCCAGGGGTGCCCGCCATAAAATCTCATCTCCCCATTCTCACTTCGGAATCAACGAATATAGTTCAGTTCGAATTCAAAACAGTCCTGAATTTCAAACATCCTTTCGCTACTCGAAGAGCAAGTCACAGAATCACGCCAAAACAATGCAAAGCTCCACAACGCAAATGCACAGAAAACGCGACGAAAAAAGGAACCGAAATTGGAAGCACCACAAGAAGAAGATTGGCGCCCTTCACCTGACGAAGTGTGAGTCCGCGAGACGACGGCCCCGATGCAGGACACTGCAAGCTGGAAGTGGGCAGCGCCAAAGCTCCCCCAACAACGTCCATGGTGCCTCGATTCTTCACTCAATCAATCCCGGCACCCCAATTCCAATGGTTCCAAATCTCCAATCGTGCCCTTCATCGAAGCTGCTGAAAGGATTAAAATTCTCCCGAGAGAGTGCAACTCAGCCGAGAGACTGCAATTGGAAATGCGTCGAATTGGGTGACGCAATGAATTGGGGATTTGGGAGGGAATGTGGGCCTTATTTGGGGAGTTGTGGATGTGAGAGAGTGTGCTGGGCGTGTGTTGGAATTCGCAGAAGGTGTGCGAGCCAAGCGACAGAGTGATTTTGCGGTTGGGTCGTGAATTGGGCTCGCGGGGGCCGCGGGCGACGACGGATGTCCGCCCAGCGAAGGAGAACACACGGAAGCCGCTTTTCTTTTTCCGCGGCTTCGGTTTCTTTTGCTTTCTCGGTACACTAATAATGAAATGAAATTTAGTGTTAAGGCAACACTAATTACAAAGTCGAACACTAAATGGCAACAACAGTGATAATAGGACCAACGATAAATGACCAACCAATGAACACTAATTGTCAATTACATTTTCATCAAAATAACTAATTTAGAATCAAGATGGTTCTTCATGCACTAAATTAGTATTCGACATGAACACTACCATAGGGAAGAAGCAAGGTTTGATAGAAAATAATTTCAAGTAATTCAATTGAAAAAAATTGAAAATTAATAGACACAATGGTTGAAATGTGGAAAAATTAATGTCAAACATTGGTGTGAAGATACAATACCAAAAATTAGGCCCTACATTTTAGTTTCAAATAAAAACAAAAAAAAGGAGGTTGTCAAAATCATACAAAATAGTGGGAAATGAAGTCAAATGATTTGTACCAAGTCACTACTACAAAGGATCCATTTCATCTACACTCTAACTCTTTGATGTCATTTCATGAAACAACTCTAAAGAAACTCTCAATATAAAAACTTCAAAGAATATTGGTTGTAACACAAGCTTTGACAAAGAAAAAGCACTCACTCCGAAAGCCATATTTGAACTAAATGGTCTGCTATCACTAGAAGTGAGATGTGGAATGGTGATAATCTTAATTACATTAACAACTAATTAATTATTGATTGTTATGAAATAATGCAAAAAGTGATCGTTCACACCCAATATTTAATGCCGAATGCCCTATTCTATAACTATAATCGAATTTAAAATTCAAAGAAATTAATTCAATAATTTTTAGCTAAACCAACCTTTAGACTTTAGTTAATTATTCATTTGACATGTGTTAACCTTGGTCTTTCTCTACAATAATTGTCAACTAAATGAGAATAAAAATGAGTTACATGATAAGATAAATAACACTATGGATATTATAACACTATATTCCATTATCACCATAGTATACTTTGATTTTTTTGGCAGGTTTAGGGAGTTTAGGAGTCTTGCATAACATAGACGCAGACTTTCATGCACCTAGAATTAGATAAATCTTGCGTAAAAAACTTTTTAAAATTGTAATTCTATTTGGAAGTAAAAAAGTAGCAAGAGGAAAATTAGAATTGTTGGTTGTAAGAAAATTAAAAATATTCTTGTGGAAAGCAAGGGAGGCTAGTTTTCAACATCTTGAAAACTATTTTGAACACTGGACTTAAACTTTGGGGTTGCTTTTAACTTGACAACAAGGCAAAGTTACACATAAAATGTATTTTACCTACACATATAGAAGTAAAAGGATTATGAAACTTGGCAAAAACAATTCCAATTTTGAAATTGCGTAGAAGTCTAGTCAAAGTGTATTGCCACCATAATACAACCAAATAAACTTACCATGGTTTTAGATTTATATTTGGCAAGCATTTTGGCTTCATATTTCCTTCTTTATGAACCAAATAAATATTCCATATATACTCGCATATATATTGAATTGGCCAATCATTGTTTATATAAAATGAAAAAAAATCCATTAATTTCAGATTTGGAGTGTCTATCTTTGGAGCAAAAGAACAGGGTATCTCGGGGCCCAAAGCACTTCTTATTCAATTTGGCCATGGATCAAACATTGGTCTTGTTGAAGAGTCACAACATCCATTGGGTGGATTATGGATGTTTTCAAGAGCTTGCAAAGGGGGCTACGAGAAATGAATGAAGTACATACAATCAAGTTGTTTAGATATTTTTGTTTATTCTTTAATGATGTGGTAAATGTGTCTCTTGATGCTTCACAACTGTTGTGCAAGGTTAGGCAATGGGAAGAAAATAAAATATGCAAAAAAAATCTTGCATTTAGATTCTATGTTAGAAATCATTTATTTTGCCTAGAAGATCTAATTCTACATTTCCATCATTCCCCTGCCATAGATTCTTTGATAATAAGTTCATAACTTAAAGTATAAATACCCACCATCACTACTTATTATAATTACTCAAAAATTTTGACTACTTATTTTTTGGGAATTGAATAAAAGAATAATGTGTATTTCTTTGTGAGTAGAAAAGAAAATAAGCCTTGTTGAAGTAAAAGTAGAGTGTAATAGCTTAAAAATAGTCAGATATCTGCTTCCAAAGTTCATTTGAATATAAAGCACCAATAATTGATATTCAGATCATCCATAAATCAAGGACATCAACATATTGAAAAGACTATAACAAACACTGAAATGATGAAAATTAAAACTTAGTGTTCAATTTCTTCTCCCAATGTCTTCTTCTCTTGAAGGTTTTTTGAATCTAAAATTGAATGTTGATAGTCTTTCTTTAGGTGCTAATATTTAGATAGTGATGATAATGGGTTCTCATATCTTAGTTTGGCAATGAAACTTGTCATGAGTGTCATTTCAATCCATACAATCAAAGAGACGTAAAGTGGAACTATTCTAAAGAAACCACTATTCCTCATTTTTATGTGATTTTAGGGCCTAACTTTTTCCCAAGTTTGTTTATATATTTTTATGTCTTCTTAGTTGAATCAATTTTTTGAGGTCACTCTCTTTGTTACACTAGAATTAATGATTGAAAGTAGAAAAAATTCTATCCTTTAGTACTAACTACGGGGAACATCTAGCATGTATAAGAAATGCTCTTGCAAGAGTATCAATGGTCACCATCTATTGCAATTTAAATTAAAATTGATTGATTGGAATTTGGATGAGGAAAACATATAGATAATTTTGTAAATAGAAATGAATGCATATTGAAGTAGAAGTACAAAAAATTTAGATCCAAAATGGAGAGATGTTCACTTCCAAAGGTCATTTTAATATAATATTGGGATAGAAATGATAATTAGGCCATTCTAAAACCAAACACAACATATTTTGAAAAGAATACAATGAATGTACAAAATGGTGGATTCACCAAATGACACTTATTTAAGTATAGCAGTTCACCAAGTTCTCCTTCATCATTCATGCTTATATTTTAGATGTCAATTGGAAAAAAAAATCTTCTACAAACAATACAACCTTCCAAATTTAGAAGTTTGGAGTTGACTTTATAAAAATTGAATATCTACAAAGTTATGAGGTGAGATTCATGTAATTTCATGTATTGTTATTTGAAAATTTAAGAGGAATACATAATATTGTACCATACTTTAGAAGATCGAGTAGGCACTTTGTTGGTTGTGTCATTTAGGGGGAGAGTGCATATGAGGTACTAACCTACATTCAACTATTCTTTAATTATCTTAGCTTGCTTTGCCATTATCAAATATAATCCCATTGTTCTTTGATTGTCAGTAGATCTCAAAATATTTCCCAAATATAAAAAGTTGGGATTTTCTTGTAATTGTTCTCTTTTACTATATGTAAAGGTTTGTTTCAACACTCAAGTGCTAAAATTGGATTCCCACATCAGATTTTAGGATTCCAAGTCACCTCTCACCATTCACAAGATGACATTTGTCACTTTCTTTTTACAGGATTGACTTAATTTGTGACAAACCTGACCTAAACATAGGGTACTCTAACACTATCGTAAACATAATGCTCCTTCTATTCCTCCAAAAAAATTCCCTAGGAAGAATTAATTGTATTTTAGTCTTTGTGCCAATGATACATGCACTCAAGAACTAATAATCCATTCTCTAGATCTACGCAAAATCTCCAACTTAGGTATTATGGTTCAGACATCCAAAATCCATGCGGAAAGTATCATATTTGAGCATCGTTTGTGAATGTTGCCAACTCATCATTCTTGATAATTTAAAGGTTGGTGGCAATAATGAGATTTTAGAATATATTCTTTCAACCCAAATATCCACAACAAAGAAACTTGGTCCCCTTCATGAACAAATCTTCATAGTATCCAAGTGGGCATCAAATCCATCGTCAACATGACTTGTTTGAGGAAACAACAAGTACAAGGTGCCTCATATGGGCAAGGCCAAGCTTGCTAGAAGAAAAAAGCTCCATGATCACTTGCCACTTGCCCCCACAAGGTCATTCAATATGGCCAATACTTACTGAACAATCAAAACTAGTAAATAAAGTTTTTTAGTGGAATACGAATTGTGCTTGATATGTTAGAACCACCCATATTCAACCATTTAAGCAATTCCACGCATATTCTCAAGCAATAGAAGACAATGTAAATTTACAACCATGTAGAAAGCTAGAAATGACAGGCATTGCCAATTATTCATGATTTTTTTCTTAAATTCAAATTCCTAGGAACTCTCGAAGCCAAAAGTTAGCCTAAATCCATACACAATATATAGAGTCTTCCAATTTCAATCATTCCATAACTACTTTCCACTCACTAAGGTAAGAGGCTTAGAAATGGCACATCTAAGGGCTATTCCGCCTTTTTGCGTGTATTTTATTGGATGGAAATAATTTTAGCTCATTTTCCAGACAAAGAGAAATAGACAAGGAATCTAACTCAAGTGGGTTTTTATTTATTTTTCAAACGAATTAGGTTATAGGTCCCTATTTATAACCCTAGGTATTTTGTAAAGGGTTCACTAGCAATTCTAAAGAAAGATGGGGAAAGCAAAGAGAATGATTGGCTCTTGCTACTGATAATGCTTTTTTCCTTAATCCATTCAATGACTATACATGTCAATTTCAAAACCAACTCATATCCATTTCACAACCATTTGTAAGGTCCATTCTTAATGCCCAGTCCATTTCAAAGCCTCCTACCTTATAGTCAGGACATGTGTCATGACTTTATAGTCCCAACCATGCAAAGGAGAAAAAATCACATTCCAAACTTTGGTTGGAAACTGTTCGAGTCTCGGTTGGAAATAGCTGCACCTTACACATTGGATATGGATGCCTGGTTGGTAATGGGTAGTTCTACCATACATTCAAATTTTCAAACCCATTTTGAAAACTCAAGCATCATCATCAGTCTTATTAAATTTGGCACAGCAGCAAAACTTGCCGGCATTGAGATTGCATTGATATCGAGAATTCGTTTAGAACATTCAGTTGACAAACCTAAGCCCCAAGCCCTAAATCCTAAACCCTAAAAGAATCAAGTCAAGACCACAGCTGTGTATTAATCAGCAAAATAACCGTTTCCTTTTTGTAACTGCAGACACAGTTCTCCTTCCAAGGTTACGGCAAAGACACCTTCAAAAGTACCAAACAGAAGCATCACCGAAACATGATTTGAGTGATTCCGGTTCATTCTTTACACAAATGGCATTTCATCGCACTGCAAATCCCAAGTACACTCAACACTCCCGAGCGAGTCAAGCCAAACACTTCACAGTACAAATCCCAAGCCACACAAGTGTCGTCCTCAAATAGTAATAATAAGTAGAACCTGCAAGAGAATGGACAGCTCAACAGAAACCTGGATCATTGAAACATGTGCAAACCACTCAGGCCAAGCAACAAAACAAATTCTCTCGAGAGAACGGGAACACTTTGGCCACGTCCAATTTTACAGCAAATCGAGCCGCCCTACTTTTCAGTACAGTACATGTCCAGTCCACCTCATGCTTCCAAACAGAAAAAAACAGTGACGTTCACCCAGATAACATGGTGCATAAATGGAATGACATTTAAAAGATGGATGGAAGGAACGGCAAATAAGTGTCAAGTCTCTTTATTAACATGTACAAATTACGCAGGGGGAAAAGGAAAAAGGAAAAGAAAAAAGAGGACGGAAGGGACCACGGGTCGTCGTCATAATACACAAGGTACATGAAGGCTCCTAGAGAATGGGAATGAGAGAACAAAAACTCGACCCAGAATTCGTGATTTCCAAGTAGAAATTGGTCTAAGGTTTAGGGTTTTAGGACTTATCTCCCACCGATTACCAGGTGCTTAGGAACACAATACAGTTGAGACTGCTGTTGTAGTTGTAGTAGTAGTAGTAGTAGTACTAGGATTAGGTCACTACGTAGTGCTGCTACGCAAAAATCAGCTTGTTGCTCAACTTTGTTATTTCTCAGCATGCTACGAAAAAATGGGGGGGTAGGCTAAGCTAGGGTTAGGGTTAGGGCTAGGGATGAGTAGAAGAGCTTGCAAACGAGGGCTTGCAAACGACTGCTACAAAACCCTTCCTTCCTTTTTTTCTCAATGAGCAAATTGCTGCCCACTTGTAGATTACACGTAGATTACATCGTTTTCCATGGAAGCGGAAACCAGGCCGACTGGTGGATCAATCTGATGGATGGGTGTGGAGGGAGGGTGGAGACTGATATCAATTGGAACAAATCGATCCCAGATTCATACCAATCTGAGGGATGATCGAGATGAGATGGGGAGGGATCGAATTGATATCAGTTGAGCCGGTTCGATCCTATATCAGTCTAGCGATCTGGTGCAATTCACCATGGACACGACGCGCCTGTAGTTAGTAGCTACGACGAGGTTGTGATTCAAGCAGGTTAGGATTCAGGAGAGGTATCAGGATTCGTGACCCAGGAGCCTACGGTTGTTGCGATTTTTATTGCTGCTATTCCTAAGTCGGGTTTCCTGGTGAATCTGATGCTCACAAATGCAACCTGGGAAAGGGTTGGCGTAGAAATTCTCCTCCAGTTTGGGAAACTCGCCGGCCTCCCGCCGATGGGGAGCTCCAATCCTGTCCACGTGAATCTTGCTCACTTCGGTTTGGAACTGCGTCCAGGTCATGTTTTGGCTCTCGAGTTGGTCCACTAGTTTCACCAAACTCTCCCTGCCAAACAGACAGACAGACACAAAGAAATTAAGATTCAACAGCTGGAAGTGATCAGCTAGGGATCCAACTGCATGTTGCGAAAGGTCAGAACATTGAAGGAACAAAACCCGGAGGTGAATCGCCCGTAGCAATTACAGCACGCTTGCAATTCCAGAATCATGACAAGCAGCTTGGTCATGACAAGGAGTTCGGAGCCCACCTGTTGGGGTTGATAGTCCTTCGGTACCCTTCGAACTGCCGGTGCCCTTGCACCGCCTTGGCCATGTTCCCGTCATACGTGAACACGAACACATCGCTCTCCAGCGCCAACGTATAGTCCAACGCCGCCAGTCGATTCTGGAATTTCTTGAGCGGCCCCAGCTCCTGTTCCGTGGCCAGCGTGCTGTGATCATACACGTTGGGGAAAATCTTTTTGAGAGCGTCCATGGTGCCGTTCCCGTAAATTTCCCCAGCCACGATGTAGATTTTGGTGGAACGAGGGTAGCCGAGGGCCTTGAGGAGAAGGCCGGTTTCGTAAGGAGTGGACGGGCAACCGCCTTGCTGCCTTTTGAGTTCGCTGTCGATCTCCTTCTCCTTCCAGTGGGGCACTGCCAAACGCATCTGGCGGAGCTCCTCACCTTCCTGGGGAGAGAGACCGTGGGCGCAGCCGGTGAAAGCCAACATGTCCTTCTCGTACCTGCAGAAGTGACAAAACACTCGTCAATTAAGCGCTGAGAGAAACAGTAGCAGTTTCCATGTTCTGTTGCTCTGTTCTAATCCTCATGAAATTTCCTTATGAAAATTAGTTTCTTCATGTTCCTGTAGGGGAGAGAATGAACAGGCTTGATGCGTACCGCAGGTGGAGAGCAATGTAAGGGCCGCCATCTCGGATTCGCTTGATGAGCGTTTCCGCCAGATCGCGAATGGGCTCCGCGTACTTGAGAGCCACATAGTTGGACTTACA